>JAOPSE010000350.1:0-746316 GCA_029449295.1 Zea luxurians | reverse complement strand
AGAAGCTCACTCGGTCCGAGGGACCGTTTGAGAGAGGGAAAGGAATGAAATAGACCCGGCCTTTGTGGCCTCCTCAACGGGGAGTAGGTTTGCGAGAACCGAACCTCGGTAAAACAAATCCTTGTGTCACACTTCTTCACTCACTCGCGATTTGTTTTTACGCCCTCTCTCAGACTCATTTCTATTTCTAACGCTACCCGTCTTGTAGTTGTGATTAACTTTGTAAATTTCAGTTTCGCCCTATTCACCCCCCCCCTCTAGGTGACTTACACTTTCAAGGTCAGGAAAGCGATCATACTCTTTTCACTATGACATGTGATGGTGACTTGTTATATGCCAAAATATACGATGACATAATATTTTATTCTACTAATCAGAAGTCTTGTGAGGAGTTTAGCAGGGTGATGATGCAAAAGTTTGAAATGTCTATGATGGGAGAGCTGACATACTTTCTAGGATTTCAAGTAAAACAACTCAAGGAAGGCATATTCATCTTCCAAACAAACTGTACGCAAGATCTTCTCAAGAAGTTTGGGATGAAGGACGCAAAGCCCATCAAGACGCCGATGGGAACAAACTGACACTTGGACCTACATGCGGGAGGTAAGCCCATAGATCAAAAGATATATCGGTCTATGATAGGATCCTTGCTTTATTTATGTGCAAGTAGATCAAATATTATGCTTTCTGTTTGCATGTGTGCTAGATTTCAATCCGGTCCATGGAATGTCACCTAGTGGTCGTGAAGCGAATACTTAAATATTTATTCATACACCTCATGTTGGGGGTATGCTTCGTAGCCAAAGATCCTAAAAGAGGAAAACACCTTCGGCAAGGTTTTCAAGAACAGCGCCGAAGTTATCACCAATAGAGCTTCGGCATAGTGGCAAGTCCCAAGACGAAGGGGGCAAACTGACTTAAAGATCAAATGACTCAAAAACCCACGATGTTTTGTGTCAGTATTGTAATTGATTATAAAGGGGATAGATGTAATTTCACATAGGCTATGTCCTGTGCCTATAAATAGATGAACAGTGCCCCTGTACGGTTCACGCAATCTTGTAATTATTGACGCATCACACTGGAATTGTTTCCCGTCAAGGAAAAGGTATAAATGTATTCAAATGTCATGTTTTAATATTCAGATAGATATAATGAAATATAAGAATAATGTTGTCTGCTTCTAACACATGTTTTATATGTTATTCTTCATTTTACATTATTCTATAAACCTGAACACGAAGGTATGACCTTCGTGATATTTAATCTGCAACCTTCGTCCGAAGTTCATTAAATCCTTGGGGAGATAATGCTTCAACGGACGATGGGCATTATCATTTAACATTTTTATGTTGCCTTGTTCTTAATTCATAGCTTTTGAGAACAAGTCCCCAACATTGGCGCCCACCTCCGGTGAACTCACTTCCACTTTTTGAGTTGATGGCTTCGTTTAAGAACCAGGCTGCAGCTGCTTCGGCTTTGAAGCTGGTCCTCCCGATCACAGGTGGTTCATGCTCAGAACCGACCAACAAGAAACAGAAGAAGGAGGCATAGAGAAGGGTACAACATGTTGGGGTGCAGGGACCCTTCATCAAGTCAAGATGGTCTCACATCCCAATTACCTTCTCCCAAGAGGACCTTCAGCTCAAGGATTTCCCTCACAATGATGCTATGGTTATTTCTTGTGTTATCAAAGGGTTTCTGGTCCACAATGTTCTGGTTGATACAGGCAAGTGCAGCTGATATCATATTTGCTAAGGCCTTCAGACAAATGCAAGAGCCAGAAGACAAGATTCATGATGCTACACACCCTCTCTGTGGCTTCGGAGGAAGACAGATTGTAGCACTTGGCAAGATCACCATGCCAGTGACCTTTGGATTTGTTAACAACACCAGAACTGAGCAATTTGTGTTTGATATTATCGACATGGAGTACCCATATAATGCAATCATTGGTCTTGGAACACTTAATGCTTTCGAAGCAATTCTTCATCCAGCATATCTTTGCATGAAGATACCTTTGGATCAAGGACCTATTGCTATTCATGGGAGTCAGGAAGCTGCCAGAAAAGTTGAAGGGAACTGGACAGATTCAAAGGCAATCCATAATATAGATGGAGACGAAGCTTGTGAGCAGTACAAGTACAGAAGGGAGAAGGCTGCTTCGGCCGATCAGCCGA
Organism: Zea luxurians; assembly: GCA_029449295.1. Taxonomy (NCBI): domain Eukaryota; kingdom Viridiplantae; phylum Streptophyta; class Magnoliopsida; order Poales; family Poaceae; genus Zea; species Zea luxurians. The sequence goes on along the minus strand of JAOPSE010000350.1, from coordinate 744,136 downwards.
AGCCCATGCTTTTATGTGAAGATATTGCAGAGCAGAAGGTGCTGCTGGGATCTCAATTGTCTGAAGAACAGGAGAAAACCCTGATAAGGTTTTTGTTCAACAACAAAGATGTCTTTGCATGGTAGCCAATGATCTGTGGTGTTAACAGGGATGTCATTGAGCACTCGCTATATGTTGATCCATCCTTCAGACCTAGAAAGCAGAGGCTTCGAAAAATGTCTGATGACAAAGCCGAAGGTGCTCGGAATGAAGTGAAAAGTCTCCTTAGCGCTGGAGTCATTAGAGAAGTGAAATACCCAGAATGGCTAGCCAACACTGTTATGGTGAAGAAAGCCAACGATAAATGGAGGATGTGTATCGATTTTACTGATCTCAACAAGGCTTGCCCGAAGGACGAGTTTCCATTACCAAGGATAGATTCTTTAGTAGACGCAGCAGCTTCGTCAGAACTTATGAGTCTGCTAGATTGTTATTCAGGCTATCATCAAATTTGGATGAAGAAAGAAGATGAGCCAAAAACTAGCTTCATAACCCCTAGTGGAACATATTGTTACCTTCGGATGCCTGAGGGGCTCAAGAATGCTGGAGGAAGCTTCAGTAGAATGACAGCGAAGGTTCTACATTCTTAGATCGGCAGAAATGTACTAACCTATGTTGATGATATTATAGTGAAAAGCACGAAGCAACAAAATCACATTGCTAATCTGCAGGAGACATTTGCTAATTTTAGACAAGCTGGTCTGAAGCTGAATCCAGAGAAATGTGTCTTCGGAGTGAAGAAAGGGAAATTCCTTGGTTGTCTGGTTTCAACAAAAGGAATCGAAGCTAATCCAAATAAAATCGAAGCTATTCTTCGGATGGAGCCGCCAAGCACAAAAAGGGGGCTCAACGGCTGACAGGAAGACTATCATCTCTAAATCGATTCATATCTAGATCAGCAGAGAGAAATTTACCATTCTTTGAAGTGCTGAAGTCAGCCGAAGTCTTTCAATGGGGATCAGTCCACAGAAAGCCTTCGAAGAGCTGAAGCAGTATCTGATAGAACTAACGACCCTAACTCCACCAGCGCCAGGGGCTCCTCTGTTGTTGTATGTGGCAGCTTCGCACTCGGCAGTGAGTGCGGCACTTGTCCAAGAAAAGCTTGAAGGACAAACCAAGAAGCAAGCCCCAATATACTTTGTTTCGAAGTCCTCAGTCTATCAAAGAAGAACTATACAGAATTGGAGAAGGTGTTATATGCTGTCTTAATGGCCTCCAGGAAGCTTCGGCATTACTTTCAAGCATATCATATAATTGTTCCTTCGTCACAACTTTGAAGGATATCATGAGGAACAGAGAAGCTACTGGAAGAATTGGAAAGTGGGCTGCGGAACTCAACGAGTTCAGCATTGATTATGTACATAGATCCTCAATACAGTCTCAGGCGTTAGCAGACTTCATCGCTGATTGGACGCCAGGGGCTCAGGGAGAAGAAACAACTAAAGATGCCGAAGCTTGGACAGTATTCTGCGATGGTTCTTGGGGAACCTTCGGGGCAGGAGCAGCTGCTGTGTTAGTTGCACCTTCCAAAGTTAGAACTTGCTACGCAGTAAAACTTGATTTTAGCTGCACAAATAATATTGCTGAGTACGAAGCTTTGCTTTGGGGCTTCGGAAGTTAAAGGCAATAGGGATTAGAAGAGCGGTTCTCAAAACTGATTCCCAAGTTATTTCTGGTCATATTGACAAGAGTTGTAAAGCAAGAGACGAAGCTTGAAAAATACCTGGACATGGTCCGAAGCATTGAAGCTTCCTTCGAAGGGTTTTCTGTCAAGAATATTCCTCGAGGAGAAAATGAACATGCTGATTTGCTAGCCAAGTCAGCGACACAGGGGCTGCCCTTACCTTCAGAAGTATTCTTTGAAACAATAAAAGCACCTTCGGTTGAACTTCTTGAAAGAGCAGTGCTCAATATATCTCTTGTTCATAGTGAAGATTGGAGAACTGAGATTATATCTTTCCTCCAGGGTAATTTCCTTTCAGATGACGAAGCTTATAATAAGAGAATAGAGGCAAGAGCTCGGCCATATGTCATAATAGAGGGGAGCTATACAAGCGTGGAGTTTGTTCTCCATTGCTCAAATGTTTATCCAGAGCTGAAGGTATAGAATTGATGAAGGAAATACACGTGGGCCTGTGTGGATCTCACATTGGATCTAGGCCCTTGCTGGGAAAAGTTTTTCGTCAAGGATTTTATTGGTCGAAGGCAGCTTCGGATGCAGCAGAACTAGTTCAAAAATGCGAAGGCTGTCAGAAATGCACAAGAGATCAAAAACAACCTTCGTCTATGACTCGGTTAATACAACCAACTTGGCCATTGCAAAGGTGGGGCCTTGATTTGTTAGGCCCCTACCACCAGCACAAGGAAATTTAAAATATGTTGTGGTGGCAGTAGAATATTTCTCTAAGTGGATCGAGGCGAAGCCTTTAGCCACAATAACTTCGGTTACCATTCAGAAATTCTTCTGGCAGAATATTGTTTGTCGCTTCGGAGTGTCAAAGGCCATTACTGTGGATAATGGAACATAGTTTGATGCTGAAACTTTTAAGAGTTTGTGGACAAATTGGCACGAAGATCCATTTTGCATCAGTTAGGCATCCAGAGTCAAATGGACTTGTCGAAAGAGCCAACGGCATCGTAATGATGGAATAATGAAATCAATCTTCAATCAGCCCAGAGGAAAATGGCCAGATGAATTAATTAAAGTGGTGTGGAGCCACAATACAATATCATCAAGGTCAACAGGCTTTACACCATTCAAGTTATTATTTGGTGACGAAGCAATAACACCAGAAGAAGCAAAAACGGGATCAATAAGAACAGTGGCTTCGACAGAAGACGAAGCTGATTACTCTGTGGAGAAAGATGCTATAGAGGGGATCAGGCTTCAGGCTGTGGAAAACATCAATAAATATCAAGCCGAAACAATAAAATGGCGGGATAGAAAGGTTCGGCTAAAGAACATTAAGCCAGGACATTTGGTGCTTCGGAGAGTGGCCAACCCAGATACAGTAGGCAAGCTACAGCTGAAATGGGAAGGACCTTTTCTGGTAGTATCTTTGTCAAGACCAGTTCTTATAGATTGAAGGATATGGACGGCAACGACATTCCTAGATCATGGAATGCGGATGAGCTTCGGCGATATTATGTCTAGCTTGATGTTATTTTTTCTGCTCTTTCCTATGGCACCCTTTTCCTTTCTAAAGGGGGAGAAAGGTTTTTAATGGGGCCATAACATGTAAATTCTCTTTTTCTTATTTCAGCTCAGCAATATCCCCCAAAGATGTAAATGTAAAAGCTGAGCACGCACCATCGAGTGCAAAGAAAAAAGAAAAGAAAACAGGGAGAAGCTCAAAAGACATCCTTAAGGGGATGCAGAGCACGACGAAGCTACAAAAAAAAGCCGTTCCTAAGGGAGCGCAGCGTAAGTTTTTCTGCTCAAAAGTCATTCCTAAGGGAATGCAGAGCTTACAGCGAAAAATAAGCACTGATTTCGCCGAAAGTAAAAGGCGAAGAAGCTCCTAAGGGAGGCTTACAGCGAAAAATAAACGCTGATTCCGCCGAAAGTAAAAGGCGAAGAAGCTCCTAAGGGAGGCTTATAGCGAAAAGTCAGCGCTGATACACTGAAAAGTAAACGGTGAAGCCGAAAAATAAACGGCAAAGAGACTGTGTCTATTCCTAAGGGAACGGAGACTATGGTTATGGCTTCGGATATGCGTTTGAACACTCATTTGCATGATACATCACATCATAGCATTTGCATTCATAAACATTCATTTAGACATACGTAGGTTCATTATCATCATAACACAAGTAACCGCTTCGGCTCTAAAAGATCATGCTTCGGCAAAGGAGAAAAAAGAAGCAGTTCTTTTGCTTCGCTGCGTACGAAAAGAAGGGAAGGTGTTTTTTCGCCTTCGGCTCAAAAATGATAATTTCGTCCACACAAAGCATTCCATACATTGACGGAAAGGTAAGAATATATTACAAGGTATGGACATAGTTCAGAATACAATTAATTACATTTGTAAAAGTTACTACATAAAGTTTTTAGAATCTTTTCTACAGTCATTCATCTAAGCTTCATCAATATTCACTGAGCTCAGCTTCGGCGTTGTTATCCAATAAAAGCTTCGGCATCATCTTCTTACTCCTCAAGCTTCAGTTTTGGCTTCATCATCCTACGTGAATTAAAAGTATTATAAGCGAAATTTAATTTCGAAGGAAGAGGTAAGCACGAAGGTATAATTTTGTTACCGGCTTGAGATGACTCCGAGCTTCGTCACCAACTTTCTCTTCGCCCACCCTTTGTCCATACCACGTTTATAAATTTGTTCCCAATGCTTCGGGCGAGGCTGGGAATATCATCCAGAACTGCTGGTGATAAGCTGAAATTGGGTCTGTTGATAATTTTTCCGTGTTCACAGCCAGATTTCAGGAACGCAGCAGTGCCCGAGAAGCTACCAGGGCGCAGAAGTCACCGTGTTCGGCAATAACATCATCGAGGTCATCAATCTCACCTTCGATGTGTTCGAAGGCTCCTGGTAGATCTTCAGCTGAAGGAGTAAATTTTTCACTGCTGGCCCCGAGAATGAAATACCTTCTTCAGCCGTTGAATACATTAATTGCTGAATTCCAAACATTTACTTGGAAGGCCTTTCAATGATTTTTTTCAAATCTAAACCCTTCTGGACTTCAGCCTCAAGATTTTCATTAAGCTTCAGCCTTTCCTGTTCGAAACTTTCTGACTGGCAGAGAAGTTTTGTGTTCAGTTCTGTTATTTTAGCTTCGGCTTCTGCTAATAAGCCTTCAGTTGTCTGGAGTTCGAACTCTTTCTTTCAAAAAGCACTGATTGTTCTTTTATTTTGTTTTCCAAGTTTTCAATTATAACCTCGTGCTTTTTATCTTCCAGATCCTGTTGCATCTTCAAAGCTTTTCTCAGTAGCATACTCTGTACGTGAACAACTTTCGTTAGGAAACATTTTTGTTATGAAAAATAAAAAGTTAGACAGAAATTTTTTACCTTAAAATTGGAATAAAACAAACTACCGATGATGTGCTGTCGTCGGTAGCGGCCAATATCGGCTTCGAGCTTCGGAAACCGATACTCTTTGATAAAGTACCAATAACCTTCGCTCCGGCCTGGTCCCGAATGCAGCCTAGCTTCTCATCATCAACACCCCCGAAGAGAATCGCCCCCGGCCGATAGCCGCAAGATATGGCATACTCTTTTAGTTCTTTTTCGACTTTCGTCAGTTCTTGCCCAATCAAGTTTTGAAAATTGAAAATTTCGTCTTCCGATGCTTCTTCGGCAACTTCTTTCTTTTTCCCCGGGTTTTGGGGCCGAAGCTTCTTCGGTGGCCCCAGCAGCTTCTTCTGCGGCCAGGTCTAACCAAAATTTTATCTATATCAGCAACCACGCTTTCTAAATTAATATCTTCGGCTCTAGTAGCTTCGGCACCCGTAGCCTCCGAAGGTGCAGCTTTAGTAGCTGTCGAACTTTTAGCAACTGGCGCCTTCAGAGCTGAAGCTCCTGGTGGTGTCTTTTCAATGACCTCTGTCACCGTGATGATTCTTTGCTTCTTTGCTTAACTGCTTCCCTCGATTTTACGGGCTCCTTTTCCTTCTGAAAAAGCTTCGTCAGTTGTGGCCCTAGTGGACTTAGCTTGACAGGCAAAGATTCAGTCATTACCTTTAAGATTTCCTCTACTTCGGTAGTAGAGGGTGTTGCAGGAGTTCCTTCTTCTTCGTCAATTGCTTTTTGCTTCGGAGACGAAGCTTTCTCTTCTTCAAAACACTTATTTTCGGCTCAGACTCTGGTTTTTTCTTTTTCGTTTGTTCTTCATCATCTTTGTTTAGAACATCAGCTACTCTTTTTCTCTTTTGGCCTTTAGCACCCTTATCTAGCCGCTCGTAGTCAGGATATTCAAAACCCAGGGCATCCATTACACGGTTTAGCCTTTGCTTCGGACGGGTGCCGAAGGCTGCAATCATCAATTGGTCTTCTTTCTTAGAATAATTTCCAAGTATTTCATTACACATCACTTCGATTGTGTCCAGCCACTCTTGGCAAGGTACCTTGAAAAGTTTCTTGAATTTGAAATGGTAGGGCAACCGAACAAGTTCCCCTTTCTTCTTCTTCCCCTCTAGCTTCGGCATTTCCCACTCCTTCAAAGTCGGGAATACTCTGAAGACCAGAAATTCCTGCACCAAGTCCCTAGTGCCAATATGATCTGCAATCACTCTAAATTCAGCTAGAGCAATCTTACTTGGACTCCCTGGTAACATGTTGCACGGGGGTCGGGTCTCTCCGAAGATCAATTCCAACGGACTCTGGACCAACTTATCTTCATCTTCGTCAACTCTCACGTAGAACCATTCAGATTTCCATCCAGCTGGCCATTTCCTTCGGTAACTGATCACTAGGAACTTTGTAGTCTTACGGTAAGCAAAGTTGTAGCAGCCAAAATTTTCATGAAGACCATCTCCCCTAGCCTTGGTCTGGTAGTGCAGTTCATGCACTCGGCAGAAACCTTCAGCAAATGGTCCCACCCCCTGGCTTCGGAGAGCCAAGATATAAACATTTAGCCTAATGATAGCGTTAGGGGTTAGCTGATGAAGATAGATCCCAAATTTCTTCAGCACTTTAGCAATCATCTTGTTCAAAGGGAATCTTAAACCAGCTTTAAAAAGGCTTTCCCGGCTTCGGGATAGTTTCTTTTCCACCAAAATGAATCAACTCCTTCTTCACCTCACTAAGATAGCCCAACTTCACCATCTTAGGAAAATCAGCTTCGGAGATGGTGGACTTTCCGAAGTCCAGGTGGCTAGGTTTGCTCGGCACTGCGCTGCTGTAATCATCTTCAGAATCAGTTTCTTCAGCATCAGCTTGTCCTGCTTCGGCGACAGGAAATATCCTCTGATGTTACCAGCCTAGACCGCCTCATTGCTTCGGAAATTGGAACAGATCCAGTAGCTTCGGCCTCATCTCCTTCACGGTCAATCCTGGCAGTAGAACGCAATCTCGCCATCTGATTATGAATTTTTGAAATTTTTTGAAGTTATTGATTTTCTCGATTTCTCCGAAGCTCTTTCTCTGGTGACGAAGCAGAATTGAAAGCGGTGCTTCGCTTGAGCACGACAATCAAGCTTCGGCTATGGTTAATTTTTTTACAGCACAACAGTACAATAGCAATGAATGCTGTGGTAACTTCACACCTACCCGTCTGTTCATATAGCCCTGCAGGTGGGAAGGTAAATCACTAAGGTCTTTCGCACCGGAAAAAAACAGCCACCCACACTCATTGACCGGTGGGCCACAAGGTCCGCGAACGTGAATCGCCAGGGCGCGCGCAACTGCTACAAGATGGGGCCACCTCGCGCGCGGATTATTTTAATCGTTTCTTGTCAACGAGCTCAGGGAAGGTGTTTTTTTCGGATCTTCGGCATCCCGAAGCCTAGAAGATTTTTTCACAGATCAAGCTTGTTACGAAAAACGATCTAGCACCACGAAGGGGCTACTGTTGGGGGTATGCTTCGTAGCCGAAGATCCTAAAAGAGGAAAACACCTTCGGCAAGATCCTTTCAAGAACAGCGCCGAAGTTATCACCAATAGAGCTTCGGCACAGTGGCAAGTCCCAAGGCGAAGGGGGCAAACCGACTAAAGATCAAATGACTCAAAAACCCACGATGTTTTTGTGTCAGTATTGTAATTGATTATAAAGGGGATAGATGTAATTTCACATAGGTTGTGTCCTGTGCCTATAAATAGATGAACAGTGCCCCTGTATGGTTCACGCAATCTTGTAATTGTTGACGCATCACACTGGAATTGTTTTCCGTCAAGGAAAAGGTATAAATGTATTCAAATGTCATGTTTTAATATTCAGATCGATATAATGAAATATAAGAATAATGTTGTCTGCTTCTAACACATGTTTTATATGTTATTCTTCATTTTACATTATTCTATAAACCTGAACACGAAGGTATGACCTTCGTGATATTTAATCTGTAACCTTCGTCCAAAGTTCATTAAATCCTTGGGGAGATAATGCTTCAACGGACGAAGGGCATTATCATTTAACATTTTTATGTTGCCTTGTTCTTAATTCATAGCTTTTGAGAACAAGTCCCCAACACCTCACTTCGGGCCCTGGTATCCTAAGGGGTCTACCTTTGACTTGATTGAATACTCAGACTACGATTATGTCGAGTGCAAGGTTGATAGGAAGAGCACAACAGGGACTTGTTAGTTTCTGGCCCTGGTGTCTTGGAGTTAGAAGAAACAAAATTCTGTTGCCATATCCACCCTGAGGCCGAGTTTGTTGCCACATGCCAGTGTTGCGCGTAACTACTTTGGATGAAGCAAACCCTCTAGGACTTTGGCTACAATCTAAGCAAAGTCTCACTTGTATGTAATAATGAGAGTGCAATCCTCTTGGTGGATAATCCTGTTGAACACATCCACAAAAAACACATAGACACCCGCCATCATTTTTTGAGAGACCACCAGCAAAGGGGAGATATCGATATTTGCCATGTTAGCACCGATCACCAGCTAGCTGATATCTTCACCAAGCCTTTAGATGAAAGAAGGTTTTGTGAGCTGCGTAGTGAGCTTAATGTCTTAGATTCGTGGAACTTGTATTGATTTATAGCATACATGTGTCCTTATGCTTTTGAGCATGTTCTTAACCTTTATTGTACTTATTGCTTATTTTGGTGCTCAAGTTGTAAATGTCATCCTGGTCTTCACAAAGTCCTTGTGCATTGATGCATATATTTAGGGGAAAGATATACTACAGCTTGACCCTTTGAGGCTAATATGTTTGCCTGAGTTGTGATGATGTAGTCTCAAAGGTGGATTGAATGGAAAAACGTGGACTTGGACAAAGAAAAAGGCTTCCACTGCATAAAGGTATCATTGTACTCTGTTCCAAGTTGCCCTTCGTGTTTCATTGCTTTTTTCTCTTAATTTGCTATTTTTGGTGAGGCAATGAGGTTAAAGACCACTAGTTTCTCCATTTTGGTGCTTAATGCCAAATGGGGAGAAATTAAGGCCAAAGCAACTGGATAAACCACCACTTAGAGTTTTTAAAAGTTTTTGAGTTCTAAACTTGTCTTTTTGATCAAAACCCTCTTGATTGTAAAGAGAAGCTCTCTTATTTCAAATCTATTCTCTTATGAGGGAGAAATATTTCTTATGGGGAAAGGGGGAGTTCTTGGTATGATCAAAACTAGTCTCTAAAAATGGTTTGAGTTGCAAAACTAAAGACTTTTGACATAGAAGTGAGAAAATGAGTTTGATTGCAAAATTCAAAACGAGTGGTGGCAAAATGATCCAAATATGTCAAATCATATACTTATTCAATTGATGTTTAATTTGGAGTTCAATCTGCAACTTGATGGCTCATATTTGGTTAAGTTAGTAATTTTGAGTTGCTTTAGGTGTTTTGGCATAAATCACAAAAAAGGAGAGATTGAAAGGGAAATATGACCTTGGGCCATTTCTAGTTGTTTTGGTGATTAATTGCCCAACACATCAATTTGGACTAACACTCTTTGTATGAGTATAAGCACAGGTGTAGAAGGAAGCAAATTGAAGATATCACGTCCAAAGAGCTCAAACATGGACCCAAATGTGCAACTTTGTGTAAAATGATATAAAAGTGAGGTTTGCACTTTTAAATATATTGCATAGGTTCTTTATAATGTTTATAGTGTTTGGGCTCTAACACATTTTGTAGATAAAAAGCACTTTTTGGGCTTGAGTTTGCCTACATTGCAAATCCTTTTTGAAATGAAGTGAAAAAGGTATGGTTCCTTCACTTAGCCAATTGTTTTTAGTTGCTAACAATGTCCATCTAAGTGCTCGGGAACCCCTCAAGAAAAGCCGAAAAAGGTTGGAGAAGATAGGCCAAAAAAGGGTCATAGCTCGGTCTGGTCTCGGAGCACCGGACCAGTCTGATGGTGAACCAGACTATCCGGTGGTGCACTGGATCGGGTCCGTGTGACCCAGCCGAACTTGGAGGTCTTGAGATTTTTCTTTATAAATCACCGGACCTCTACTGTTCATGGTCGGGTGTAGTCTAGACCACTTCTCCAACGGGCATCTCCAGGAGCACCAATCATCCAACGGTCGACTGACGTCAATGGACGGTCCGGTGGTGCACCAGACCGGTCCGGTGCCATCCTAGAATGGAAGGCGCCCAAATAGATCGCGTGACTGGGGCCTATGGGACCTGGTCTAGTGCGCCAGCGCTGAGCAGATGTTTGGCAACTTTTCTCAGGAAGGAGCAACGACTCATAGGCCCCTTAGGGCTATAAAAGGGACCCATGGTGCCTCTACTCAGTACCAAAGTATCACAAGTGAACACTGCAACTCCGAGACTTCACGACCACACTGTTCTGTGATTCAAGAGAGATTTGAGCGCATTTCTAAGTCGTCACTCTGTCATTTTGTTGTTGTGCTCTTTTTCTTTTGTGCATGTTGTTGTTGTGTTGTGTACTTATGTGTGTGTTCTTACTCCCTCCCTTACTCTAAGTTCAATTGTGATCATTTGTGTAAGGCTGTCAGGGACTCCAAACTTGTGGAGATTCCTCACAAACGGGTTTGATATAAGGAAGAATATTGTGGCACTCAAGTTTGATCTTTGGATCACTTGAGAGGGGTTGAGTACAATACTTGACCGAAGAAGGTTACCACAACGTGGATTAGGCTTTAGCTAAACCATCGGAAAAATCATCGTTTCTCTTGTCCACTTTAATTTACTGCGATTTATGTCTTCCTTTGAGATTAAACTTCACTTACGTATTGCTCCTAGTTTAATACACATCTCAAGAGAGCAATCAAGTGACGAGTCTTTATTTCTCTCCTCTTCTCATCCAAACTTGGTTAGTGTACTCTAACTCATATTATAGACCAACTTTGTATTGTTTGGAGCAAGTTTTTTGCAGGATCACCTATTCACCCCCCTCTAGGTGCTCTCAATTGTCCATCTCTGACAGAAAACTATAAATCATTGTTATCGAATTGGTTTGTATTTGTTCATTTATGACTTGTTTTGGTGTTCTCGCTTTGAGTTGTACTTGTTGAGAACTATTACTCAAACTACATTCTTTTGATTATTAGATATTGATGATTGCGACATACGAGAACGACATGAGTAGATGTTTCTTCGAAAGCCCACATGTTCACACATTAAACTACTTTTCAATAAGCCATATAACTAATATTCATATCCATGGTTTGTACTTGCTAGGTTGGGAATTTTATGTCATCATGTTGGGAACGTGTTGTGATTAATTAAATAATTATCATATTTGTTGAGGTTGTTTTATGTGCGTGTGTTTCAACCTACCAATTTGTGGGAAAAACTTGTTCGAAATTTCCATTTTATATTTCAAAGCTTGTTGTATCTTTTACATGTTTTGTTATTTTAGTAGACTTTGGATGAATAGAAGCCAGAGTGCTATGTAGGAAACAGTGACACCTAAGAGGGGGTGAATTAGGACTTCTAAAACCTTTCTCTAAACAAGGCCACAATTAAATCCCTAGAGCAAAACCTATGCAAATAAACAATCTAGAATGTGCAAACTAGGTTTTGTCTATGTGTTGCTATCTCTACCGCAAAGCCTAAGTTTCAATCCTAAATAATCCAACTAGAAAGGAGAGATTGAAACTTAAGTATTTAATGTAAATGCGGAAGGTAAAGTGCAAGTAAAGAAAGCAAACTCTCGTGGATGACGCCAGTATTTTTAACGAGGTATCTAGAACCACGCAATGTTTCGACTAATCCTCGTTGGTGCCCCTACACAAAGGGTAGCCCACGCGTGGGCCAAGCACCTCGGTCGAGTAACTCCGTAGAGAGCCACAGGCCTTCTCCACGCGCAAATGGTGCTCCACTTCTGGCTCCTCTCGGACGCTCCCCACTGTCTCGACTATCGAGCTTCCGGCCGAAACATCGTGAGCCTCATTCCCTCCGGTACACGGTGGCAGCCGTGACACAAACTCAGTTGTGATAGTCTCGCAAGACTCTCGCCCCACCCAGTACAATTACAATGGCTCGAGCAAGAGCCGAGGGGATGTGTGGTTTTTCTAAACTCACTCAACTAACTAGGATTTACTTAAAGCAAGCGCATAAGTGGTCTAACTAACCTAAGCACTTCACAAAGCACCTGCGCTAATCATCGACTGATTATATTAAGCACTTAGGTGTTTGAGTAGTTGGAAATGTCTACAATATGTCTTGGTATGTTGCTTAGGCTCCCACACCTTCAAATGGCTGGTTGGAGGGGAATAAATAGCCTTCCCTCAATTATAGGCGTTGGACAGAAAAGTTGTTGCTTCTGTCATCGACCGCACTGGACAGTCCGGTGCCCTGGCCACGTCAGCCGACCGTTGAGGTCTGTAGCAGTCGACCATTGGATCCGATCGTTGGCGGACTGTCCGATGCACACAGGACAGTCCGGTGATACAGCGCCCAAGAGTCCCTGGCTACGCGCCTCTCTGCTCATACTGTCCGGTCACACACCGGATAGGTACTGTTTACTGTCCGGTGCGCCACCAGAGCGCTGGTTGACTACCCACTTCTTGGATTTCTTCGCTTTTTCTTCGGCTTCTTTTGTTCTTGAGTCTTGGACTTCTACACATCTTTTAAGTCTTCTTTTGAGGTGTTGCATCCTTAGAGGCTCAGTCTAATCCTCTTTGCATCTTATGAACCATAAACAAAAACACTAGCAAACACATTAGTCCACTAGTTATGTTGATCATCAAACACCAAAATCACTTAGCCAAATGGGTCGGGGTTCGTTTTCCTTACAATCTCCCCCTTTTTGGTGATTGATGACAATAGAACCAAAGCAAGCAAATATAACAAACATTTTAATGACAATATTCAATCTACTTGCTAGGATGCATGAATGTCCCCACAAGGTGAGATTATGGACTTAAGCCTCCCCCTAACTCCATAATCGACCTACTTCTTGGATTGCTTTGGTTCCTAAAACTTCTCCCCTTTGGAATCAAACACCAAAAAGGAAGACATTAAAAGCATATAGGAAGTGAATAAGTCTTGCCCACTAAAAATTACTCCCCTAAATGAGTGTTCTTCCCCTTTGAAAGAATATTCTCCCCATTATCATAGATGAAGATATACTCTCCCTGTCAGAGATCCTCTACTTTAGGAAAAGCACATGAGAAAGAGAGGAACAAGATATTATTTGATTAGACTAACTCCCCCTATGCATAGGTAAAAGATATATTTTAACAACATATGTAGTTTGAGCAACATGGAAAGCATAAGATATGAAATATAGTCTAATCAAAATCTGGAGAAGACATGTAAATGATACCAATTGTGGAATGAAACCACTTGTGGAACCAATTGAAGACAAAGTGTTAGATATGTCGAAGCCGAAGTGGTGGCTTGCGGTGGATGGAGTTTTAGCCTAGTAAATCTAATGCTAGGTATGTCGAAGGCGAAGTGGTGGCTTGGGGTGGACGGATATCTTCTCTTGGTCTTTGAGTAGATCTCTTGGCTTGTCGTGCCCTTGACCTGTCTAATTGGAGCAGGGCGCAGGTGTAGGTTGCGGCATAGGCTGATGCGCTACCACTCGTATGGGTGCTTAGGCGGCGGCATCCTGTCTTCTCTGCCTGTTTCCTTTTGCCTCGGTAACGTGTGGGCTATAGTTAGAGTCATAATGACAGTAGCTCATGTAGCAGGGAGTCAATGGTCATGCCTTGGTAACTCGTGAGTTACTGTGCGGCCTGCGTACTGTGGATGCACCACCTACCACTGGGGCAGGTAGGTATATGTCTCATCCCCAGTTAATGCAGAGGTGCTTCACACTTAGAGGCTGACGTCAGGCTTTCCCCAATGGCTTATGTCACACGTCGTAGAACACGTAGCAACACCGGTCCTTGTCTTGTGTGGGGAGTAGTGACTAGGACCGCCCTTCCTTATGACAGGTTCGAACTGCCCTTGGCTGGGGGTCCGGATTGAGCTCAGGGGAGGTCTCATCTCCTCTAGTGTTGTCCAGCACGTGGCAGCATCGGACCCCCTTAGGCCAGAGGTCCGGGTGGTCCACCATGAGGGCCAGAGCCGTTCCCGAGGGTCTGGCCCCCAGGTGTAGGTTCCGAGGGCCCTCGTCTTCAAGACACGTGGCGAACCCGAACCCCCTCCACTGGGGTTCAAGAGTGCTGATTATAGGTGTTGTCCTTCATTCGAGGCCAGTCGCCTTACTGGGCAGACCCAGCCACTGGGCTAAGACAGACCACGGTTAACATGGTGACTAAGGGTAGTCCCAGGGGGTCCGCCTTGACCCAGCAGTAGAGGGTACCCCAATCTTGAGGTACTAAAAAAGTCTAAGTTAAAAAGTCATTCAAATTACATTTTGCCTTAATTGAGTGGTTTTGATTGTATTTTTTATCCTTGTTAAGTCTAAGTTAAAAGTCATTCAATCTTGAGGATCCGAAGCGAAAAATCTCCCCAACATTGAAGGTGACCGGGATGTTGAAGATGATAGCCATGGAGTCGTCATGGATCAATTTTGCACCCCCTACCTGGCACGTCAGTTGTCGGTGTTTATGACCCAACCGCGCATTGCGGGGTTCCCCACGTGATGCATTTGAGTAGGACGACGTCGTTGACTGTGACTCGATGGTACGTACAGGAGCACGTCGTATTTGCACAAGGATTTATACAGGTTCGGGCCGCTAGAATGTGTAACACCCTACTTCCTATTGAGGCTGTGTATTGGAATTGCACTAAGGTATATAGATTACAAATGAGCTGTGAGTGGTGGAAATGAGTTACCCCGCCGATCTAGTAGCTCATGTTTGCTATGAGAAGGATAATAAGCTTTGAGGTGGTGCTAAGATGTGGTTGATGGGAGATGGTGTCAGCTCTTTTCGTAGGGGTACCCCCTCGGTCTTATATAGGCGACCAGAGGGTTATCCCCTTACAAGTTGTAATCACTATCTATTTTACCTAATTCCTCCTTTATCACGACATATATCTTGCTTATTTGGAGTTCAATCGCTTCTTCAGCCGAGTTAACGCCGAGTGTTTAGCCCTTTAGGTGTGCGCAACCTCCTCGCCCAAGATATCAACGCTTCGGTCCGCTCATAACCCGGACGTCCGGTCTCCGTCCTCCTGGGTCGAGCTCACCCAGCCTAGCTGTGGCCCGATAATCCCTCTCGCGAGGCAAGTCATCGGGGGAACCCATCAGACGGTCTATGACATGTTTCTATGTTCGTGAGGACCCGGGGATATCTATCTCCTACAGAGGACGACAACGTGTATATGTTAAACTCAACCTAGGTGGGTGGAGGCAACCTAGCCAAACAGGAAAATGGGGAGACATGGATTAGAGGGTAGGGCTTCAGCCCAAGCAAAAAGAGGGAAGGGTTAGGCTAGAACAAGTCTAAGTTAAAAGTCATTCAAATTACATTTTTACATTAATTGAGTGGTTTTTTGAAGGTATTTTTTATCCTTTTTAATTCAAAAAATATCTGTAGATATTTTATAAAAATTTTAAACCATAGAAAATATCTTTAAGTTTTTAAAAATTCCAAAAAAATAAAGATAAATTGGGTTGGATACCCTAAGTGAAAAAATATATTTAGAGCTTATGAAAATATCTCTAGATACTTTAAAACTAGTTATAGCTATAAAAATGGGAAATATAAAAAAATCTAGAAAAGTTTGCAAAACATTTTGGTTGATATATAAACATGTTTTAAAAACTTATATCAATAAAAACATAATGCATGACCATCATAAAAAAAGTAGCATAAATACATTCAACATTATTGCATTCATGTTATTTGCAGCTTACATGTTTGTTATGTATTTTAAAAACACATTTATATGACAATTACAATGCTTTTTGAATTTTCTTTTTTAGATATTGTTTTCATTTTTCTAAAGCTAGATCTATTTTTTAGGCATGTAAACACATTTACATGAGTTTTAAATATTTTATTTGGGTCTGGTACATTCCATCCTATCTCCAAAATTTCTTCTGGGTTTTTAATAGCGTAGAGACATTTTCTACGGTTTAGAAACTTTATCAAATATATATATATATAGTTTTTAACTGAAAAATGGCAAAGAACACTAAACCAAGACAGAGAGGTAATAAGAACGGTTTTGAAAATATTTATAAGATAAAATATTTGGTTTTAAAATTTAAGGAGGTGAATCAGACTATGTTTATTTATGGAAACACATTCCAATAATATTACTCCACTCTAGGCATATCGACGGAGATAAGGTTAGAGAACACTCCTTTTGGATCCCCATGCCCTCAAAGATAGGAATAGCAAGGATGTTGTCAGCGTCCTCCTTCAAGAAAGTGTCCTGGACTAATCGAGAATCCCAAATTCCTGTAAACGGATCAATTAGATCAGACACTTTATTTAAAAGAGAACCATTTCTAGTCTCCCCTCTGGGATGCCATGGATCAGACCATATTTTTCACTTGGCTGCCATCTCCTATTCTCCAGATTATTCCTTCCTTTAGCAACTGGAGGCCTTTCATCAGAATGCTACGCCATGTGTATGAGCTCATCACATAAATCAGACTATGTTGGTAGTTCAGATACGTATGGTGGACTTTTTCCAAAAAGAAGTGATTTGGCCCAACAGGAGTTTTAGGATTTTTAAAAGAGGATTTTAAAACCAAATTAGAGTTCAAGTGTTGTAACAATAAACACTTAGGTCTAGCATGAATAAAAAAAAACTTTATACCCTATGTTAGGTTAGATGTAATTTATAAAATATATTTTCCTCCTCTCATAATTATGCATTAGTTCTAATGAAATCTAGAAAAATAAATTAAAATACTGCAAAATGTAAATTAGGGTGTTACAAGATAGCAACTTGCGATAAATGGTGCATTGCAGACATGCTCATCAGATAAAATTGTCTGGCTACTTAAGTCAAAAATCATGTGCGGAGTCCAAATAGCTACATACTTGGACTAACCCAACAAAAATGCTGTTACAATCAGTGCAGCCGAGGCACAGAGAACCATCAAGAAATAATCCGGTTAGATTAACTGAATGTATTTGTAGAATTATTCAGTATGGTCGACTTCCATGGCTTTAACAGAGTCTATCAGAATTTCTCTTAGCCTCAGCCTCCTTTCTTTCGCCAAGCCAATGCACTCCTGCACGAGAGTATGACATAAAACTAGCATCAATTTAGTTCAAATGTGCATTATATTTGGAGGAATGCATATACCACGTGGTGATTCAACATAAGAAAGATGGAGTAAATTCTCCAAAAATAAAATCAAATCAAATTTTAGTACACGGATAATATATTTCTTATTTAATACTCCTTTTTTATGAGAATATGTTTTTATTTAAAAACTCTTGACACAGTTAGCATGGACTTTGTAAATTTAAAGTCTTATCAGTCCACTAACCACAGTTATTATATGCAAGGATAATATCTTATTGAATACTCCATACCAAATTGTAAGTCATTTTATTTTTTCTAGGTACATAGCTTTTGCATACACCTAAATATGCCATATTTCTAGATACATAATAAAAACTATGAATCTAGAAAAGCCAAAACAACTTATAGTTTTAGAATGAAACATAAGATGCCTATTCCCTGCTATGGCTCAGCGGCAACATTCAAAAGCACTGCATTGACCAATGGCAGAACAGTATAAATGAAATATTCCCATAGCTAATCATTCTACAAAGCTCAGATTAACTAACCTTAATAGTTGCCATGGATGTCACTGTGCCTCCAACTTTTTGTAATGACACTAGGCGGTCTGAAGAATCAACGACAACAGTCACATAGGTCTCTATTATTGATTCTTCTTCAGAAGTTGGGTCCGTTAGTATACATCCTTTATGAAGTGCACATGTAAGGGACAATGGAATGTCGCCAAGTGTCAGTTTCCTCTTTTCTCTGTTTACCAATTCAAATTTGTTTTTTCCGTCATTGCCTCCAACAGTAAATAATTTACCATCATCACCAACAGAAACTAAAGGAATCTCCACTGCAAAAATCACATAAAATTTATAGTGATCAGTGCGAAATAAGAAAGGTACCAACAGGCAACAGATAGTACCACATAGGCACTGGAACGGAAGACAAAAATGGACATGTATGAACCGAACTTATTTGAAGAGCAATAGAGGTGAGCACAGCAGAATTGGTAATTTGGCTACCAACCTAAAGATTGCAAATATAACAAAACACAAATTGCTCAAGTGGATGCTTTGGCCAACAAAACACAATACAAAAGAGTTTTAGCACTTAGTTCTGAAAGAACAAGCCAAGTGCATGATGGTACCAAAAGGAACCGCTGAAGCAGAGATGGTGGCAGCTAGGCATCAGTTCAAATTCAGAGGTCAAGAGTCAAGACCAGTTTCAGCCACTAGAAGAGGCTTAGCTAGACAGGGAGAAGAGAGTACTCTCTAAATTAAAACAGAATGTTCTTGACGATCGCATGCTCCTGGAAACCAGATCAAGTTATGCATAACTCATCAATTCACATGAAAATCCAGGCCCTCAAGTACATAAAGTTTAAACGATATATTTTTCGCATTTTGAATGACATTAAGGACTTCAATGGTCTAACCATTGTAACTCAGGAGAAGTTGGTTCAAAAGCTTCAACATAAATAATTAAATATCCTGTATTTAAATCTTTAGAGCATAAACTTGGCAAATGGCTAGAAACATAGTAGGAAGCAACTATCTCCATATAGCAGATTTTCTCAACTGAAAACTAACAAAGGAAATATGTTAGAACTAAAGAACGATATGTATCATTTTTTTTCTCGAACGCGCAGGAGGACTGCACGTCATTATATTAAGAGAGGAAAAGGTCCAAGAGGACCAAAGTACAATGCCCATAGGGCAAACCGAACACTTGACCACAATCTAGACCCTACTCATAATAGCAGGAAGGCCAAAACTTGCTAGCTGCTTAGCCCCAGCCCTATCCCAGCAACTTAACTCATTCAGAAACAAACTTTTAATAGAGATCAGAGAAGGGTTTACACCATCGAAAACAGCTTTGTTTCTAGTCAGCCATAAGCACCATAACCCCAAAATAATGAGGCTGTTGAAGCCTTTCTTTCTGTTTTTGTGCACCTTCTTAAGCACCTTCCTCTACCATTCAGCAAAGGAGATTTCATCAACAGCAGGAATGAGAGCCCCTAGACTCAAGGGAAAAAGGATAGCAATACCAAAATTGCCTGGCAAAACTGCAAGTACACAGAAGATGTTGCACTGTTTCCTGCTCTTGGTCACATAGAACACAAACAATCGGGTGTTGCAGCCCTCTCCTTAGTCTATTAGCAGTCCAACACTTATTCCTTATCGCCAGCCAGAGGAAGAACTTGCATTTTGGGGGAGCCCAGGATTTCCACAAACGTTTCCATGGCTCAAATGAAATGGATCCCATGAAAAAAGCCTTATAGCAAGACTTCGAGGAGAACATCCCAGAAGAAGAGTGCATCCAAACATGTTTGTCAGCATCTTGAGAAAGCAAAACTTCTCCCAAAGTATCCCATAACAACAGATATTGTTGCAACCCTCTCAAGGAAAGAGGACCACGAATGTCACTGACCCAATGCCAATTATCCAGAGCCTGTGCAACCGTTCTGGAAGAATACGCCTTGTGGCCAACCATACCCACCACCTCAGGGGCAATGTCCTGGATAGTATTCCCATGAATCCATCTATCCGACCAGAAGAGAGTAGTAGCCCCATTCCCTAAAATGGTAAAAACCGACAAGTCAAAAAATTGTCTAACCTGTCGCTGCACTGGAAGGGACAGCCCATGCCAAGGTCTACTCAGATCTATCTTTTCCAACCATAACCATTTTGCCTACAATGCCCAGCTTTTGAATTTAAGGTTAGGGATTCCAAGCCCGCCAAACTTCAGAGGCCTCGTGACAACTTCCCATGGAACAAGACAGCTACCACCATTAACCTCCTTTCTTCCTCTCCAAAGAAATCCTCGCCGAATTTTATCAATTGATTTAATAACCCACTGAGGGACATTGATTGCAATAAGAAGATAGGTCGGATTGCCAATAGAACAAACTTCACCAGCGCAGTCCGTGCAGCCAGGTTGAGCAGCCGAGCCTTCCAGTTAGGCAGACGGTCTGCAATCTTCTCAATCCATAACTTAAGGTCACACTTCCTCAATTTTTTATCAGAGATGGGCAGCCCCAGATACCTGCAAGGAAACGAAGAGGGGCTGCAATGCAACACACTGCGGTCAGCAAGCACCAGCTGATCATCACATCTAATTGGAATAGCACTGCTCTTGAGAATATTGGTTACCAGACCGGAAGCTGAACCAAAACAGTTTAGTATCATCTTAGCACAATTCAGATCTGCTACAATTAGCTTTATGAAAAGGACCACATCATCCGCATAGATGGAGACTCTACTGCGGACATCAGCTCCCCCAAGGCTCTGCAACAAACCTCTATTTTCAGCAGCCCTGAACATGCTGCTAAGAACATCCATAACCAACACAAATAACATGGGAGAAAGAGGATCTCCCTAGCGAAGACCTCTCCGATGAAAAATATGATTACCAGGCGAGCCATTCAGGAGCACCTGAGTAGAAGTGAATAACAAGTTGGAGATCAGATTACACCAAACAGGTCCAAAGCCCAAATGTGACAAAATTTCCAACAAAAACTCCCACGAGACTGAGTCGAAAGCCTTGGAAATATCCAATTTCAGCAGTAAACTAGAGATCCTCCTCTTATGAAGGAACTTAATCGATTGTTGCACTAGCATGAAATTGTCGTGGATTGACCTTCCTCTAATAAATGCACTCTGGTTAGCTGCCACCAGGTCATGAAGATATGGCCCCAACCGATTAGCGAGGATCTTAGTGACCAACTTAGCAAAACTATGAATCAAGCTAATTGGCCGAAAATCACCAGCTGAAGAAGCATCCTCTCTCTTCGGGAGAAGAATGAGATACGCTGAGTTCAGCAAATCAAGCTTATTGGCATTTCCATGGTAAAGGGAGTTAAGAGCAGCCATTATGTCGACTTTAATGATGTCCCAGCATGTCTTGTAAAATTTTCGTGTAAAACCATCAGGCCCAGGAGCCTTATCAGAAGGGAGACAAGCAATGGTGTCCCTAACCTCTTTGTCCGAAAAAGGCTGCTCCCAAGCACTTAGATCCATCGCAGCCCTGTGACAATTACTCAAATCAATAGTAAAATGCCTCTGCAAATCAGCCCCAGTAGATTGCAAAAATACTCTTCAAGAATTTGCTGCATGTCCTCATGATTGGTAGCCATTCTTCCATCTTCCTCAAGTTTGGAAATGAAATTCTTTTTCTTCCGATAACATGCTTGTAAATGAAAGAACTTAGTGTTGGCATCACCCTCCTTTAGATAGTGGATCCGCGATCTCAACCGAGCAACAGTCCTTTCAAGAGACGCAAGACTAAGGCAACGTTGCTTCAACATGTTTAGCAACCAAACTTTCCCACTGGACAAAATTCTGATATCATGCGACATTTCCATCCTATGTAACACTTCTCTGACAAGCCCTAGCTGCATCCTCACATTACCCACTTCTTTATGCCCCCAGGACTCCAATACGCGAGCTAACCTTTTAAGCTTCAATGACTTGCTCCAACGGGCAGGAGCTCCTAACTGTCATGCTCCAAGACGCACCCACCACCTCCAGAAAGCCAGGAATTTTGGGCCAAAAACTCTCAAAATGAAACTGTCTTTTCCCCATGCAGCCATCTCTGACATTGAGGGTCAAAGGACAATGATCTGAAGATGTGGTAGCATTACTATGAAGAGAAGCGTCCGGAAATAGATCTTCCCAACAGCTAGTGCAAAAATCATGGTCCAGCTTAACAAGAGTTGGAGCATCCCTCTGGTTGGACCAAGTATACCTCCTTCCCTTCAAAGGAATCTCTTTCAGATCCAAGGAATTAATAAGCCTACGGAAGTCCCCCAGCATAGCCCTGTTAATATTGGAATTGTTCTTGTCTTCCTCCCTGAAAATCAGATTAAAATCGCCCCCAATGATTCATGGTCCCACACAGGTATCTCTGATTTCTCTTAATTCATGAAGGAGGATTTAAGATTGTCCTGGTGAGGACCATACACTCCAGTGAACCACCAGCAAGAACCATTTTTCTCTTGCAATTTAACTGAAACCGAAAACTGCTTGATAACTGAAGCCAAAGATGAAAAAACTCCACGCCAAGATATTAACACCCCTCCTCTGGTACCAATTGTTGGGCTATAAACAAAATTACTGAAACCAAACCCCAAAATTGAGAGAATATCAAAATCTGAAATAGAACAAAGTTTGGTTTCCTGCAGGCAAATAATCGAAGGTCTAATATCAACCACCAAAGATTTAACAGAATCTCTCTTCACATGATCATTCAGCCCTCTCACATTCCAGATTAAAAAGCAGCTTGAATCCATCTAAACAACAATCAAACACCACCAGCAAACCATCCCAACCGCACCTAAACAGGTCCGTTCAGCGGCACCGTCCAGCCAAACAGCGCTGCTAAACCAGCAATATGAATGCTAGAAAGCCCAGAAACAAATAGCTTCGCATATTTCCCGGCATCCTGGACAGAAATAATTTCATTGTCATCACAGAAACCCAGATGTCTGCAGACCTGGGCAGCAGCCTCAGAACCGAGTTCTGGAGGAAATTTGGCCACCCTCCTGCTCCGCCTTGGTATAAAATTACTGGGTAGAGGCTTCTTCTTTCTCTTGGGAAACCATGGAGTTGGCAGCAAGGCATCCACCAGTTTAGTGACCAAACACTGGAACTCGCACAAGGGCGAAGAAATTACCATAGAATTATCAAGAGACGACTGAACCAATGTGCCATCCTGATCATCCAAATTAGATGGTCTCAACCTCCAGGAGTAGACCTTGAAAACAGGTGGCTTCAAATTCCATCTAGCAGAAGAAACACTGTCAACACAACTCACTGCCAAAATCGAATCCTCCCTCAAACCAGCAGCCAAAACAGCAGTGGCACCATCCGGAGAATAATCGGGTACCACATCATCATACAAGGCCAGAACACCAGGCGCCGCCAGCTCCTCAACCGCAACACACAGGAGGGTAGGGGCATCAACTGGTCCTGCCAACGAATCCGAGGAGACAGGCGCCGCCAAAACATCCACTGGAGTTAAAGGGCAACCCGAATCACCAGAAGCCATCAACGCAACATCATCAGAGGGTCCATCACGCGTCGACGAGGAATGAAAACGAGGGCCCAGCCGCGAGTGTACCGAAGTCCGAGGCAATGAGGCCTGATCACCCAGCCTCCGCACCCGCCGAGCCCGACGACCCTGCTCCGGCTCATCATCAGAGGGATCCGGTGGAGGTGGCGGTAGCTGCTCCTCCTCAAGGACACCCTCCGATCCAATAATCTTCACTATCACAGGGAACACCAACGAACGTGGAATCCAAACCCCGTCTTCATCGAGGACCGCCGGCTCCACAGCATGCAGGTCCAACACCTTCGGCAACCCCACGGGAGAGCGGCACCATGCTCTCAACCTGATGACTGACAAGTCCTCCCCACCGATAGAATCCGGGTGCAGGCCCTGAATCAGGCGGTATGGACCAAGCAAAACCTCCGTTGTCTCCAGTCCCCAAAGGTGAGCAGGGATACCACGGAGCTCGACGTCAATGAGGGAAGACAAGACACTGCCTCCCGAAGCAAAAGCCTGCCTAGTCCATCTCTTAACATGCAACCTCAGTGGAGGGACAAGGAGCGACGATCCTTCACTAATCACCCGCACAGCCAGCTCCTCTAAAGGGAAGAGGACAAGAAAGGAGCCTGGCGCAGCACGACGTAGGCGGAGCGCATCAGCGCCAAGGCCAAACCTTGAGGCGAGCGCCTCTCTAACCTCTGTGGCGCAACCAGTTCCTTCCTGCCCAACAACGCTGACGATCAGGGCATGGCGAAGTTCCAACTCAGCACGGTCGATCATCCTGGAACGCCCAATAAACCTCACAGGACGAGGACCGTCCAGAGCCATGGGCAACAAATTCCCCGAAGGCAGAAGCAAAGGATCACCGCCAAGTCCACCACCAGACCCGGCCCTGCGCTTTCGCTGCCCACGGCGGGTACGCCGCTTCCCGCTGATCGCGGCATCCGAACCACCAAGCGCTGAGCCACCCGCCATGGCGTGGTCCGCACCAGCGACCGCCGGGGCCTCCTTGGAGATTGGCCGCCACACCAGTCTGCGCACAGGAGCGACCAGGTTCGTCTGCCTGCGCGGGCACTCGCTCACACGGTGCCCCGGGCGCCTGCAGAAGAAGCACCGAACACGGTTCGAACACCTCGTCGCCCAGTGATCAGCAGAGAAGCAGTTGAAACATCTGCCCCGTAGATCAACCGGAACGGGTCTGGGCTCCGGCCGGGGAGGGCGGCGAGCCAAGCGGCGGCCACGACGACTCTGGACAGTCACCCAGCCGCCACCAGCACCCCCTCCCACGAAATGAGAATCAGAGGGTTGTGAGGGCACCAACGCTTCCTTATAGGAGAGCCGACCCGGAGGCAGGACAGCACCCACGCCCGCCGCGCCGCCTTCACACCACCGTTGCGCCTTGGAACGACCACCGCACGCAGAGCGCCCCGCCAACGCTGGGGAAGAAGAGAGATGATTGGCCACCGGGGCCGGGATCGGAATGGTCACCGGCGTGGGGCTAGTGGAGGTAGGTGAAGAGGCGTCGGGGGTAGAGGAGGGGTCCAGGGGAGAGGAGGGGTCAGGCGGGAAAGGAAGGGTCACCATATGAACATATGTATCATTTGTCTCAAACTTTATGGGTAACTCTTTTCTCAATAATTTGTATGTTCTATATTCCTGTAGACTGAGTGAGGTTGAGAGATTTGTTTGTTTTCGTTGGTTTCATTAAAGTTTCACACAAAAATACATACTAGTAATGTGACTGCTACTGCATACTTCATGATGGAAATAACAGCAACATTGTATATTTCCATATTGCACAAAAATGGGATAGTGGGAGGATATCATGTTCATATGTACAGTGAAATAAAGGAACGTACAATGTGTAAAGGCAGCCACTGCTGAAATAAGTGCTGCATCAAACAGAGACCCATCAGCATTCAAACAATAGATATCCTGCAAAAGTTCAACATCCAGAAAAGATCAAAATACAAAGCTCTTCTGAAAACTTATTCAGGAACCAGAACGTCTCAAGTTGTTTATAAGGAAAAACTAGACCTATTTTCAGAATATTAGAATTGAAAATTTCCAATCTAAAATGGAAAGACCACAGCCAAACAGGGTTATTTATTCACTGGCCACTCTTGAACATTATTGACCGTTTTCCACTCCACTACTGCACAACCTTCCTTTGCCCTCTCTGCCCTCTACTGCTGCCAATCAATAAGACCACTTGAAATCCTAAAGTAAAGTAATACGCCCTCTGTTTCAAATTATAAGATGTTTTGGCATTTCTGGATACATTTATTTTACTACGCATCTAGACTAGAGATGGCAATGGGTACCCACGACCCGATACTCGATGGGTATTTACTCCATTAGGGTATGTATATGAACTGAATATTCTATCCATGGGTCTCTTATTGAGCAAAAATCTTCACCCAATAGGTAAACGGGTATTAGAACGTTCCACCCTCACCCATACCCGTTAACCGTGGGTATAAAATACCCAATATAAATTTAGCCAAAAACATAAACTTGAGCACTTGGCTCAGCCCAAAACAAATGGAACTCTAGCTATATAATCTCTTTCTACTCTAGAAGTCCACAGACAATCAGGCACAATCCACAGACAGTCATACTGCTGCTCATCCTGGCCGTATTCTCGTTTAATCAATTGTGTAAGTATAGTTTCCAAGCAGATTTTATAGTTGTTTCTTGTGCAGCTATGTAATTAGATATTATTTCTATAGATATGAGCACAATCATATCCATGCAGTTTGATTTTTGCAGCCACATGTGTCTATATTGTTAGAATTCAAATGGTGTGATGCTTAATTATGGCACATGGTTTATTTAAATTTGATGTTTAGTAGTTGGCATTTTTTTACAGTTCATTATATTTGTTGAATGATGTTTGGCGCATATGATAGATGTCTAATCTTCGTGGGTACGGGTCACCCGTACCCACATGAGTATGGATATGTGGGTAAAATTCATACCCACCAGTGGATATGGGTAACCCCAACGAGATTATTTTTTTATCGTGGGTATAGATATGGGATAGTAATACCTGATGGGTATTTACCCATTGCCATCTCTAATCTAGACATAGTGTGTATCTAAGTGCATACCAAAAGCTATGTATCTAGAAAAGCCAAAATGTCTTATAATTTGGAAAGGAGGGAGTAGCAAGGTACAAAGCTTTAAGTAAACCTGAGACTACTGGTGACAAGGCTTAATGATTAGATTATCGACCCCAATGAAGCTGGCAGCACCTAGGTGCAATCCTTTTTTAATATCTGGGTCTTTTGTGGTTGCAGGTATTAGGGTTCAGGGTTTGGGGACAAGCACACTACATTCTCTTTTGAGTTTTGACCATGATGGTCAAATGTATCCTTCCTTTTCTTTTTTTCCCTTTTAATTTGGGACTTGGTTCTGTATTCCTATCTTTTATTCCCTCTTAATATAATGATGATAGGCAGCTCTCCTGCCGGTTTGTGAAAAACAGAGAAGGGACAAGGCGACAAGCACAAATGCCAACAAAAAATTGTGAAGTTTTGGGGTGGTAGACGAAATAAAGAGCCTACTTTGGATTGGCATGTCTCCTAATTTACCTATTAGAATGGTATTTTCCAGGTGGTAAAATTTTGAAGCATCAGAGATTCAACTTTGCATGATTAAAATGCAATTGTGCAAAACTGCACCCTTATCACATATGCACATTCAGTGCTGACAAAACATCCTATTTGGTACTATCATGTGAACCTACTGAAAGAGAACAGGGGCTTAAGAAGAAAATAGTTAAACTCAACTTATGTGGGGTGGGGCTGAGGGTTATTCAGTAATTCCAAGCTAGACATTGCCTGAAGTTACACAAAGTTTGTCTAGTTCCTTCCAATCCCTAAGGCATAAAGGCCTACAACTTAAGGAGCAGGGGTTTCAAATGGCTTCTGAAAACTAATGCTAGACATTGCCTGAAGTTACACAAAGTTTGTCTAGTTCCTTCCAATCCCTAAGGCATAAAGGCCTACAACTTAAGGAGCAGGGGTTTCAAATGGCTTCTGAAAACTAATGCTTGGATCATTTTTAATTTTGGGGATGCTATTAATAAACCATAAATTACAGGATTAGCACTTAACTGAAGTACAAAGAAATACTAAGATGGTAATACAGAGAAGGTTTAGGAAGGTAATCAGGAAATGCTATGACTGGAAAAAAGACATCAAATGAAGGTGGGGTAACTTCTAAATAAAGAAAATAATCACAAATGGATTGCAACTAAGACGACTAAGCAAGAGCTGCTTGAGGAAAGTCACAAGCATGAATTTGGCTGTCACGTAAATTTTCAAAACATCACAAGGCATATTAGAATCCTAGCATTGACAGTATAGTCATAGAATGTGTAAAGGGTACATTCTCAACTACAAATCATGCTATTCCAAGTCACCTGATCTTTCAAGGTATACCAGTTTTGACTCAATGAAAACCTGGGTGCTTGAATCCTTGGTTCGCTTTCTCATATTATTCAACTTATACTATTTGTCTGTAGAAGTAAAAAGTGGAGCCCTTGTAATAACTAACAGTGATTTCTTGTCAAGGCCTCAAGGGCATTGTTCCTTATGGTCCACACACTAAAGCTATCAATGAGTGAACCAAGATATATTACCAGGTATGCTAGCCAAGAAGCCTTCCCAGTTATCAAACAGAGGTCCTTCAAATTTAGCATTCTGGAACTGAATAAGAGGACAGAACAAAATTATGTCAGTATCACTATGTGCCATTCATTAGGTTGTAGGAGTGATACAGAAAAAGGTATGGCCGAAGTAACGAAATCATGCAATGGTGGTACCAAATTCAACAGACAATAACCTACAAACAGAACAATAAGTACAGGATTTGCATGCACACCTGATGCAAACCAGTGCTTTCTAGTTTCTACACCCTCTATTATTTTCCACTAGACATCTTTAACTTCAGAATCCAAATGAACTTCGATTATTAATTTCAACATCTGTAGTTATGTCTACTAGTACAAAATGTTGAGCATGTGTCACTTTATCCTCAAAAGAGAATTAAGCATAAGCGGATGGAAGATGTCAGGAAAGTACAAAAACCTGCTGTTATTTTGATTTACAGGAGATGGTCCATGGTAAACGATGCAGGGAGCTGTGTCATACTGTCATTTCATTAAGAGTAAGTACCATGTGTGTAAACCCACACAACACCACAGATAACATAGACAAAAATCCATGGAGCCACTACTTTACAACAGAAAACATGCCCCAAAATATAAAGAACACAACTACCAAGCGACCATTAAGCCAGAAAAAACTGAAACTATTATGAGGACCTAGAAGCCCCAAGCGGCCGAGCCATGGCTGAACACCAAATGGCTCTCTCCTCTTCAACTGTCCGAAACACCAGTGACACTTGGAGTGGCATTATTGAAGACAAAATCGTTGCAGTATTTCCAATTTTCCACCATGCCATCAAATAATCAGAGAATTAAGGTCGTTTAGGCGTTGTTTGTGATCCATAGAAAATAGATCTGTAGTTATGGTCCGCTGTGTATCAGTGTATCACTACATAATGCCTTCCACATGATTAGTTTGTCCTCTCCAGTCTCCACAATAAGGCCTAAGGGCATGTTTGTTGCTTAAAGCATTGCGCTGCAGCTCTTCATCCTGTTGTCGTATTTGTTTCAGAACTTTCAGTTCGTGTTTCTGTCAGTCTGCATTTTCAGTCGCGCCACCTGGTTGCCGATCCGTTGTTCAGGTGAGCCATGCATGTAGTAATAGTGGTAGATTTGTTAGCCGGCTACATAGTGTGGATATGGGGATGGACGCCTCAATTGCACACTTAGCGGCTGGATTACTGTAATGATCATTTCACTCTTCAGTAAGTATAAAAGGAAGAACAGAAAAGCTGCAGGTTTTGCGCAACGCCAAAAATCATTCTCCACTCTATGTCCAATTGTGATCGTGTGCGTTTCGCAAGTAGTTCCAAGTGCGATCTCGTTCGCCGGACCACGCCGCCAACGAACAACGTCAGGACATCGAGCTAACAATTGGCATCGGAGCGAGGTTGAAGAAGAGAGTGCGCTACCATGGTGTCGCCAGTAGGGAAGGAGAAGGTCGAATCCTCCGAAAAGGGTAGCAAAGTGTTCCTAGGCCGATCTCCGCCGCGTCGATCACGGACCCGCGATGCTCGCCGCTCGCGGTCCGTACCATCAGAGGGAGGTCGTCATGGAACACATCATCAGGGAAACCGACGGCTCCGACAACTGACTGCAGTTGATGAAGGCTGGTTACGACAACTAGTCATTATTGATGAAGCTGAAGCTTTAGGCCCATCATCTATGGGACATCATCAAATTCGACGACGACAATGACTTCCATAATGATCAGACTGCGCTGGAGGCGATCTGCTCAATGGTTCCCCCGAGATGGTCCCCACCCTTGGAACGAAGTTGACGACCAAGGAGGCATGAAGGCAATCAAGACAATGCGCATCGGCGACAAACAGGTGAGGAAGTCGATGGCACAGAGTCTGCGAGTCGAGTATGAGCAGATCGTGCTTCGAGAGAACGAGCAGATCGAAGACTCTACACTTCGTCTGGAGAACCTTGTTCAGCGTCTGGCCATACTTGGAGATTCGGAGCTCGAAGACAAAGTTGTGGCAAAATATCTTCGCGTTGCTCGTCCTAGGTACAAACAACTTGTCATCTCCATAGAAACTCTTCTTGACATCAGCACGCTCTCCATAGAGACCGTCTCCATAGAAAATATACATGCTCGACACCAACATCGCATGTCCAATGTGTCTGGCGGCGCACACACCATATGGTGACTGGCTGTGGCACGCCCATTTCGGGTATGTCAATTTTGAAGCGCTAAAGATGGGTCGAGAGGAGCTGGTCTGAAGGATGCCACTACTCAACCAAGTAGAGCAAACATGTGATGCTTGTCTTGCAGGCAAGCACAGACAAACTCCACTTCCTGAGCGCACCCAGTCTCGATCCAGAAGTGCTTAAGTTGCTCAATGGTGACATCTGTGGCCCCATCTTGCCACCAACTCCAAGTGGAAATCGATACTTTCTGCTTCTCGTTGATGATTACTCAAGGTATATGTGGATTGTGTTGCTTCCCTGTAAGGATGGTGCCTTCGCAGCCATCAAGCGCATCTAGTCGGTGGTGGAACGCAAGCCAGGCAAGCGGGTTCGTGCCCTCCGCACGGACAGAAGAGAGTTCCTGTCCAACAAGTTTGAAGAATAATGTGCCAACATCAAAGTGGGTCGCCAACTCACAGCTCCTTACTTGCCTCAACAGAATGGAGTTGTCGAGCGGAGAAACCAGACGATGGTGGGCACTACACGGTGCATTCTCAAGGCGAAGCGACTCCCTGGCGTGTTCTAGGGCAAAGCAGTGATGACGGTCGTGTACCTCCTCTATCGGACCTCATCGAGAAGCACGGGGGCAAGACTCTCTATCAGCTTTGGACTAGGAACTCACATGGAGTACAACACCAGCGCACATTCGACTGTGTTGCACATATGAAGCTGATGACCCCCAACCTGAAGAAACTGGATGACCAGAGCCGACCAACCATCTTCGTCAGCTATGAAGCTGACTCCAAGGCGTATCGACTCTTCAACCCAGTGACACGGTGAGTCCACATTAGCCAAGACGTCATTTTTTATGAGTCTATAGTGGAGATGGAGTGGTGAACTCGAGGACTCGACGGACGACTTCGACACCGAGGATGTCGGGGATGGGCTATCGCGGGAGGTCACTGTCACCACGGTGTCGTCACCTGCAGTTGAAAGAGGGTACACTACGACAACGAGAACACTGACGCTCTCCCCGCCACCCATGGAACACAAGAGCGTGCAACGAACACCAGTCACCTCAACGCAAGCAGTCGGATGAGCGCTGGACTTAGCCACGCCCCTAAAGTCGATGAAGTAGATCTTGATGTTGATCATGATTATGCACCACTTCAATTCCGCAGGATCGACGACGTTCTCGATCCCTCAACGCCTCCAGGTCTAGCGCAGCAGGACATGACGAGTCGGCTCCTTATGGCCAATGGCGTAGAGCCATCCACATTTGCTGAGGCACATCAACATGAGTGTTGGCACCACGCCATGCTCGACAAAATGACAGCGATCGAGGCAAACGCGGCATGGGAGCTGATCGACCCCCCACCGAGGACTCGAGCCATTGGGCTCAAATGGGTCTTCAATATGAAGAAGGATGCAGTCGGTTTCATCGTCAAGCACAAGGCT
This sequence comes from Zea luxurians, assembly GCA_029449295.1. NCBI lineage: Eukaryota > Viridiplantae > Streptophyta > Magnoliopsida > Poales > Poaceae > Zea > Zea luxurians. The sequence goes on along the minus strand of JAOPSE010000350.1, from coordinate 712,597 downwards.
TGTCTAGTCACGAAAGGCTACGTTCAACAGCAAGGTATCGATTTCGACGAAGTCTTCGCGATGGTGGCATGCTTAGAATCATTGTGGCTTCTACTTGCATATGTTGCAAACCAAGGCTGGTTTGTTCATCACATGGATGTTAAATTGGCCTTCCTCAACGACGAGCTGCAAGAACAGGCCTTCGTCAAGTAACCCCCGGGTTTATACTTAAGGGGCACGAAAGCAAATTGCAACACTTGATCAAGGCACTGTACGAGCTTCGACAAGCACCATGTGCCTGGTATGCCAAGCTTGACAACTCCTTGTTGCGTCTTGGCTTCCGGCACAATGACTCTGAGCACGCCGTGTACATGCATGGAGAAGGCAAGCAACGTCTGCTTGTGGGCGTTTATGTGGATGACCTAGTGATCAGTGGAGGGGATTCAACCCACATCAACGAGTTCAAGATGCAAATGAAGAGCATGTTTCACATGAGCGATCTTGGACTAGCTACACTACTACCTCAGATTGGAGGTGACTCAAATGGCCGATGGGATCTGTCTTGGCCGAAGTGCTATGCAACGAAGATCCTTCAAAACGTCGGTCTAGAGGGATGCAATGTCAGTTGCATTCCCATGGAGCCACGTCTGAAATTAACCAAGATGAGCTCTGCACCAGCAGCCAACGAAGCGGCATACCGGAGTATTGTCGGCTCTCTTTATTATTTGGTAAACTCCAAGCCCGATTTAGCTTACTCTATGGGGTATGTCATAGTCATACAGTTCATGGAGAAGCCAACGACTGAGCATCTGGCGGCCGTGAAAAGAGTGCTCCAGTATATTGCAAGGACACTAGACTACGGCTGTTTTTACTCGAGGAAGAAGCTGAATGCACATGTTGTTGGGTTCAGTGACAGCGATCTTGCAGGGGACATCGACACCCGCAAGGCCGCAAGAGCACCACAGGCGTAATCTACTTCCTCAACAACAATGTCATCAACTGGCAATCTCAAAAGCAGAAGGTTATTTCTTTGCCTTCATGTGAGGCAGAGTATATTGCTGCAACAACGGCTGCTTGCCAAGGAGTGTGGATCTCGCGTCTGCTAGCAGAACTGAGAGGAGGGAAGGAAGACGCTGTGAAGATCAACGTGGGCAACCAATCTGCCATCTAGCTCAGTAAGAATTCTGTCTTCCACAATCGCAGTAAACATATAGACACTAGATTTCATTTCATACATGAATGCATCGAAGAAGGGAGGATCCGTGTGGTTCCGATCAGCACAACTGGACAGTTGGCAGACATCTTGACGAAAGCCCTGCCGCGGGAACATTTCTGTGACCTCCGCACAAGAATCGGCCTCGTCAATTTCAAGCTTCTGCGCAAGGTTTAGGAGGAGAGTTGTTGCTTAAAGCTTTGCACTGCAGCTCTTCATCATGTTGTTGTATTTGTTTCAAAACTTTCAATCTGTGTTCCTGTCAGCCTGCATTTTCAGTCGTGTCACCTGGTTGCCAATCCGGTTGTTCAAGTGAGCCATGCATGTAGTAGTGGTAGATTAGTGAGCCAGCTACTTAGCGTGGACATGGGGATGGACGCGTCAATTGCGCGCTTAGCGGCTGGATTATTGTAATGATCAATTACCTCTTCAGTAAGTATAAAAGGAAGAACAGAGAAGTTGCAGGTTTTTGTGCAGAACCACAAAATAGTTCTCCACTCTGTCCAATCGTGATCGTGTGCGTTTTGCAAGTAGTTCCAAGCGCAATCTCATTTGCCGGACCATGACGGCGTACAGCGCCGGGTCTTCGGGCTAACAATGTCTGGGCACCATGGCTAATTGTTAGCTAGCTAATTTTTAGCTCAAATTACTTCTAGTGCATCCAAAACAGGAGAGCTAATAGGTGGGCTAATTTCTTAGCCAATTATTTAATTAGTTGTTTGCCAACCATAGTTAATTTGGGCTAGTTTTTAGCCCCAACTAATAACTAGCCATGTGTACCCAAACAGGTCCTAAGTACAAATAGTCGTCTAGCCCATAGTGACAATGAACAGTCAGGACTTTGGTAGAGATAGATTAAATTTGATCCTGATGAACTCTCCCCTCTTCTATGGAAGAGATTCGATTATGCATTCATTTATCTGTTCATTCAACTAAAGAACTGGAGTCAACGAAGAGACAAAAACCTCATCAAAACGTCTTCAAGGGCCTTGGAGATGACTGGTGCCACCTCCGCAGATCGGCCTGGCCTAACCAGCGGGGAGCAGATGGGCGGCATGTGGAACTCAACAGCTACGCAAAACACACATACGTAAATCAATAAAAGAAAAAAAAACAAATGCAATAGGAAGCAGCAGGGTAAGGGGAACACGAACAGACGGATCCTTCGTCTGGGTACTCGGCCGAGGGCGACATCACCTCGAGCTTGACCGACGCGAGCATGGCCTGCAAAGACAATTCGTCGAACAGTTGAAGAACGCGAGACAAGCAAGACGGGAAAAGCGGCGGAGGAAAGATGGCGTATTACGGTGTCGCCAACGCGGACGAGAGCGGAACCATGCGCGGAGGACACGGCGCCGAGGGCGACGGTGGTGGTGCGGGCCTCTCTCAGGCGGCGGGCATCGATGCGGACGGACTCACCCAGGTGGCGCTCCAGGAAGGCCACCGGGAATAGGCGGCGGTATGCCTCCACCTCCATCTCGCCGGCAACCCCGATGGCCGCAGCCGGTTTGGTCTCCGCCGCCATCTTACGTTTAGTGGTGGACGCTGAGCTTGTCGAAAAAGGGTTGGGGCATGCGTGCGGGAGCGCGCATGTAAACCTGTTCAATCCGCCGCTCCGTTGAAATGATAAAAAAAAAGTTTTCCTGGATCACATATATATGAATTTATCTCTATAAGTATACCCAAGTGAGTATGGATTAACCGTCGTGGGGTCATTCGTACCCACGAAGATTAAACATCTATATTGTACAAATGTCAAGTATATTCATCTAGTTACTATACAAAATTTCTAGCATCATTCAATCATTTATTCAAGGACACTATAGATAATTAGATAAAGTAGCAACACTAAGATAACACCACATAAGACATTACAAGTTTCATTACATGGTCATCAAATAGTAGTTGTTAAACCTTCTATGACATTATCGTCCAAAAGGTTGTTAAATAGTCAAAAAGATGGATGACTGAAGCCTAAGTTCATGCTTTTAGACTAAGTTTATGCTAGGTATATTATACCTACGGGTTCACGGGTATGAATGAGGATCGAACGTTCTAATATTCGTTTACCCATGAGTAAAGGTTTTTGCCTAACAAAAGATCCATAAGTAAAATATTTAACACATATGCATACTCTAGTAAAATAAATAGCCATTAGATATCAAATCACGGGTACCCATTTCCATATTTAGGCATAAACAATGTTAGGATTTATGGGCTATGCCTAATTGAGAAATTTAATTAAATCCCAGAAAAATCTCAAAAGCCCATATATGTATATGGCTAAGGAATGGTGGAACCAATAGCACCATATTGTTAGTTCTAGTGGAGTGGGGCTAGCTTAAATATGGAAGCCACACTCACTCACCAAGTCATGGATGAGAGGAGAGTGTGGAGAGCCACACGCGCGCTTGCCTGGCTAGGGCGGGGCGAAGGGCGCACGACATGCACGTAAATGGTCCGCCGAAATCCGGCCCCTCGCCTTGCGGGGGCGCGGCTTCCTTTTGCCGTTTGAATTTTTTGGTTGCTTGGCTGTTAAGTTTAGAATCCTAACCGATCGCTATAAAATCTAAACTGAACGTGAGATTTTCGCAGACGAATAAGATCGAAGATAGCTATCTGTTCGTGGACTCAGCCCTATAAAAGGCGCCTGGCAGCCAGCATCCATATTATCTCAGTTTCCGCTTTCGCCTCTCTTCACAGCTGAGCCGCCTTCAGTTCTCTTCATCCCAACCGCAGACGTGCATCTGTGATCACTGATCAGGAGAGCAGGTCTCTGGAACCCTTCGCCCTCGAGATTCTGCACTGGGAGAGGGTGAATAAGGTTTTTGGGAAGCGTCCGCACGCGACTGCTCGTGATCTTCTGACCTCGTCGACCCTGCTGATTCCGGCCCACGCCATCAACCAGTATGTCTGATCAGTACGCATCATCTGATTTGACTTTTTACTTCAGTTCTTCTGATTTGGTCATGATTTATATTCAGAATTTAATCTGGAATTTGTCTAATTATTCAACAATCCAAAAACCTTATTGTAGACAATTTCCTAGTTTTTCTATGGCTGCTTTTGCCGACGCGCTGAAGCCAGAAAAGTTCAATGGTATGCACTTTAAGAGATGGCAAGTCAAGGTCACGCTCTGGCTTACTGCTATGAATGTCTTCCATGTTAGTAAAGGCAAACCTGAGGGTCCACTAACTCCTAAACAGGAGAAAGAGTATGACCATGTGTTGGGGACTTGTTCTCAAAGGCTAAGAGTTAAGAACAAGGCAACATAAAAAATGTTAAGTGTTAAAGTCCTTCGTCCTTCGGAACATTATGTCCCTTCGGGAGACAATGTGTTTCGGACGAAGGTCACAAGAGACATACCTTCGTAAACATAACAAGTAATGACGAAGGATTCATATAGGGCATGAAATATAATATAAACACCATCATAGAATTATTTCTATTTTATTAACATGGAAAAATAGAAATGATTTCAAATTACAAATGTACCTTCGGTCCTGAGAGAAGGTAAAAAGTACAAGCGTGACGCAAAAGCAGATGCCAAGTCAGCGTGAACAGTACGGGAGTACTGTTCATCTATTTATAGACGCGGGACGCAGCCCACGTAAAATTACATCCATGTCCATTACATTTGTTAACGGCTTATGGAAATCTGTCGAGGCCCACGTAGTCTTTTCATCTTTAAGTCGGTTCCCCTTTCCGCTATCGCGACGAAGCTTCCCTGCCCACAGCTTCGGCTGTGCACCGTCCTTCGTAGAACTTGGTAATCAGCTCGTCCTTCGTCTGGCTCAGGCTTCGTCCTGACCGTGCTTTATGTTCATAATTCTGAGTCCGAAGATACCTGTTCATATAATCCACTTGGAAAACATTGTCAAATCATGTTTTTGAGGACCTTCGGAGGACGAAGGCCCCCAACAGTAGCCCCTCGCAATATTAATTTGTTAATAATAAATTCAGATTGCGATATGGACGAAGGCCTTGAGCCGAAGGTCCGAAAAAACACCTTCCCTTTGCTAGAATAGCAACATTCACTGACAAGCGGGGTCTTTCAATTTTCAGCGCCCTGGGCGTATAAATAAGATCACACCGCCAACTCATTTGGTACGCACACTTGCCATCTGCTTCGGTCCACTAAATTTTTAGCTCTTGTGCATTAAGATTGGTGACCTTTTTTATTTCGAAGCTTCGGCCCTGAAAACAGTTTTTTAGCGTTTCCGAAGATGTCTGAAGGTAAGAAGATCCCTGCTGAGACGAAGCTGAGTCTCGAGGAAGAGAAGAATTTGGGGTTCCTCATAGCGATGGCGGAGACCAATACGGAGAAAATCACGAAGGAGATTCTTGAAGATTTGTCCGAAGATACTGGTGACAGCGACAGCTATGATGTAGAAAGTGGTGGGGAAGAGGCCGAAGATCGGCCATGGCGGCCAAGTCACACGGTTTTCGGGAAAACCACTATCAAGCAGAGTCATATTGATAATATGAGGGGGCGGTATTTTCGAGATATATCTATTGTGAGGGCTGACGCTGGAGAGAAGACTTCTCCCACCCCAGAAGAAGATGAAGTCGTAATCTTCCGAAGCTTTCTCAAGGCTGGGCTTCGATTCCCCCTAAGCAACTTTGTTGTTGAAGTCCTGAAGACATTTCAAGTCTACCTTCATCAAATTACCCCCGAAGCCATCATAAGAATGGGGGTGTTTGCCTGGGCTGTGAGGAGCCAAGGTTTGGAACCAAACGCTAAAAGCTTCTGCAACATTCATGAGTTACTATACGAGACGAAGCCCTGGGGAAAAGAACAATATCACAACAATTTTGGGTGTTATAGCTTCGGTGCCCGCTCCGGGTCAAGCTGCCCTGTGCCGACCTTTCGGAAGAGGTGGCCCGGAGCCTGGATGACAGAGTGGTTCTATGTGAAGAATGACTTAACAGCGCAAGAAAATGTCAAGAGTATCATTATGCGCCCCATCTGGCAACGCTTCGGACTTCGAAGGCCGAAGGTTGAAATGGATGAAGCAGCCGAAGAATGCCAAAGAGCCTTCGGCATAATCTGCTCTTTCATTGGGACAAGGGACTTAGTTCAAGAGCACATTGCCTTCAGGGTATGGCCACTTGCAGAAAAGTGGGAAATGCCGAAGGAGACCATTAAAGAGTCCGACGAAGGCGGACTAGTCAGACTAAAATACACATTCAAATATGGGGATAAATTTGTTGAACCTGATGACGATTGGTTGAAAAGCATTGAAACATTAAGTGACGAACTTCTTGGGGCATATTCGAAGGCCGAGAACACTGCGTTATCAGCAGCCTTCGGAGGCCGAAAGAAGAAAAGGCTCAACCGTGTATTTGACGCAGTCGGGTTTATCTACCCTGACTATCACTATCCGGTATTGGGTCGCAAAAGGAAAAATACTTCTCCTGCGACAGAAGCTACCACGAGTGCCACTAGTGAGCCAGCGCCTCAAAGGAAAAAGATGAAGGTGCTCACCCATCGAACTCGCTTTATTGAGCCGGCCACAGTGCCAGAATTTATTGGTGAAGTTTCTTTGACCTCTGAAGCTACAGAACCAGCTCCAGTGCCGAAGATAGAAGAAAAAACTGAAGCACCTTCAGCCGAAAAAGCAGAAAAACCGAAGACTGAAGGGCCAAAAACATCAGAAATTTTAAGTCCTTCAGCAAATGTCGAAACAACAAAAAATCAAAAGGGCCCATTGGTGACCCCAAGAAGAAAACGGATGGTGAACGTACTGGATGTCTTGGAGACAATTAAGTCTTCAAGCACAACCGCAAAGGAGTCTGCTGAACTCGCTGAAGCATCTACTGAAGCTTCGAAACAACAAGCTGAAGCTAAAGCTGGGCCTTCAGAGCCCACCAAGGAACAATCCGAGAAAATATCAGAACCAGCCTTGGTTGAAGAAATTGACACGGCCACCCCCGAAGCTCCCTCCAGCATACGCGATTACATCGTGCGACATGCTTCGGGAAAGAAACTGTCTGAAGAAGAAATCTATGAAGCGAATCACTATGCTAGGGAGTTAAAGTATCCGAAGGGGGCAGTAGTATTCAATGGGACAAATGAAGATGACTTCCTATACTGCCTCCCTGATAACAAAGAATTATCTGTCTGCCGGGAGATGGCCAGGAGTATGGGTTTCCCAAAACTCGAAGCTGGATTATGCGCCATGACGAAAGAGGATCTCGCAGACAGTCTTGCGTACAATAGTCTAAAGGTATGGAAATTAAGCGTTTGAAAAAACTTTTTTTTTAATACGTAATTCATTCCTTTATTCTTATATGGATTCTTTTTCGTATAGGGCTTGATTCTAAGCAACGCATTAAGAGCCCAAAAAAGCGCCGAAGATGAAAGCTACGACATTGCGTTTAACAATTTACGCTCCGAAGTTATCAAACTGAGAAACGAAGCTCTGGAAAAGGATAAGATTCTGCTTACACTGGTAGATAAAGTAAAGAAAGACGAAGCTGCTTCAAAAACCCAGGCCGAAGCCCAAAAACGTGAAATTAAAGATCTTCAGAAACAGCTGGCTAGAGCTAAAGAGGAACGTGTGCTGGAGGAAACAAAACGAGAACTCAGTGATCATATGGTCAATAAATTGGAGTTAAGTGTTAAAGAGCTTCGTGCATCTCAGAGGAAATGTTATGTTAAATCTGTAGAATGCGTGAAAAAGATAAAATCCAGCTTCGCCAGCGTTGGCGCCTTTTCTAGTGAAGAGGACTTTTCAAGAGGCAATCCCGAAGGTCCACTGGACTGGATTGGTCACGAAGCAGAAGCCTTCGAGGAAATCCTGAGCAGCCGCGGTGACATCTGCGCTTTTTCAGGCGCCAGGGGAATTGCCGCTGTTCTGGAGAAAAAAGGTTGTGAACATATAAAATCCTTAGCTCAATCCGAAGCTGCCCTATCCCCGGAAGATATCAAAGATCCCTCGACCGAAGCCAGCATGGTTGGCGGTAAATTCTTCACTGATATCTGGGACAATGGCGGCCGAGAAATGGCGCAAGAAATAATTCAAAGAAGCGAAAAAGGCATCCATGATGCTAGAAAGGTGGCAGAAGCTGCGGAAAGAAGTACAGAGCCCGAAAGGCAATTAGGTAGTAATTAGTCGTTCTTATTGTGTTGTAATTTTTATTTCAAACTTTGCTCGCGATTTGTAATAGTAATGAAAAAATGTTTTCTTCCCTCAGAAGCTGCTGGATCGACTGCCGACCCCCACACAAAAGGGGATGACGAAATTAAACAAATGGCCGAAGCTATCATGGATAAAGTTGTTGATCAACTTCTAAATGAAGCCGCCGAAGCAGTATTAAGAGAAGACTAGATGCTATTTAGAAAAAAACATTTAAAGTGTGATCTATGTAACATTTTGTACATTTGAATGTAATATACAAGTCTCTTTTCATTATTCAATTCTTCACGATGCATGAAACTCTACATACATACCATTTTTGAGCCTTCGGCGAAAAAAACACCTTCCCTTCTTTTCATGCTTCGTGAAGAAGACATTCTCCGTTAAAATTATTCCGATGAAACACGTTCATGCTTCATGAAAATATTCTCCGAAGCTATACAATTTCGATATTGCTCTGATGAAGCTCGTCCATGCTTCGTAAAAATGTTATCCGAAGCTGTATTCCGAAGATTATCATTGTATTCCCTCGTGACTTTACACAATTTTCACTTTCTCAAAGCGTCCTTTCGAAGGTTGATATTGTGTCCCCTTCTTTTGCCAAATGCAACATGATGTATGATGCTTATGTTATGCAAAATGATGTGATGATGTTATGTTATGCAAATGACATTTGTTCCGAAGATACACACAAAATATATTCGTAAGCTCTGCATTCCCTTAGGAACGTCTTTGGAGCTTCTTCACCTTTTACTTAGGCGGTATAAGCTCTGCATTCCCTTAGGAACGTCTTTGGAGCTTCTTCGCCTTTTACTTAGGCGGTATCAGCGTTGACTTTTCGCTGTATGCTCTGCATTCCCTTAGGAACGTCTTTGGAGCAAAAAACTTACACTGCGCTCCCTTTGGAACGGCTTTTTGTAACTTCGGCGACTTACTCTGCGCTCCTTAGAACGACTTTTTGTTGCTTCGAAGGGTTTTTAATAATCCGAAGATCCTCCTTGTTACCGCAAATTTTTAAGCTTCAGCAACTTAAACCTGTAGAGAAGATAGGTTTTTCTGATAACCAACCACGAAACTATTATATGAAATCTGAAGTGTTCTTTATTACACAGAAAACAGAACTTAAACGGAAAAGACTGCTATCAAAGTAGGATATTTGTCAATAAATGTGCTTCGACTCTGGCACAGTACTATTGACTGTACGGGCTTCAGATTGCTCTCTGATATCCCTTTGGTGCGGAACATATTGGCTCCCTTCTGGCTGCTGGCCTTGTTGCAGCGGAGGTGGAGGCGGGGGCTATTGCCATGAAGCTTGAGGTTGACTTGCCGAAGCTACGGAAACTGCAGGGTGGTTGCCCACGTACTCCGGGATGTAAGGCTGATGGTACGAAGCAGTATGCATGACCTGCTTCGGCTGTCCCTGTTGCGCTGCAGCTTCTGCTAGCTCCTTTTGTTTCTGGATGGTAACATGGCACATCCTGGTGGTATGGCCCTTGTTCTCACCGCAGAATAAGCAAAATGTCCTCCTTGGTTGATCTCCAAATCTCCCGCCGAAGCCCCTGGCGCCTCTGCCTCTTGGAGCTGGTGGCCGAAAGAAAGTTTGCTGCTGCCCCGAAGCCTGTGAGGAGCACTGCGGCCTGTTCTGCTGACTGCCCTTATCATCATTTTGAGTGTTGTGGATAGACCTGACATGCCTCGGATAGAATCGTCCCCCGAAGCCCCTGGTCATCTCAGAAAATCTGAAGGCCTCCTCCCTTCTTTGGCGAAAGTCGTTATCTGCACGAATGTACTCGTCCATCTTTTGGAGTAGCTTCTCCAGAGTCTGAGGAGGCTTCCTAGCAAAGTATTGGGCTGCAGGTCCAGGACGAAGCCCCTTGATCATGGCTTCGATAACAATTTCATTGGGCACCGTTGGTGCCTGTGCCCTCAAACGCAAGAACCTTCGGACATACGCCTGAAGGTATTCTTCATGATCCTGAGTGCACTGAAACAAGGCTTGAGCAGTAACCGGCTTCGTCTGAAATCCTTGAAAGCTGGTTAACAACATATCCTTCAGCTTCTGCCATGAGGTGATCGTTCCTGGTCGAAGGGAGGAATACCAGGTCTGAGCAACATTCCTGACGGCCATAACGAAAGACTTCGCCATGACTGCAGCATTGCCCCCATACGAAGACACTGTTGCTTCGTAGCTCATTAAGAACTGCTTCGGGTCTGAGTGGCCGTCGAACATGGGAAGCTGGGGTGGCTTATAGGATGGAGGCCAAGGTGTAGCCTGCAGCTCAGCGGACAAAGGAGAAGCATCATCGAAAACAAAATTTCCCTGATGGAAATTGTCATACCAGTCATCTTCGTTGACGAAGCCCTCCTGATGAAGGTCTTTCTGCTGAGGCCTTCTGTTTTGCTCATCATGAGTAAGATGGCGAACTTCCTCAGAGGCTTCGTCTATCTGCCGTTGCAACTCAGCTAGCCGGGCCATCTTCTCCTTCTTTCTCTGCACCTGTTGATGTAGCATCTCCATATCCCTGATTTCTTGGTCTAGCTCTTCCTCCTGAAGCGTTGGGCTGACGGCCTTTCTCTTCTGGCTTCGGGCCTCCCGAAGAGAGACGGTCTCCTGGTTGTGGTCCAGCGGTTGCAGTGCTGCAGCCCCAGCCGCTGAAGCTTTCTTCGGTGCCATAGCGAAGGTCTACAGCTTCCGAAGGTGTTCAAAAAACTCGAAGTGGAAGTGAGTTCACCGGAGGTGGGCGCCAATGTTGGGGACTTGTTCTCAAAGGCTAAGAGTTAAGAACAAGGCAACATAAAAAATGTTAAGTGTTAAAGTCCTTCGTCCTTCGGAACATTATGTCCCTTCGGGAGACAATGTGTTTCGGACGAAGGTCACAAGAGACATACCTTCGTAAACATAACAAGTAATGACGAAGGATTCATATAGGGCATGAAATATAATATAAACACCATCATAGAATTATTTCTATTTTATTAACATGGAAAAATAGAAATGATTTCAAATTACAAATGTACCTTCGGTCCTGAGAGAAGGTAAAAAGTACAAGCGTGACGCAAAAGCAGATGCCAAGTCAGCGTGAACAGTACGGGAGTACTGTTCATCTATTTATAGACGCGGGACGCAGCCCACATAAAATTACATCCATGTCCATTACATTTGTTAACGGCTTATGGAAATCTGTCGAGGCCCACGTAGTCTTTTCATCTTTAAGTCGGTTCCCCTTTCCGCTATCGCGACGAAGCTTCCCTGCACACAGCTTCGGCTGTGCACCGTCCTTCGTAGAACTTGGTAATCAGCTCGTCCTTCGTCTGGCTCAGGCTTCGTCCTGACCGTGCTTTATGTTCATAATTCTGAGTCCGAAGATACCTGTTCATATAATCCACTTGGAAAACATTGTCAAATCATGTTTTTGAGGACCTTCGGAGGACGAAGGCCCCCAACACCATGCCAATACTATCTTTACGGGAGCAGTTCTTAGCGCCCTTATTGACCATTTGGTTGATACGAATATTCAGCACACAGACGGGAAAGAGTTGTGGGATGCACTTACTGCTAAGTATGGTGCATCAAATGCTGGTAGTGACCTGTATATCATGGAGAGCTTTCATGATTATAAGATGGCTGATAATCGTGAAAGGGAAATATGCCCTTGGGCCATTTCTATAAGATTTTGGTGATTAAGTGCTCCACACAAAATGCTTTGAGTGATATTTGTGCCAAAGACTCAAGAAGTGCAAAACAAGATTAAAGGTATGTTTCTAGACTTAGTCCGTTGTTTTGAAGACTAATGTATTGTGTCTAAGTGCTAGAAACAGGAGAAATCACTTTGGAGATATGTTGGCTGTGTTCAGCCAAAAGGCTGCTCGGTCTAGGTGCACCGGACTGTTCAGTGGTGCACCGGACAGTGTCCGATGCGCTAGGACCAGTCCCGGTGAATAGCCTGCTCTCGGGTCTCGACGCCGGCGTATGGCTATAAATCACCGGACTGTCCGGTGGTGCATCGGACTGTCCGGTGAGTCATCTGCGGCGAAGTCGCCGCTCTTGGGAAACCAGTCAACAGCGTCCGACTAAAAATCACCGGACTGTCCGGTGGTGCACCGGACTGTCCGGTGAGCCAACGGTCGGACGCGCCAACGGTCGGGCGCGCAATCCGCGCGTGACGCGTGGCCGAGCCAACGGTCGGATGGGGGCACCGGACAATGTCCGGTGCGCCAACGGCTCCAAATCTTCAACGGTCGGCTACGCCAAATTAGGAAAGCAATCTGCACCGGACTGTGAACAGTGCCTGTCCGGTGGTGCACCGGACTGTCCGGTGCGCCACCCGTCAGAAGGCAAGAATTGCCTTCCTGGATTGCTTCCAATGGCTCCTAGCTGCCTTGGGGCTATAAAAGGGACCCCTAGGCGCATAGAGGAGCACACCAAGCATTCTTTGATCATCCCTAAGCACCAAGACTCCATTCTAGCGCATTTGATTCATTGTGATAGCAATTTGAGCTCCTTCTGAGTTGAGAACTCCGTGTGTGAACTTTGAGCTCAAGTTGTTGGCTAGTGTGCATGTTTGTGCTCTTGCTTTTGAGTCTTGTGTGTGTTGCTTTTCCCACCCTTACTTCTGTGCTTCTTTGTGATCATCAAATTGTAAGGGTGGGAGGCTCCAAGTTGTGGAGATTCCTCATGAACGGGATATAGTGAAACAAAGAGAAACACAGTGGTATTCAAGTAGGTCTTTGGACCGCTTGAAAGGGGTTGAGTGCAACCCTCGTCCATTGGGATGCCACAACATGGAGGTAGACAAGTGTTGTACTTGTCGAACCACGGGATAACTCGCGTGTCTTTTGTGATTGCTTTTCTGTGATACTTGTATTCACAAGAGCTCGCTATTTAGTCTACTAACTCTTAATCAAGTTTTGTGGCTTTAAGTTTCAAGTTTTTACAGGATCACCTATTCACCCCCCTCTAGGTGCTCTCAATTGGTATCAGAGCCGTTCTCTTCACGCAAGGGACTAATCGCCCGAAGAGATGGATCCTAAGGGAAAGGGGATGGTGGTCAACGATAAGGAGAAGGAGTCCACCTTCAACGAGCCAAGAGACAATAAGCCATCGACTCTGGCTCGAGTCACAAAAAGAAAGACAGGAAGAAGAGGCGCATCAAGAAGATAGTCTACTACGACAGCGACGAGTCTTCTTCTTCCCAAAAGGACGACGACGACTACGAGAAAAAGAAAACGGTCAACTCAAACTTTTCTTTTGATTACTCTCGTATTCCGCATAATTCAAATGCACATTTGCTTTCCATTCCTCTTGGTAAACCTCCACACTTTGATGGAGAGGACTACGGATTTTGGAGTCACAAAATGCGTAGCCACTTATTCTCTCTTCATCCAAGTATATGGGAGATAGTAGAGAATGGAATGCAATTTGATAGTACGGATAATCCCATGTTTATTAACAAACAAATTCACAAAAATGCACAAGCTACCACTGTTCTTTTAGCATCCTTGTGCAGGGAAGAGTACCATAAGGTGAGCGGCTTGGATAACGCCAAGCAGATTTGGGACACCCTTAGGATCTCGCATGAGGGAAATGATGTCACCATGCTCACCAAGATGGAGTTGGTGGAGGGCGAACTGGGAAGGTTCGCAATGATCAGGGGGGAGGAGCCAACCCAAACATACAACAGGCTCAAGACCCTGGTCAACAAAATAAGGAGCTATGGAAGCACGAGATGGACGGACCACGACGTCATCCGGCTAATGCTAAGGTCCTTCACTGTCCTTGATCCTCATCTTGTAAACTCTATTCGTGAAAATCCTAGGTATACCAAGATGACGCCCGAGGAAATACTTGGGAAGTTTGTAAGCGGGTGAATGATGATCAAGGAGGCGAGATATGTTGATGAGGCACTAAATGGCCCAATGACGATCCACAAGCCTCAAACCGTTGCCCTCAAAGCAACAAGTAGCAGGGAGGCACTACCTAGCAAGGTGGCGCAAGTTGAGGCGATGGGGCTTAACGAGGAAGAAATGGCCCTCATCATCAAGCGCTTCAAGACAGCGCTAAAGGGTCGCAAGGAGCATCCCAACAAGAACAAGACGAAGGGGAAGCGCTCCTGCTTCAAGTGTGGTAAGTATGGTCATTTTATAGCAAATTGTCCCGACAACACTAATGACCAGGAACAAGAGAAAGGCGGGAAGAGAGAAAAGAAGAAGGCCTACAAGAAGGCGAAGGGCGAGGCACACCTCGGCAAAGAGTGGGACTCGGATTGTTCGTCGTCCGACTCCGACGACGAAGGACTCGCCGCGTCGGCCTTCAACAAATCGTTGCTCTTCCCCAACGAGCGCCACACGTGCCTAATGGCAAAAGAAAAGAAGGTAATCACTAGAGAAACTCCTAAGTACTCTACTTCTAGTGATGAGGACTCTAGTGATGATGAAATTGATTACACTAGCTTGTTTAAAGGATTAGATAGAGAAAAAGTAGAAAAGATCAATGAATTGATTGATGCTCTAAACGAAAAGGATAGACTTTTAGAAAAACAAGAGGATCTTTTATATGAAGAACATGATAAATTTGTAAGTGTGCAAAAGTCTCTTGCTTTAGAAGTTAAAAGAAATGAAATGCTTTCATGTGAAATTTCTGCTTGTCATGAGACTATTTCTAGTTTAAAGAGCATTAATGATGATTTAAATGCTAAACTAGTAGAAGCAAATAAGACTAGTTCTCATTTGGAACATGTAGTAATTTGCAATAGGTGTAAGGATTTTAATGTTGATGCTTGCAATGAACATTTAATTTCCATTTCTAAATTAAATGATGAAGTAGCTAGTCTTAATGCCCAACTTAAGACTAGCAAAAATGATTTTGATAAACTAAACTTTGCAAGGGATGCCTACACTAGTGGTAGGCACCCCTCTATTAAGGATGGGCTTGGCTTTCGAAGGGAAGCTAAGAACTTAACAAGTCATAAGGCTCCCATCTCCGCCAAGGAGAAAGGGAAGGCCCCTATGGCTAATAGTGTTCATAAAAATCATGCCTTCTTGTATCATGATAGGAAATATTCCAGGAATGCTCATCATAATAGGAGTTTTAATGCTTATGATTCACATGCCATGTTTGGTTCAAGTTCTTCCTTTGTGCATGGTAGAAATATGTCTAGGAACCATGTTGTTCATCATGTATCTAAGAAAATGCAAAATAAATCTGCTACTGTTTTTCATGCCTGCAACACTGATTTTGTACTTTCATGTAAAAACAAGAAAGTGGTTGCTAGGAAATTGGGGGCAAAATGCAAGGTAGATAAAACTTGCATTTGGGTCCCTAAGGCTATTGTTACTAACCTTGTAGGACCCAACAAGAGTTGGGTACCTAAAATCCAAGCCTAATTTGCCTTGCAGGTTTATGCATCCGGGGGCTCAAGCTGGATTATCGACAGCGGATGCACAAACCACATGACGGGGGAGAAGAAGATGTTCACCTCCTACGTCAAGAACAAAGATTCCCAAGACTCAATCATATTCGGTGACGGGAATCAAGGCAAGGTTAAAGGACTAGGAAAAATAGCTATTTCTTCCGAGCACTCCATTTCTAATGTGTTTTTAGTAGAATCGCTCGGATATAACTTGTTGTCCGTTAGTCAATTCTGTAATATGGGTTACAAATGCTTATTTACAAACGTAGATGTGTCTGTCTTTAGAAGAAGTGATGGTTCATTAGCTTTTAAGGGTGTACTAGACGGCAAACTCTATTTAGTTGATTTTTCGAAGGAGGAGGCCGATCTAGATGCATGCTTAATCGCTAAGACTAGCATGGGCTGGTTGTGGCATCGCCGTCTAGCACATGTGGGGATGAAGAACCTTCACAAGCTTCTAAAGGGAGAACATGTGTTAGGTCTAACAAATGTAACTTTCGAAAAAGATAGACCCTGTGCAGCTTGTCAAGCAGGTAAACAAGTGGGAAGTGCTCATCACAACAAGAATGTGATGACCACATCAAGACCTCTGGAGCTATTGCATATGGACCTCTTCGGACCCGTCGCCTACCTTAGCATCGGGGGAAGTAAGTATGGTCTTGTTATTGTTGATGATTTTTCCCGCTTCACTTGGGTATTCTTTTTGCAGGATAAATCAGAAACCCAAGGGACCCTCAAGCGCTTTCTAAGGCGAGCTCAAAATAAATTTGAGCTCAAGGTGAAAAAGATTAGAAGCGACAACGGGTCCGAGTTCAAGAACCTGCAAGTGGAGGAGTTTCCTGAGGAGGAAGGAATCAAGCACGAGTTCTCCGCTCCCTACACACCACAACAAAACGGTGTGGTAGAGAGGAAGAACAGGACGCTTATAGACATGGCGAGGACGATGCTTGGAGAATTCAAGACGCCCGAGCGGTTTTGGTCGAAAGCTGTGAACACAACTTGCCACGCCATAAACCGGGTCTACCTCCATCGCCTCCTCAAGAAGACGTCGTACGAGCTTCTAACCGGTAACAAACCCAACGTTTCTTATTTTTGAGTTTTTGGGAGTAAATGCTACATTTTGGTGAAGAAAAGTAGAAATTCAAAAATTGCTCCCAAAGTTGTAGAAGGGTTTTTGTTAGGTTATGACTCAAATACAAAGGCGTATAGAGTCTTCAACAAATCATCGGGTTTGGTTGAAGTCTATAGCGACGTTGTATTTGATGAAACTAATGGCTCTCCAAAAGAGAAAGGTGATCTTGATGATGTAGATGAGGATGATGTTCCAACGGATGCAATTCGTACCATGGCGATTGGAGATGTGCGACCACAGGAACACCAAGTGCAAGATCAACCCTCTTCCTCAATGACGGTGCACCCCCCAACTCAAGATGATGAATAGGTCCCTCAAGAAGAGGCATGTGATCAAGGGGGAGCACAGGATGTCGAAGATGAGGAGGAAGAAGTACCACGGGCCCCTCCAACTCAAGTTCGAGCGATGATTCAAAGGAATCATCCCGTCGACCAGATTTTGGGTGACATTAGCAAGGGAGTAACTACTCGCTCTAGATTAGCTAATTTTTGTGAGCATTACTCTTTTGTCTCTTCTATTGAGCCTTTCATGGTAGAAGAGGCCTTGCTAGATCCGGACTGGGTGTTGGCCATGCAGGAAGAGCTCAACAACTTCAAGCGAAATGAAGTTTGGACACTGGTGCCGTGTCCCAAGCAAAACGTTGTGGGAACCAAGTGGGTGTTCCGCAACAAACAGGACGAGCATGGGGTGGTGACAAGGAACAAAGCTCGACTTGTGGCAAAAGGTTATGCCCAAGTCGCAGGTTTGGACTTTGAGGAGACTTCCGCTCCTGTGGCTAGGCTAGAGTCGATTCGTATTTTGTTAGCCTATGCCGCTCACCATTCTTTCTAGTTGTTCCAAATGGACGTGAAGAGCGCTTTCCTCGGGCCAATCAAGGAGGAGGTGTACGTGGAGCAACCCCCTGTCTTTGAGGATGAACGGTACCCCGACCATGTGTGTAAGCTCTCTAAGGCGCTCTATGGACTTAAGTAAGCCCCAAGAGCATGGTATGAATGCCTTAGAGACTTTTTAATTGCTAACGCTTTCAAGGTTGGGAAAGCCGATCCAACTCTTTTCACTAAGACTTGTGATGGCGATCTATTTGTGTGCCAAATTTATGTCGATGACATAATATTTGGTTCTACTAACCAAAAGTCTTGTGAAGAGTTTAGCAGGGTGATGACTCAGAAATTCGAGATGTCGATGATGGGCGAGTTGAACTACTTCCTTGGGTTCCAAGTGAAGCAACTCAAGGATGGCACCTTCATCTCTCAAACGAAGTACACGCAAGACTTGCTCAAGCGGTTTGGGATGAAGGACGCCAAGCCCGCAAAGACACCAATGGGAACTGACGGACATGTCGACCTCAACAAAGGAGGTAAGTCCGTTGATCAAAAGGCATACCGGTCTATGATAGGGTCTTTACTTTATTTATGTGCTAGTAGACCGGATATTATGCTTAGCGTATGCATGTGTGCTAGATTTTAATCTGACCCAAGGGAGTGTCACCTTGTGGCCGTTAAGCGAATTCTTAGATATTTAGTCGCTACGCCTTGCTTCGGGATCTGGTATCCAAAGGGGTCTACCTTTGACTTGATTGGATACTCAGACTCCGACTATGCTGGATGTAAGGTCGATAGGAAGAGTACATCAGGGACGTGCCAATTCCTAGGAAGGTCCCTGGTGTCATGGAGTTCTAAGAAACAAACCTCCGTTGCCCTATCCACCGCTGAGGCCGAGTACGTTGCCACAGGACAGTGTTGCACGCAACTACTTTGGATGAGGCAAACCCTTCGGGACTTTGGCTACAATCTGAGCAAAGTCCCACTCCTATGTGACAATGAGAGTGCAATCCGCATGGCGGACAATCCTGTTGAACACAGCCGCACAAAGCACATAGACATTCGACATCACTTTTTGAGAGACCACCAGCAAAAGGGAGATATCAAAGTGTTCTATGTTAGCACCGAGAACCAGCTAGCCGATATCTTTACCAAGCCTTTAGATGAGAAGACCTTTTGCAGGCTGCGTAGTGAGCTAAATGTCTTAGATTCGCGTAACTTGGATTGATATAGAGCATACATGTGTTTTATGCCTTTGATCATGTTCCATTATGTATTTTATTGCTTATTTATGGTGCTCAAGTTGTGCAAGGGATCCCCGGACCTCACAAGTCCATGTGTGAATGATGCACATACTTAGGGGAGAAATGCTACAACTTGACCCTTTGAGACTAACCGTGTGCTTGAGTTTTCTTAAATTAATCTCAAAGGAGGATTGAAAGGGAAAAGGTGAACTTGGATCATGCAAGACTTCCACTGCACTCCGATGAGAGGGTAATTTACTCCAAGTTCATCTCCATGCTCTTATTGCCTTTTTACTCTTATTTGAAGATTTTGGTGAGGCAATGGGGGTTTAAGGGCCAATAATGATCCCGTTTTGGTGCTTAATGCCAAAGGGGGAGAAATTAAGGCCAAAGCAAGAAATGGATCAGCTACCACTTGAGAATTTTGAAAATAGTAGAGTTAGAGTTTTTGTTTTGTCAAAATACTCTTATTGTCTCTTATTGTCAAAAGTTGGTCTCTTGTGGGGAGAATGGTTGATTATGGAAAAGGGGGAGTTTTTTAATCTTTGATCAATTTCTCTTGGAATACCTCTCTCTATGCCTCAACAAGTGATTTTGACTTAGAGATAGGAAATTGATGTTGATTTGCAAAAACAAACCAAGTGGTGGCAAAGAATGATCCAAATATGCCAAATTTGAATCAAAAACAAATTTTTGTTCTCATTTGCACTAATGTTGCACTTCTTTAGTTGCTTTTTGTTGTGTTGGCATAAATCACCAAAAAGGGGGAGATTGGAAGGGAAATGTGCCCTTGGGCCATTTTTATAAGATTTTGGTGATTAAGTGCTCCACACAAAATGCTTTGAGTGATATTTGTGCCAAAGACTCAAGAAGTGCAAAACAAGATTAAATGTATGTTTCTAGACTTAGTCCATTGTTTTGAAGACTAATGTATTGTGTCTAAGTGCTAGAAACAGGAGAAATCACTTTGGAGATATGTTGGCTGTGTTCAGCCAAAAGGCTGCTCGGTCTGGGTGCACCGGACTGTCCGGTGGTGCACCGGACAGTGTCCGGTGCGCCAGGACCAGTCCCGATGAACAGCCTGCTCTCGGGTCTCGACGGCGGCGTACGGCTACAAATCACCGGACTATCCGGTGGTGCACCGGACTGTCCGGTGAGTCGTCTGTGGCGAAGTCACCGCTCTCGGGAAACCAGTCAACAGCGTCCGACTAAAAATCACCGGACTATCCGGTGGTGCACCGGACTGTCTGGCGGTGCACCGGACTGTCCGGTGAGCCAACGGTCGGGCGCGCCAACGGTCGGCCGCGCAATCCGCGCGTGACGCGTGGCCGAGCCAACGGTCAGATGGGGGCACCGGACTGTCCGGTGTGCACCGGACAGTGTCCGGTGCGCCAATGGCTCCAAATCTTCAACGGTCGGCTACGCCAAATTAGGAAAGTAATCTGCACCGGACTGTGAACAGTGCCTGTCCGGTGGTGCACCGGACTGTCCGGTGCGCCACCCGACAGAAGGCAAGAATTGCCTTCCTGGATTGCTTCCAACGACTCCTAGCTGCCTTGGGGCTATAAAAGGGACCCCTAGGCGCATGGAGGAGCACACCAAGCATTCTTTGATCATCCCTAAGCACCAAGACTCCATTCTAGCGCATTTGATTCGTTGTGATAGCAATTTGAGCTCCTTTTGAGTCGAGAACTCCGTGTGTGAACTTTGAGCTCAAGTTGTTGGCTAGTGTGCGTGTTTGTGCTCTTGCTTTTGAGTCTTGTGTGTGTTGCTTTTCCCACCCTTACTTCTGTGCTTCTTTGTAATCATCAAATTGTAAGGGCGAGAGGCTCCAAGTTGTGGAGATTCCTCACGAACGGGATATAGTGAAACAAAGAGAAACACAGTGGTATTCAAGTGGGTCTTTGGACCGCTTGAAAGGGGTTGAGTGCAACCCTTGTCCATTGGGACACCACAACATGGAGGTAGACAAGTGTTGTACTTGTCGAACCATGGGATAACTCGCGTGTCTTTTGTGATTGCTTTTCTGTGATACTTGTGTTCACAAGAGCTCGCTATTTAGTCTACTAACTCTTAATCAAGTTTTGTGGCTTTAAGTTTCAAGTTTTTACAGGATCACCTATTCACCCCCCCTCTAGGTGCTCTCAAATCGCTCTATTGTAGAGCAAGCTCATGAAATACAGTGTATAGCCAAAGAGCTCGACCACCTTAAGATAGTCCTTCCTGACCGATTTGTGGCTGGATGCATTATTGCATAGTTGCCTTCTACATGGAGGAACTTCGCCACATCTCTAAAACATAAGAGACAGGAGATATCAGTTGAAAATCTGATAGCGTCTCTAGATGTTGAGGAGAAAGCTCGGGATAAGGACACGGGATCTAAAGGAGGTGAGGGCCACTCCAGCGCCAACATGGTTCAAAGGAACCACAACAAGGGCAAAGGAAATCCAAAATCTAACAAGCCCAACAAAACTACCAACTTCAAGAAGAAGAAGAACAAGGCTGAACTAACATGTTTTGCATGTGGCGAGGCGGGTCATTTTGCTAAGGATTGTCCTGATCAAGCGGATCGCCGTGGCAAAAAGGGCAATGTCAACACAGTGATCGCTAGCAATGAGGAAGACAAAGGGTATGGTAATTTATCTTTCATCTTCTCAGTATTTCAATCACCTAGTTGGTGTCTTGATACTGGTGCTAATGTTCATGTGTGTTCTGACATTAACTTGTTCTCTTCTTATCAGGGTGCCCGGGATTCTTCCGTCCTAATGGGGAATGGGTCACATGCTTCTGTTCATGACACTGGCATGGTAGATCTGAAGTTTACTTTGGGAAAGATCGTGCAGTTGAAGAACATGCATCATGTCCCTTCTATACACAAGAATCTCGTTAGCGGAATCCTTCTATATAGAGATGGGTTCAAGGTAGTTTTGGAGTCCAATAAATTAGTTGTGTCTAAGTCTGGACAATTTATTGGTAAAGGCTATGATTGCGGAGGCTTGTTCCGCTTTTCTCTGTTAGATTTCAATAATAAGTCTGTGAACCATATTTGCGCTAATGTTGATGATCTTGTGAGTATTTGGCATTCTCGTTTGTGTCATATTAATTTTGGCTCTATGTCTCGACTTGCAACCATGAGTTTAATTCCGAATATCACCATAGTCAAAGGTTCTAAGTGCCATAGTTGTGTGCAGTTGAAGCAACCTCGAAAGCCTCACAAGGCTGCTAAGGAGAGACACCTGGCACCTCTAGAACTCATACATTCTGATCTTTGTGAGATGAATGGTGTGTTGACAAAGGGTGGCAAGAGATACTTCATGACATTGATTGATGATGCGTCTAGATTTTGCTATGTATACTTGCTAAAAACTAAAGACGAGGCTTTAGACTACTTTAAAATCTATAAGGCTAAAGTTGAAAACCAACTAGAGAGAAAGATCAAACGTCTTAGATCAGATCGTGGTGGCGAATTCTTTCCCAAAGTCTTTGATGATTTCTGTGTAGAACATGGCATTATTCATGAGAGGACGCCTCCCTATTCACCCGAATCAAATGGGATTGCTGAAAGGAAAAACCATACGTTGACTGATCTGGTGAATGCCATGTTAGACACTTATGGTTTATCTAAGGCATGGTGGGGGAGGCAGTCCTGACTTCATGTCATGTTCTGAATATAATTCCTATGGGTAAAGAAGAAAAAACCCCTTATGAGAAGTGGGTTGGGAGAAAACCATCACTTTCATACTTCCGCACTTGGGGGTGCATGGTGAAAGTCAATGTACCAATTAATAAAAAGCGCAAGCTTGGTCCAAGGACAGTGGATTGTGTCTTTCTTGGATATGCTTCGTGTAGCATAGCATATAGATTTTTAGTAGTTAAATCTGAAGTTCCTGATGTGTATGTTGATACTATTATGGAATCATGTGATGCTACTTTCTTTGAACATATATTTCCAATGAAAGACATTCATAGCAATTCTAGATACTCTTCTGAGATAACTCTTGAACATAGTACACCTATTGAGAGTTTTGAACAGCCACATGAAATTGTCCTAGAGGAGGATGACAATGATGCTCCTAAAAGGAGCAAGAGACAAAGGGTTGAAAAATCCTTTGGTGATGATTTCATTGTGTACCTTGTGGACGATACTCCTACTACCATTGCAGAAGCATTTGCATCTCCAGATGCAGATGATTGGAAAGAAGCAGTTCATAATGAGATGGACTCCATTCTTTCAAATGGTACGTGGGAAGTCACTGATCGACCCTATAGATGTAAACCTGTGGGTTGTAAGTGGGTGTTTAAAAAGAAGCTCAAGCCTGATGGTACAATTGAGAAGTACAAGGCTAGGCTTGTGGCTAAAGGCTATACTTAGAAAGAAGGAGAAGACTTCTTTGATACTTACTCACCTGTTGCTAGAATGACTACTATTCGAGTACTACTTTCCTTGGCTGCCTCGTATGGTCTCCTTGTTCATCAGATGGATGTAAAGACAACTTTTCTTAATGGAGAGCTGGACGAGGAAATCTATATGGAACAACCTGATGGATTTGTAGTAAAGGGTCAAGAAAGCAAGGTGTGCAAGTTATTGAAATCTCTGTATGGTCTGAAGCAAGCACCAAAGCAGTGGCATGAGAAGTTTGACACGACTCTAACGTCTGCAGGCTTTGCCATTAATGAGGCAGACAGGTGTGTATATTATCGCTATGGTGGGGGCGAAGGAGTTATATTGTGCTTATATGTCGATGATATATTGATATTTGGCACAAACATTGATGTGATCAATGAGGTCAAGTCTTTTCTATCAAAGAGTTTTGATATGAAAGATCTGGGGGAAGCTGATGTGATTCTAAACATCAAGCTGATTAAGGCAGATGGTGAGATTACTCCCTCGCAATCTCACTATGTTGAAAAGGTTTTGAAGCGATTTGGCTTCTCTGATTGCAAACCTTCTTCAAGACCTTATGATCCCAGTGTGACACCACGAAAGAACAAGATAATTGGTTTAGACCAATTGAGATACTCTCAAATCATCGGTTCACTCATGTATCTTGCTGGTGCAATAAGGCCCGATATCTCGTTTAATGTGAGCAAATTGAGTAGGTTCATGTCAAACCCTAGGATTGATCATTGGCATACACTTGAGCGGGTTATGCGTTACTTGCAAGGTACAATGAGTTATGGAATTCACTATTCTGGTCAGCATGCATTACTTGAAGGATATAGTGATTCGAACTGGATATCTGATGCAGACGAGCTTTATGCCACCAGTGCTTATGTCTTTACTATTGGTGGAGGTGCGGTATCATGGAGGTCATGCAAGCAGACCATCTTGACGAGGTCAACCATGGAAGCCGAGCTAGCTGCACTTGACACAGCAACCGTTGAGGCAGAATGGTTGCGTGAACTCTTGATGGACTTGCCAGTGGTTGAGAAACCAATACCAGCTATCCTTATAAACTATGATAATCAGACAGTGAAGCGTCCCGATCCTTTGGGACTCAAATGTGATACAATTACTAGTCCCAGGAGGCTAGTAATCACATTCATTACTTCAAATAGTTACAGAGTCTGAATAATGTTATTACAATACCGGGGATACAAGCTCGAAAGTGAGCCGAAACAAAATAAAGCGCAGTGGAAGATAAAATAGCCCAGGCCACAGGCAGAACTGGGTGAAGACATAGCCCCATCAATCAAGCATAGCAGAAAAGAAGTCTTCAGCTGCTAAAAAACATAAATAAATCTGGGTGAATACACTAGGTATTCCGCAAGCCCACCCGGCTCCCGTAAAGAGAAAGTGACCTATATTGTACATGCTTTTTGTGGTGGAGTTGAAGTCACTCATACTTTTTCAGAGAAAGGCAGTACTCAATAGTTAGGGTTTTCCCAAAACAATAGAAGTAACACTTGCTTGACTACCACTGAGCTTCCCGCTCCCGTGGTACTACTTTCTTTTCAGAACATACACACACATTTCCCTGTTCCCAGTTGTAGTAGAAAACACTAATTGTCATACCATACCAGACTCGTCCATACTAGTGGACACGGACTATTCGAATAGGTTTAGACTCTGCGCAGAGGGGTACACTTTACCCACTAGTCCGGCTCTGCGATCTCATGGCCAATGAGACCCGAATCCGAAACTCTTTCCTTCCTTGTACGTCCGAACCTTAATGGTTATACCGGAAGGAGTCAGGCCACCACCATGTCCAAACCGGACAAAACATTCCCCTTCCTTATCCTCTCGGTGCTGCCCCAGCCTTCATAACCCTGGGGTGGGACCGTACGAGTTCAGATTGAGTGGCTGCCCACACAGCCTCGAGTGGTTGTACTTTTTGGGAGTACAGGTAATGAAAGATGACAAACCGGTCCTTATATGAGAGGACGATCCTTCTGCTCACGCCTAAACCAGCTGAGCCAACACCTTAGGACCTCCCCTAAACCAGGGAGTCCCTGATCATCCTACTTCGCTAGGTGATGAGGGTGAGTACCCTTCATCGCACTCTTTTTGGAAAACATTTCACTTATACCCCTTTTTACTTGTCCCATATCTTTTAGTCGAAATAATAGTTAATGCGGGCTCTCTCATGCTTACCATGCAATTTGATTCCCATCCCATAATCCAGGCATAGGCAGTGGTAGAGAGAAATAGGTAAATAATGCATCAAGGGAAGGATGGACTTGCCTTCGTCGAAGCTTTCCTGGCACAAAAGGTTAATCTCGGAGGGGTCGGGTTCCTGCCCTTCTTCCGGAGCTAAGAGTTCCGGAGGATCGGATCCCTCTTCCACTAATTAAAACATAGCCAAAAACAATACATCAAACATGGTGACTTTTGTGGAGTCTGCAAATTGTTATACTTTATTATTTTTGTGCCCTAAAAATTTATTTAAACTATTTTTGGTGCATAAAATATCAGCATATAAGTATATATGGGAAAATGGGAAAAAGAAATGGGAAAAGAAAAAGAAAAAGGATTTCCTTTCCTTGTGGGCCGGGGGGGATTTTTGGCCCACATGGGCGCGGGCGCTCGCGCGGGCGAGGCTGGCGGCCCAGCTGGCCCAGCTGTGCGGGGGAGACGGCGGGGGACGGCGTGGAGGCGCGGGCCCACCAGCCAGCGAGAGAGGAGGGGGCTGACGGCGTTGGCGACAATGGAGGGGGGAAGGGGCTCGACCGGGGCCGACCGGCGGTGAGGATCCACGGCGGTTCTCCGCCGTTGGTCCGGTTTTGCGACGGGGAGGCGGTGGCGGAGCATGAGTGGTAGATGAGGATCACAGGGGCAGGGCTAATTTCGCCCGCGGGGGCCTAGGGCGGCCGGTCCGCGGCACGGTGGCGGGCTTCCGCGACGGCGAAGCCGCCGATGAGTTTTCCGGCCGAGATAGAGTGGGGAAGGTGGTGTGTCGTGAACGTGGAAGTGTGGCAGAACTCTTGGCACTATTTGATTGAACGGAAGGTCGCCAGGGAGGGAGAGGGAAGCTTACCGGAGCGGTGGAGGGAAGCACGGCGGCGCTGCTAGCCCGATTGAGCTCGGGGAGGTGTGGAGGAGGAGGCCGGGGCTGGTGTGGAGTGCTCGGGCTCGGCTGTCCCTTTTATAGGCGCCCGGGAGGGGGAGAGGGATGGAGGGGACGGCGAGCTCCGACGAGCTTCCATGATGGCGGGCATGGAGCAAACGGCGATGAGACGGCTCGGGCAGGCTGAGGATGAGGGGACGGCTCGGGCACAGTGGCGGGGTTGTCGCGGAGGGGCTGGGGAGCATTAATGGCAAGGCGACGAGGCGAGGGGTGCTCGGCGGCGATCGCGCCGGGGAGGGATGGGCGAGGGAGAAGGAGCTGACAGGTGGGGTCGGGCTGCCAGTGAGAGAGGGCCGCGCGAGAGAGAGAGGGGCGGGGCGCTGACGGGCGGGGTCGGGCTGTCAGCGGGCGGAAGTGGCGTGCGGTGTGGGCCGCCTGGGCCGGAAAGAGAGGGGTGGGAGGCGGGCGCGCGCGAGTTGGGCTGGAAGTCGGCCCAGCCGCGAGAGGGGAGAGGAAATTCCTTTTTCTTTTCTTTTTCTAATTCTTTCCTTTTTCTTTTCTACTTTTGTGACATTTTGTTTCTTTTCCTCTTAACAAAAATTCTCTAAATGAACTTGGTGATAAATGTGGCCTATGTGAAGTGCTTCAAATCATTTTAAGTATATGCAAATGATTGGGTGACCTAGGGGTAGGGTTAGGGAGAAGAATAAAACCAAGGGGGGGAGATTAGGGGGGGTTAGGGTTTCAAACCTGGGTTGGGATTTTGGGATGTTACAAACCTACCCCACTTAAAGGAATCTCGCCCTCGAGATTTAGACTGGATTTGGGAAAAGGTAAGGGTATTCCCTCCTCAAGAAGTCCTCACTCTCCCAGGTGGCTTCCTCTTCTCCTTCTCTGCTCCACTGAACTTTACAGAGCTTTACTTCTGAGGTGCGGGTCTTTCTGACTGCTGAATCAAGAATCTTCACTGGTTTCTCATGATATTGAAGGTCTTGCTGAATCTGCACTGTCTCTTCTTCGAGGTGACTTTCTGGTGCTTGCAGGCATTTGCGGAGCTGGGACACGTGGAACACATTATGGATGTCGGACATGGATTCTGGTAGTTCCAGGCGGTATGCGACGGGTCCTACCTTGCCAATGATGGGATAGGGACCTACAAAACGTGGGGCTAGCTTCCCTTTGACTTGGAACCTCCTGACACCATGCATTGGAGAAACCTTAAGGTAGACGAAGTCTCCTTCCTCAAATCGGAGTTCCCTCCGCCTGTTGTCTGCGTAACTCTTCTGTCGACTCTGAGCTTCAAGCAACCTTCTGCGGATCAGTGCAACTTTCTCCTCTGCCTCCTTGACAAAGGCAGGTCCTTCTAGTGCTTTTTCCCCCACGTTGGACCACATGAGAGGGGTCTGGCATTTTCGTCCATACAGTGCTTCGAATGGTGACATCTTGATGCTGGACTGATAGCTATTGTTGTAGGAGAACTCTGCGTAGGGTAGACTGGACTCCCAACTTCTATCAAAAGCTAACACACATGCTCTTAAGAGATCTTCAAGGACTTTGTTGACTCTCTCTGTCTGCCCATCTGTCTGAGGGTGATAAGCGGTACTGAAATCTAGCTTGGTGCCCATAGCTTTCTGAAGGCTTGTCCAGAATTTGGATGTGAACTGGGTTCCTCTGTCTGATACTATCTTCCTTGGGATGCCATGGAGTCTGACTATCTCCTTGAGGTAAATTCGGGCAAGGGTGGCTCCTCCAAAGGTAGTTTTCACTGGAATGAAATGGGCTACCTTGGTGAGGCGATCTATTATTACCCAGATGGAGTCATTCCCTTTCTGCGTCCGGGGTAGTCCGGTTACGAAGTCCATGCCTATTTCTTCCCACTTCCATTCAGGTATCGGGAGGGGTTGTAATAGGCCAGCAGGTTTTTGGTGTTCGGCCTTCGTCCGTTGGCAGATGTCACATCGGGCCACATACTGAGCTATTTCTTTCTTCATCCCCTTCCACCAGTATCTGGTCTTGAGGTCCAGGTACATCTTGGTAGTTCCGGGGTGGATGGAGTAGGCCGAGTCGTGAGCTTCCTTGAGTAGGACTTCTCGGGCCTCCCCTTTTGGTACACACAGACGGTGTTTGAACCAAAGGACTCCTTGGTCATCTGTCCTGAGATCCGGGAGTTGTTCCTTGCGGGCTTTCTCCACAAGCCTTGCCGTCTCTGGGTCTAGATGTTGAGCTTTGCAGATGATGTCTTCTAGCATTGGCTTGACTTCGAGACTGTCGTTGTTTCCCAGACATGCATTTAGTTGTGCTGATTCTTCCTTCCAGTCTTCTAGAAAGTTAGTCCGTTTTATTCCGAATGGTTTTCGACTGAAAGCGTCAGCTACCACATTGGCCTTCCCGGGGTGATAGTGAATTTCGAGGTCATAATCCTTGATCAGTTCTAACCATCTTCGCTGACGGAGGTTGAGATCAGGTTGAGTGAATATGTACCTCAGACTCTTGTGATCGGTGAAAATGTGGCATTTGTTTCCGATTAGGTAATGCCTCCATATCTTTAAGGCATGCACTATGGCTGCCAATTCCAAATCATGGGTGGGGTAATTCTGCTCGTGCGGCTTGAGTAGGCGTGATGCGTAAGCGATGACTTTCTCGTTCTGCATTAGCACACACCCTAAGCCTTGCCTCGAGGCATCACAGAAGACGACAAAATCTTGATGAATATCTGGCAGTGATAGAACGGGTGCCGTTGTAAGTTTTTCCTTTATGATTTGGAAACTTTCTTCACATTTTGGGGTCCACATAAATTTATGGTCTTTCTTGAGAAGTTCTGTCATTGGCCTTGCGATGCTGGAGAATCCTTTGATGAAGCGGCGGTAATACCCTGCCATTCCTAGGAAGCTTCGAACTTCACTGACGTTGGTTGGTTGCCTCCATTTTGACACTGCTTCTACTTTGGAAGGGTCCACTTCTATTCCTTCTGCGGTTAAGATATGCCCAAGGAAGGCTATCTTTTCCAACCAGAATTCACATTTACTGAGTTTGGCAAAAAGTTGGTGTGCTCTGAGTTTTCCAAGGATGATCCGAAGGTGACGCTTATGGTCTTCGCGGTTCTTGGAGTAAATAAGGATGTCGTCGATGAAGACTACGACAAACTTATCTAGCTCTTCCATAAACACTTTATTCATGAGGTTCATGAAAAAGGCGGGTGCGTTTGTCAGTCCGAACGACATTACCGTGAATTCATATTGCCCGTACCGGGTGACAAATGCAGTCTTTTGGATATCCGCTTCCTTGATACTCAATTGGTGGTAGCCAGACCTTAGGTCTATCTTGGAGAAGTACTTGGCTCCTTGAAGCTGATCGAAGAGGTCGTCGATCCGAGGAAGTGGGTATTTGTTCTTGATGGTAACTTCATTTAACGATCGGTAATCAATACACATTCTCATGCTTCCATCTTTCTTGGAGACAAACAGGACTGGTGCTCCCCAAGGTGATGAGCTGGGACGAATGTACCCTTTTTGCTGAAGATCTGAGATTTGAAGCTTCAGTTCTGCTAACTCGGTTGGAGCCATGCGGTATGGTCTCTTTGCGATGGGTGCTGTTCCAGGAATCAGATCTATGTAGAACTCCACTTCTCTTTCTGGCGGCATTCCTGGCAATTCTTCGGGAAACACATCCATGAATTCTTCTACTACTGATATACTTTTCGTTGTTATACTGAACATCATTGGGTCACTGGCGGGTGGCTGTGCCTGGCAAGAGACTGACTTTCCCTGCTGGTCGGTGAGGAGGACTGTCTTGTCTGCGCAACTGATGATGCCTTTGTGTTTAGTTAGCCAATCCATCCCTAGGATTACATCAATTCCCTTGGATGGCAAGACGGTTAAGTCTGCCAGGAACACTACCCCACTTAAAAGGATTCTAACTTGGGAACATTTTAGCTGGCATAGGAGGTCGGACCCTGGGGTTCGGGTGACCAAAGGAATCTCTAGGGGAGTAGAGGGAATGCCATATTTTTCCACAAAGCTAGTGGCTATGAAAGAGTGGGATGCTCCAGAATCGAAAAGTACGGTAGCGGGAGTAAATTCAACAAGGAACTCACCGAGTACTACTCCCGGAGCCTGCTGAGCTTCCTGGGCATCGACGTGATTTACACGTGCCCTTCCTTGGTACGGAGTCTTGTTCTGCTGGCTGACGGCGGAGGGCGCCTTGAGGGCGGGTGCCGAGGTATTCTTCGGGCCATTCACTGAGTTGGAGTAGGCGGGTCCCTGTGGCTTCAGCTGCGGACAGTTGTTCTTGAAGTGACTTGGATCACCGCAGTGCCAACATGCATTAGCCGGAGGTTGGTTGCTTGCCACCGAGGGAGAATGGAAAGAGCTCTGACTCTGCTGGCTGAATCGTGACGGAGTGGGTCCAGCTGGCCTACTGAAGTTGGGCCCCTTGGGTGGAAACCCAAATGATCGAGTCTTCTGGTGCCGGTCCTGCTGTTGTGCCCGGAGAACCTGGAACTTCCTTTTGAGGTGTCCTTTTTCTTCCTCCTTAGCTCTTTCAACTTGCATGACCTTGTTGGAAAGGTGAGAGAAGTTGAGGAAGTCTTGGCTAGCCAGAATTGTCTTGAGTTCTGGCCTGAGCCCCTTGAGGAAACGGGCCATCTTCTTGCTCTCAGTATTGACATCATCGGGCGCGTAGCGGGCTAACTCCGTGAACTTGTGCACATATTCGCTGACAGATCTTCCATCTTGAGTCAATTCTCGGAACTCGTCCTCCTTAAGCTGTACCAATCCTTGGGGCACATGGTGCTCCCGGAAAGCTGCTTCAAATTCCGCCCAGGTAGCATCTCTGATGGTGACGTTGAAGGTGTCCCACCAGGCTAAGGCCATCCCAGAGAGTTGGTGGGCAGCCAGTTGAACACTCTGATTTTCTGGGCAACCAATGGCTTCCAGCTTCCTTTTGATCGTTCGCATCCAATCGTCTGCATCGAGGGGGTTGCTTGATCCGGCGAACGTGGGAGGTTTGAGTCTCAGGAAGTCC
This sequence comes from Zea luxurians, assembly GCA_029449295.1. Lineage (NCBI taxonomy): Eukaryota > Viridiplantae > Streptophyta > Magnoliopsida > Poales > Poaceae > Zea > Zea luxurians. Next base: position 681,127 of record JAOPSE010000350.1, on the reverse strand, counting down.
CCCATTCTGTCTTGCGGTCTTCCACCATTTGGCCGCTGATTATCCAGATTTCGAGTGAGGACCTCGATGAGTCGGGTCTGATTGGCTAGAACTTGGGCTAGGTCTAAGGGTAGGGGTGGAGGTGCGGGGAGGTGGGTTTCACTTTCCTCTCTAACGACTTCCCCTTCAGCTCTTCTGGGGAAACCTGCTCCAATCCCTGAGGCGGTAGGCGTGGTTTTATCCGAAGCCATCTGCCAGGGAAGAGAGTCACTATTATGCACATGCAAATTGTTCTCAACCAAGTTATTTTATTCATTACACCATCACATTACAAGCATAAGACTACTACAGAGGAAAACTACACGAGGGCGTTCTTCGAGGTGCTAGCGAGTTCCTTGTCTAAGGTGTCCCCAAATGCCTTGAGAAGATCATCGAGGCTGGCTAGGGATACATCTTCTTCGTCGGACCAGTCATCGATTCTGGGGGGAGGTAGGGCTAGAGGGGCCTTCTTCTTCTTCTTCTTCTCTGTCTAGCATCCTTGGTTAGTGGTCTTCTTCTGGATCTTCCTTTTGGGGGCGAGTGCCTTTAGCTTCTTGTCAAAGTCTTTCTTCAAGGTCCGATAGGCCTCACGGGTGTTGGCTTCCTCGCCTTCCACTATGCTGAGACTCTCCTGGAGAGATGCCTTCTCTTGCGTAAGCTCTTTGACTTGCTGCTCTAGGCTTTCCACTCGGGAGTTTAGGTGGGTACAATGGGAGGAGAGCTCATCGTAGTGGTTGTCGAGGGTGTGGAGGTTTCCAGCCATGTAGACGATAGTGGGATCATCTTCTATGGGATCTCCTCCTGACAGAGCCTGGAGTCTTTTCTTCCAGGTTGGGGCGTTTTTGTTGCTGGGTGGGAAATATCGGAGGGGAGTCTCAAAGACCTCTCGGCCATAGTTTTGGCACAGTTGTTTGAGGGCTTTTCGAGCAACGCTCTGGCATGTGTCTAGGAAGCGGTGCCCGATGAAGGTAATTTGGAAAGGAGGGTGGTTTGGGTAGTTCTGGCTTTCTCCCAAGTAGACCGCCATAAAGCACTTTTCCATTCCATTTTCACGGTACTCTTTCCAGACGTATTCGGGCTTCTTGCGGATCCCCAAGCGCAGTGCGCAGCTTCGAAGAAGGTGAGGAAAGCCTTCCTCCTCTGAGCAATAGGAAGTCCTAATCACCCAGGGGTTTTCCATCTGGTAGACGAAAAGAAAGGTCTATTAATATCGGGGAAAAGGGGAAAGAGTGTTTCTTGGAGGTAAGAGGTGTTTTCTTGTTAAGGCAACTTTTAAGGTCAGGGCTGTGGTCTACGGCCAGTCCTATAGGCTCTGATACCACCTGAAGCGTCCCGATCCTTTGGGACTCAAATGTGATACAATTACTAGTCCCAGGAGGCTAGTAATCACATTCATTACTTCAAATAGTTACAGAGTCTGAATAATGTTATTACAATACCGGGGATACAAGCTCGAAAGTGAGCCGAAACAAAATAAAGCGCAGTGGAAGATAAAATAGCCCAGGCCACAGGCAGAACTGGGTGAAGACACAGCCCCATCAATCAAGCATAGCAGAAAAGAAGTTTTCAGCTGCTGAAAAACATAAATAAATCTGGGTGAATACACTAGGTATTCCGCAAGCCCACCCGGCTCCCGTAAAGAGAAAGTGACCTATATTGTACATGCTTTTTGTGGTGGAGTTGAAGTCACTCATACTTTTTCAGAGAAAGGCAGTACTCAATAGTTAGGGTTTTCCCAAAACAATAGAAGTAACACTTGCTTGACTACCACTGAGCTTCCCGCTCCCGTGGTACTACTTTCTTTTCAGAACATACACACACATTTCCCTGTTCCCAGTTGTAGTAGAAAACACTAATTGCCATACCATACCAGACTCGTCCATACCAGTGGACACGGACTATTCGAATAGGTTTAGACTCTGCGCAGAGGGGTACACTTTACCCACTAGTCCGGCTCTGCGATCTCATGGCCAATGAGACCCGAATCCGAAACTCTTTCCTTCCTTGTACGTCCGAACCTTAATGGTTATACCGGAAGAAGTCAGGCCACCACCATGTCCAAACCGGACAAAACATTCCCCTTCCTTATCCTCCCGGTGCTACCCCAGCCTTCATAACCCTGGGGTGGGACCGTACGAGTTCAGATTGAGTGGCTGCCCACACAGCCTCGAGTGGTTGTACTTTTTGGGAGTACAGGTAATGAAAGATGACAAACCGGTCCTTATATGAGAGGACGATCCTTCTGCTCACGCCTAAACCAGCTGAGCCAACACCTTAGGACCTCCCCTAAACCAGGGAGTCCCTGATCATCCTACTTCGCTAGGTGATGAGGGTGAGTACCCTTCATCGCACTCTTTTTGGAAAACATTTCACTTATACCCCTTTTTACTTGTCCCATATCTTTTAGTCGAAATAATAGTTAATGCGGGCTCTCTCATGCTTACCATGCAATTTGATTCCCATCCCATAATCCAGGCATAGGCAGTGGTAGAGAGAAATAGGTAAATAATGCATCAAGGGAAGGATGGACTTGCCTTCGTCGAAGCTTTCCTGGCACAAAAGGTTAATCTCGGAGGGGTCGGGTTCCTGCCCTTCTTCCGGAGGTAAGAGTTCCGGAGGATCGGATCCCTCTTCCACTAATTAAAACATAGCCAAAAACAATACATCAAACATGGTGACTTTTGTGGAGTCTGCAAATTGTTATACTTTATTATTTTTGTGCCCTAAAAATTTATTTAAACTATTTTTGGTGCATAAAATATCAGCATATAAGTATATATGGGAAAATGGGAAAAACAAATGGGAAAAGAAAAAGAAAAAGGATTTCCTTTCCTTGTGGGCCGGGGGGGGGGGGGGATTTTTGGCCCACATGGGCGCGGGCGCTCGCGCGGGCGAGGCTGGCGGCCCAGCTGGCCCAGCTGTGCGGGGGAGACGGCGGGGGATGGCGTGGAGGCGCGGGCCCACCAGCCAGCGAGAGAGGAGGGGGCTGACGGCGTTGGCGACAACGGAGGGGGGAAGGGGCTCGACCGGGGCCGACCGGCGGTGAGGATCCACGGCGGTTCTCCGCCGTCGGTCCGGTTTTGCGACGAGGAGGCGGTGGCGGAGCATGAGTGGTAGATGAGGATCACAGGGGCGGGGCTAATTTCGCCCGCGGGGGCCTAGGGCGGCCGGTCCGCGGCACGGTGGCGGGCTTCCGCGACGGCGAAGCCGCCGGTGAGTTTTCCGGCCGAGATAGAGTGGGGAAGGTGGCGTGTCGTGAACGTGGAAGTGTGGCAGAACTCTTGGCACTATTTGATTGAACGGAAGGTCGCCAGGGAGGGAGAGGGAAGCTTACCGGAGCGGTGGAGGGAAGCACGACGGCGCTGCTAGCCCGATTGAGCTCGGGGAGGTGTGGAGGAGGAGGCCGGGGCTGGTGTGGAGTGCTCGGGCTCGACTGTCCCTTTTATAGGCGCCCGGGAGGGGGAGAGGGATGGAGGGGACGGCGAGCTCCGACGAGCTTCCATGATGGCGGGCATGGAGCAAACGGCGACGAGACGGCTCGGGCAGGCTGAGGATGAGGGGACGGCTCGGGCACAGTGGCGGGGTTGTCGCGGAGGGGCTGGCGAGCATTAATGGCGAGGCGACGAGGCGAGGGGTGCTCGGCGGCGATCGCGCCGGGGAGGGATGGGCGAGGGAGAAGGAGCTGACAGGTGGGGTTGGGCTGCCAGTGAGAGAGGGCCGCGCGAGAGAGAGAGGGGCGGGGCGCTGACGGGCGGGGTCGGGCTGTCAGCGGGTGGAAGTGGCGCGCGGTGTGGGCCGCCTGGGCCGGAAAGAGAGGGGTGGGAGGCGGGCGCGCGCGAGTTGGGCTGGAAGTCGACCCAGCCGCGAGAGGGGAGAGGAAATTCCTTTTTCTTTTCTTTTTCTAATTCTTTCCTTTTTCTTTTCTACTTTTGTGACATTTTGTTTCTTTTCCTCTTAACAAAAATTCTCTAAATGAACTTGGTGATAAATGTGGCCTATGTGAAGTGCTTCAAATCATTTTAAGTATATGCAAATGATTGGGTGACCTAGGGGTAGGGTTAGGGAGAAGAATAAAACCAAGGGGGGAGATTAGGGGGGGGGGGTTAGGGTTTCAAACCTGGGTTGGGATTTTGGGATGTTACAGACAGTGATTGCTAAAGTGACAAGTTCTAAGGATAATGGGAAGTCATCAAGACATGTCAAAAGACGATTGAAGTCTGTCAGAAAGTTGAGAAACTTCGGAGTTATAAGTGTGACTTATATTTCAACAGACAAAAATCTGGCAGATCCTTTTATCAAGGGACTACCACGTAATGTGATAGAAATCGCATCGAGGGAGATGGGTATGAGACCCGTATAAGTTGCCATGGTGGAAACCTAGTCTATATGATCGGAGATCCCGTGAATTAGGTCCTGGGAAGAACAAGCCATTGGTGAACTGAGGAGAGTAACCTTTGACCCTCTCTAAGTAAAGATGCAATACTCTCAAATGCTGTAAGGCAGGTTGGCTTTGTGCCTTAATGTGTTTTGTTGGCTTATATTAGCAAAGATATTGTCCTGCAGAACATTCTTGAAAGAACACACCTATATGAGTTAGACTGTCTAACATCGCAGTCTATAAGATCTGGGTGATCTATAGTGAACTCATGAAGAGACCTTGGAGTACGATCGTATATGCTCCACCCGAGAAGGGGACTACTGGTAGCCAAGTACTGGTCATGGCTTCAAGTGAAACCCATTCACACAAAACTTGCAATTCAAGGCATAGTCCATTGTCCAAGTTGTGGGTTGGTGTAACTTGGAGTTCTAGGCGGAAGTTCAACTTAACAGTCTCTGCTGAAACACTAGTATATTAACACAGCAGTGAACAGTGGCGGAAACTGCAGATGGGCATTTGAGATCTGGTGGGGGATTGTTAAGATTTATGGGCTAGGCCCAATTGAGAAATTCAATTAAATCCCAGGAAAATCTCAAAAGCCCATATATGTGTATGGCTAGGAAATGGTGAAACCAATAGCACCATATTGCCAGTCCTAGTGGAGTAGGGCTAGCTTAAATATGGAAGCCACACTCACTCACCAAGTCATGGATGAGAGGAGAGAGTGTGGAGAGCCACACGCGCGCGCTCGCTCGCCTCGCCTGGCCGGGGCGGGGCGAAGGGCGCGGGCGCACGACATGCGCATGAATAATGGTCCGCCGAAATCCGGCCCCTTGCCTTGCGGGGGCACGACTTGTTTTTGCCGTTTGAATTTTTTGGTTGCTTGGCTGTTAAGTTTAGAATCCTAACCGATCGTTATAAAATCTAAACTGAACGCGAGATTTTCGCGGGCGGATAAGATCGAAGATAGCTATCTGTTCGCGGACTCGGCCCTATAAAAGGCGCCTGGCAGCCAGCATCCACATTATGACAGTTTCCGCTTTCGCCTCTCTTTACAGCTGAGCCGCCTTCAGTTCTCTTCATCCCGACCGCAGACGTGTATCTGCGATCAGGAGAGCAGGTCTCCGGAACCCTTCGCCCTCGAGATCCTGCACTGGGAGAGGGTGAATAAGGTTTTTGGGAAGCGTCCGCACGCGACTGCTCGTGATCTTCTGACCTCATCGACCCTGCTGATTCCGGCCCACGCTATTAACCAGTATGTCTGATCAGTACGCATCATCTGATTTGACTTTTTACTTCATTTCTTTTGATTTGGTCATGATTTATATTCGGAATTTAATCTGAAATTTGTCTAATTATTCAATAAACAAAACCCGACGACCCGCAGGTCAGGTCAGCCCGACGGTTCGCAATCCGAGCTCACACAGATAAAATTTGTTGTTTTATCATTATTAAAATAATAGGTTTTAAGAATATAGCAACACAAATAGACTATATAAATTATAGACACATATTACATAATAGCAAGCAAGAAGGCAACGATACGAATGATAAAATACCAATTATTCCATTAGCATGACATACCTCAGTGCAAAAAAGATTTTGCATGAGTTATAGTGAGTTCTCAGCGAGGGCTAAGTGTGAGCGGTTGACTGGTTAAACCATTTTTGTTCTAGATGGTCTCCAGATTTAGGATAGAAAATGACTTATATATTACAAAAGGTCATAAATTATACATTTTTCATAGAAGTGAATATTATATAATTTAATGTTGCTATGATTTTAGTGATATATAATGTTTTCGCTAATAGCGAGCTGTCTGTAGTGACTTTATTAGGCCCTATTTGGTTACTTTAGTTCATGGACTAAAGTTTAGTTAGAAGACTAAAGTTTAGTCACTACTCTTTTTGGTTTTAAGGACTAAAACTATTCAAAACACATTAAATGAATCATAAGAGGGCTAAAATATCCTTTAACATTCACCCGTCATTAGTGAAATATAGAACAGGTAAAAAGTGAAATTTATATGGTTTAGTCTCTTTTAGTCACCCCTTTAGGGAGTCACTGTTTTAGTCCCACCGTTTGTCAATTTAGAGACTAAATGAGACTAAAATGGAGGAGTAATCTTTAGTTCCTCAAACCAAACGGGACCTTAATTTCAAGGATTTGCCGATTCAGTCTTCGACGATGCTCGTAGATGTAGGGTTTTGTGCGCATGTTTATAGTGGTGAGTGTGTACGTGTTATGAGCATACGTGTTGTACTGTATAGATTCTAAAAAATTTATTTGTAGTGACAACTACCGCTATGGGTCAACGGCTAGCCCGTTAGTGAGAAATATTGTTCAAACCTAACCCAAATTTATAATAGACTATCGACATGAGCCTACCTAGCAAAGCCAAGTTACCCTTCAATTGATACTTAGATGAAAAAAATCTACTAAACTCCCTTAACTATAGGTGGTTGCCTACTCCACCTATTTACTTGTAAAATTATATCCCTTAGATTGTTGAAACTCGCTAAATATCCTTTAAGACAAATTTGAAGGTAGTTTTCGTATTAAAAAGTCTGCATAACCTCCTAAGATATCAAGAGTCGACTACATAGCTCCTTCAAGTATAGAACATAATATTGTAACCTTGGAGTATTTAATGATGTTCAAATGACCCACTAAAGGTATTCTAGGGTTGTTTGGCCACCATATCTCAGCACACTCTTCTAAGGGCCTGTTTGGTTCCTTTGGTCCAGGGGCTAAAGCATAGTCCCTACTCTATTTGGTTTATAGAGACTTAAAATATTTAGAACTTATTAAATAACTTGTAACAAGACCAAGGTATCCTTTACCATTCTCCCCGCCACTCTTCTTCCATCGCAATAGAAAATAAATATTGGGCAATCGATGGAATCAATATAGTTTAGCCTCTTTTAGTCACCTTTTAAAGGACTAGGGACTAAAGCAGTTTTTAGTTCCTCATTTATTCTCATTGTTTGACAATTTACGAACTACACGAGACTAAAATACAAAGACTAATATTTAGCCCCTTAAACCAAACATACTAAAATACAAGGACTCATGCTTGCATGCAAGCCCATTGTTGGATCCACACCCCTTCTCACCTTCTAGGCTGGCCCACTACCTAACTAGTAGTAGTAGCACACATTATTTTTTAGGTAGCGAGAAAGCGAAAGGATGTAAAGATGTGGGAGGGACCAGATGATAGGGCATATGTGCAGTGCTAAGCTAGTGAGATAAATGTCAATGAGGAGTCATTGAGGAGTACCCTATGGATGGTGGAACGAAAGATAGAGTGGTGCACTGGTGCTCATCGGGCGGCGGCGCAAACCTATTGCAAGTGGAAAGAGAAAGGTCGACGATGGGCCTACACGCAAACATGGATACTTAGGTTAATGTTGTCGGATACACCTATATAGTGTGTCACAGCCATTCCATCTAAGCATAATCTACACTTCAAAATTATATTTCCAAGAAAATGTTTCCATCACTTTCTACATTTTCTAGACTCGACGTTCTCCCAGACAGTTAGACGTACTAGTGAAACAGTTTGATAGAACATCTAGACACCTCTGACAAATATTGTGATACATTGTCTCTCCCTCATCTGACTCGGACCCACATACCATACCCACCTCACCCCCATGCCACTAGCACTCTCTCCCTCAGTTAGGTAGTGTTTGGTTCTGAAGCAAGTCGTTTCGCTCCTAATTTGTTGTTGTTTGGATTAGTTTCATGTAGGATAGAATGACTCTAAAAAGAAAAATAATGCTTAAATCCCTAAAATCCTCTGGACAAAGCCGCTCTCTAAGATGAAGTCACTCCATCCTAACTGACATTAGAACCCAACACTACCTTAATCCTCCCTATCACACACAAGAACACAAAAAGCAGAGAAGTGCCAAAGGATAGAAATCAAGGACAAGATGAAGGAAAAGAGAGGACTTCACTAGAGCGTCATCTAAGCTCCACGTCGATGAGCTACCCCCACTCTCCATCTTCACAGGGCTCGAGCCATCGTCCTACACCTTAGGGTCAATAGCTGATGAAACTTTTATGGCAGAAAATTAGACTTGCTAAACCCTCTCCATGACAAATCCTTAATGTTGGTGCCAATCTGGGCACCAATCACTGTGATGAGTACTGGCGACGGTGCTCTCTACGGAGGGTCGAACGGTCTGCTACCTGGCGTAGAGGCTAGGGTTTCTGCCGACGAGCTGGAAGGTCCGCGCGTGCACAGAGGCGACGAAGTTCGCCAATAGCACCTAGATCTCGCTCCCGAGAGGGGCCCCGTTGGGGAGGAGAGATCCTAGGGTTTGTCTTGGGGTCGGCAGGCCACCTAAGATGCCTCTAAACAACGTAGAGCCTGAGAGAGGTGAAGATTAGAGGGAGAATGCTACGTTACTGTCTACTCCTAGGAAAAAAGGTAAAGAATAGAAGATAAGTTGATTGTTGATTCGATTGTTGGTGTTTCAATCGGTCGTACCCCTTAATATATGTAGGGGAGGTCTAAACCCCTTCATAGGCATCTCCCAACAACAACCGCGGGTTTAGAAGGATAAAATCGCGCGAAAAAGAGATTAGTTGCTCCTGATTCGATCTATTCGCGGACTGCCCGCGCCTATGGGCGGACCGTCTATGGGGCGGACCATCCAGTCATGCCTAGTGCCACAAATGGTGCTCAACACATGACCCATGCCTTTTGGAGAAGCTGAGCGAACCAAAAACACTGATGCAGGCTAGAATCAACTCGATGTGACCACATCGGTTCTCTTAAGCATCCTGCCACATACTAGGATGGTATTGCTTCAGGAAACAACCGTCTAGCGCCTTAGGAAAGTCCTCACCTTGTAATGTTGGCAACATGTAGGCATTACTAGATATTACATGTGTGATCTTGTAAGGGTCTTCCCAGCTTGGCGACCATTTCCCGAACTTCCAGTCTCTACTCCTTAGTGGCAAGATGGTCTTCCATACCAGGTCTCCTACTAGAAGGACTTACCCTTGACCTTTTTATTGTAAGCTTTGGCGACCATGATCTTGTCTTCTCTATCTCTCCTAGAGCTATCAATATCTTATCGGTCACTTCATCAATATTGTCCATCATCGAATTATAATAATCACCGATAGTTAGATCATTCTGCATGGCAAACCTGACAACATTTAGGTTTACCTCCATAGGTAGAACTACTTTCTGCCCATAAACAAGCTCAAATGGGAAAACTTTACTAGCACGGTGTTTAGAAATTCTATGAGCTCCCAAAGCTTTAGACAAGACCTTATGACAATGCTTAGGATGATCAGATATCTTCTTTTTTATAAGGCTAATCAATGTCCTATTACTAGACTCAGCCTACCCATTGGCCTGAGCATAATATGGAGATGATTGATGATTTGATCTTATATGATTCGACAAACTCACGTACCTCCTTTGACATAAAAGAAGTCCCCTATTTTGTGGTCAGAGTCTAAAGAATATCGAAATATATGAATGATATGCTCAATTATAAACTCAATTACCTCTCTGTGTGTCATGTTCTTCAGACCAACGGCTTCAGTCCATTTGGTAAAGTAGTCAATGGTGACTAATACGAACTGATGCCCTTTTGATGATTAAGGATGAATTTCTCCTATAAAATCCAATCTCCATCCCCTGAAAGGCCAAGGTTTGATAATAGGATGTAATTCGACTGGAGGAACTAGCTGCAAGTCGCCGAATTTCTGACGCACTTGGCATCCTTTGTAGTGCTTGAAACAATCGGCTATCATATCAGGCCAATAGAAGACAGATTTTCACAATAGCCACTTCATCTTCGGAGCCGATTAATAAGTACCACAGATCCCTCATGTACTTTGGCCATGGCTAATATAGCATCATCCGGGCTCAATCATTTAAGCAGGACATTGTTGACAGTTCAGCGGTAGAGTTCATCATCAACTAAAACATATTTGAAAGTTGTACGACAAACATTCCTGTTTGTTCCAATATTGGGATTATGTAGGTAATTAATTACAGGTGCCCTCCAATTAATTGCATCGGCTGCACTATCAGCCGAATTAATTAAGTGGATGTTCCAAGCACTGCCGAACGGTCCACACTCCTCTCTCAGACGGTCCGAGCCACTGCGGATGGTCCGGCTAGGCAGCTTAGACGGTCCGTGACCTGGGGATCTGGCGCGACACCGGTTATCAGATTTTTGGTACTGTGAAATTCCTCTCATTTTATCTGATAACCCGAGACGTCTTATGCCAAATTATTAGCTTTGCAATTCTCAGCTCTGGATATATGCCGAATGTTGAATTCATCAAAAGGATGGATTATGTCCCAACATTTTTCAAGATAAATGTTTAGAGTACCATCTAAACATTGATACTCCTCTAAAATCTACTCGACAACTAGCTGAGAATCACCAAATGCCCTCACATGCTTTACTCCCATATAATCTAGATTTTCCAAACCGGATAAGAGGGCCTCATATTCGGCTTGATTGTTAGTGCAACAAGTTTTCAATCGGCTAGAGAAGTCAAAAGAGACGTTACTTGGTGAAACAAGCACGATGCTAATTCCATGTCGTTCATTACAAATTGATCCATCAAAATACAAACTCCAATGATTAATAGTGAGATAATACATGTCTAGTTTATGAGTATCGTCAATATGGTGTTCTACAATAAAATCTTCTACGACCTGACCTTTCATAGATTTTAGTGAGTCATAGGCCAAGTCATATTCTATAAGTGCATAAGCCCATTTACCAATTCTACCATTCATGATTGAGTTTTGCAACATATATTTAATCACATCGGTTTTACCAGAAACGGTGTAAGGACTAGACAATAGATAACACCTACACTTGGTGCATGCATAAAATAGGCATAAGCATAATTTCTCAACGAAGGTGTACCTTGTTTTAGCATCCACTAGCCTCCTGTTTAAGTAGGTCACAACATGCTCCTTTCTTTCAATCTCATGTGTTAGAACAACTCTCATAACTTTATCTTTGACTGTAATGTATAATCTGAATGGTACTCCTGCTTGTGGTGCTTTCAATACTGGAGCCAAAGACAAATAGTTTTTAATAAGATCAAATGTTTCCTGCTGTTCTTCCCCCAACTGAAATCAACATCATTTTTAAGCCGAAGAATATGAGTGAAGGCATCAATCTTCCCGGCTAAGTTAGAAATAAACCTTCACAAATAATTTAATTTGCCGAGGAACTTCTGCACCTCAAGCTTACATGTTGGAGCTCCCACATTCTGAATGGACTTAATTCGGTCAAGATCTATCTCTATACCATGTTCATGAATGACGAATTTTAAAAACTTACCAGCCAATACTCCAAAAGCACATTTACACGGGTTCAATTTTTAATCGTACCGATGCATTTATCAAAGGCTTTACGCAAATCAGTTATATGAGAACCAAACTCAGCCGATTTGACTACAATATCATCAATGTAAACTTCCATAGTATTTTCTAACAACTCGTGAAAGATCAAATTCATAGCCCTCTGATAAGTGGCACCAGCATTTTTTAAACCGAATGTCATGACAACCCACTCAAATAAACTAATGAAGCCTGACATATAAAGGTCGTTTTAGATGCATCTTCCTCGGCCATGAAGATTTGATTATATCTAGCATTACCATCAAGAAAGCTAATAACTCTATTTCCTTATGCATTATTAATTAATATATCGGCTATAGGCATAGGATATTCATCTTTAGGAGTTGCTATATTTAAATTGCGGAAATCAATACATACTCTAAGCTTACTAGATTCATTCTTCTCCACTGGCACAATATTAGAGACCCACTCTGTGTATCTGCAAGGTATAATAAAATTAGCTTCTAAAAGCCGGTAAATTTCGTCCTTAATCCTGGGAAGTAAGTCCGGACGAAATGACCTTAGTCTCTACTTGAAGGGCCTAAAACCGGAATTAAAAGGTAACCGATGTTCCACTATCTCTCAACTTAACCCTTGCATCTCGGTGTAACTCCAAGCAAAACAATTAGAATATTCTTTTAATAAACCGATCATTTCATCTCTAGGACTGGCTTTCAGGGTTTTGTTCACAAAAGTCGGCCTTGGAGTTTTACCATCTCCTATGTCTATCTCCTCCAAAGGATCAGCCAATGTAAATCCCTGTACTAACTTGTCGAGATCCCTAAATTCCTCTATTATGCTCACTTCAGAGGAGTTACATACTCTCTGCGCGGCTGCGGACTGTCCGACCTTAGAGACTGGATCGTTTGTGACACAGGACTCGTGCTGCGGCACTCTCTTGCAGTAGCCGAACTATCGGGCCTTAGAGACCGGACCTACCAAGAGAGGGTCAGACTGTCCGTGATAGGGGCTGAGCTCTATGACTCTTCCTGTTCTACCTCGGATCATCTGGCATCGGGGCCAAACTGTCCGCGACCTGGGGTATGCTCTTTTTGGATGTACTCATTATTTAATCTTTACTTGGGATTTAGCCGATTCTCTATCAGCTCTAGCATTACAGGAATGAATCATTTCCTATCTATACTTATGAATTGATAATCAGAAAAGTCCACTCCTATGAGACATGTGGAAGTCTCATATGTCCAAAGTACAGGGGCATCGACCACGGCAATGCAACCCGATGCATCAGCATGTACTTGTTCTATATCATTTCCTACTCATTGCAACAACATTTGATGTAAAGTAGAAGGTACACAATGATTATGGATCCAATCTCTACCTAAGATTAGACTATAATTTCCTTCTACGTCGGCGACGAAGAAAGCAGCTGTTGGAACTTGCGTTCTCGGGCAGGTTGATTCCAACGGGGGAGTGAGCGAGATGTGAACACGGTTTAACTGGAGGCAGCAATTGCTCTGTTAATCCAGCCCCTCAAAGGCACTGTGCGGGGGTATTTATAGGTGCCTGAGTGCCCAACGCCTCAATGTAAGGACTCATGTGCCCTCAGGCACCCGGTCTATCCCCGGAATATTCCTATAAAGGAGGGTTACAGTCTGTCATTACAGAAAAGCTGTTACAAATCAGGCTCGTAACACATTTATCCGAGCGGGGCCCGTTACAATGGGCCGAACCCCACATGGGCCTCCAGGCGGAGTGAGGACGGGGGACGGGGCAACATCGCCGTAGGCCTTCGTCCTGTATCATAGAAGGCGAAGGGTGGACCTCGCCGGTCTTTATGCTCTCTGTCGGCGCAGCGGGGTAGGCGTAGGGTGGACCTCGCCGGTCTTTCAGCTTCCTGCCGACGCAGCGAGGTAGACGAAGGCTGGAGCGGAGGGTAGCGTCTTCGCCTTCGCCCCAACATTTGCCCTCCGAGGGACTAGTTCGACTAAGTCATCTGGTGCCGAAGACTTCGCCAGATGGTGGAGACGCTGCCCTCGCTCGAAGTGGTTCCGCGGGGTTTTTTGATGTAACTGTTGATGGACGTCGTACTGTTGGAGTGCGGGTTTCCCGAAGCGCTGCGTCCTGTGTATAAAAAGGGGGGCCAGCGCGGATCAAGTACTCTTTTCGCACGCCGCCAAACCCTATCCTCGTTTTGAAATCGTTCGTCCGCTCGCCTGCCCTCCCTGCTTCTGCTCATCGGAGATCTAGCCCGCGTCAAGCAAACCGCCCGCCGCCGCCGACGGTACGTAGCCATGTCGTCCCCTTCCTCATCTGCTACCAATACGCCGCCGGCTGGCGCGTCATCCGAGGACACTTTGGGCAATGTGGCGGCGGAGGAGTTACATCGTGGGGATACCATGGAGTTTGGCGTGTCGCGGATTTCCTCGGTCCGCATTCAGGATATGCAGCAGCTTGGATATTTTGGCAGCGGAGTGGGGCGTGTCCCGGGGGCGGAGGAGGTCCCTGAGCCAGAAGGCGAGTTGGTCGTTTTTGAGGCTTTTTTCACCGCTGGTCTTCGTCTTCCTGCACATCGATTCGTGGCGGAGGTCCTGCGAAGATTCGAGGTCCAGGTCCACCAGCTGACTTCGAATGCCGTGGTGGCCCTAGCGAAGTATGTTTGGGCGACAACTTCGTATGGCGGTCGGCCCTCTATAGAGGTCTTCGCAAAACATTACTGTCTGCACTGGCAAAAGAGGAAAATTGGAGATGAGATTACACAATTTGGATCGTGCACTTTTACGCTGAAGACCGGCAAGACTTCGATGGAAGTGGTGGAGTTGGTTCCTTGCGCCCGCAACAAGTGGGGCAACTGGTGGGATTTTTGGTTTTACGTTTCCGAGGGCACAGTCGAAGACCACCCAGGACTCCCCGTGGCCGTCATGTGCTCCCACTATTACATAGCGTATCCGCAGTTTGAGGTGGCGGAGGACGATGAAGACGAAGGGGCCCTACGGTACGCTGCCCGCATGAGTAGCGGGCGCGATTTAGTTGAGGAGTTTATCGGGTATGGGGTATGGTCCTTAGCGCATGGCTGGGCGCTGGGCGAGGTGTGCCCTCACGAGATGCCCTCCCGGGGCGGGCAGCTGGTGCGAAGTCCTGCCTTCGCATTGGATCTGCGTGGCCAGGATCCTGCCGCATTCGTGCGCGAGGCGGAAGACGGTGCGGCGAGGATCGTGGGGTGCTACGTGTCAAGGACGGAGGGTCTGCGGAGCTGGGATATCCGAGGGTTCAACGACAGATTGAATCGGGTCTTCGAACTGAACCGCTTGCCATACGGTGTTTATCCCGGGGAAGATGCCGCCGACCGCCGTGGGAAAAAACCGATGGGCGTGACCGAGGAAGGGCCTTCGCAGGAGGCTGCCCCAGCCACCAAGAAGAGAAAGTTAGGTACTGCAGTGGGGGAAGTGGGGGTGTCTGATGGTTTTGCTATGGAGTTAATGGGGACATGTGTGGCCCCCGGGGGAAGGGTGTCTTTGCCCGAGCTCCGGGAGTCTTCGGCACGAATGCTGGAGGTGACCGGGGGTCGATGGCCAAAGAATGTTCCGATCCCCTGGGTGGAGGGCGAAGACATGTCTACGTCTTGTATAGCTCGTGGCTTGAGAATTTTTCCTTACGGATGAAATATTGCTGCTGTTGTGTCGGTAGTGATGAACAAGGACCATCAGGACGCTGCGCAGAAGCGCCGGGCGGTCATCAGGATCGCAGATCCTAGGCATGAAGCGAAGAGGGCGCGGGGGAGCACGAAGGCTACTGCCCCCGGCAGTAGCCAGCCGATGCCGACTGCTAAGCCGATCGTGCCTGGATCCAGCAAGGTGTCGGCGAGCGCGAAGACCGCCGCCTCTGGCGGGACCAAGCCTCCCCCGGGCGGATCCACAAAGGGACGGGAGCTGCCTTCAACGGGGAGGCATGTTGGTGACTTCAGCACAGACATCAGTGTCGAGGATTATTTTGTTGGTAAGTTTTTTTTACCGATGATTTGTCGCAGGGTCGGGTGAAGAGAAGTTGGTTGTTGTCCCGCCTTCAGC
Source organism: Zea luxurians (assembly GCA_029449295.1). NCBI lineage: Eukaryota > Viridiplantae > Streptophyta > Magnoliopsida > Poales > Poaceae > Zea > Zea luxurians. Next base: position 665,307 of record JAOPSE010000350.1, on the reverse strand, counting down.
GGCAACGGCGCTGCCTGCGTTGGTGGCTGGGGGGAAGGGTGCCGCGCAAGACCCGTGGGCCGCTTTCTACGCGAGCGGCGAGATTCCTTCAGCCACTGCCGCCAAGGACGTGGCGGGCTCCATGTCCTGGCGGCTGAGGGAGGCGTCGCAAGAGTTGAAGCAGGTAAGTTGTGCTGGACTTCGAAGTTTGTTGTTTGCATGAGGTTTTGGGGCTCATGTGCTTTTGTTAGGCGGCCGACTTCACCGACCGCGTGGCGTCGGGTGTCCTGACTGCGGACGTGGCTGCCGAAGTTGAGAGACTTCGGGCGCAGCACGCGGATGCCGTTCGGGAGAAGTCAGCAGTGGAGAGCAAGAACCACAGGCTAGCGGAGAAAGTGACCGCCTTGGAGGCCGAGAAGACAGACCTCCGGCGCCAGCTGGCGGAGGAGAGGAGGGAGGCGAACCAGGCCATCGCCGAGGCATAGGCAGTGCAAGCGGAGGCCAAGGTGGCGCAGGCGGAGAGCAGTCTCGCCGGTCAGCGCGCCGAAGAGCTGGAGGCGAGGTTCAACGCCTTGCGTGACCGCGTGGACAAGGCCGAGGCCTCTACGCGCTCGGAAGTTGAGCGGACGCATGCACAGTTCGTGGGAGCGTACCGCGAGCTGGGTGCACGGACCGCTGACTTCGAAGTGCCCGACCGAGAAGCAGGCCTTCGCTTCCTCGAATGGATGCAGGAGGAGCTGCTGGTGCTCCTGACCATTGTGGAGGGTTTCATGTCCTTCGCCTCCCTTGTCACCTGCGAGGGGGCCATGAATGCGTTGTCCCGCGAGGGCTGCAGGCACTACGAGGTCTTCGACCAATCAGACGAGAACTTTGAACGTGAGATTTTCAAGGTCGACGACCCTGTGGTGAAGCAGTCAGGGGGGCACTTTTCGATAGGATGTGGGGTCCGCATGGTCGGGAGGCGGTCAGGGAGCGATCCGACCGGGCGCGAGAGCAGGTGAGGGTCATTTTTTGTATGGTAGTGTGTGTGGGTATGCTTGATTTTTGCTGAGTGACTGGTGTTGCTGCAGATGGAGCATGCTGAGGATGTTGAGGACTTTGGAGCTCTGGCCGGCGTGCCGCCCGAGGCTGCGGAGGTCAAACCGGTGCTGCCCTCGGATGCAGGTGAAGGCCCCTCGGCGGTGCCCGTGCCTGCCGTGGTTGAGGAAGACCCTGCGTCGACCCCTGTGCCGTCGGTCGAAGGTGCCTTGGAGATGGTGGCTGAGCCGACAGTCGAAGACCCCATGGCCGCGACCGCGTCTTCGCAGGTGGCTAAATAGGTGGGGGGGGAGTTTGTAAATGTTGTCTGAGTGTTACTAAACTTCGGTTGCTGCGCAGGTTCAGGGTTTTGGGCCTGCGCACGCAACCGCTACTGAAAATACTAATTTTGTGGCTTCGACCGGGGTTGCTGGAGACAATTCTGATGATTCTGTGTCAAAGTTTTTTTGGATTTGATGATTCTGGGAGTTCGATTGTGTGGACAGAGGGGTCTTCGGATGAGGACTTAGACTATTTTGCAGCATTGGATGTGGCTGCAGCGGAGACTTCTCTGCGTGTGACGGGTGAGGATATTCCTTGTGCGAATGCTGGACGTAGGCGTCGAAGGGCGGTGGCGAAGCGGAGGGTGAGTGGGTTGTTACGAAGTGATAGGGGTCATGGTGAGGTGGAGGGTGGTTGTCTTCGAGTGGACGGGACTGCCAAACGGGAATTGTTGTCTTCGCCGGCTGGGGCGAGTTTAGGTGAGGGGGAGCTGCAAAATCTTTTTGAGGGTGAGGAATTGAAGATAATGTTGTTCAACTACAGGGAGATGGGTATCATCCCGAAGGTTGAGCCGTTGTAATGTGTGATGCCCTCGCTGTGTGTGTAACTATGATTTGTATGATGAGACAGCGTGCCTTCGTTGATCCGGCCGCGCCCGTAGGCGTATTTTGCGCGCACTTATTGTGCTATTCTGGCTGCACCCTTAGGCAACTTTTGCATGGAGTCTTCTGGAAAAGACTTCGATCTTTCGCACTTATTGTGCTATTCCGGCTGCACCCGTAGGCGACTTTTGCGTGGAGTCTTTTGGGAAAGACTTCGATTTTTCACACTTATTGTGCTATTCCGGCTGCACCCGTAGGCAACTTTTGCGCGGATAGTCTTTTGGAAAAGACTTTGATTTTTCGCACTTATTGTGCTATTCCGGCTGCACCCGTAGGCGACTTTTGCGCGGATAGTCTTTTGGAAAAGACTTTGATTTTTCGCACTTATTGTGCTATTCCGGCTGCACCCGTAGGCAACTTTTGCCGGAGTGTCGCACACGAGGGTAGTAAGCGCTGCCCCTCGTGGTGACTTTGGTGTGGTCGAATGCCGAAGACCGTCGATGCGGTCTTTTTCAACGTGTCTTAATTTTTGCGGGGGATTTTTGTGGGTATATTGCATGGCTCCGCGTCATTAAAAACCTCACCCCCCGGGAGGAAAAGAGTACGGGCCAGAACAATAATGTTTGGTTAATTACAAGGGCGTGATGGCCCTGAGGAATCAAACAAAAAATTTGCGGAGATTATCTATGTTCCAGGAATGCTCCAGGTCTTCACCAGATTGCGTTGTTAGCTTGTACGTGCTGGGGGACGACTTCGTCTTGACGATGAATGACCCTTCCCACTTTGGCTCCAGCTTACCTCGTGACTCGATCCGGGTCGTTCGGATGAGTACGAGGTCTCCTTCGTTGAATTCCCTCAGGATGACTGCGTGGTCGCGCCAGGTCTTCGTTTTGGCTTGATATTTGTTGAGGGCCTGCAGGGCGAAGACGCGGTCTGCATCGATGAGATCTTTGGAGGTTAGCTCGTCTACGTCGGGTGAGGCCGAAGCGCTTGTTCTTGGGGACCCATGCTTGATTTCTTGCGGGGTCATGGCCTCCGAACCGTATAGTAGGCGAAAGGGAGTAAACCCGGTCGCCCGACACTCGGTCGTGTTCAGCGCCCAGACTGCTTTAGGTAGCAGGTCAGCCCATTTACCCTTCTTGTCGTCGAGGAGCATTTTCTTGATCACCGTGAAAATCTTGCCATTGGCACGCTCCACGACGCCGTTGGATTGTGGGTGATATACTGAGGCGAAGGCAAGTTTGGTGCCAATGGAGAAGCAGAAGTCTCTGAAGTCTTGGCTGTCAAATTGCTTGCCATTGTCAACTGTGAGCTCGGACGGGACTCCGAATCGACAAACAATGTTTTGCCAGAAGAATTTCTAGGCAGTCTTCGATGTTATCGTTGATACTGCTCTTGCCTCGATCCACTTGGTGAAATACTCGACAGCGATGAAGGTGAACTTGAGGTTCCCTTGGGCCGTGGGTAGTGGCCCGACAATGTCCAGGCCCCAGCACTGAAGGGGCCACGTGTGGGCGATTAGTTTTGTGAACTGCGAAGGGCTTCCCGAGCGTGGAGAAAACTTTTGGCAGGCTTCGCACGACCTTGTGATCCGATTCGCGGCGCAGATCATAGCAGGCCAGTAGAAACCTTGACGGATCACCTTGGTAGCTAGGGCCCTAGGCCCCGCGTGAGAGCTGCAAGTCCCGCTGTGGACTTCGCGCAGGATCTGGACGCCTTTGGTTTCGGTGACGCATTTAAGCATGGGTTGACTGACCCCCTTCTTGTAAAGCTATCCCTCGATGAGAGCGAAGTCCCGGCTCCAGTGTTTGAGGCGCTTGGCCTCGCTGATATCGCTTGGGTGGTAATATCCCTGCAGGAACATGGTTATCGGTGCCCGCTAGTCTTCGGTCATGATGAGGTTGACTATGCGGTGGCCCTCGGTGTCGTTGGTTATTTGGAGGCCCTCTGTGCTGCGAACGGCTGGCGTGCCGATGACATGGTAGAATACGTCGGAGGGCAGGGCCTCGCCTCTGGCCGCTGCCTTGGCCAATGCGTCGGCCTCCTCGTTCTTGGCTCGGTCCACATGCTGCAAGGTAAAGCCTTTGAACTGTCTCTTGAGACTGCAGACCAGCCGCGAGGTACTGTGCAAGTGTGGGGTCCTTCGCCGTGTAATCCTTCTCGACTTGGCCGACAACTACTTTGGAGTCTGTTCTGATTATGCAGGTGGTGACACCAAGTGCCTGTAGCTTGCGAAAGCCGAGAATGACCGCTTCGTATTCTGCTACGTTGTTGGTGCATCTGTCGGACTCCAAAGCAAAGCTGAGACGTGCTGCATATCTGTGCTTGACCCCTGTGGGTGAAGTAATGACTGCCGCTGCGCCTGCCCCCGCATGGCACCATGCGCCGTCGTAGTGGATGGTCCACACCTTCTCTGCAGACATGTCCGGCTGTGTTATTGGCCCGGTCCAGTCGACGATGAAGTCTGCCAGGACTTGTGACTTGATGGCTGTCCTAGGCTCGAAGGTGATATGGTAGCCGGACAGCTCGGCCGCCCACTTGGCGATCCGGACAGATGCCTCCGAATTTCGGAATAATTCGCCAAGTCCCCTGTCTGAGGTGACCCGCACCTTGAATGCTTCAAAATAGTGGCGCAGCTTGCACGAAGCCATAACGACCGCGTAAGCGATTTTTTCCAGCTCCGTCATGTTGCATTTTGATGTCGTGAGGACTTTGGAGACGTAATAAACTGGACACTGCCTGGTCGTGCCCTCTCTATCCTGCTCTTGAACCAGCGCTGCGCTAACCGCGTGCGGCGAGGCTGCGACGTAGAGCAACAGGGGTAGCGAGGGGTTGGGGCTTGTAAGAATTGCTAGCTCTGACAGGTGCTGCTTTAGTGACGCGAAGGCCACCGCTTGCTCTGGTCCCCATGTAAAGTCCTTTGTGCCGCGTAGCGTTTTGAGGAAAGGTAGACTTCGCTCGGTGGACTTGGAAATGAATCTATTGAGGGCGGCCAATCTGCCTGTCAGTCGTTGGACGTCTCTGGCTGATTGCGGGGGCGTCATGTTGATGATGGCCTAGATCTTGCTTGGGTTGGCTTCGATTCCGCGATGCGACACCAGGTAGCCCAGTATTTTCCCCTGGCGAACGCCGAAGACACACTTTTCGGGGTTTAGGCGAAGTCATGCGTCTCGCATGTTCGCGAATGTTTCTGCGAGGTCAGCCAGATGGTCCTCTTTGCTTTTGCTGGCGACGACGATGTCGTCTACATACGTAAATATGTTTCTGCCAACTTGGCTCTCGAGCACCGTCTTGGTGAGGCAAGAGAACGTGGACCCAGCATTCTTTAGTCCCTCCAGCATTCTGATGAAGCAGTACGTGCCGAAGGGTGTTATGAAACTGGTGCTAGCCTTGTCTTCCTCCTTCATGTATATCTGGTGATAGCCGGAGAAGCAGTCAAGGAGTGACATGACTTCGCACCTAGCCGCGCTATCGACTATCTTGTCGATCTGAGGCAGGGGGAAGTTGTCCTTGGGGCAGGCCTTGTTGAGACTGGTGAAGTCAATGCACATTCGCCACTTGCCGCTCTTCTTTTGCACCATGACTACGTTGGAGAGCCACGTAGGGTAGGCGATTGGTTCGATGAAATTGGCCTCAAGCAGGCGGTGTACCTAGGCCTTGGCGGCTTCTATCTTCTCATCTGACATTTTGCGCAGCCTCTGCTTCTTTGGCCTCACCGAAGGGTCGATGCCCAAGCTGTGCTCAATAATGGAGCGACTGACTCCGACCAGGTCGAGGGCGGACCAGGCGAAGACATCCTTATTTTTGGAAAGACAGGAGATGAGTCTCGCCTCGTCATGCGAAGTGAGGTCCTCACTTATGACGACCGTTTGCTTAGGTGTTGCCTAGTCGAGGGGGACTGTCTTCGTCCCATCATTGCTCTGCAGCTGTGCCTTTTCATTCCCGATGTCGGTTGGGCGGGTAGCTTCAGGGACCTCACGCTGCGCCGTGAGACAGTGTATGTTCCTTTGCCCTGGGACGAAGTCTCTTTCTATGTTGCGCGTGGCCTGCTGGTTGCCATGGACTGTGATCACGCCTAGCGGGCCCAGGATCTTCATGCACAGGTAAAGTCCGTGGATGGCTACTTCAAATTTGTTGGTGGAGCCCCGACCCATTATGGCGTTGTACGGGTACACCATGTCAATGATGTCGAAAGTGACCTGTTCACTTTGTGCATTGGGTGCTACACTGAAGGACAGGGGTAGCTCTATTTTGCCCACTGGGAAGGTGCCCTTGCCGCCGAAGCCATATAAAGGGTTGTCCGAAGGCTTCAGCAAGCTGTGGCTGATGCCCATGCGGTCGAAGGCATGGAGGAAAATGATGTCCGCCTGGCTGCAGTTGTCAACTAAAACCTTGTGTAGGTCCCAGCCTGCCACGCTGCAGTTGATGACCATGGCGTCGATGTGGGGTGCACTACGCAGGTCGACATCTCTAGTGTCGAAAGTCAATGGCACGTGAGACCACTTTGTCTGCACGACTGGACCTGTGATGGTGACGTGGTTGACGCTGCGGTAATGGTCCCTCTTCTGTCGCTTTGTATCGAAGTCGACACTGGACCCCCCAGTGATCATGTGAATGACTCCACGATACGGCTGATCAGTGAAGTCTTCTTGTTTTGGTGCTTGGGGGTGGTTTGGGTGGTGGATGTTTGGCTGCTGCGGGGGTGGAGGTGGGAGTGGGGGAGGTACGATTTGTACCTCTTGGTGGTGTTGGTAAGCGTGGTTAGGTGGATGTGGTGCGGGGCCGTGGTTGTATGGTTGTGGGAGTTGCTGATATGTGTGCGCGACAACTCTTGGGTTGTCAGCTGGTTGCGCCCGAGACATCCTGTCCCTGGTAGCCTTCGTTTCCAGGCAGTCCCTTGTTGGGTGCGCACAGTCTTTGCCGTGAAACAAGCAGTAGAAACGACGCAGCTGTTACGCTCGTCCCCGGCCCTGACCACGAGTTCCGTCGCCGCGGTCCTGGGGGGATAATCTTGGCGACGAGGGGCCTCACCAGCGGGGTGCTGGTTGGCAATGTTGTGTACCTGGTGTTGACTGCGGCCGTCCCGACCAGAGTCTGACTGCGAAGGCCTTGTCCACGTCGGGCTGGACTGCGGAGGGTCCTTGGGTTTTCTCTGGGACTCGACCTTGCGCTGGTGGAGCTCTTCGGATCTAGCATATTTTTCGAACAGCTGATACAGCTCCTGGAGGTTCTTGGGTGGATCCCTGATGCAGTGGCTATAAAGGACGCCAGCGCGAAGGTCGCTGATGGCGTAGTGAATGACAATTTGATCATCGACCAAAGGCAGTTGTGACTTGAGGATCAGAAACTTGCGGTAGTACTCCCGTAGGGTTTCTCTCTCCAGCTGCTTACAGAGTGACAATTCCGCCAAGGTATCGGTGTCTGGGCGGTACCCTTGGAAGTTAAGTAGAAATTTGTCCCGGAGACTTCTCCAGGAGTCAATGGACATCGGGGGCAACCTGGTGTACCAGGTGAGAGCGGGGCCTTCGAGGGCGATGATGAATGACTTGGCCATCGTGGCGTCATCCCCTCCGGCTGATGCAACGGCGACTTGATAGCTCATGATATACTGTGCTGGGTCAGTGCTGCCATTGTACTTGGGGTAGGTCCCTGCCCTGAAATTGGCGGGCCATGGTGACACTTGCAGTTGCGGCGCCAGGGGGCTTCGCTCGTCAAGGTAATTGATGCCTTGGAAAGCTGCAGCGTGCGGGATGAAGGGCCCACGGTGAGGGACGAATAGGTCTTCGACTGGCGCACGCTGCTGGAGGGGCGGGCCATGCTGCAGATCATGTTGGCCTTTGCGCTGCAAGAGCGCAATCTCTTGCTCAAGCTCCTGAGCCCTCTGCTCTTCATCTCATATCATTTGGCGCAACTTGGCCTGCATAGAGACGCGTTGGCGCTTGTCCTCGAGGATTTCCTTCTACTTCTGAAGGTTGCGGTTTCTGAGGCGCAGGGCCCGTAGCTGTAGCTGTTCTTCTATGGAGACGCCGAGGACCTCGCCGTCCTCTGCTGCGTCCTCGCCCTCTAGTGGTACGAAGCCTGGGGGTGGCACTTGTGGCTGCCCTTCGGAGCTGTAGGTGCGAAGGGTGCCTTCCGAAGTGTGTTGATCGTTGCGCTGTCTCTTACTGTGTGCTTCATCTTCACCAGCTCCTTGGTGGGTGTTGTCGGTGAGGGCCTTGCCCTTTTTCTCAGCTAGCAGGGCTTCCTTCGCTGCTTCGTCGACGGATGGGGCTGCCTTCGAGTTAGCTCTTTTGGGTGCCATCGCAGGTGATTTTCTCATAGCACGAACGGTGGGCGCCAATGTTGGAACTTGCGTTCCCGGGTAGGTTGATTCCAACAGGGGAGTGAGCGAGATGTGAATACGGTTTAACTGGAGGCAGCAATTGCTCTGTTAATCCAGCCCCTCAAGGGCACTGTGCGGGGGTATTTATAGGTGCCTGAGTGCCCAACGCCTCAATGTAAGGACGCATGTGCCCTCAGGCACCTGGTCTATCCCCAGAATATTCCTATAAAGGAGGGTTACAGTCTGTCATTACAGAAGAGCTGTTACAAATCGGGCTCGTAACACATTTATCCGAGCGGGGCCCGTTACAATGGGCCGAACCCCACATGGGCCTCCAGGCGGAGTGAGGACGGGGGACGGGGCGACATCGCCGTAGGCCTTCGTCCTGTATCATAGAAGGCAAAGGGTGGACCTCGCCGGTCTTTATGCTCTCTGTCGGCGCAGCGGGGTAGGCATAGGGTGGACCTCGCCGGTCTTTCAGCTTCTTGCTGACACAGCGAGGTAGACGAAGGCTGGAGCGGAGGGTAGCGTCTTCGCCTTCGCCCCAATAGCAGCAACAAGGGTCTTGGTTCTGATGGTTAACACAACGAACGTGACTCCCTTGGCTTTAATCGAACTATCAGTCCCAACACCACTGAGCGTCATGTTAGTCTTGACTAGTTCGTCGTCCTACTTCCCTAGTTTTATGTATAATAAGTAAGGCATTAAATTCACGATCATCCAACCATCTACCAACATCTTACAACCGGTATTCCATCGGTATGACCACGCACAAAGAGCGACTTTAAGTGGTTGACCAATTCTTTTGGCTTAGTAAAGGAGGCCTCTTTAAGACCAAAATCAAATTGAGAAACGACAGGTTCATCATCATCGATAGTAGTGCAATTGGTTGAGAACATAATCACATTTACATCCATACATGAGTGCTCTGGCGAGGCTCCGTAGTCGATCAAATCTTCTCCTAGTAGGTCGTCCTCCTCCATAGGTCTTGACACGTCGTCGAAATCATTCTAGCGAGGCACCGACGGTCCGGACTCAAGGGTCGGATAGTCCGTGATGGATGCAGACGATCTGGTTTCAGTAGTCGGACTGTCCGACGTACCCACAAAGAGTTGTGCAGCCGTTGTTTTGTCCTCTGTTTTGTGGTCGTTTGATCTGCTTCGACGACCTTTGGTATCCATCTCTTTTATGCTGGTGGGTATTATGGATGTGTATCATTAAATATTTTTTCCACCTCTTTTTCTTTGCTCTCCTTTGCTCTCAGGCGCTGCAATTTGCGCTTTTGAGATCGTGTCAGTCTCGATGGACACCATCGGGACATGGAGTATTTTGGGTCCACTATTTTGGTGGTTGCTCTTGTGTCTTCTTCCTTGTCTATATTGGTCGATTTACCAAAAAATCATCGGTCCTTCATTGTTCCCTTATATGACGACATCTGTTGTGCTTATTTTGATGTCCTTTTGTCGTTCTTTTGGTGCTTGTAGAACTTTCCTCTCTATGCCCATGTCAGAATGGTTGGCCTTTGTGGCTGAGTAGTCTATCACTCTTGCTAGACCTGTGCCTAGTGACCCGATTGAGATGCCTCAATTGGTCTTGCACCGGAGGTGCCAACCTATCAAATACAGAAGTTTAGGGTGCCTCCCAAGCGGGGTACTGTGGCATCCCGTATGGATATGGTGCCATGCCCCACACTTGATTTAGGATATAAGGTGGTGGTAGGTATGCATATTGATGTGGCACAGGTGGGTATGGGAGTGGAGGTATCCATGTAGGTACATTAGGTCTTAAATGAATATTGTGATGTGATGGTTCCTTCGATTGATGAGCTGACCCAATCGGTCTTACCAGTCGTCGCTCTGGTGTAGGTGAGTGGGGTCGCTTTGTTGGCCAGTCACTTGGGTCGACTTTCTTTTTCACATATTTAGATAGTAATTGATCAAAGGTCGGGCCAACTTTGACCAGTCGACCGTATGCTTTAAATGTGTTTGTCTTCCACGTACCTATTTCTGGTCATCGAGGTTTTAAGGTACATGGTCGTCACTACTCTTGGGCGCGGCCGAATCGTCCGCTTGACCTGCCCAGACTATACGACGGTGTCCTGGACTATCCAGCAGTGTCTCGGACCATCCGCTTCTACGCGTTGAACCATCCGCGGTGCATAGAACAGGGGGCCACGCCTGGCCGCCTACATTTGCCTACCCCCAGTGTTGGAGGTCAGGATGATGATCTTCAAGGTATCTGTTGGTGACTTGTTCTCAAATGCTTTGGATTAAGAACAAGGCAACATAAAAAGTGTTAAATGATAAGGTCCTTCGTCCTTCGAAACATTATTTCCCTTCGGGATATAACGTGCTCCGGACGAAGGTCATAAACAACATATCTTCGTAAGCACGATAAGTTACGACGAAGGACTTATGCATAACATAAATAGTAATGTAAACATTTAAATTTTATCACAATGTCATTTCTATTTTATTACTATGTAAAAATTGAAATGACTTCAAATTACAAATGTACCTTCGTATTGCAGGAAGGCAAAAGTACAAGAATGACGCAAAAGCAAATGCCAAGTCAGCGTGAACAGTACGGGAGTACTGTTCATCTATTTATAGGCGTGAGACACAGCCCATGTGAAATTACATTCATGTCCATTACATTTGCTAATGACTTATGGAAATCTGTCAAGGCCTAAGTAGTCTTTCCATCTTTAAGTCGGTTCCCCTTTCTGCTATCGCGACGAAGCTTTCCTGCGCACAGCTTCGGCCGTGCACCATCCTTCGTAGAGCTTGGTAATCAGCCCGTCCTCCATTTCAATCCCCCTTCGTCTGGTTTAGGCTTCGTCCTGACCGTACTTCATGTTCATAATTCTGAGTCCGAAGGTACCTGTTCATATAATCCACTTGGAAAACATTGTCAAATCATGTTTTTGAGGACCTTCGGAGGACGAAGGCCCCCAACAGTAGCCCCTCGCAATATTAATTTGTTAATGATAAATTCAGATTGCGATATGGACGAAGGCCTTGAGCCGAAGGTCCAAAAAAACACCTTCCCTTTGCTAGAATAGCAACATTCACTGACAAGCGGGGTCTTTCAATTTTCAACGCACTGGGCGTATAAATAAGATCATACCGCAAACTCATTTTGGTACTCTCACTTGCCACCTGCTTCTGCCCACTAAATTTTTAGCTCTTGCGCACTAAAATTTGCTGATCTTTTGGTTTTGAAGCTTCGGCCTTGAAAACAGTTTTTTAGTGTTTCCGAAGATGTCTGGAGATAAGAAGGTCCCTGCTGAGACGAAGCTGAGTCTCGACGAAGAGAAGAACTTGGGGTTCCTTATAGCAATGGCGGAGACCAATACGGAGAAAATCACCAAGGAGATTCTGGAAGGTTTGTCTGAAGATACTGGTGACAGCGACAGTTACGATGTAGAAAGTGGTGGGGAAGAGTCCGAAGATCGACCATGGCGGCCAAGTCACACGGTTTTCGGGAAAACTACTATTAAGCAAAGCCATATTGACAATATGAGGGGGAGATATTTTCGAGATATATCTATTGTGAGGGCTGATGCTGGAGAAAAAACTTCTCCCACTCCCGAAGAAGATGAAATCGTAATCTTCCGAAGCTTTCTCAAAGCTGGGCTTCGATTCCCCCTAAGCAGCTTTGTTGTCGAAGTCCTGAAAACATTTCAAGTCTACCTGCATCAAATTACTCCCGAAGCGATCATAAGAATGGGGATGTTTGTCTGGGCTGCGAAGAGCCAAGGTTTAGAACCAAATGCTAAAAGCTTTTGCAACATTCATGAATTGTTATATGAGACGAAGCCCTGGGGAAAAGAACAATATCACAACAACTTTGGGTGCTACAGCTTCGGTGCCCGCTCCGGGTCAAGCCGCCCTGTGCCAACCTTTCGGAAGAGGTGGCCCGGAGCCTGGATGACAGAGTGGTTCTATGTAAAGAATGACTTAACAGCACAGGAAGATGTTAAGAGTATCATTATGCGCCCCATCTGGCAACGCTTCGGACTTCGAAGGCCGAAGGTTGAAATGGATGAAGCAGCCGAGGAATGCCAAAGAGCCTTCGGCGTAATCTGCTCTTTTATTGGGACACGGGACTTGGTCCAAGAGCATATTGCCTTCAGGGTGTGGCCACTTGCAGGAAAGTGGGAAATGCCGAAGGAGACCATCAAAGAGTCCGACGAAGGCGGACTGGTCAGACTGAAATACACATTCAAATACGGGGATAAGTTTGTTGAACCTGATGACGACTGGTTGAAAAGCATTGAAACATTAAGTGACGAACTGCTTGGGGCATATTCGAAGGCGGAGAACACTGCGTTATCAGCAGCCTTCGGAGGCCGAAAGAAGAAAAGGCTCAACCGGGTATTTGACGCAGTCGGGTTTGTCTACCCTGACTATCACTATCCGGTATTGGGCCGCAAAAGAAAAAATACTTCTCCTGCGACAGAAGCTACCACAAGTGCCACTGGTGAGCCAGCGTCGCAAAGGAAAAAGATGAAGGTGCTCACCCACCGGGCGCGTTTTATTGAACCGGCCACAGTGCCAGAATTTATTGGTGAAGTCTCGTTGGCCTCTGAAGCTATAGAACCAGCTCCAGTGCCGAAGATAGAAGAGAAAACTGAAGCGCCTTCAGCAGAAAAGGCAGAAAAACCAAAGATTGAAGGGCCAAAAATATCGGAAATCTTAAGTCCTTCAGCAAACGTTGAAATAATAAAAAATCAAAAGGGCCCATCGGTGACCCCAAAGAGAAAAAGAATGGTGAACGTGCTAGATGTCTTGGAGACAATTAAGTCTTCAAGCACAACTCCAAAGAAAACTGTTGAACTTGCTGAAGCATCTACTGAAGTTCCGAAGCAACAACCTGAAGCTGAAGCTGGGCCTTCAGAGCCCACCAAGGAACAATCTTTGGAAACCGAAAAAATAAAAATATCAGAACCAGCTTTGGTTGAAGAAATTGACACTGCCGCCCCCGAAGCTCCTTCCAACATATGCGATTACATCGTGCGACATGCTTCGGGGAAGAAATTATCTGAAGAAGAGACTTATGAAGCCAATCACTATGCTAGAGAGTTAAAGTATCTGAAGGGGGCAGTAGTGTTCAATGGGACAAATGAAGATGACTTCCTATACTGTCTCCCTGATAACAAAGAATTATCTGTCTGCCGGGAGATGGCTAGAAGTATGGGTTTCCCGAAGCTCGAAGCTGGATTAAGTGCTATGACGAAGGAGGATCTCGCGGACAGTCTCGCGTACAATAGCCTAAAGGTACGGGGATTAAGCGCTTGAAAAATTTTTAATTCGTAACCCATTCTTTTATTCTTATACCAACTTTTTTACATATAGGGTTTAATCCTAAGCAACGCATTAAGAGCACAAAAGAGCGCCGAAGATGAGAGCTATGAAATCGCATTTAACAACCTACGATCAGAAGTTATTAAACTGAGAAACGAAGCTCTGGAAAAGGATAAAATTCTGCTTACATTGGTAGACAAGGTGAAAAAAGACGAAGCCGCTTCAAAGGTCCAAGCCGAAGCCCAAAAACGTGAGATTAAAGATCTTCAGAAACAGCTAGCTAGAGCTAAAGAGGAACGTGTGCTTGAAGAAACAAAACGAGAGCTTAGTGACCAGTTGGTCAATCATTTAGAGTTAAGTGTTAAGGAGCTTCGTGCATCCCAGAGGAAATGCTATGTTAAATCTATAGAATGCGTCAAAAAGATAAAATCCAGCTTCGCCAGCGTTGGCGCCTTTTCTAGTGACGAGAATTTCTCAAGAGGCAATCCCGAAGGTCCACTGGACTGGATCAGTAACGAAGCAGAAGCCTTCGAGGAAATCCTGAGCAGCCGCGGTGACATCTGCGCTTTTTCAGGCGCCAGAGGAGTTGCTGCTGTTTTGGAGAAGAAGGGTTGTGAGCATGTAAAATCCTTAGCTCATTCCGAAGCTGCCCTGTCGTCTGAAGACATCAAAGACCCCTCGACCGAAGCAAGCATGGTTGGCGGTAAATTCTTTACTGATATCTGGGACAACGGCGGCCGAGAAATGGCGCAAGAAATTATTCAAAGGAGTGAAAAAGGCATCCATGATGCTAGGAAAGTGACAGAAGTTGCCGAAAAAAGTACAGAGCCTGAAGGGCAAATAGGTATTAATTAGTTGTTCTTGTTGTGCTGTAATTTTTATTTCAAACTTTGTTCGCGGTTTGTGATAGTAATGTAGACATATTCCCTTCCCTCAGAACCTACTGGATCGTCTGCTGACCCTCACACGAAAGAGGATGACGAAATTAAACAAATGGCCGAAGCTATCATGGATAAAGTTGTTGAACAACTTCTAAATGAGGCTGTCGAAGTAGTACTAAGAGAAGACTAGATGGCATTAGAAAGAACATTTGAAATGTGATCTATGTAATATTTTGTACATTTGAATGTAATATATAAGTTTCTTTTCATTATTCAATTCTTTACGATGCATGAAATTTTACATACGTACCGTTTTTAAGCCTTCGGCGAAAAAACACCTTCCCTTCTTTTCATGCTTCGTGAAGATAGAAAAACTTTTATGCGTCACAAAACCCGTAGCGCTCTGATGAAAAATATCCAAACTTCGTGAGAACATTTTCCGAAGCTATATTCCGAAGATTTTTACTTTCTCAAAGCACTCTTCCGAAGGTTGATACTGTCCTCCCTTCTTTTGCCATATGCAATATGATGTATGATGCTTATGCTATGCAAAATGATGTGATGATGTTATGTTATGTAGATGAATTTGATTCCGAAGATACACACATATCCCCGTGAAACACACAATCTTTTACTGTAAGCTCTGCATTCCCTTAGGAACGTCTTTGGAGCTTCTTCGCCTTTTACTTAGGCGGTATCAGCGTTGACTTTTCGCTGTAAGCTCTGCATTCCCTTAGGAACGTCTTTTGAGCTTCTTCGCCTTTTACTTAGGCGGTATCAGCGTTGACTTTTCGCTGTAAGCTCTGCATTCCCTTTGGAACGACTTTTGAGCAGAAAACTTACACTGCGCTCCCTTTGGAACGGCTTTTTGTGACTTCATCAACTTACTCTGAGTTCCTTAGAACGACTTTCTGTTGCTTCGAAGGATTTTTAATAATTCGAAGGTCCTCCTTGTTAACGCAAAATTTTTTAAGCTTTAGCAACTTAAGCCTGTGGAGAAAATAGGTTTTCCTCGTGGGAAACAACGAAATTATTACATGAAAACTAACAATGTTCTTTGTTACACAGAAAATAGAACTGAATAGAAAAGACTGCTATCAAAGGTAGGATATGTGTCAATAAATGTGCTTCGACTCTGGCACAGTGCTGTTGACTGTGCGAGCTTCGGATTGTTCTCTGAAGTCCCTTTGGTGTGGGGCATAGTGACTCCCTTCTGGCTGTTGACCTTGTTGCAGTGGAGGTGGAGGCGGAGGCTGTTGCCAGGAAGCTTGAGGTTGACTTGCCGAAGCTACAGAAGCAGCAGGGTGGTTGTCTATGTATTGTGGGATGTAAGGCGGATGATACGAAGCAGTATGCATGACCTGCTTCGGCTGAGCTTGTTGCGCTGCAGCTTCGGCTATTTCCTTTTGCTTCTGGATTGTAACATGGCATGTCCTGGTGGTATGGCCCTTGTTTTCTCCACAGAACAAGCAAAACAGTTTCCTTGGTTGATCTCCAAATCTTCCGCCGAAGCCCCTGGCGCCTCTGCCTCTTGGAGCTGGTGGCCGGAAGAAACTTTGCTGTTGCCCCGAAGCCTGTGAGGAGCACTGCGGCCTGTTCTGCTGACTCCCCTTATCATCATTTTGAGTAGAGTTGTGGATGGACCTGACATGCCTCGGATAGAATCTTCCTCCGAAGCCCCTGGTCATTTCAGAAAATCTGAAAGCCTCCTCCCTTCTTTGGCGAAATTCATTGTCGGCACGAATATACTCATCCATCTTCTAGAGCAGCTTCTCCAAAGTCTGAGGAGGCTTCCTGGCGAAGTATTGAGCTGAAGGTCCAGGTCGGAGCCCCTTGATCATGGCTTCGATGACAATTTCATTGGGCACCGTTGGTGCCTGCGCCCTCAAACGTAAGAACCTTCTGACATACGCCTGAAGGTATTCTTCATGATCCTGAGTGCACTGAAACAAGGCTTGGGCAGTAACCGGCTTCGTCTGAAACCCTTGAAAGCTAGTTAGCAACATATCCTTCAGCTTTTGCCATGAAGTAATCGTTCATGGTCGAAGGGAGGAATACCAGGTCTGAGCAACACTCCTGACAGCCATAACAAAAGACTTTGCCATGACTGCAGCATTGCCACCATACGAAGACACTGTTGCTTCGTAGCTCATCAAAAACTGCTTCGGGTCTGAATGGCCATCAAACATGGGAAGCTGGGGTGGCTTGTAGGATGGAGGCCAAGGTGTAGCCTGCAGCTCAGCGGACAGGGGAGAAGCATCATCGAAAACAAAATTTCCATGATGGAAATTGTCATACCAGTCATCTTCGCTGAAGAAGCCCTCCTGATGAAGGTCTTTTTGTTGAGGCCTTCTGTTCTGCTCATCATGAGTAAGATGGCGAACTTCTTCAGAAGCTTCGTCTATCTGCCTCTGCAGCTCAGCTAGCCTGGCCATCTTTTCCTTCTTCCTCTGCACCTGTTGATGAAGCATCTCCATATCCCTGATCTCTTGGTCTAGTTCATCCTCCTGAAGCGTCGGGCTGATGGCCTTCCTCTTCTGGCTTCGGGCCTCCCGAAGAGAGACGGTCTCCCGGTTGGGGTCCAGCGGTTGCAGTGCTGCAGCTCCAGTCGCTGAAGCTTTCTTCGGCGCCATAGCGAGGGTCTATGGCTTCCGAAGGTGTTCAAAAAACTCAAAGTGGAGGTGAGTTCACCGGAGGTGGGCGCCAATGTTGGTGACTTGTTCTCAAATGCTTTGGATTAAGAACAAGGCAACATAAAAAGTGTTAAATGATAAGGTCCTTCGTCCTTCGAAACATTATTTCCCTTCGGGATATAACGTGCTCCGGACGAAGGTCATAAACAACATATCTTCGTAAGCACGATAAGTTACGACGAAGGACTTATGTATAACATAAATAGTAATGTAAACATTTAAATTTTATCACAATGTCATTTCTATTTTATTACTATGTAAAAATAGAAATGACTTCAAATTACAAATGTACCTTCGTATTGCAGGAAGGCAAAAGTACAAGAATGACGCAAAAGCAAATGCCAAGTCAGCGTGAACAGTACGGGAGTACTGTTCATCTATTTATAGGCGTGAGACACAGCCCATGTGAAATTACATTCATGTCCATTACATTTGCTAATGACTTATGGAAATCTGTCAAGGCCTAAGTAGTCTTTCCATCTTTAAGTCGGTTCCCCTTTCTGCTATCGCGACGAAGCTTTCCTGCGCACAGCTTCGGCCGTGCACCATCCTTCGTAGAGCTTGGTAATCAGCCCGTCCTCCATTTCAATCCCCCTTCGTCTGGTTTAGGCTTCGTCCTGACCGTACTTCATGTTCATAATTCTGAGTCCGAAGGTACCTGTTCATATAATCCACTTGGAAAACATTGTCAAATCATGTTTTTGAGGACCTTCGGAGGACGAAGGCCCCCAACAGTATCCCTCCATCAAAGGTCTTTTCTGTCACCACTTTCCTGCAAGAAATTTTGGCATTTTCATTGGCCTCTCTTGCATCGCCTATGATGATCTCCTTGCCCTTGCCCTTGCCCTTATCGGCTGCGCTAGGCCGAACCAGAACTTTTTTTATCATCAAAGTTGATCATATTCATCGAAAAGGGCTCTGTGTCCACATGCATTTCTTGAAACTTCAATCAACCCTCGTTAATGGCCGATTGGACCTGCCGTCGAAACACATTACAATCATTAGTGGCGTGAGAAAATGAATTATGCCACTTGCAGCAAGCGCGACACTTAAGTTCGTTGGTAGATGGAATAGCATAATTTATTTTAATGTTGCAGTTTTTGAGTAATCCATCGAATATTTTATCACACTTGCCAACATTAAATGTAAATTTTACCTCTTCTTGTTGTTTATTTTGAACCGACTATAAAGAGGAAGAAGCCGAAGATTTTGCCTGCTTTGGCCAAACTATCTCAGCAGCATACACTTCTTTTGATTCGTCGCCCGAACTACTTTGGTCACATTCTACCACATGGACATTGTGATGAACCACTTTAGCAGTATCTTTGCTTCGGCTTTCACAAGCCAAAGCCCTCTGGTATAACTGAGCTAGCGTGAAAAATTGAATGTCTTATAATCTTTCTTTTAAATAGTAACACATTCAATTAAATGCTATTCCCGCTAGTTGTTTTTCTGCCAGGTGAATTTGGAAACATCGGTTTCTTATGTCCCAGAACCTCCAGATGTAGTCATTAACTGATTCATCCTTTCCTTGTTGCAGAGCCACTAAATCTACTAGATCTAAGTCATAATCACTGGAGAAAAAATGATCATGGAATTTTTATTCTAAATCACCCCACGAAAAATAGAGTTAGGAGGCAGTGTGGCGTACCACGCGAATGCAGTACATGTTAGGGACAATGAGAATAAATGAACGCAGAACGCCTCCGTGTTGGCCAATTCCCCTAATTGTGTTATGAACTGGCCTATGTGCTCGTGCGTGCTTTTTCCTTGGTCACCCAATTTTTTTGCGAATTTGGGTATTCTAGTTCCTTGAGGGTATGGGTGATGGTCGAATCGGCTATCATAGGGTCTCCGATATGACTGACCCCCAGGGATCATGCTAACTCCAAGCTTATCTCGGAACGCCCCGACTATTTCTTCCCTTACTATGTCAATGGCGTCCGGTGGTAGTCCACTTGTCCTCTGGTCCAACATAGGTGTGGGTGTTGGGATGTTATGTTGTCTCCCCACCCACTGGCTTGGGTTTTATGGGCATTAATGCTTGCCCTATGCGGCTCATATGACTGGTCATCCCTTTCCGGCCTTTTGGGAGGGGCCGAAAAGTACTCGCCCCCACGTATCTGGGATGTCATATTATGGTGCTGGACGCTTTAGGATGTAACGAGAGGTTTGGCTGGGATGGATGCATAGTTGGGTAAAAATCATTATCATTAGGTTCTGCGTACTCTACACCGGACCATCTGGTCAGATACGCGGACCGTCCAACTATGTGCGCGGACTGTCCGGCCGTATGGCCAGACTGTCCGGTGATGTATTCGAACTGTCTGGCGCTATGCGCGGATGGTATGAATTGTTTGTTTAGGGTTTGCGCGGACATGGTGGCTCAGGCATGAGTCTTGGTAATTCGGTTCTAAAAACGGAGTTGGCCATCGTTGGCCCAGACGGTCCGCGCTGACGTGCGGACGGTACGATCGTGCGCAAATCGGCGGGTTTACGTAGGAGGTTGTGGCTGTCCAGGATATGTGTCTGTCGACATCTCGTAAAGGGGCTGTGATTGGTCATGCCAATCTGCAGCGGATGAATCGCGTGTGTTTTCCCCAGTTTCGACCTTGTGCGATGGAAAATTTGCGACAACATATTTGTCAAATGTGTGCTAGCCTTTTATAATCATTTTGCATACCCCATGTGATCTCTTGCATTTGGTCTCGTTGCTCATTTATGTAAGATCTAAGAGATTGAATTTTATTTGTCTCGCTTACCTTGGGGGTAGCTATCGGACGACCTTGTGATTCCTGTCCACTTTGAAGTTGGCTAGGAATTTCGCCTGTGCTTCCTTGATCAGCTGCTCCTTGTGTTCCTCAAACTCCTATAGATCTTCAGCTTGTAGACTTTCCATAGTTGGCTCAATGATGTTGCTAGGAGAGACGTCAGAGCTACCTTTTGAACCGGCCATTAAGTACCAATATGATAGATCTTCATGCGATTTCCCCAGCGGAGTCGCCAAAAAGTGTGTTGGCGTCGAACTAGGAAACAATCACTGCGATGAGTACCGGCGTCGGTGCTCTCTATGGAAGCACGGACGGTCCGCGACCTGGCATAGAGGCTAGGGTTTTTGCTGACGAGCTAGACGTTCCATGCCTGATGGTCGGACGGTCCACGCGTGCGCAGAGGCGACGAAGTTTGCCAACAACACCTAGATCTCGCTCTCGGGAGGGACCCCGTCGGGGAGGAGAGATCATAGGGTTTGTCTTGGGATCGACAGGCCACACAAGATGTCTCTAAACGACGTAGAGATAGAGAGAGGTGAAGATTAGAGGGAGAATTCTATGTTACTGTCTACTCCTAGGGCAAAAGGTAAAGAACGAAAGATAAATTGATTATTGGTGTTTCAATCGGCCGTACCCCTTAATATATATAGGGGGATATCTGGACTCGTTCCTAGGCATCTTCCAACAACCGCGGGTTTAGAGGGATAAAACCATGTGGAAAATGGATTAGTTGCACCTGATTTGATCTATTCGCGGACCATCCACGCCTATGGGCAAACCGTCTGCGGGCCACGGATGGTGTTCAACAATTATCATCTTATGCTACTCCCACATGAGCACCTCCCAGCAGAACGATGTTGAGATTGAGAACCTCTGAGCACATCCAATTGCTCGCGCTGTGGATTGGTGGGATGCATATTGCGCTGCTCACGCTACTGCCAACACCATCACATGGGCAGAATTCTCCACTCAATTCAGGAATTACCATATTCTTGCTGGTCTTATGAAGATTAAAAAGGAGTTTCTATCCCGTAAACAGGGAGGCATATCCGTAAGCAAATACAGGACAAATTTATCCAGCTATCTCGATATGCTCCTGGTGAAGTTGATGACGATGAGAAGAACCAGGAGCTCTTTGAAGAAGGTTTGATCCGGCCGCTACAATATCAGCTGATATCACACACATTCCTGTCCTTCCAGAGACTACTGGACAAAGCTATTGTGCTGGAAAACAAGAGGGCTGAGTTTGGAGAATAGAGGAAAGCTCCTAACCAAGGACAAGCTAGGAGTAGTTCCCGTCCCTGTTATACTACTCCTCAGAGTACACCTGCTCATGGCAGTTCCGGGCAACAAACTCAACAGACACAAGCTACTCCTCAAGCAAGCACTCCAGCTGGACCTGTTACTCCTAATACACCCACAAACAGGTCATGCTTCAAATGTGGACAAGCTGGACATTATGCTAACTACTATCCCAACAGAGCAGGTTACACCACTCTAGCTCCGATGAAGCAAGGTCAAGCCTCGGGAGGCAAGAGTCAGCCCTTAATCTTCACCTAGATCTCGCTCTTGGGAGGGACCCCGTCGAGGAGGAGAGATCATAGGGTTTGTCTTGGGGTCGGCAGGCCACACAAGACGTCTTTAACTGACGTAGAGCCGGAGAGAGGTGAAGATTAGAAGTAATATTCTATGTTACTGTCTACTCCTAGGTCAAAAGGTAAAGAACGAAAGATAAATTGATTGTTGGTGTTTCAATCGGTCATACCCCTTAATATATATAGGGGATGTCTGGACTCGTTCCTAGGCGTCTTCAACAACCGCGGGTTTAGAGGGGTAAACCCATGTGGAAAATAGATTAGTTGCACCTGATTTGATCTATTCACGGACTGTCCACGCCTATGGGCGAACCGTCCGTGGGCCACAAATGGTGCTCAACACTTATCATCTTATGCTACTCCCACACGAGCACCTCCCAGCAGAACAATGTTGAGATTGAGAACTGTAACACCCTGAATTTGGGGGTATAAAATTTCTTTCTAACTATCTACCAAATTCAGATGTTACTCTTGTCTCTCTCTAGTCTCCCTCTCTCTCTCTCTCTCTCTTTCTTATTGAGTAGAATTAAGTTAATTAGGAGAGGGGTTAATTATTTATTTTGTCAAAACAATGTAAGTCATGAATTGTTGCATCATGCTGAGTCAAAGATATTCATTTAATTTGTGCACATGTTTGCTTTGGTTTGAATTTGAATTGAAAACCCTAGAGAAAATAAAATAGAAAAGGCATTATAAATTCCAAGAAAATGGAAAACCTCATTTTGGCCCAAACCAGCCCAATTGGCCTAGCCCGCGCCCGCGTGCCCGCCGCCCCTAACAAGCGAACCTCACCTATCGGTGCCAGCCCGCGCCCACGATCTGTTCCTCCTCTCTCTCCCTCTCGCTCGCTGCCAGTGGGGCTGACTTGCCGGCGCCAATCTCACCCGCGCTCGCGCATCTTCTCTCGCTGTACTGCGGTCCCGCTTGTCAGCCCAGCCGCCCGTTCACTTGTCCGCTGTCGCTGACCGGTGGGTCCCGTCTGTCGGGTTCTTTCGCTCTAAACCACCCGCGGACGACCCACGCGTCGCCGTGGACTCCGCGCCCACGACGCACGCTAAGGCCACGCCTGTCCCCACCCCGGCCTTTTTCTAGCTGCCCAGCACCCGTTCGCTCTCCTCTTCCCTCACTCGCGCACTCGCAGCCCTCAGCACTCGCCTCGCCCCACGCGCACGCCCAGGAAGACCACCGCCATCCGCCGTGTCCGCGTGCCCATTCCGCCGCCACTGTTGGGCGCTCGCCGAGCCTGTTGCCTTGGTAAGCTCTGCCTAGTCACTCGCAACTCGGGACACCCCTCGGTTTGCCCCTTCCCCCTCTGCTTCGCCTGGTCCGCGCTTACCGGTTCATTGACGCAGCTCTGCCGCCATCGACCCGTGTCCTCACCGTGCCCTGGACACCGTTCGTGTGTTCCTGAGACTTCCCTCAAGGTAACCGTCATAACCCCGCCTCTATTGTCCCCTGTCTTATGCTCAGTCGCTCGCAATTGCTCGCCGGAGTGTTCCCTGGTCCGCCGAGGACTCCCTCTCTGCCGTCCGGTCTCCTCACACTTGTTCCTGCTATCCCGATCCCGCCATAGTGCTCGCCAAGGCCTCCCCAACCTCTCTGGCTACCCAGACCCCCTAGCGCCCCTAGAAACGTCGGTCTGCCTCGCCTCCGGCGATTGCACCGTCGTGTCCGCAGGGAGAGACGCCCCTGGCTAATGGGCGAAGGTGAAGTCCCTGGCGCTCATTCTATATGCCCATCTCTAATTAGACGGTCCGACTTCAATTAAGCCAGACCTAATCCCAACCGCCCGATTCGGATCTGACCGCTTAGATCCACTCCCTCACCTGCGCCCTGCAGCTGGGCCCGGCCAGGTAGGACGCCTCGCCCCTCGGGTCGCTAACACCCCGAGCCCACCTATCAGCGCTCGCTCGTCCGCGCGCGCGCTCGTCAATGAATCAGATCTCAGCCGTTCATCTGTGATCGAGCGGTCGAGATTGTCCGATACCCCTTCACCGGCGGTTTTGCTTAAGAGACCCTCGGTTTTCCGAGAATCAACCCGCTGTCCTTAGACTTTGCGCGCAGGCCCTTGGACTCTTATAAACAGACCCTTGGCCTTTTAAATAATCACAGATTTGGACTTAATTTTGTATTTCAAACTTCAAAACTTGTTTATTTCATATTTTTTCATATGAACTCCAAATTGAGTGATTCAAATTGTAAAATGTTCATAGGAATATTCTCTATTCAAATAAATTATGTTCATTCACAGTCTGTGCACTCTAATTTTATGTCTAAGCTATAGGTTAGTTTATGTAATAATTTATTTGCTTAATAAAATAAATAAAAAGGAAACCCTAATGGTACTTAGATGTTTAATTTTGTGAAATTAATAATATGCTATGTATGAATTGATCCCTGGTATAATTTTGTGTCTCACTAACATTAGTGGAACTAAATTATGCAATCGATAATAATTAGGGAATCACTAATCTCCAAGTGTGCTAATCCACCCTAGCACTTAGGTTTATCTTTTGAGTTTATAATGTCCTGTCAAACTTGTGTCCACTTGGTTGCATATGTTTGGTGTATTATTCATTTGTTGTTATCCAAATGTATTGAATGTATGATCGCTTTATTTAGACAATGGGCAGCCCATGGTTCCTTAGTGTGTTGCCGAAGATCTTCCTGAGCAACAACCTAGTGTAGGCAAGTGTCCTCTGACCTATTATGTCCTACTTACTCTATAATTCACTGTCCCGCATTACATTATTGAAACCTAAGGATTGACTTGTCTGTGTTTACTCATCCTTGATTACCTTTTGGGTTATTATGGTTAGCTTCATGCTATTGCTTTACTTTAATCAATGAACATGATGTGAATATTTATGATACGATGATGTTATCCCGATGATGATTTTGTGATAATTTAGGGGACTCAGGCCATTTTTTCTAAGTACCTCTCCGTAAGGACCTATTCGTTGAGTGACCACCCGGGATAACAGTGCAACCATGAGGGTGGAATGGGATGCCCTTAGCTGATTAATTAGATGAACCTGGGGGTGTAGTTGGCTTTGCCTGAGTGTCGTCAATGGGGGCCGAGGCATAGTGCTCGCTCTGCCAAGGGGGGTGCAGAGGTTTATTTGATTTGGTTTTGTTAGTCACCCACCTTGAGGAGGTGTACTGCGTTTGTACGACTGGCGAAACCTAACGAGTAGCTATGCACCAGGGGAATCTTTGTAAAGACTACGTAGTGTATCCTTGGCCATTCACCTCGGTAGTGAAGATCGGGTCTATACAACCCAGGTTGGAAAGGGATCATGACTCGTGGGTAAAGTGTGCAACCTCTCCAAAGTGTTAGAAACTAGTATATCAGCCGAGCTCACGGTTAAGAGCGGCCTTGGGATCCTCTTTGATTAGAAGAACTATGGATACTTTTATGATGATGGTTAATAATGTTGGTTATAATTATGATATCTGGTATTTCCTCTTGGAGGGAGTACTTTTGGGTAATAACTAGGTTTATTACTAAAATTTGGCTCTACTATCAGTAATAAATACTTGACCAACTAAAAGCAACTACTTGACCTTAACTCCACATACAGCTAGTCCACTTTAGCCAAACGGGACATTTGCTGAGTATGTTGATGTGTACTCACCCTTGCTTTGCAAACCACCCCCACCCTAGGTTGTCCCCACTGTATTCAGTGTTCAGGAGGAGATGCTAGCAACATGGAGGACTTTGAGGAGTTCTAGGACTACGATGAGTTCTAGTTTTTCTTAGTGGCAAACCCTCAGTCAGCTGCCTGTGTAGGCCTTATCTACTACGTTTCGTATTTCCACACTTTGATGATATTAATGACTATGCTATGTACTAGACTCTATGGATGTCTTGGACATCTTGATGTAATAAAAGTACCTTTCCGCTATTTACTTTGAGCAATGTGTGATGATGTCCAATTATGTAATTGCTGTGTATGTGAGTTTCTGATCCTGGCATGTACATGGTTTGCATTCGGTTTGCCTTCTAAAACCAGGTGTGACATAAGTAGTATCGAAGCCTTCCTGATTGTACGACTGCTAACCTAAACTAGAATGGTCGCCCTAAGGACTATAGACCTCTACCCTTACCTTAATCTTTAGCGTCATTACAAAAGTTGGTCATCTTTACCAATTCTATGTTATTACTCATCTTACAAAATTTTGTCTCACTTTTCTTTTTATTTACTTGCTTGTCACATAGTTCTACTCTCACTCTTGTTCTTACGATGTCTTTTGTAGATAGCTCGTATTAGATGCACTGCACGTAAGTCAGTGATCCCCTTTTTGCCCTCTCGCTTGACGGAGTGCCCTCTACGCTGCACAGTGATAAGTCAGTCTAGCCACCTGGAAAGACTGCATTGTCGCCTGCACAAGGAGCAGGAGCGCTGACGCCAAGAGAAGGAGCAGCAGGACTCTTCCCCCTCGCCTCAGCAAGAGGTGGAGTCTGGGAGGCAGCCTTCCCCTGCACCTCAGCCAGAGATGCCCCCCTGCACCACCACAGGGCATCCCTGCTGCTGGAGGAGACCTTGACGGAGACGACGACGATGCCGCTGGTGGCAGTTCGAGCCACAACAAGGAGCTCTCAGAGGAGCAGGAGCTAGAGGGATGGATTGCTAGACCCATCACTCACGACGCCGCTCGAGGGTGTCACTTCCACGATGCTCTCGACACCTTGCTGCGTCGGACGTTCGACCGACACACTTGGTCCATCGAGTATCGTTGTGTAGTCTGTCAGCATCGTCGTGGGTTATAACCGGACCAGTGGGAGGCTACTTGCTTCGTGCGCCGTCCGGATGATGATCTCTGGGGTGCAGAGGCCTTCTCATAGCATTATTCTATCACTAAGAGGGATACTGCCGAGGCAGCCATGCAAGATGCTGCATGACATGCACTTTCGCAGTATTACTCGTTGTTCAGCGGGGTAGCCGATGACCTCGACCTAAAGTACTACCCTCGCCGTTCGATCGATAGTGCTGGAGGTGTGATTGTCTCGCCTGTTGGTGAGGGCAATCCTAGGCTAAACAACATGGTCAACCTGGTCGCCGTGCTCAACACCGAGCTGGACCACGCCCTTGACGAGTTGGGCAAGGTTTGGGCGGAGGTTGTAGAATTGCGTGCTGAGCGCACAGCGTGCCACTATCTGGATGGTGGTTCTCCCGCCCCTGTCGGGATTCAGCACCGTTACCGTTTGCCGCCTCGTGGTCGCTTTGATTATGGTACCTCTGACTGCAGGACCCAGATAGATTTGGATCCATAGATCGACAGAGTCGGAGTCTGTAATAATGCTTAATTCAGTGTCTTAGTCTCAGGTAGTCTTACTTAGACTTAGTTTGCTTGTCATATGTCTTGATGCTTGTTGTGATGAACTTGTAATGAAGTTGGATCTTTGTAATGATTGCACCAAGGTGTGGGCATCCCCTGCAACTTGGTGTAGTTATTAATAAACTCAGTTATTTAGTTGGGCAACCCATCTATTTTCACTTTCCTCTTTATCTGAGAAGCTGAGTTGGGAGTGAGTGAAGATGATCAATTGTTTAGTGCTATGAAGATTTCCATATATCTTTTCTTATGCTGAAAGACTGCAGAGCCAGATCTGATATGTGTGTGCTTTCTACAGTTGTCTGAGAACATGCGCAGAAGTGGAAGGCGTGCTCAGTAGGAGCAGCAGGCACCCTAGGAGGAGACAGCTTAGCGACAGTTGCCACTGCCACCCTCGATGACTATTGAGCAGATGATCCTAATGCAGACTCAAGCAGTCCAAGCAATTGGTCAGACCTTAGCAGCATTGCAGCAGGTGCAGCAGCAGCCACCCCCACCTCAACCTCAGGTGCAAGTCCAGATGCGACAGGTGCCCAAAGACAAGCGGACAGAGTTCATGAGGGGCCATCCCCTGTCTTTGCCCATTCTGTTGACCCCATGGACATTGAAGATTGGCTACGTACTGTGGAGCGTGAGTTGCACACTGCTCAATGTAACGATCGTGAGAAGGTGTTGTATGGTCCCCGCTAGCTAAGGGGAGCAGCACAGTCGTGGTGGGAGTCTTACCTCACCACCCATGACGACCCTAAAGCCATCACCTAGGAGGAGTTCAGGGACAACTTCCATCGTTACCATGTTCCTGAAGGACTGATGATAGTAAGTAAGGAGGAATTTCTAGCTTTGAAGCAAGGCCCCCTGTCTGTTAGTAAGTACAGGGACAAGTTTCCGTAGCTATCATGTTATGTGCCAGAAGATGTAAATACAAATGCTAAGAAGCAGTACCGCTTTCTGAGAGGCTTGGTCGACCCCCTTCACTACCAGTTGATGAGCCACACTTTCCCCACCTTCCAGCATTTGATCGACAGAGCAATTATGACTGAAAGGAAGCGACGAGAGATGGATGATAGTAAATGCAAGATTGGTGGATCTCAGGCCGGGATTAGCAGCCGTCCCCGCTACTCAAGCAACCCACCTCAGCAATTCAAGCAAGGTCACCAGCACCAGCATCAGCATCAGAACCAGCAGTAGTAATAGAGGCAGTTTCCTCAGCAGCATCAGTACCACCAAAATAACCAGCAGGGAGGAAATCAGTATCAGCGTCAGAGCAACCAGGCACCTCGCCTTCCTGCCCCAGCAACCAAACAAAACAACCAAGCAACTTCAGCGCAAGGAGGAGGTCGTGCATGTTTCCACTGTGGGGAACAAGGCCATTGGGTGAATCATTGCCCAAAGAAAGCAGCTCAGCAACAGCCAGCTCCCAATGCCCCTGCCAGGCAGAATGCATTGCAACAAGGAGGCAACAACCATGGGTAGCCTCGTGCCCAGTATAGAAAGGTGAACCACCTGGAGACCGACATAGTCCAGGAGACCCCCAGTGTGGCACTAGGTATGTTCCCAGTCGAGTACCATTCTGCAAATGTGTTATTTGATACAGGAGCAACACATTTTT
Source organism: Zea luxurians (assembly GCA_029449295.1). Taxonomy (NCBI): domain Eukaryota; kingdom Viridiplantae; phylum Streptophyta; class Magnoliopsida; order Poales; family Poaceae; genus Zea; species Zea luxurians. The sequence continues at coordinate 636,907 of JAOPSE010000350.1, read as the reverse complement.
TGTGACTGCATCATGGGTAGAATCACACAATATACCAGTAGCACCCATGTATCCACCTATGAGGGTTAGTTCAATTGGTGGGAGAACCCAAACGGATAGAATTTGCCCTAGTGCAAAAGTTCACATAGAGTTCCCCGCTGATCTAATAGTTATGGGTAACCAGGATGCGACTATAGATGTCATCCTAGGGATGAATTGGTTAACCAAATATCAAGCAAGTCTTAGCTGTGACAAGAGGACAGTGAAATTAGTGTCCTTATCAGGAGAGGAAGTGTTAGTGGACTTGGTCTTGTCTGGACCCAGGAAAGGAAGCTGTCACCAAGCCACCGCCCATATTGAGGAAATCGAACCGTCAGAAGCTATCAACGTAGTATCAGAATTCTGAGATGTGTTTCCCGAGGAGTTACCAGGCATGCCCCCTGAAAGGAAAGTTGAATTTTCTATAGAGCTTATACCTAGCACCGCCCCTATTTCCAAGAGAGCCTATCGAGTGTCTGGACCAAAATTGGTGGAACTCAAGAAGCAGATTGATGAGTTGTTAGAGAAAGGCTACATCAGACCAAGTACCTCTCCTTGGGCAGCCCCAGTGCTATTTGTGGAGAAGAAAGATGGTACGGAAAGGATGTGCATTGATTACAGATCCTTGAATGAAGTCACTCTCAAAAACTGAGAGCACCTACAGGGGGTGAATAGGTGATCCTGTAAAATCAAACACTAAATAGCCACAAGACTTAGTTTATTAGAGAGTTAGTGCGACTAAGTAGCTTTGAGGCGAGTTCTTGTGAACACAACAATCACAGAGAAAGCAACAAGAGACACACGATTTTTATCCCGTGGTTCGGCCAAGTAACACTTGCCTACTTCCACGTTGTGGCGTCCCAATGGATGAGGGTTGCACTCAACCCCTTTCAAGCGATCCAATGATCAACTTGAATACCATGACTTTTTCCTTATAGTCTTTCTCCCGTTTGCGAGGAATCTCCACAAGTTGGAGCCTCTCGCCCTTACAATAGAGATCACAACTAAAGCACAAGAGTAAGGTTAGGAGAGCAACACACACAAGACTCAAATACGTAGCACAACCACGCACACAAGTGAAGACTTGAGCTTGAAACACAGCACAGGGAGTTCGCAACTCAAACGGGGCTCAAATCACTAACACAACAAATCAAATGCGTGGAGACGGAGTCTGGGAGTCTTAGAATGTTTCTTGAAAGCTTGGTGTTCTCCTCCAAGCGCCTAGGGGTCCCTTTTATAGCCCCAAGGCAGTTAGGAGCCGTTGGAGATCAATCTTGGAAGGCCAAACTTGCCTTCTGTCGGGTGGTGCACCAGACAGTCCGGTGCACCACCGGACAGTCACTGTAGCTGTCCGGTGCACAATCTCCTTCCATATCTAGTGCATCCGACCGTTGGTCCTCGGGGTTAGTTGGCGCACCAGACACTGTCCGGTGCACACCGTATTGTCCGGTGTGCCCAACCGACCATTGCTGCGGGCCACGTGTCGCCCGCGGATTGCGCGGCCGACCGTTGGTGCTAGCGACCGTTGGCTCACCGGACAGTCCGGTGCACCACCGGACAGTCCGGTGAATTATAGCCACGTCGTCCTGATCCTTTTTCCGAGAGCGACGAGTTCGCACGGATGACTCACCGGACAGTCCGGTGCACCACCAGACAGTCCGGTGATTTATAGTCGTACAACTCTGTCGATACTCGAGAGCAGCTGGTTTACCGTCGGCTAGCCTGGGGCACCGGACACTGTCCGGTGCACCACCGGACAGTCCGGTGTGCCAGGCTGAGCTGGAGTTGGCTGCACACAACCAACTCTTTCCCATTTCTTTTCTCCTTCTTTTGTCACTGTTTCTAGCACTTAGACAAACACATTAGTATTCAAAACAATGTACTAAGTCTAGAACCATACCTTGTTATATGATTTTCACTTCTTACTTTATTTGGCACATGAGAACTTAATCAATCATGTTGGGCATTTAATCACCAAAACATTATAGAAATTGCCCAAGGGCACATTTCCCTTTCAATCTCCCCCTTTTTGGTGATGTATGCCAACACATCAAAAAGCAACCAAAGAAGTGCAACATCAATGCAATTGAAGACCAAATTATTTTTGCTAATGATTTTGGCATATTTGGATCACTCTTTGCCACCACTTGGTTTATTTTTGCAAATCAAATTCTTTTTCCTATCTCTAAGTCAAACACACTTGTTTGGGCAAATCGAGAGATATTCCAAGAGAAAAATTGATCAAGTGCCAAAAACTCCCCCTTTTTCCCATAATCAAAATTCTCCCCCATAAGAGACCAAATTTTTCAATAAGAGTATTTTGGACAAATCACAAATTCTAACTTTACTATTTTCAAAATTCTCAAGTGGTTGGCTGATCCAGTTGCTTTGGCCTTAATTTCTCCCCCTTTGGCATTAAGCACCAAAACGAGATCATTCGTGGCCCTTTAACTCCATTGCCTCACCAAAAATGTCAATTAAGAGCAAAAAGGCAATGAGATTGCAAGTATGAACTTGGAAGTAAGTACACTAATACCGGAGTGCAGTGAAGTCTTTTCATCGTCCAAGTTCACCTTTCCCTTTCAATGCACCTTTGAGACTACATCAAGTACACTCAAACAAACAGGTTAGTCTCAAAGGGTCGAGTTGTAGCACGTCTCCCACTAAATATGTGCACCATTTGCATACGGACTTGTGAGGTCCTAGGAGGACTTGTACAACTTGAGCACCATAAATGTACAATGAAAAATGTAAATGCTCAAAGTAATATGATCAGAGGCATAGAACACATGTATGCTATAGATCAAACCAGGTTACGTGAATCTAAGACATTTAGCTCACTACGCAACCTACAAAATGTTTTCTCATCCAACGTCTTGGTGAAGATATCGGCTAGCTGGTTCTCAGTGCTAATATGATAAATATCGATATCTCCCTTTTGCTGGTGATCCCTCAGGAAGTGATGCCGGATGTCTATGTGCTTAGTGCGGCTGTGTTCAACAGGATTGTCCACCAAGCGGATTGCACTCTCATTGTCACATAGGAGTGGGACTTTGCTCAGATTGTAGCCATAGTCCTGGAGGGTTTGCCTCATCCAAAGTAGTTGCACGCAACACTGTCCTGCGGCAACATACTCGTCCTTAGCGGTGGATAGGGCAACAGATGTCTGTTTCTTGGAACTCCAGTGTGGCAGAACCACCCGAATTATTCCAGCTTAAGTGCCTAAGTCATGCCTCAAGGGCCGTGACACACTTAAATCGGAATAACCCGTCAGTCCTTCAGATCTAGTCTGATAGAGCCACTTAACTAGGATCAAATTCCACAATCTCACTCGAAGGTGAGTCACAGAAGAAATACAATAAAACAGGAATCCTCAAATTAAGTACTGAATTATTACATAAATCGGAGTTTTGGAGTAGCAAATAAAGTTCATTAAGTAAAGTGCAGCGGATAATCGATGTCGTCGGTAATGAGGAAATGAGCAAGGCCTAGCCCACTACTCCTCATGCTCCTCTCCTGCCGGAGCAACGTCCCACTCGACCGTCCAACCCGGTGGCAGGGTGGTAGGCCAAGTCACACCATCAATCAAATCCTGCATGGTACCTGCAAAAATGGTGCCACAAGCAAGGCTGAGTATACTAATACTCAGCTAGACTTACCCGGTGTGAGGAGTCTACTCCTCTACCTCTAGACTATGCAGCTGTTTGGCTGAGGGGTTTGGTTTGCCAAAAGCACTAGCTGTTTCTACAATCATCTTTTAGCTTTTCAATTTCTACCATCATTAACTTAGCTAGATTTGCTCCTTCTAAGCAGACATGGTAACAATCAATTAATTCAATCAACAAGTTATCTCATGTAACCACATTTCACTTCTTACTCGATGCAGTACAAGGAATCAAGCAGTCTCATTAGCTGCGAGAAGCAGACGATTCGAATCGAGTTTTTAAACCTTGCAAGGTAAACCTAAACACACGGCATGTCAGGGTACTCTGACCCTACACATGACAACCGTCCCCATCGATTCCCCGTTCGCGTCCAGGCCTCACCGCCTTGGCATACAATGCTCCACTGACCCCGGCTGCCGCCGTGCAGTGACCGCACTTGTACCCACCATAGCTAGCATGGGAGAACCAGTCTCAGGTCGCATGAGGGATAAAGTCCGCGCCCGGCTTCACTCAGGTACTAGGTTTACCGGTTACCATTTTTCCCGGCATGTGTTTAGTACGTTCAAAAGCTTGACTCAGGTATCCACACATTAATCCTTAATTCATTTTCCCGTCTCATGGACAAGGCATCCTCCCTGGATCCAAGTCCATAGACCAACATATATCCCATTATCAAGAGGAATACAATCAATTCCTGACCTCGCGCGAGTGCTAGAAAAATCACTCGACTTCTACCGAGATCCTGATTAGCAAGCAGCTACTCGGCCTAACATACTAGTATTCATCTCAAAAGGGAATCCTAAGTTCATGCAATCTAGAGGTTTCAGGCAACTCCTACACTTAAGTGCACATTACAATCCTACAAGCATTAAGTGTAGTAAAATAACATAATTAATAGGTTATGCATAAAACCGGGGCTTGCCTTCAATTGCTGGGGCTGCGGGGAGATCCTCAATGGCAGCCTCGGAAGCCTGCTCCTGGTCCTCCTCTTGGACAGGTCCTTGCTCGGGGATGAGCACGTACTCTCCGTCGGCTAGATTACAATCTAATGAATGCAATGCGTAAGACATATGCATGATATGATATGTGCTTTTAGAAATCACAACTTAAAAGGTGTATGATCTTTCTTGAGTTAAACAAAGTTAACTTTACTTATGCAAGACCCTTGGGTGATATACTTGGTAAACTAGTTCAAATTTAGCTAAGGTAAATGGTAGGTTTACTTTTGGGGTTCCACTGAATTCTTTTTACGTCCTTTAGGGACAAATGATAAGTACTCAAGTTAGACTGATTGAGGTGGGGTTTATTTCTTCTTTCCTTTTTCTTTATTCTCTTTATTGTTTTGGAGTAGGTTTGAACTACAAGTTGCCTAAAAAAATTCTAAAAATTCTGTAAAAATTACAGTGGCTTGCTACTGGTGTGTGTTTCTCTTTCTTAAAATTTGGGGATCAGAAAGTGAATAGTTTTCTCTGCACAAAATTACTAAATTCTAAGGTAGAAGGGGTGCTTTGAACTACAACTACTATTTAACAGTGGGTAATTCTTCAGAACTTATTTTTGCTGGCTTTTAGGTGTTATAACATGACTTGATACAAATTTCTAGTCATTAATACCTTTTAATTATTTTTCTATGGTTTTCTCAAGTTTCTAGCCAAATAGGTGCTTTCTACTACCACTATATTTGAAAAATATCAAACAACAGAGTTCTTATTTTTCTTAGTTATTGTTTTGTGCAAGAGCAATCATTCTGAAGTTTGGCATCTTTTTGCTTAAGGGAAGGGGTGGTATGCATTAATTGAATTAAATGGCTTTTCTCTTAAATCATTAGCAATTGGTAAGAGTTTGCCTCCTTTTCATGGGTTTGCATTTTTCTCTGGTAGTTCACCTCATCATGGACTTAGCTAATTTTTGGTTGCCCATTATCACAATATTTGAGGTTGTTCAAGAATTATTGGGAAAATGCCTTATTTTCATCATGTATTTATTTTCCTTACTTAAAAAGTTGGGCTGAGGTGCTCTGTATTTTTGTAGTGGGGTTCTGGTGGTTATAAGTTCACTGGATTTTTGTTAAGCATTTTGGTTATAGTTTTGCCTCTTTAATAATTGATTTTCAGTCTTATTTAGGCTAAACAAATCATTTTAATTTAACCTTGATCCACATTAATGGTCTCTGTATTTTTCCTAAGTTCTCTGTTACATAAGTAAACTAGGAAAAATAATATTAATCACTGTTCATTAATTTCTGATACCTTTCTGATTTTCTCTAAGTTTTGGACAAAACATCATTAAATGAGGAACTACATCATAATTTCTAATGCTGGGGTTCCCATTATTTTTAAACAGTGTCTAAATAGGGTATAAACATCTACAAATTTTCTTAAGTCTAGCACAGAAGAAAAACTAATTTTCCTTGATTAAATAAGGTTTAGTGGGTTTCTGTTTTTAATTTTAAACTCTAAAATTTTGAACAGAAGGCATAGGGTCTACTATTTTTAAATGATAGATTATCATATACAAGGGCTAGCAAAATTGGTTTGACATTTTTTGATTAAGAATTCATCAAGTTATGAATTTTACAAGTTCCCTGGTTATTTAAAAAGAATATCAGAATCGGTTTAAAAGAAAATCTACTTTGCACTGGGGTCCCTGGCGGTTTTCTAAGTTTTTTCTCGCGAATCAGTCCTTAGGCTACTATTCACCAGAGTCTCTGACATTACAGAAAACCCCTCGGGTTCTTCACCTCCTAACCCGAGGTCCTTAGTTTAACGTAAACAGTAGCCACGGCGGGGAAAAGGGCGGAGGGGCTTACCGGCGGCGAGACTGGTCCGGTGAAGAGGTCGAGGATGAAGGGGAGGTCCTGGGGATCACAACGGTGTGCGGAACGCCGTCGGAGATGGCCGGAGTCGGTCGGTCCACGCGCGCAGGCGGGGATGCTCGTCGGCGGCGAGGAGACCGGCCTGGTCACGGCGAGATAGTTCAATCAAATGGGTCAGGGAGGTCCACGGGATGCCAGAGAAGACATGAGCGAGAGGAATTGGGCGGAGACTCACTGGATAGCTCGGTCCACGCACGGCGGCGGAAGACCGAAGTCCGGTGAAGTCGATCTCGGGCCTCCGGTGAAGTCCGGCTGGGTCCGAGGGCTTGGCAAGCTTCACGGGCTGCTGGTGGAGCTGGCCGAAGCACTGGCTTGACTTGAGGGTGGCTGGAGGGAGCTGGCCACGGTGGCCGAAGCTCGGGCGGCAATGGCGGGCGGAAATCAAGCTCGCCGGAGCTAAGGAAAGCGGCTGGCCGACGAGGGTGAGTGCGGGGCGAAGTGAGGCGCGCCTGGGGAGGCTTTATAGGCGCGGGCGGGGCACGGCCGAGGGCGTGAGCGCGCGGCGGACTTGACCGAACGCCGGGGAGCGCGCGCGCGCGGGTTGGGCGAGCTCTGGCGTGCCGACCAGGGTCGAACACGTGTGAGCGCGCGTTCTGCCCAAGCTCTGGCGCGTGTAGTCGCTCATCCGAGCCTGCTCTCGCCTTGGTCAATGCACAAAACCTCTTCCCCTCCCTACAAGCTACCAATCTTGTGTGGGGGTCATAGGATTTTGCCTACTGGTTGCAGAGATATGGAGCCAGGAAATCTGGTCTGTCTCCCTGCGCAAATCCGAGGCAAATCCAAGGTTTAGTCGTGTCTAGGGCTCGCGTCCCAATGCCATCTTCTGGCACACGACAGAGGGGTTAGTTAGGCACATTTTTGTCAATGGGGCCATTAGGATTTGAGTTAGGGATCAAGGTGAACATCCCTGATCTTTGGCTCAAGGTCTGAATTTCAGAAATCTGAATTTCAGAATTCTCATTAAGTCCACACATGGAAAGCTTGATTTGGGGTTTTATTTGAGTTATTTTGGCTAAGCTTTCTCAACCTTTCTTGTTGCCCATTAAATATACTTCAATTTTTATAATTGGCTCAACTCAAAATTTTAAACTTTTCACTCCCTTTTTCTTATTTTTTGAATTTTGCTCATGGGGCTCATTTAGGATTTTTAAACTAGGGTTGTACAATCTGATCTTTTAAGGGACTTAATTGCTTTGATCATGACACTTTTAAGTATGAACTTGGCGACTTCATTATTACTTAAGTTATTTTGATGCTCATGCTTACTTTGGTTCACATAAAATGATGGCTCTTGGTTTGGCTTTTTGAGAAAAACCCTGAGTGACACTGGGGTGTCACAGCCTTCCCCCCTTAAAGGAATCTCGTCCCGAGATTTGGGCCAGAGTCCTCCCGGGGTAAAGCGAAGGGTGAGACTGATAGGAAAAAGGGTGATGATTGCCATTATTAGGATAAACTGCTCTTCGAATGTCATTCTCTTTGCAACTTCAGAAGGAAGTCCTTTTAAGTTTTACTTTATAGTTACTTCATTCTGAATTAAGATCATATTTTTGGAAATTAGATTCGAAAGGCAGGAGGAGGGGTTGGGGGTGATTACGTACCAGCTTCCTTAGGTAGGCAATCGGGGAAGTTGGATCTCAGGAATTCCTCGGTTTCCCATGTAGCTTCCTCCTCTGAGTGATTACTCCACTGGACCTTGAACATCTTGATCGATTTAGCTCGAGTTGATCTTTCCTTGCAATCCAGAATCTTGGAGGGGTACTCCTGATACGAGAGATCTGGCTCTATCTCCAATTCTGGCTCTGCTAAGATTTCAGTCGGCAATCGAACACACTTCTTCAGTTGAGATACATGAAAAACATTGTGAATGGCAGACATCCCCGAAGGTAACTTCAGCTTGTATGCCACGGGTCCACATGCTTCTATGATCTCATAAGGTCCAATGTAACGAGGGGCTAGCTTGCCTTTGATCCCAAACCTCTGCATTCCCTTGGTGGGTGATACCTTGAGGTATACAAAACTTCCCACCTCGAACTGGAGAGGTTTCCTTCTTCTATCATGATAACTCTTTTGTCTGGCCTGAGCAGCTTCTAGATTCTTCCTGATTAGCTTGACCTTCCTTTCGGCCTCAGTCACTAAATCAGGTCCAAAAACTTCTCTTTCACCAGACTGAGACCAATTGAGTGGTGTCCTACACCTTCTTCCATAGAGAGCTTCAAAAGGTGCCATCTTTAGGCTGGATTGATAACTATTGTTATAAGCAAACTCTGCCAAGGAGAGGTGCTTATCCCAGTTCTTCCCGCAATCGATCGCACAAGCTCTCAGCATATCTTCCAGAATCTGGTTTACCCTTTCCGTCTGACCATCAGTCTGTGGGTGGTAAGCTGAACTCCTGATTAGCTTGGTTCCCAAAGACTTTTGCAATTGTTCCCAAAATCTGGCAACAAATTGGGCTCCTCGGTCAGAGACAATGGTCCGAGGTAATCCGTGCAAACACACGATCCGGTCGATATACAATTCTGCATATTTCTGAGCCTTATCAGTGGTGTGCACAGGAAGAAAATGTGCCACTTTCGTCAATCGGTCCACAATAACCCAAATCGAATCATGATGACGAGAGGTGTTGGGCAGACCCACAATGAAATCCATGCTGATGTCGTCCCACTTCCACGAAGGTACGGAGAGTGGTTGCAACGCTCCAGCTGACTTCAAGTGGCTTGCCTTTACCCTCTGACAGGTGTCACATTCTGATACGTACTGGGCTATCTCCCTCTTCATTCTGGTCCACCAGTACAAAGGCTTCAAATCATGGTACATCTTGGTGCTTCCCGGATGCATAGAGAATTTGGAGAGATGAGCTTCATCCAAAATTTTCCTCTTGAGATCCTGGTCTTTAAGAATTACCAATCTGTTTTTGAACCATAACACACCCTTCTCATCCTGGCGGAAACAATTATACTTCTCAACCTTCTGATGGAGATTCTTCTTGATAATTTGCACTCCCTTGTCACTGAGCTGGGCCATGATAATCTGGTCTTGCAAGCTGGCTCAACCGGAATATGAGACAAGGAACCAGAAGAAATCACTTCAATTTGCATCTTGCTCAACTCATCACACAAGGTGTTAATGCGAGAATCCATCAGAACACAGTTGCACTGCAACTTCCGACTCAAGGCATCAGCTACCACATTAGCTTTTCCTGGGTGATAATGTACCTCCAGGTCATAATCCTTGATCAGCTCTAGCCATCTTCTCTGCCTCATGTTAAGATCAGCCTGAGTAAAAATGTACTTAAGGCTCTTATGATCAGTGAAGATGTTGCAGTGGGTTCCCATTAGATAGTGCCTCCACATCTTCAATGCATGAACCACTTCTGCTAACTCAAGGTCATGAGTGGGGTAATTTTGCTCGTGAGGCCTGAGTGCTCTTGAAGCATAAGCGATGACTCGGTTGTCTTGCATCAAGACACAACCTAGCCCGGTGCCCGAGGCATCACAATATACATCAAAAGGTTTGCTGCTGTCGGGTTGCGCCAATACTGGTGCCGTGGTCAGATGCTGCCTTAATGCATGGAAAGCATCTTCGCACTTCTGACTCCACACAAATCTGACTTCTTTCTTCAGCAACTCAGTAATAGGCTTCGCAATTCGAGAGAAGTCCGGAATAAATCTTCGGTAATAACCAGCTAATCCCAGAAAACTCCGAATCTGACGAACAGTCGTTGGTGGCTTCCAGTTCATCACCTCTTGCACTTTATCAGGATCAACAGCTATTCCAGCTTGAGAGATAGTGTGACCCAAGAATTTGATTTCCTTTAGCCAAAAGTCACACTTGGATAACTTGGCATAAAGGTGGTGCTCTCGCAGACGTTGAAGCACTACATGCAAATGCCCGGCATGTTCTTCTTCGTTCTTTGAGTACACCAGAATATCATCGATGAAAACCACCACGAACTTATCCAATTCCGGCATGAAAACAGAATTCATCAGATACATGAAATATGCTGGTGCATTTGTCAGCCCGAATGACATCACCAAGAATTCATATAGCCCATATCTGGTTGAGAATGCCGTCTTCGGAATATCACTTGCTCGTATTTTGATCTGATGGTAGCCAGAGCGAAGGTCTATCTTGGAGAATACCTTGGCCCCGATCAACTGGTCAAAGAGAACATCAATACGAGGCAAAGGATACTTGTTCTTGATAGTTACCGCATTAAGAGGGCGGTAATCTATACACAGCCTCAAGCTTTCATCCTTCTTCTTCACAAACAGTGCTGGACATCCCCAAGGCGAAGTGCTTGGGCGAATAAAACCCTTATCCAGCAACTCTTGCAATTGCTTCTTCAACTCTGCCAACTCAGCGGGTGGCATTCGGTAGGGCCTTTTGGAAATTGGGGCCGTTCCCGGTTGCAACTCGATGGCGAATTCAATATCCCGGTCCGGTGGCATTCCTGGCAATTCATCAGGAAAGACATCTGCATACTCACAGACCACTGGGATCTTCTTCAGGGGTATCTCCGTCATAGAGAAAGCACATGACTGAGAAGAACCCCGACTAGGCAAAATCAAGGTGAAATTCCCGCAGAAAGGAGAATTAACTTCCACGGTACGGCTGGCTACATCCAGCACAACTTGGTGCAAGGTCATCCAATTTGCCCCTAGAATAATGTCCACATTTTCCAATCCCAACACAAGAAGAGTGGTTTTGATAATGTGGCTTCCCAGTTGAATAGGCACACTTTGGTTTAATTGATTAGTTGCAATTTTACCCCCAGGTGTGACTATCATGAATGACCCTTTTGAGTGAGAGAATGGCAGTTTGCATTTAGCACTGAACTTTTGGCTAATGAAACTATGGGATGCACCAGAATCAAATAGAATTAAAGCAGGTTGATTATAAACTGAAAAGATACCAGTCATGATAGGAGCTCCTTCTGGCACTTCCTCAAGAGCAGTGAAGTTGAGCTTCCCTTGCCTGACTTGCACCTTCTGCTTTCTTCCCTTGTCTTGATTCGGTGCTGGCATCTGCCTCTGCTGGTTCCTGGGACAATTCTTGGCATAGTGGCCCACATTGCCACAAGTGAAACACTTGTTCCCATTGCCCTGGCGGAACTGCTGCTGCTGCTGAGGCTGATTGTTCCGTGGGGTGGGAGCTGGGTAGCGGTTGAGTGCCGGCTGCTGCTGCTGCTGAGGTGGCCTGATCACCCATCTGCCTGCCTGCTGCTGAAAACCCCTGCTCTGGTTGTGGGAAACAATCCGGAACCTCTGAGCCTGAGCGGATGGTGCTGCCATTGGTGCCTTTCTCTTCTTCTCTGCCCGGTGAGCAACAATGCAATCCTCCTGAGAGATGGCCATGTTGACCAACTCATTGAAGCTATCAGCCCGGCCAGTGTTGAGTCGTTCCCGCAGTTTGGTATTGAGACCCCTGCGGAAGCGATCCCTCTTCTTCTCATCAGAATCAGCATGATACCCTGCATACTGGCATAAGTCATTGAAGGCTTGCGCATACTGCAGTACCGTGCGGGTTCCCTGATTGAGGGCCAGAAATTCATTCAACTTCCGATCAAGGATGCCAGCTGGAATGTGGTGTCCTCTGAAGGCAGTCTTGAATTCCTCCCAAGATACCTCGCGATCAGCGGGGAGCATAGCACGGAAGTGATCCCACCAAGTCCGAGCAGATCCGCGAAGCTGCTGCGCGGCGAAGCGGGTCTTGGTAGCATCAGGGCAGTCTCCCGTGAGGAGGGGAAACTTGGACTCGACGACGCGAAGCCATACGTCGGCGTCCAACGGATCCTCTGCCTTGGCGAACAAGGGCGGCTGCGTGCTCAGAAACTCCTGGTATGTTGCCATAGCCGGAGGTCGCTGAGGCTGGCCTCCACCATGCTGCTGGGGGTGGGGCTGGCGCTGCAAGAGCTGTCGCAGAATCTCATTCTGCTGGGCCATCAGCTCCTGCACTGTGGGAGCTGGGGGAGGTGGCGGGGGAACCTGCTCGTTCTGCCCGCGACGCTGCCTAGCTGCCATCTGAAAACAGAGATTGTCGCCATTGTTATCCCAACTCACAATTTCGAACGACAAAATATCATTTCATATGGAAGGAAAAATGCCATAATCATAATATTAGGTTCGAAATGAAGATAACATGGTGACAAATATCCCACAGATTTCAAAAGTTCATAGGGTTACATTAATCAGGGGAAAGTACCCACAAGCCTAGTCCAAAATGTGATACTACTAAGCTCGCATAGGTTTCTATCCACCTAAAAACGTCAAAGCGACTGCTTAACCCTGAGCGGTGGAAGCGACACTGGATGCGGGTGAAGGGGGCATTGCGGAGGTAGTCCCATTGGCACCAGGGGCTGGTCCTAGCTCCTCGGGAGCCTCTTCTCCCTCGCTTCCTGCTTCATTGGCCTCCATCTCCAGGTGGTGCATGTCCAAGTGGTCATTTGCCTCCTCGAGTTCCCTCTGCACATCGTGAAGTTGGTTCTCCAAGACATCAATAGTGTTGTCTCGGATCTCCACTTGCTGCTCCAGGGTAGCGATACGCTGGTTCAGCCTCTCCACCTGCAGATCCTTCTCCACCAACTCTGTGGATAGGTCGACCACAAAATCTTCCCGACTGTCGAGAGTGAGCTTGGCAGTCCGAGCGGTGTTAGCAAGAAGTGTCATAGCATCGCTCTGAAGGGCCTGAAGGCGGTACAGCGCACTCATGCACTGAACAGTGACCCTCCCAACCAAGTCAGGATACATGGCCCACACGTCCTTCACATGGCTCACGCGGTTACACCACATGGGATCATCCTTCCTCTCAGCAGGGAAGAGCCCCAAAGGGTGCATCACCATCTCCAGGGGATGGTAGCCACAGAAAGTCGTCAGAGCCTTCATGGCTGCTGCCTCCACGGTGTCGTCCGTCCTGAGTCCAATCGTCTCAGAGTCAAGAGAACGCCAACCCGGCTGAAGGGGATGAGCCTCCAAAGTCAGCCAGACCCGACAACGAGGTACCCGATGCTCCTCATACAGCTGCACCGTGTACAAAGGGGGCATAGGGTAACCGGCGGAGTTAAGCACTTCCCACAAGATGGAAGGAAAGCCATCGCGAGAAAGGAAGTCAGAACTAAAACGAGAATCTCCTCCACTGGGGGGGTGGGTGAATTCATCTGCGGAAGGGAATCAAAGATAAAGATTATGGTGGAAGGAAAAAGAAAAAAGAGAGCCCGGATGGTTTTAAAGAAAAAGGATTAGCTTAAATTTTAATTCCTCTTTATGTTTTATAATGCATGCATGCTGGAAGAAACGTTGCCTCTCAAAAAGAAAATAGGGTCCCTTTTTAGGGCATCCTAAAATATAAGTATTGGCCCACGGGGCCTAATTAATTAGCCACCTATTTCCCTCTATGCCTAAGGCCTTTCGTCCTAGGTCTAGCGGTCTAGTCCTGACGATCCTTAGCAGTCTCTAAGCAAGTTTTAGGTTTTGAAAATTGGTATTCATGGTTTATTGTCCTTCTCTGTGGTGAAATTTGCTCCGATACCAGCTGTGGCAGAACCACCCGAATTATTCCAGCTTAAGTGCCTAAGTCATGCCTCAAGGGCCGTGACACACTTAAATCGGAATAACCCGTCAGTCCTTCAGATCTAGTCTGATAGAGCCACTTAACCAGGATCAAATTCCACAATCTCACTCGAAGGTGAGTCACAGAAGAAATACAATAAAACAGGAATCCTCAAATTAAGTACTGAATTATTACATAAATCGGAGTTTTGGAGTAGCAAATAAAGTTCATTAAGTAAAGTGCAGCGGATAATCGATGTCGTCGGTAATGAGTAAATGAGCAAGGCCTAGCCCACTACTCCTCATGCTCCTCTCCTGCCGGAGCAACGTCCCACTCGACCGTCCAACCCGGTGGCAGGGTGGTAGGCCAAGTCACACCATCAATCAAATCCTGCATGGTACCTGCAAAAATGGTGCCACAAGCAAGGCTGAGTATACTAATACTCAGCTAGACTTACCCGGTGTGAGGAGTCTACTCCTCTACCTCTAGACTATGCAGCTGTTTGGCTGAGGGGTTTGGTTTGCCAAAAGCACTAGCTGTTTCTACAATCATCTTTTAGCTTTTCAATTTCTACCATCATTAACTTAGCTAGATTTGCTCCTTCTAAGCAGACATGGTAACAATCAATTAATTCAATCAACAAGTTATCTCATGTAACCACATTTCACTTCTTACTCGATGCAGTACAAGGAATCAAGCAGTCTCATTAGCTGCGAGAAGCAGACGATTCGAATCGAGTTTTTAAACCTTGCAAGGTAAACCTAAACACACGGCATGTCAGGGTACTCTGACCCTACACATGACAACCGTCCCCATCGATTCCCCGTTCGCGTCCAGGCCTCACCGCCTTGGCATACAATGCTCCACTGACCCCGGCTGCCGCCGTGCAGTGACCGCACTTGTACCCACCATAGCTAGCATGGGAGAACCAGTCTCAGGTCGCATGAGGGATAAAGTCCGCGCCCGGCTTCACTCAGGTACTAGGTTTACCGGTTACCATTTTTCCCGGCATGTGTTTAGTACGTTCAAAAGCTTGACTCAGGTATCCACACATTAATCCTTAATTCATTTTCCCGTCTCATGGACAAGGCATCCTCCCTGGATCCAAGTCCATAGACCAACATATATCCCATTATCAAGAGGAATACAATCAATTCCTGACCTCGCGTGAGTGCTAGAAAAATCACTCGACTTCTACCGAGATCCTGATTAGCAAGCAGCTACTCGGCCTAACATACTAGTATTCATCTCAAAAGGGAATCCTAAGTTCATGCAATCTAGAGGTTTCAGGCAACTCCTACACTTAAGTGCACATTACAATCCTACAAGCATTAAGTGTAGTAAAATAACATAATTAATAGGTTATGCATAAAACCGGGGCTTGCCTTCAATTGCTGGGGCTGCGGGGAGATCCTCAATGGCAGCCTCGGAAGCCTGCTCCTGGTCCTCCTCTTGGATAGGTCCTTGCTCGGGGATGAGCACGTACTCTCCGTCGGCTAGATTACAATCTAATGAATGCAATGCGTAAGACATATGCATGATATGATATGTGCTTTTAGAAATCACAAATTAAAAGGTGTATGATCTTTCTTGAGTTAAACAAAGTTAACTTTACTTATGCAAGACCCTTGGGTGATATACTTGGTAAACTAGTTCAAATTTAGCTAAGGTAAATGGTAGGTTTACTTTTGGGGTTCCACTGAATTCTTTTTACGTCCTTTAGGGACAAATGATAAGTACTCAAGTTAGACTGATTGAGGTGGGGTTTATTTCTTCTTTCCTTTTTCTTTATTCTCTTTATTGTTTTGGAGTAGGTTTGAACTACAAGTTGCCTAAAAAAAAATTCTAAAAATTCTGTAAAAATTATAGTGGCTTGCTACTGGTGTGTGTTTCTCTTTCTTAAAATTTGGGGATCAGAAAGTGAATAGTTTTATCTGCACAAAATTACTAAATTCTAAGGTAGAAGGGGTGCTTTGAACTACAACTACTATTTAACAGTGGGTAATTCTTCAGAACTTATTTTTGCTGGCTTTTAGGTGTTATAACATGACTTGATACAAATTTCTAGTCATTAATACCTTTTAATTATTTTTCTATGGTTTTCTCAAGTTTCTAGCCAAATAGGTGCTTTCTACTACCACTATATTTGAAAAATATCAAACAACAGAGTTCTTATTTTTCTTAGTTATTGTTTTGTGCAAGAGCAATCATTCTGAAGTTTGGCATCTTTTTGCTTAAGGGAAGGGGTGGTATGCATTAATTGAATTAAATGGCTTTTCTCTTAAATCATTAGCAATTGGTAAGAGTTTGCCTCCTTTTCATGGGTTTGCATTTTTCTCTGGTAGTTCACCTCATCATGGACTTAGCTAATTTTTGGTTACCCATTATCACAATATTTGAGGTTGTTCAAGAATTATTGGGAAAATGCCTTATTTTCATCATGTATTTATTTTCCTTACTTAAAAAGTTGGGCTGAGGTGCTCTGTATTTTTGTAGTGGGGTTCTGGTGGTTATAAGTTCACTGGATTTTTGTTAAGCATTTTGGTTATAGTTTTGCCTCTTTAATAATTGATTTTCAGTCTTATTTAGGCTAAACAAATCATTTTAATTTAACCTTGATCCACATTAATGGTCTCTGTATTTTTCCTAAGTTCTCTGTTACATAAGTAAACTAGGAAAAATAATATTAATCACTGTTCATTAATTTCTGATACCTTTCTGATTTTCTCTAAGTTTTGGACAAAACATCATTAAATGAGGAACTACATCATAATTTCTAATGCTGGGGTTCCCATTATTTTTAAACAGTGTCTAAATAGGGTATAAACATCTACAAATTTTCTTAAGTCTAGCACAGAAGAAAAACTAATTTTCCTTGATTAAATAAGGTTTAGTGGGTTTCTGTTTTTAATTTTAAACTCTAAAATTTTGAACAGAAGGCATAGGGTCTACTATTTTTAAATGATAGATTATCATATACAAGGGCTAGCAAAATTGGTTTGACATTTTTTGATTAAGAATTCATCAAGTTATGAATTTTACAAGTTCCCTGGTTATTTAAAAAGAATATCAGAATCGGTTTAAAAGAAAATCTACTTTGCACTGGGGTCCCTGGCGGTTTTCTAAGTTTTTCCTCGCGAATCAGTCCTTAGGCTACTATTCACCAGAGTCTCTGACATTACAGAAAACCCCTCGGGTTCTTCACCTCCTAACCCGAGGTCCTTAGTTTAACGTAAACAGTAGCCACGGCGGGGAAAAGGGCGGAGGGGCTTACCGGCGGCGAGACTGGTCCGGTGAAGAGGTCGAGGATGAAGGGGAGGTCCTGTGGATCACAACGGTGTGCGGAACGCCGTCGGAGATGGCCGGAGTCGGTCGGTCCACGCGCGCAGGCGGGGATGCTCGTCGGCGGCGAGGAGACCGGCCTGGTCACGGCGAGATAGTTCAATCAAATGGGTCAGGGAGGTCCACGGGATGCCAGAGAAGACATGAGCGAGAGGAATTGGGCGGAGACTCACTGGATAGCTCGGTCCACGCGCGGCGGCGGAAGACCGAAGTCCGGTGAAGTCAATCTCGGGCCTCCGGTGAAGTCCGGCTGGGTCCGAGGGCTTGGCAAGCTTCACGGGCTGCTGGTGGAGCTGGCCGAAGCACTGGCTTGACTTGAGGGTGGCTAGAGGGAGCTGGCCACGGTGGCCGAAGCTCGGGCGGCAATGGCGGGCGGAAATCAAGCTCGCCGGAGCTAAGGAAAGCGGCTGGCCGACGAGGGTGAGTGCGGGGCGAAGTGAGGCGCGCCTGGGGAGGCTTTATAGGCGCGGGCGGGGCACGGCCGAGGGCGTGAGCGCGCGGCGGACTTGACCGAACGCCGGGGAGCGCGCGCGCGCGGGTTGGGCGAGCTCTGGCGTGCCGACCAGGGTCGAACACGTGTGAGCGCGCGTTCTGCCCAAGCTCTGGCGCGTGTAGTCGCTCATCCGAGCCTGCTCTCGCCTTGGTCAATGCACAAAACCTCTTCCCCTCCCTACAAGCTACCAATCTTGTGTGGGGGTCATAGGATTTTGCCTACTGGTTGCAGAGATATGGAGCCAGGAAATCTGGTCTGTCTCCCTGCGCAAATCCGAGGCAAATCCAAGGTTTAGTCGTGTCTAGGGCTCGCGTCCCAATGCCATCTTCTGGCACACGACAGAGGGGTTAGTTAGGCACATTTTTGTCAATGGGGCCATTAGGATTTGAGTTAGGGATCAAGGTGAACATCCCTGATCTTTGGCTCAAGGTCTGAATTTCAGAAATCTGAATTTCAGAATTCTCATTAAGTCCACACATGGAAAGCTTGATTTGGGGTTTTATTTGAGTTATTTTGGCTAAGCTTTCTCAACCTTTCTTGTTGCCCATTAAATATACTTCAATTTTTATAATTGGCTCAACTCAAAATTTTAAACTTTTCACTCCCTTTTTCTTATTTTTTGAATTTTGCTCATGGGGCTCATTTAGGATTTTTAAACTAGGGTTGTACAATCTGATCTTTTAAGGGACTTAATTGCTTTGATCATGACACTTTTAAGTATGAACTTGGTGACTTCATTATTACTTAAGTTATTTTGATGCTCATGCTTACTTTGGTTCACATAAAATGATGGCTCTTGGTTTGGCTTTTTGAGAAAAACCCTGAGTGACACTGGGGTGTCACATCCAGGACACTAGGGACCTTCCTAGAAATTGGCACGTCTCTGATGTACTCTTCCTATCAACTTTGCACCTGGCATAATCGGAGTCTGCGTATCCAATTAAGTCAAAGGTAGACCCCTTTGGATACTAGATCCCGAAGCACAGCGTAGCAACTAAATATCGAAGAATTCGCTTAACGGCCACAAGGTGACATTCCTTGGGGTCGGATTGATATCTAGCACACATGCATACACTAAGCATAATGTCCGGTCTACTAGCACAAAGATAAAGTAATGAACCTATCATGTACCGGTATGCCTTTTGATCAACGGACTTACCTCCTTTGTTGAGGTCGACATGCCCGTCGGTTCCCATCGGTGTCTTCGCGGGCTTGGCATCCTTCATCCCAAACCTCTTGAGAAGATCTTGAGTGTACTTCGTTTAGGAGATGAAGGTGCCGTCCTTGAGTTGCTTCACTTGGAATCCAAGGAAGTATGTCAACTCGCCCATCATCGACATTTTGAATTTCTACATCATCACCCTACTAAACTCCTCACAAGACTTTTGGTTAGTAGAACCAAATATTATGTCATCGACATATTTGGCACATAAAGAGATCACCATCACAAGTCTTGGTAAAAAGAGTGGGATCGGCTTTCCCAACCTTGAAAGCATTAGTAATTAAGAAATCTCTAAGGCATTCATACCATGCTCTTGGGGCTTGCTTAAGTCCATAGAGCGCCTTAGAGAGCTTATACACGTGGTCGGGATACTTGTCATCCTCAAAGCCAGGGGGTTGTTCCACGTATACCTCCTCCTTAATTCGCCCATTGAGGAAAGCGCTCTTCATGTCCATTTGAAACAGCCTAAAGGAATGGTGAGCAGCATAGGCTAATAATATTCGAATTGATTCTAGCCTAGCCACAGGAGCAAAAGTCTCCTCAAAATTGAAACCTGCGACTTGGGCATAACCTTTTGCCGCAAGTCGAGCCTTATTTCTTGTCACCACTCCGTGCTTGTCTTACTTGTTGCGGAACACCCACTTGGTTCCCACAACGTTTTGCTTTGGACGTGGCACCAGGCTCCAGACTTCATTTCTCTTGAAGTTATTGAGCTCTTCCTGCATGGCCAACACCTAGTCCGGATCCAGCAAGGCCTCTTTTACCCTGAAAGGCTCAATAGAAGAGACAAACAAGTAATGCTCACAAAAATTAGCTAAACGTGAGTGAGTAGTTACTCCCTTGCTGATATCACCCAGAATCTGATCGACGGGATGATGTCTTTGGATCGTCGCTCGGACTTGAGTTGGAGGGACCCGTGGTGCTTCTTCCTCTATTACTTGATTTTCCTGTGCTCCCCCTTGATCACGCTCCTCTTCTTGAGGTGCCTGTTCATCATCTTAAGTTAGGGGATGCACCAGTGTCGAGGAAGAAGGCTAATCTTGTTCCTGTAGTTCATGTGGTCGCACATCACCTATCGCCATTGTGCGCATTACGGCCGTTGGAACTTCATCTTCATCTATATCATCAAGATCAACTTGCTCTCTTGGAGAGCCATTAGTCTTATCAAATACAACGTTTCTAGAGACTTCAACTAATCCCGATGATTTGTTGAAGACCCTATACGCCTTTGTATTTGAGTCATATCCTAGTAAAAACCCTTCTACTGCCTTGGGAGCAAATTTAGAATGTCTACCTTTCTTCACCAAAATGTAGCATTTGCTCCCAAATACACGAAAGTAAGAGACATTGGGTTTGTTACCAGTAAGAAGTTTGTAGGAGGTCTTCTTGAGGATGCGATGCAGATAGAGCCTGTTTATGGCGTGGCAGGCTGTGTTCACAGCTTCTGACCAAACCGTTCGTGCGTCTTGAACTCTCCAAGCATCGTTCTCGCCATGTCGATAAGCGTCCTGTTCTTCCTCTCTACCACACCGTTTTGCTGTGGTGTGTAGGAAGCGGAGAACTCGTGCTTGATGCCTTCCTCCTCAAGAAACTCTTCAACTTGTAGATTCTTGAACTCGGACCCATTGTCGCTCCTTATCTTTTCACTTTAAGCTCAAACTCATTTTGAGCTCTCTTTAAGAAGCGCTTTAGGGTCCCTTGGGTTTCTGACTTATCTTGCAAAAAGAACACCCAAGTGAAGCGGGAAAAGTCATCAACAATTATAAGACCATACTTACTTCCCTCGATGCTTAGATAGGCAATGGGTCCGAAAAGATCCATATGAAGGAGCTCCAGTGGTCTTGATGTTGTCATCATATTTTTGCTGTGATGAGTGCTTCCCACCTGTTTTCCTGCCTGACATGCTGCACAGGGTCTGTCTTTCTCAAAACAGTCATCGGTTAGTCCTAACACATGATCTCCCTTTAGAAGTTTATGAAGGTTCTTCATCCCAACATGTGCCAGACGGTGATGCCAAAGCCAGCCCATATTAGTCTTAGCTATTAAGCATGCATCTAGATCGGCCTCTTCTTTCGAAAAATCAACTAAGTAGAGTTTGCCATCTAATACACCCTTAAAAGCTAATGAACCATCACTCCTTCTAAAGACAGATACATCAACATTTGTAAATAGACAATTGTAACCCATGTGACACAATTGACTTACAGACAGAAGGTTGTACCCAAGCGACTCTACTAGAAATACATTCGATATTGAGTGCTCGTTAGTGATGGCAATCTTGCCCAAGCCTTTGACTTTGCCTTGGTTCCCATCTCCAAAGTTGATCTTATCCTAGGAATCCTTGTTCTTGACGTAGGAGGTGAACATCTTCTTCTCCCCCGTCATGTGGTTTGTGCATCCGCTGTCGATTATCCAGCTAGAGCCCCCGGATGCATAAACCTGCAAGGCAATTTTAAGCTTGGGTTTTAGGTACCGAACTCTTGTTGGGTCCTGCAAGGTTAGTCACAATAATTTTTGGAACCCAAATACAAGTTTTGTCTCCCTTGCATTTGGATCCCAACTTCCTAGCAACTACTTTTTCATTCTTACATGAAAGTACAAAAGAAGTGTTGCAAGAATGGAAAACAATAGTTGGTTCATTGCACATTTTCCTAGGCATATGAGGCACAACATGATTTCTCCTAGGCCTACTTCTACCATGAACAAAAGTAGAGCTAGAGGCAAACATAACATGTGAATCATTATAAGCAGTATGAACATAACTCTTATTATAATGAGAACGACTAGCAATTTTCCTATCATAAATAAAGGCATGTTTCTTTGAGGACTACTCGCCATAGGGGCCTTCCCTTTCTCCTTGTTGAGAACAGGAATCCTTTGGCTTGTTAAGTTCTTAGTTTCCTTTCGAAAACCAAGTCCATCCTTAATTGAGGGGTGTCTACCAATAGTGTACGCATCCCTAGCAAATTTTAATTTATCAAAATTAATTTTGCAAGTCTTAAGTTGAGCATTAAGACTTGCCACCTCATCATTTAATTTAGTAATAGAAATAAGATGTTCATCACAGGCATCAACATCAAAGTCCTTACATCTATTACAAATACTAACATGCTCTACACATGAACTTGTTTTACTAACTTCCTCTAGCTTAGCATTTAATTCATCATTTAAATTCTTTAACCTAGAGATAGATTCATGGCAAGCAGATAACTCAGAAGATAGCATTTCATTTCTCTTAGTTTCTAAAGCAAGAGATTTTTGTACACTAACAAATTTGTCATGTTCCTCATACAAAATGTCCTCTTGCTTTTCTAGCAGTCTATCTTTTTCATTTAGAGCATCAATTAATTCATTAATTTTCTCTACTTTGGCTCTATCTAAACCTTTAAATAAACCAGAGTAATCTACTTCATCATCGGAGGATTCCTCATCACTAGAAGAAGAGTACTTAGGGGAATCTCGAATACGTACCTTCTTCTCCTTGGCCATGAGGCAAGTGTGGCGTTCGTTGGGGAAGAGTGAAGACTTGTCGAAGACCGAGGCAACCAATCCTTCATCGTTGGAGTCAGATGAGGAGCAGTCAGAATCCCACTCCTTTCCAAGGTGTTCCTCGCCCTTTGCCTTCCTGTAGCTCTTCTTCTTTTCCCTCTTCCTGCTCTTTTCTTGTCCCTGGTCATTATCATTATCAGGGAATTGTGCAATGAAATGACCAGTCTTACCACATTTGAAGCAGGAGCGCTTTCCCCTTGTTTTGTTCTTGTTGGAGTACTCCTTGCATCCTTTAAGCGCAGTCTTGAAGCGCTTGATGATAAGCGTCATTTCATCTTCATTGAGCCCGACAGCCTCCACTTGTGCCACCTTGCTTGGTAGCGTCTCCCTGCTACTGGTTGCTTTGAGAGCAACGGGATGTGGCTCGTAGACGTGTAGTGGACCATTTAGTGCATCGTCCACGTATCGAGCCTCCTTCACCATCATGCGCCCGCTCACGAATTTTCCGAGGATCTCTTCGGGCGTCATTTTGGTGTACCTGGGGTTTTCACGAATAAGATTCACAAGATGGGGGTCAATTATAGTAAATGACCTTAGCATGAGTCAGACGACATCATGATCCGTCCATCTTGTGCTTCCGTAGCTTCGGATCTTGTTGACCAGGGTCTTAAGCCTGTTGTAGGTCTGAGTTGGCTCCTCTCCCCTAATCATCGCGAACCTCCCTAGCTCGCCTTCCACTAGTTCCATCTTTGTGATCATAGTGACATCATTTCCCTCATGTGATATCTTGAGGGTATCCCAGATTTGTTTGGCATTGTCCAAGCCACTCACTTTATTATACTCGTCCCTGCAAAGAGATGCTAACAACACAGTAGTAGCTTGGGCATTTTTATGGATTTGCTCATTAATAATCACAGGATTATCAGTGCTATCAAAATGCATCCCATTTTCTACAATTTCCCATATGCTAGGATGGAGAGAGAATAAATGACTACGCATTTTATGACTCCAAAACGAATAGTCCTCTCCATCAAAGTGTGGAGGTTTTCCAAGGGGAATTGAAAGTAGATGCGCATTTGAATTATAGGGAATGCGAGAGTAATCAAAAGAATAATTTTGATTAACTGTCTTTTTCTTTGACGAAGAGTCATCGTCGTCGTTGTCGTCCCTTGGTGAAGAAGATGATGCTTCACTGTCGTAGTAGATGATCTTCTTGATGCGTCTCTTCTTCTTCCCGTCCCTCTTCTTGTGACTTGAGCCTGAGTCAGTGGGCTTGTCGTCTCTTGGCTCGTTGAAGAGGGACTCCTCCTCCTTATCGTTGACCACCATCCCCTTACCCTTAGGATCCATCTCTTCGGGCGGTTAGTCCCTTAGATGAAGAGTGCAGCTCCGATACCAATTGAGAGCACCTAGAGGGGGGTGAATAGGTGATCCTATAAAATCAAACACTAAATAGCCACTAGACTTAGTTTATTAGAGAGTTAGTGCGACTAAGTAGCTTTGAGGCGAGTTCTTATGAACACAACAATCACAGAGAAAGCAACAAGAGACACACGATTTTTATCCCGTGGTTCAGCCAAGTAACACTTGCCTACTTCCACGTTGTGGCGTCCCAATGGATGAGGGTTGCACTCAACCCCTTTCAAGAGATCCAATGATCAATTTGAATACCACGACTTCTTCCTTATAGTCTTTCTCCCGTTTGCGAGGAATCTCCACAAGTTGGAGCCTCTTGCCCTTACAATAGAGATCACAACTAAAGCACAAGAGTAAGGTTAGGAGAGCAACACACACAAGACTCAAATACGTAGCACAACCACACACACAAGTGAAGACTTGAGCTTGAAACACAGCATAGGGAGTTCGCAACTCAAATGGGGCTCAAATCACTAACACAGCAAATCAAATGCGTGGAGACGGAGTCTGGAAGTCTTAGAACGTTTCTTGAAAGCTTGGTGTTCTCCTCCATGCGCCTAGGGTCCCTTTTATAGCCCCAAGGCAGCTAGGAGTCGTTGGAGATCAATCTTGGAAGGCCAAACTTGCCTTCTCTCTGGTGGTGCACCGGACTGTCCGGTGCACCACCGGACAGTCACTGTAGCTGTCCAGTGCGCGATCTCCTTTCATATCTGGCACATCCGACCGTTGGTCCTTGGGGTCGGTTGGCGCACCGGACATTGTCCGGTGCACACTATACTGTCCGGTGTGCCCAACCGACCATTGCTGCGGGCCACACGTCACCCGCGGATTGTGCGGCCGACCGTTGGCTCACCAGACAGTCCGGTGAATTATAGCCATGTCGTCCTGATCCTTTTCTGAGAGCGACGAGTTCACCGCAGATGACTCACCAGACAGTCCGGTGCACCACCGGACAGTCCGTGTAACACCCCAGGTGTTACTTAGGATTTCCACTAAGGACTACACAAGGAAAGCCCATCATCACATGTGACTTAACTTGAATGAAGAACTTCAAACTTGGAAATCAAGATCCTAAATAAGTGCAACCCATCTTAGATGTCATGCCTTGGCTTACCATGCATAGAAGGGGGAGAAATTTGCCCAAAACCATAATGCAAACCCCTTTAGACAATTGGGCACTATAAGTAAGTATGACCAAAAGGTCATGAAAACCACATGATCATGACTTGAGCCAATTATAAAAGTTGTAGTACACTTGATACCCTACAAATAATAGTAAGAAAGTGACCCCAAAAAGATTTTAGAAAAAACCCAAAAGGTTCACCAAAGGGTTGAGCATAAAAGAAAAATCAGAATTTTTCTAAGTCCAAAACCAACCCTTTTTCAAAGATCAAACATGTTCACCCTCATTCAAACTTCAAAACCATTTGACCCAATTGACAAAGTGGCGCCAAAATACCTCTAGAATACCCTGGAGAAAGTTTAACCCCGCCCTAAGTCGTTTGACATGACTTGGCATGGCTTTTGTCCCAGTTTGGACAGCTAGGACAGAGACAACTTCTCACCCCTATCTCTCCCTACCCCGACCGTATCTTGGCTTGGGACTCACATAAAAAAGGTAGGATATGGTGCAGGGAAGAGACCGTACACAGTGGTTTTGCCAAGATCTTCACGCTAAGGTGCTCCAATCGGCCATTGAACCATGGTAGAAGCAAACACACACGTGTTCTACGCGAGCTAACCCTCGGGGGCGCGCTCAGAGCACGCCCGTACGCGAACCCCCGCGCGCCCGCGGTCGCCCGTGACCATGCCCGCGCCACGGCTATAAAGCCTGCCCCAGCGCCTGGCTATCTTCACCGTTGCATCCTCTGTTCCACGCCGAACTCCCCGGAGCTCGCCCATAGCTCCGGCGACCTCTCCGCGACCCGCTAGAGCCGCCCGAGGACAACCACCGTGGCCGAACCGTTTTCCACCCTCCTCCACTCGATCCAAGCCCCTAGGTAGCTTCCCTAGGAGGCCGTGAAGCTTGCCAGACTTGAACCAGGGACCCCCGCCACCGGAAAGGCGCAATCGTGCTCACCGGAGTTCGGAACCCCGCCGGCGCACGCGGACCTGGTGAGTCTCTGTGCCATTTTCTGATTCACTGTGCACATAGCCTCTATGTCATCCTGAGGAGCTCATCGTGCCTTTTAATTGAACTAGATCGCCGTGGTTAGGCCGGAGCTCTCGCCGCCGACGAGTTCACCCGCCTTCGCGCGTGGACCGGCCGATCCCGGCCACCACCGCCGTCGAGCCGTACATCGCTGTGACCGCCAGGACCTCCTGGAGCCAACCCTGCCCCTCGCCAGACCTCTCCAACCGCCGGTAAGCCGCGCCGTCCTTTTCCTTTCTGCGGTTGCTGTTTACATAAGGGGAGGGACCGCGGGGAAGAAGAAGAAAAGGGTAGGGGGTTTTGTGCGCTGTCAGCGACTCAGGGGAATAGTAGCGTAGGGGTATAACTGAAGGAGTTAGTTTAGGAAGAACCTAGGGTCTTCGGTGCAAATGGGTTTTCCAGGAAACCTTTTTAAATATTCTGATTTAAATCCAAGTAGAACTTGAAAAATTCATAACTTCAGTTTGGTTTACCCAAATCGAGTCAAACCAATTTTGCCAGATCCTAAATGAGGTAAACTACTTAGAAAAAATATAAAACCCCTAAGTGTTACAGAAAACTTTAAAGTTTTGAATTAAATGATTAACTGGTCAAAAGCTAAAAGAAATAAGGAAAAATAGCTACACTATTAGAATGGGATTAAGAAAATTTAGAGAAGTACTTAATCACTTCCTAACTTGTTTAAAAATAATAAATCCCTCTGTACACCCCATTAAGGTAGAGTTTGCTATTTAAATCACTGTTTGCTTAAAGTTAAAGAAAATAAAAAAGGTAGTTTAAATAAAGAACCAGGGAGCACCCACATTTTTGTTAGCTTTCTTATTCAGTATAGTTCACTAGAAAATTTTATTATACCCTTGTTTAGTACAGAAGAAATGAAATACCTTTTATTTCAAGAAAACAAGGAAAACTTAGAAAACCCCTAGAAAAATAATCCTGAGGAGAAAACACCCCAAACCTTGGGATAACTAATGTTTTGTTATTATGAACATAGAAAAATTATGAGTTTTGTTGTTTGATATTTTTCAAATAACAAGTTAGTGGTAAGTGTCCTTTAAGCATTAAACTTTAGAAAATCATAACCAAATAACCACTAAGTAGCCCTCTATGATTTTTGGCACAAGAACATGTTATTACCTATAGATACCAGTAAAAATGACTATTAGAACAGAACCCACCTCTAGATAAGAGTTGTAGTGCAAAGTGACCCCTTTTGCCCCAACTTTTGTATTATTGTCCAGGGATTATTCCAATTATTATGGACCTCAAATTTGTGGGACAGACTACAGTGACCAATAGTAAACCACTGTAATTTTTACGGAATCTTTGGAAAAATTTAAATCACTATGGTAGTTCAAACCCACCCTAAAATCATGAATAGAAAAAGAAAAGGGGAATTTAATGATGGAGACTAATGATACCCTAACCAAACTAGCAGAACCCCTTGTGTGTCTACTAAAACATCTAAGGGGCAATCCAAGTCTAATCCATTATGTTTATCTCTAGGCAAAACCTCAAACCTAAATTGATAAGCATCAACCCCTAAGAGCCTTTTATAACAAGAAAACCCTAAGTTATTAACTAACTTGGTTTTTCTTCACTAGGCTTAATTGATTAATAAATTTTACATATCACAGCATGCATATATCTTATTCATTGCATTCGATAGATTGCAACCTAGCGGACGGAGAGTACATCCTCGTGCTGGAGCAAGGAGTTGTTCAGGAGGTATCCCCAGATCCAGCACCCAAGCCTGCCCCAGAGGATCTGACTGCCCCAGCTTTGGAAGGCAAGCCCCGGTTTTATGCATAACCGTTTATATATGCTATTTTACTACACTTATTGTTTGTAGGCTTGTATTGTGCACTTAAGTGTAGGAGTTGTTTGGAACCTTAGCTGCATGAACTCAGGATTCCTTTTTGAGATGGATACTAGTATGCTAGGTCGAGTAGCTGCTTACTAATCAGGATCTCGGTAGAAGTCGAGTGATTTTCTAGCACTCGCGCGAGGTCAGGAATTGGTTGTATCCACATTCATAGCATAATGATGTTGGTCTGTGGACAACAATCCATGGGGATTGATTGTCTATGAGGTGGAAATTGGAATAAGGATTAAGGTGTGGTACTGTGAGTCAAGCATTTGAACGTACTAAACATATGCCGAGAAATATGGTAAATCGGTAAGCCTAGTACCTGATTGAACCTGCCAGCAGACATATCCCCTCAAGCGACCTGAGACGTGGTCTCCCATTCCGGTTATGGTGGGTACAAGTGCGGTCACTGCACGACGGCAGTCGAGGTTAGTGAGGCATTGTACGCCAAGGCGGTGAGCCCTGATCTGTTGCCAGGGAATCGACGGGGACGGTTGATGTGTGGGGGGACGGAGTGCCTCGCCACGTCGTATATTTAGGTCTACCTTGCAAGGTTTAAAAACTCGATTCGAATCGTCTGCTTCTCGCAACTAATGAGACTGCTCGATCCATGCTGCTATGGAAATGTGATGTTTTAGCAAAAGATATTTGATTGCTAATTTGCTTGATACCATGATTGAGTAGATAGTACACAATTAGTCTTAAGAGAGTCACACTAAAACTTGAAAAAGCTAAAACTTGATTTATAGACTCAGCTAGTGCTTTTGGCAACCAAACCCCTCAGCCAAACAGCTGCATGTCTAGAGGTTGAGGAGTAGACTCCTCGCATCAGGTAAGTCTAGCTGAGTATTAGTATACTCAGCCTTGCTTGTGGCATAATTTTACAGGTGCTCTGGAGGACATGGTTGCTAGAGTGACTTGGCCGTCCATCTTGCCACTGGGTTGGACAGTCGAGTGGGACCCTACCTCGGCAGAGGAGGAGCATGAGGAGTGATGGGACAGGCTTCCCCATCTCTCTGCTTATTTATCGCTAGTTTTATTCCGCTACATTCCGAACAATGATGACTACTTTTGCTAAACTCCGATGATGATGTAATAAATTTAATACTCCTCAATGTATGGTTTTATGCTTTATTGTATTTGCTCTGTGCCTCACCATCGAGTGAGTACATGGTACTTGATCCTGTTAGTGGCCTCATCGGACTAGATCCGAGGGACTGACGTGTTATTCCTATTTAAGAGTGGTCTAGCCTCTAAGGCGGGACTTAGGCACTTAAGTTGGAATAATTCGGGCGGTTCCGCCACAGCTGGTATCGGAGCTCGTACCACCACAGAGGAATCAATAAACTATAAATATCATCCTTTTCCAAAGTAAAACTTGGTAGAAACAAATGTTGGATAGATCATAGACGATCAGGATAGACCTAGGACGTGAAGCCTTAGGATGATAGAGGGGTAGCTAGGTGGCTAATTAAGTAAGCCCTACAGGCTACTATAAGGGATGGGAGTTCCTTCCTATTCCCTCTAAGTTGATGTGAGGTCGTTTAGGACGAACATGTATGCATCCTTAATTAAACTATTTAATAAGTGGGTAAGAACTTTAATACATAATGGTGACAAATTAAGTACCCCCAGTACCATTGTCGTAGTTATAGAGAGGCTGAGTTGTGATCCCTTTTCATTTTAAAATTCTTTTTCTTTTACTTACGCTTAACCGTGCACAGATGACTTCTCACGGATCCTCGGACGAAGGGAATGCACAGTCCCACACAGATGGGCTTGCACGAGAGGGTTTCCCCCGTATCTTGTGGGAGATACTTCAGGGAGCTGGTTACACGACGCCTCCCCAATACACGGTGTGGCTATTCAAGAAGCACCGAGTGCCCCGCTGTAGGGTGAGGATGACCCTGGAGCCTCATCCCCTGCAGCCAGGATGGCGTTCGCTGGACTCTGAGTCTTTTGGATACAGGGATGAGGATACTATCGAGGCGATTGCTCTTCACGGACTGACCACCTTCTGTGGATTCCACCCCTTGGAGCTGTCCACTCAACCCATTGGTTTGTTCGCCGCGGAGAAGGAGGACGACCCAATGTGGAAGGACCGAGTGGAGCATGCCAAGGATATCTGGGCTATCTACCTAGGTCAGACTGCTCACTTGATGGTGCGGTGCATGAATGCCCTGTATCGTCTGCAAGTGATGCGTGGAGAAGCAATGTCCCATCTGATGGCATTGTTGGAGGCGACCAAGATCACTTTGGATAACAGAGAGGAACTTGTGGTTGACTTGTCCACTGAAATGGTGGAAAAAGACCTACAAGTGGAGCAGTTGTCAGATGAGATCCACGAGCTTGAGGAGCTAGTGGGAACCAGGGAGAACACCATCGAGGTTCTCGAGGATCAGCTTATCAATACTCAGCAGCAGCTTGCGGAGTCTAATCAGCATTTGGATATGCACCACCAGGAGATCCAGGACATGGAGGCCAACGAGGATGTCGACATCGAGGGAGGAGAGGAACCTGCCTCCAGCTTGGACACTGCTGGCTCAGGGAGACCACCTTCCCCCGAGTTGAGCGTTGCCTCGTTTGCTCACTAGGTCATAGAGATAGAGTTAGAAGTCTGTGACAGTAGAACTCCTCGAGACTAGCTTAGCTTTTGCACCCTTAGGGTACTAGGCTAGTTAGAGTTGAGTCTTTTGAGTTATTGATGTAATCATGGCAAACTCTTTTGGAAATTTGGGTGATGAATGATGTCAGCTTTAATTTAAGAAGAAAAGTTTATGCCATGTGGAATCTTTTATAATTATGCAAAAATATATTGGTTTTACCCCATGTGACTCTTTCACCATGATATAACTTTGGGCCTCGGAAATATAATATTGAGAATATGCATAAATTTTCAGATGGCAGGAAGAGCGCGTCGTGGACAGAATGAGCGCATTCCTCCACCACCGCCACCGCCTCGTACTCTACAGGAGCTGATGGCTCAGCAGAACAAGATCTTGCGACAGTTAGCTCAGCGCCAGCCACCACCTCAGCCTTATGGTGGTGGTGATCATCAGCGTCACCCCGCAGCAGCCACTTATCAGGAGTTCCTCAGTACTCAGCCACCGTTGTTCACCAGGGCCGAGGACCCACTTGATGCTGATGTATGGCTGAGGGTAGTGGAATCCAAATTCCCGCTACTCCATGGAGTTTGTTCAGAGGTAACTAAGGTCAGGTTCGCCACCCAGCAGTTTCGTGGACCCGCGCGGACATGGTGGGATCATTTCCTTGCTATGCAGCCAGCTGACCATGAGGTGGAATGGAGAGAGTTCAAGACAGCTTTTAGGGGGCATCATATACCAGCAAGCATTATGGACCGCAAGCTCAATGAGTTTTTGGCACTCACTCAGGGAAATAGGACAGTGTTACAGTATGCTCAGGCCTTCAATGACCTGTGCCAGTATGCCGGATATCATGCAGACACCGACGAGAAGAAGAGGGACAGGTTCAGAAGGGGGCTCAGCACTAAGCTCCGCGATCGTCTCAACACAGTCAGGGCCAACAGCTATAATGAGTTAGTTAACATGGCCATTTCTCAGGAGGACTGTATCACAGCTTGTCAGGCAGAGAAGAAGAGGAAGACCCCTGTGGCAGGACCTTCAGCTCAGCCACAGCGCTTTAGGATCGTGTCTGACACTCAGAATAGGGGACCTCAGCAGCAGCAAGGACGTTGGGTGATCGACCACAGCAGCAGCAGCAGTACCGTCAAACCAATGACAACAGGTGTTTCACTTGTGGTAACACTGGGCACTATGCCAAGAATTGCCCCATAAATTAGCAGAGGCAGGGGCAGAATGCCAACCAGAATCAAGGCAAGAGACAGAAGGTGCAAATAAGACAAGGCAAACTGAACTTCACCACCATGGCTGACATTCCAGAGGGAGCACCCATATGACTGGTATCTTTTCAGTTTTGAATTATCCTGCAATTATTCTTTTTGATTCTGGTGCATCACATAGTTTTATCAGTGCAAAATTTAGTGCCAAATGTCAGTTACCTTTCTATCACACCCATGGGGGTATCACAATCTCAACCCCAGGAGGCAGGGTTGCCACCTATCAAATCAACAAGAATGTGCCTATAAAGTTTGGTAGTTTGACAATCAAAACCAACCTCCTCATTTTGGGTTTGGATAGCGTGGATGTCATATTGGGAACTAACTGGTTAACCAAACATCAGGCAGTGATTGATATTGCAGCAAGGGCCATTGAAGTGCACTCGCCTACCTATGGTGAAACCACATTATATCTGTCCGATCAGGGTTGTACCCGTTCCTGTGCCTTCGTTATGATAGAATCCCCGGTTGAGAGGATCCCAGTGGTCTGTGATTACCCAGATGTTTTTCCTGACGAATTGCCAGGAATGCCACCCGATAGAGACATAGAGTTCGCAATTGAATTGCTACCCGGAACTGCACCTATATCCAAGAGACCATATAGGATGCCTCCAGCAGAGTTAGCAGAGTTGAAAAAGCAGTTGCAAGAATTGTTGGACAAGGGATTTATTCGCCCAAGTACTTCACCCTGGGGATGTCCAGCCTTATTTGTGAAGAAGAAAGACGAGAGTTTGAGAATGTGTGTCGATTACCGCCCTCTCAATGCGGTGACCATCAAGAACAAATACCCACTGCCCCGCATTGATGTTTTGTTTGATCAGTTGGTAGGAGCCAAAGTGTTCTCCAAGATAGACCTTCGCTCGGGCTACCATCAGATCAAGATCCGTGCCAGCGATATTCCCAAGACGACTTTCTCTACTAGATATGGGCACTATGAATTCTTGGTGATGTCTTTTGGGCTGACCAATGCCCCGGCTTATTTCATGTACCTGATGAACTCAGTGTTCATGCCAGAGCTAGACAAATTTGTGGTGGTTTTCATTGATGACATTCTGGTGTATTCCAAGGATGAAGCCGAGCACACTAAGCATTTGCATACCGTACTTCAGAGACCGCGTGACCATCAGTTGTATGCTAAATTGTCCAAATGTGAATTCTGGCTGAAGGAAATAAAATTTTTGGGTCACACCATTTCTCAATATGGGATATCAGTTGATCCTGGGAAGGTACAAGAAGTAATGAATTGGAAACCTCCTACTACAGTGCGGCAGATTCGGAGCTTTCTGGGATTGGCAGGGTATTATCGACGATTTATTCCAGATTTCTCCAGAATTGCCAAGCCGATGACTGAACTGTTGAAGAAGGGAGTCAAGTATGAATGGAGCCAGAAGTGTGAGGATGCCTTTCATACACTAAGGCAGCATTTGACAACAGCATCAGTGCTAGCTCAACCTGACAACACTAAACCATTTGAAGTTTATTGCAACGCTTCAGGTACTCGATTGGGATGTGTCTTAATGCAGGACAACAGAGTCATTGCTTATGCCTCCCGAGCACTCAGACCCCATGAGCAGAACTACCCCACACATGGCCTAGAGTTAGCAGCTGTAGTTCATGCTCTTAAGATTTGGAGACATTACTTGATGGGAGCTCACTGTAATATTTACCCTGATCATAAGGGTCTCAAATACATCTTCACCCAGGCTGATCTTAATATGAGGCAGAGAAGATGGTTAGAGCTAATCAAGGACTATGATTTGGAGGTGCATTACCATCCTGGCAAGGCCAATGTTGTGGCAGATGCCTTGAGCAGGAAAGCCTAGTGTAATTGTATGAGCATGGATGCAAGAGTCACCACCCTATGTGATGAGCTATACAAGTTGAACTTAGAAGTCATTTCCTCAGGTGCCTTGAGTTATATTTCAGTGGAGCCCACCCTACATGAGCAGATAGACATGGCACAGATTGGTGACAAGGGTGTTCAAGTCATTCAGGAAACGATCAAACTAAAGGTGGACAAATACAAATGCTTCCGTCAGGACAGCAAAGGAATTCTATGGTTTGGAGACCGACTGGTTGTTCCCAAGAACCCCGAACTCAAAGGAAGAAGCAACACACCAGCACACCTTCATGGCACCCCTCCAAGGGACTCTACCTAAATCTCGGGACGAGATTCCTTTAAGGGAGGAGGGCTGTAACACCCCAGGTGTTACGTAGGATTTCCACTAAGGACTACACAAGGAAAGCCCATCATCACATGTGACTTAACTTGAATGAAGAACTTCAAACATGGAAATCAAGATCCTAAATAAGTGCAACCCATCTTAGATGTCAAGCCTTGGCTTACCATGCATAGAAGGGGGAGAAATTTGCCCAAAACCATAATGCAAACCCCTTTAGACAATTGGGCACTATAAGTAAGTATGACCAAAAGGTCATGAAAACCACATGATCATGACTTGGGCCAATTATAAAAGTTGTAGTACACTTCATACCCTACAAATAATAGTAAGAAAGTGACCCCAAAAAGATTTCAGAAAAAACCCCAAAAGGTTCACCAAAGGGTTGAGCATAAGAGAAAAATCAGAATTTTTCTAAGTCCAAAACCAACCCTTTTTCAAAGATCAAACATGTTCACCCTCATTCAAACTTCAAAACCATTTGACCCAATTGACAAAGTGGCGCCAAAATACCTCTAGAATACCCTGGAGAAAGTTGAACCCCACCCTAAGTCTTTTGACACGACTTGGCATGGCTTTTGTCCCGGTTTGGACAGCTAGGACAGAGGCAACTTCTCACCCCTATCTCTCCCTACCCCGACCGTATCTTGGCTTGGAACTCACATAAAAAAGGTAGGATATGGTGTAGGGAAGAGATCGTACACAGTGGTTTTGCCAAGATCTTCACACTAAGGTGCTCCAATCGGCCGTTGAACCATGGCAGAAGCAAACACACACGTGTTCGACGCGAGCTGACCCTCGGGGGCGAGCTCAGAGCATGCCCGTGCGCGAACCCCCGCGCGCCCGCGGCCGCCCGTGACCACGCCCCCGCCACGGCTATAAAGCCCGCCCCAGCGCCCGGCTATCTTCACCGTTGCATCCTCTGTCCCACGCCGAACTCCCCGGAGCTCGCCCATAGCTCCGGCGACCTCTCCGCGACCTACTAGAGCCGCCCGAGGACAACCACCATGGCCGAACCGTTTTCCACCCTCCTCCACTCGATCCAAGCCCCTAGGTAGCTTCCCTAGGAGGCCGTGAAGCTTGCCAGAGCATGAACCAGGGACCCCCGCCACCAGAAAGGCGCAATCACGCTCACCGGAGTTCGGAACCCCGCTGGCGCACGCGGACCGGGTGAGTCTCTGCGCCATTTTCCGATTCACTGCGCACATAGCCTCTACGTCATCCCGTGGAGCTCATCGTGCCTTTTATTTGAACTAGATCACCGTGGTTAGGCCGGAGCTCTTGCCGCCGACGAGTTCACCCGCCTGCGCGCGTGGACCGGCCGATCCCGGCCACCACCGCCGTCGAGCCGTACATCGCTGTGACCGCCAGGACCTCCCGGAGCCAACCCCGCCCCTCGCCGGACCTCTCCCGCCGCCGGTAAGCCGCGCCATCCTTTTCCTTTCCGCGGTTGCTGTTTACATAAGGGGAGGGACCGCGGGGAAGAAGAAGAAAAGGGTAGGGGGTTTTGTGCGCTGTCAGCGACTTAGGGGAATAGTAGCGTAGGGGTATAACTGAAGGAGTTAGTTTAGGAAGAACCTAGGGTCTTCGGTGCAAATGGGTTTTCCAGGAAACCTTTTTAAATATTCTGATTTAAATCCAAGTAGAACTTGAAAAATTCATAACTTCAGTTTGGTTTACCCAAATCGAGTCAAACCAATTTTGCCAGATCCTAAATGAGGTAAACTACTTAGAAAAAATATAAAACCCCTAAGTGTTACAGAAAACTTTAAAGTTTTGAATTAAATGATTAACTGGTCAAAAGCTAAAAGAAATAAGGAAAAATAGCTACACTATTAGAATGGGATTAAGAAAATTTAGAGAAGTACTTAATCACTTCCTAACTTGTTTAAAAATAATAAACCCCTCTGTACACCCCATTAAGGTAGAGTTTGCTATTTAAATCACTGTTTACTTAAAGTTAAAGAAAATAAAAAAGGTAGTTTAAATAAAGAACCAGGGAGCACCCACATTTTTGTTAGCTTTCACTAGAAAATTTTATTATACCCTTGTTTAGTACAGAAGAAATGAAATACCTTTTATTTCAAGAAAACAAGGAAAACTTAGAAAAACCCTAGAAAAATAACCCTGAGAAAACACCCCAAACCTTGGGATAACTAATGTTTTGCTATTATGAACATAGAAAAATTATGAGTTCTGTTGTTTGATATTTTTCAAATAATAAGTTAGTGGTAAGTGTCCTTTAAGCATTAAACTTTAGAAAATCATAACCAAATAACCACTAAGTAGCCCTCTATGATTTTTGGCACAGAAGCATGTTATTATCTATAGATACCAGTAAAAATTACTATTAGAACAAAACCCACCCCTAGATAAGAGTTGTAGTGCAAAGTGACCCCTTTTGCCCCAACTTTTGTATTTTTGTCTAGGGATTATTCCAATTATTATGGACCTCAAATTTATGGGACAGACTACAGTGACCAATAGTAAACCACTGTAATTTTTACAGAATTTTTGGAAAAATTTAAATCACTGTGGTAGTTCAAACCCACCCTAAAATCATGAATAGAAAAAGGAAAGGGGAATTTAATGATGGAGACTAATGATACCCTAACCAAACTAGTAGAACCCCTTGAGTGTCTACTAAAACATCTAAGGGGCAATCCAAGTCTAATCCATTATGTTTATCTCTAGGCAAAACCTCAAACCTAAATTGATAAGCATCAACCCCTAAGAGCCTTTTATAACAAGGAAACCCTAAGTTATTAACTAACTTGGTTTTTCTTCACTAGGCTTAATTGATTAATAAATTTTACATATCACAGCATGCATATATCTTATTCATTGCATTCGATAGATTGCAACCTAGCGGACGGAGAGTACATCCTCGTGCCAGAGCAAGGAGTTGCTTAGGAGGTAGCCACGGATCCAGCACCCGAGCCTGCCTTAGAGGATCTACCTGCCCCAGCTTTGGAAGGCAAGCCCCGGTTTTATGCATAACCATTTATATATGCTATTTTACTACACTTATTGTTTGTAGGCTTGTATTATGCACTTAAGTGTAGGAGTTGTTTGGAACCTTAGCTGCATGAACTTAGGATTCCTTTTTGAGATGGATACTAGTATGCTAGGTCGAGTAGCTGCTTACTAATCAGGATCTCGGTAGAAGTCGAGTGATTTTCTACCACTCGCGCGAGGTCAGGAATTGGTTGTATCCATGTTCATAGCATATTGATGTTGGTCTGTGGATAACAATCCATGGGGATTGATTGTCTATGAGGTGGAAATTAGAATAAGGATTAAGGTGTGGTACCGTGAGTCAAGCGTTTGAACGTACTAAACATATGCCGAGAAATATGGTAAATCGGTAAGCCTAGTACCTGATTGAACCTGCCAGTAGACATATCCCCTCACGCGACCTGAGGCGTGGTCTCCCATTCCGGTTATGGTGGGTACAAGTGTGGTCACTGCACGACGGCAGTCGGGGTCAGTGAGGCATTGTACGCCAAGACGGTGAGCCCTGATCTGTTGCCAGGGAATCGACGGGGACGGTTGATGTGTGTGGGGACGGAGTGCCTCGCCACGTCGTATGTTTAGGTCTACCTTGCAAGGTTTAAAAACTCGATTCGAATCGTCTGTTCTCGCATCTAATGAGACTGCTTGATCCATGCTACTACATTGAGTAACAAGTGGAAATGTGATGTTTTGGCAAAAGATATTTGATTGCTAATTTGCTTGATACCATGATTGAGTAGATAGTACACAATTAGTCTTAAGAGAGTCACACTAAAACTTGAAAAAGCTAAAACTTGATTTATAGACTCAGCTAGTGCTTTTGGCAACCAAACCCCTCAGCCAAACAGCTGCATGTCTAGAGGTTGAGGAGTAGACTCCTCGCACTGGGTAAGTTTAGCTGAGTATTAGTATACTCAGCCTTGCTTGTGGCATAATTTTATAGGTGCTCTGGAGGACATGGTTGCTGGAGTGACTTGGCCGTCCATCTTGCCACCGGGTTGGACACTCGAGTGGGACCCTACCTCGGCAGAGGAGGAGCATGAGGAGTGATGGGACAAGCTTCCCCATCTCTCTACTTATTTATCGCTAGTTTTATTCCGCTGCATTCCGAACAATGATGACTACTTTTGCTAAACTCCGATGATGATGTAATAAATTTAATACTCCTCAATGTATGGTTTTATGCTTTATTGTATTTGCTCTGTGCCTCACTATCGAGTGAGTACGTGGTACTTGATCCTGTTAGTGGCCTCGTCGGACTAGATCCGAGGGACTGACGTGTTATTCCTATTTAAGTGTGGTCTAGCCTCTAAGGCGGGACTTAGGCACTTAAGTTGGAATAATTCGGGCGGTTCCACCACAGCCCGGTGATTTATAGCCGTACAACTCTGTCGATTCCCGAGAGCAGCTGGTTCATCGTCGGCTAGCCTGGGGCACCGGACACTGTCCGGTGCACCACGGGACAGTCCGGTGTGCCAGGCTAAGCTGGAGTTGGCTGCACAGCCAACTCTTTCCCATTTCTTTTCTCCTTCTTTTGTCACTGTTTCTAGCACTTAGACAAACACATTAGTATTCAAAACAATGTACTAAGTCTAGAACCATACCTTGTTATATGATTTGCACTTCTTACTTTATTTGGCACATGAGAACTTAATCAATCGTGTTGGGCATTTAATCACCAAAATATTATAGAAATTGCCCAAGGGCACATTTCCCTTTCAAAAACAAGTACCCCTGCTTAGAATTGAAGACCTATTCGATCAGTTGAGAGGAGCTAGTGTGTTCTCAAAGATAGATTTGAGGTTAGGTTAGCATCAACTCAAAATCCGACCTTCGGACATACCGAAGACAGGGTTCATCACCAAATATGAATTATATGAGTTCACTGTCATGTCATTCGGTTTGACAAATGTGCCAACTTATTTCATGTACTTGATGAACAACGTGTTCATGGACTACCTCGACAAGTTCATAGTGGTGTTCATTGATGATATCCTTGTATATTCCCAGAATGAGCAAGAGCATGAAGAGCATTTGAGGAAAGTACTACAGAGGCTACAAGATTGTCAGTTGTATGCTAAGCTTAGCAAGTGTGAGTTCTGGATCAGCGAAGTCCTGTTCTTGAATCACATTATAAACCGAGAGGGATTGGCTGTGGATCCGAAGAAGGTAGCAGCTATTATGGACTGGAAAGCACCGAAAGATGTTCGAGGAATCAATAGTTTCATTGGAATGGCCGGTTACTATTGGCATTTCATTGAGGGTTTCTCCAAGATTGCTAGTCCAATGACAACCTTGTTGGCAAAGAAAGTTGAGTTCAAGTGGACCCCAGCGTGCCAAGAGTCCTTTGAGACATTGAAGAACAAGTTGACAACAGCACCGGTACTGATTCTACCAGATGTTCACAAGCCATTCTCAGTGTATTGTGATGCTTCGTACACTGGTCTGGATGTGTGTTAATGCAGGAAGGGAAAGTAGTGGCATACTCATCCCGCCGCTGAAGATTCATGAGAGGAATTACCCTACTCATGATCTGGAGTTAGCAGCAGTAGTTCATGCACTGAAGACCTAGAGACACTATTTATATGGGCAGAAGTGTGATATCTACACAGATCACAAGAGTCTCAAGTACATATTCACCTAGTTGAAGCTAAACATGAGGCAGCGAAGATGGCTAGAGTTGATCAAGGATTATGAGCTAGAGATACATTATCACCCAGGCAAAGCAAATGTGGTTGCAGATGCTCTAAGCAGAAAGACTCAAGTCAATATGTTGGCCGCTCACCCGATGCTATACGAGCTAGCAATGGAATTTGACTGGCTGAGCCACAGATTTCTAAACAACACTAAAGGAGTGACAATTGAGCTAGAACCCACTCTAGAGCAAGATATTATGAAGGGATAGAAAGACGATGAGAAGTTCAATGAGATATGACAGCTGATCATGGATGGGAAAGGTTCGGACTTCCGTGAAGACGAAGGAGTGGTGTGGTTCAAGGATAGACTGTGTGTTCCCGACATCAAATTGATCCGGGAACTGATTCTCAAGGAAGCTCATGAGACAACATATTCTATACACCCTGGTAGCGAGAAGATGTACCAAGGCCTAAAGAAAAGATTTTGGTGGTATGGAATGAAAAGGAAGATAGCAGAATATGTGGCTATATGCGACAGATGTTAGAGGATCAAGGCAGAACATCAGATGTCCACAGGTTTGTTGCAGCCGTTGCAGATTCCTTAGTGGAAATGGGATAAGATTGGGATGAACTTTATAGTTGGTTTGCCTCGCACTCGTGCTAGTTACGACTCCATCTGGTTAGTAGTGGACCGTTTAACAAAGGCGACCCATTTCAAACCAGTCAAGACCACCTACAATAGTGTAGTGTTGGCAGAACTATATATGTCTCGGATTTTGTGCTTGCATGGCGTCCTAAAGAAGATAGTATCAGACAGAGGAACCCAGTTCACTTCTTATTTTTTGGCAGCGACTACATGAAGCTTTGGGCACACACTTGAAGTTCAGTTCAGCTTATCACCCGCAGACAGATGGTCAGACTGAGAGAACCAACTAGATTCTTGAAGATATGTTGAGAGCTTGTGCATTGCAAGACAAGTTAGGTTGGAACAAGAGGCTACCATATGCAGAATTCTCCTACAACAATAGCTACCAAGCCAGTTTGAAGATGTCACCGTTCCAAGAACTCTATGGGAGGAATTGCAGAACTCCGTTGCATTGGGACCAACCCGGCGAAAGGCAGGTGTTCGGTCCAAATATTCTGCTTGAAGCCGAAGAGAACATCAGAATGGTTTGAGAGAATCTGAAGACAGCGCAATCCAGACAGCGAAGCTATGCTGACACCCAAAGAAGAGAACTGAGTTTTGAAGTGGGAGATTATGTTTACTTGAAAGTGTCACCATCATAGGAATCAAAAGGTTCAAAGTCAAAGGCAAGCTAGCACCTCGATACAACGGACCGTACCAGATCCAAGAAAGACGTGGAGAGGTAGCATATCAACTCAGCTTACCAGAAAGTCTGTCAGTTGTGCACGATGTGTTCCATGTGTCTCAGCTGAAGAAATGCTTGAGAGTGCAAAAAAGAGCAGTTTCCAATAGAGGATCTTGAAGTTCAAGAAGATTTGACATATATTGAGAAGCCAACTCAGATTCTAGAGATAGCAAATCGGGTCACTCGAAGAAGCACCATCAGGATGTCTAAAGTCAAATGGGGTCATCACTCAGAAGAAGAAGCAACCTGGGAAAGAGAAGATGATTTGAAAGCCAAGTATCCTGAACTCTTTGCTAGCCAACCCTGAATCTTGAGGGCGAGATTCTTTTTAAGGGGGATAGGTCTAAAACACCGTGATTTTGGGGGTATAAAATTTCATTCTAACAATCTACCAAATTCAGGTGTAACTCTTGTCTCTCTCTAGACTCTCTGTCTCTCTCTTTCTTTTTGAGTAGAATTAAGTTAATTAGGAGAGGGGTTAATTATTTATTTTGTCAAAACAATGTAAGTCATGAATTGTTGCAACATGCTGAGTCCAAGATATTCTTTGAATTTGTGCACATGTTTGATTTGTTTTGAACTTGAAACTTGGTTTGAATTTGAATTGAAAACCCTAGAGAAAATAAAGTAGAAAAGGCATTAGAAATTCCAGGAAAATGGAAAACCTCATTTCGGCCCAAACCAGCCCAACTGGCCCAGCCCGCGCCCGCACGCCCGCTGCCCCTGATAGGCGGACCCCGCCTATCGGCGCCAGCCCGTGCCCACGATCTCTTCCTCCTCTCTCTCTCTCCCTCTCGCTCGCTGCCAGTGGGGCCAACTTGTCGGCGCCAACC
This sequence comes from Zea luxurians, assembly GCA_029449295.1. Classification (NCBI taxonomy): domain Eukaryota; kingdom Viridiplantae; phylum Streptophyta; class Magnoliopsida; order Poales; family Poaceae; genus Zea; species Zea luxurians. The sequence goes on along the minus strand of JAOPSE010000350.1, from coordinate 594,909 downwards.
TCACCCGCGCTCGCACATCTTCTCTTGCTGTCCTACGGGTCCCGCTTGTTAGCCCGGCCGCCCATTCACTTGTCCGCCCTCGCTGACCGGTGGGTCCCATCTGTCGGGTTCTTCCCCTCTAAACCGCCCGCGCATGACCTGCGCGTCGCCGTGGCCTCTGTGCCCACGACGCATGCCGAGGTCGTGCCCGTCCCCGCCCCAGCCTTTTTCTAGCTGCCCAGCACCCGTTCGCCCTCCTCTTCCCTTACTCGTGCACTCGCAGCCCTCAGCACTCGCCTCGCACCGTGCGCACGCCCAAGAAGATCGTCGTCATCCGCCGTGTCCGCGCGCCCATTCCTCCGCCACCGTTGGGCACTCGTCGTGCCTGTTGCCTCAGTAAGCTCCGCCTGGTCACCTGCAACTCGGGACACCCCTCGGTTCGCCCCTTCCCCCTCTGTTTCGCCTGGTCTGCGCTCACCGGTTCACTAACACAGCTCCACCACCGTCGACCCGCGTCCTCACCGTGCCTCGGACGCCGTTCGTGTGTTCCTAAGAATTCCCTCAAAGTAACCGTCATAACCCTGCCTCTATTGTCCCCTGTATTATGCTCAGTCGCTCGCAATTGCTCGCCGGAGTGTTCCTCGGTCCATCGAGGACTCCCTCTCTGCCGTCCGGTCGCCTCACCCCTGTTCCTGCTATCCCGATCCCTCCATAGTGCTCGCCGAGTCCTCCCCAACCTCTCTGTCTACCCAGACTCCCCTAGCGCCCCTAGAAACCCCAGTCTGCCTCGCCTCCGCCGACGGTGCCTCCATGTCCGCGGGGAGCGCCGCCCTTGCCTAACCGGCGAAGGTGAAATCCGTGGCGCTCATCTTATCCGCCCAACTCTAATTGGACGACCCGACTTCAATTAAGCCAGACCTAATCCCAACCGCTCGATTCGGATCTAACTTCTTAGATCAACTCCCTCACCTGCGCCCTGCAGCTAGGCCCGGCCAGTCAGGCCGCCACACCCCTCGGGTCGCTGACACCCCGAGCCCACCTATCAGCGCTCGCCCGTCCGCGCGCGCGCTTGGGCGCGGATCGGATCTCAGCTGTTCATCTGTGATCGAGCGGTCGAGATTGTCTAATACCCCTTCGCGCGGCAGTTTTGCTTAAGAGACCCTCGGTTTTCCAAGAATCAACGCGTCGTCCTTAGACTTTGCGCGTAGGCCCCTGGACTCTTATAAACAGCCCCCTGGCCTTTTAAATAATCACAAATTTGGACTTAATTTTGTATTTCAAACTTCAAAACTTGTTTATTTCATATTTTTTCATATGAACTCCAAATTGAGTGATTCAAATTGCAAAATGTTTATAGGAGTATTCTCTATTCAAATAAATTATGTTCATTCACAGTCTGTGCACTCTAATTTTATGTCTAAGCTATAGGTTAGTTTATGTAATAATTTATTTGCTTAATAAAATAAATAAAAAGGAAACCCTAATGGTACTTAGATGTTTAATTTTGTGAAATTAATAATATGCTATGTATGAATTAATCCCTGGTATAATTTTGTGTCTCGCTAACATTAGTGGAATTAAATTATGTAATCCATAATAATTAGGGAATCACTAATCTCCAAGTGTGCTAATCCACCCTAGCACTTAGGTTTATCTTTTGAGTTTATAATGTCCTGTCAAACTTGTGTCCACTTGGTTGCATATGTTTGGTGTATTGTTCATTTGTTGTTATCCAAATGTATTGAATGGATGATCGCTTTATTTAGACAACGAGCCGCCCGTGGTTCCTGAGTGTGTTGCTGAAGACCTTCCTGAGCAACAACCTAGTGAAGGCAAGTGTCCTCTGACCTATTATGTCCTACTTACTCTATAATTCACTGTCCCGCATTACATTATTGAAACCTAAGGATTGACTAGTCTGTATTTACTCATTCTTGATTACCTTCTAGGTTATTATGGTTAGCTTCATGCTATTGCTTTACTTTAATCAGTGAACATGATCTGAATATTTATGATATGATGATGTTATCCCGATGATGATATTGTGATAATTTAGGGGACTCAGGCCATCTTTCCTGAGTACCTCTCCATAAGGACCTGTTCGTTGAGTGACCACCCGGGATAACAGTGCAACCATGAGAGTGGAATGGGACGCCCTTAGCTGATTAATTAGATGAACCTGGGGGTGTAGTTGGCTTTGCCTGAGGGACGTCAATGGGGGCCAGGGATGCTCGCTCTGCCAAGGGGGATGCAGAGGTTTATTCGATTTGGTTTTGTTAGTCACCCACCTTGGGGAGGTGTATTGCATTTGTACGATTGGCAAAACCTAACGAGCAGCTATGCACCAAGGGAGTCTTTGTAAAGGCTACATAGTGTATCCCTGGCCATTCACCTCGGTAGTGATGATTGGTTCTGTACAACCCAGGCTGAAAAGGGATCACGACTCGTGGGTAAAATGTGCAACCTCTGTAGATTGTTAGAAACTGGTATATCAGCTGAGCTCACGGTTAAGAGTGGCCTTGGGATCCTCTTTGATTAGAAGAACTATAGATACTTTTATGACGATGGTTAATAATGATGGTTATAATTATGATATCTGGTATTTCCTCTTGGAGGGAGTACTTTGGGTAATAACTGGGTTTATTACTAAAATTTGGCTCTACTATCAGTAATAAATACTTGACCAACAAAAAGCATCTACTTGACCTTAACTCCACATATAGCTAGTCCACTTTAGCCAATTGGGACACATTTGCTGAGTATGTTGATGTGTACTCACCCTTGCTTTACAAACCACCCCCACCCTAGGTTGTCCCCACTGTATTCAGTGTTCAAGAGGAGATGCTGGCAACATGGAGGACTTTGAGGAGTTCCAGGACTACGACGAGTTCTAGTTTTTCTTAGTGGCAAACCCCCAGTCAGTTGCCTGTGTAGGCCTTATCTACTACGTTTCGTATTTCCACACTTTGATGATATTAATGACTATGCTATGTACAAGACTCTGTAGATGTCTTGGACATCTTGATGTAATAAAAGTACCTTTCCGCTATTTATTTTGAGCAATGTGTAATTGTTGGGGGCCTTCTTCTTCGCCGAAGGTCCTCTAAGCAAAAACACCTTCGACAGGACGATATGCAAGAAGACATAACGCGAAGGTATATGCCGAAGCTACAATCTAGGGAGCTTTGGCATGACGACACACCTTGAGACGAAGGGCAGCACCGAATTAAAGAGGAAAAGACCGTTTAGTCCATGGTAACTTGGGTCATGCTTATAATTAGTTATTAAGGACATAAATGTAATTTTGACCGGGTTGCATCCCGTGCCTATAAATAGGTGAACAGTACCCCTGTACTGTTCACGCTGACTTGTAATCCCTCGCACGTCACTCTCAGACTTTTGGCTTCTGTCAAGCCGAAGGTACAAATGTAATTCAATATCGTTAATATTCATTCATGGTTATTCAATAAAAATACAAATGATCTAATGATTTGAGATGAGTATTTATATTTTTTGCATGCAACTTATGCTTCTGCTTTCCATTATATATTGAGATGATGAAGGTATGCCCTTCATGACCTTCGTCTGAAGATCATTATATCCTAAGAGAAATAATGCTTTGAAGGACGAAGGCCTTTAACCATTAACATTTGTGTTGCCTTGTTCTTATCTCATAGTATTTGAGAACAAGTCCCCAACATTGGCGCCCACCTTCGGTGAACTCATTTCCATTGTTGAGACGATGGCTTTGTTCAACAACCAAGTTGTACCACCTTCGGTCATGAAGCTGGTGCTCCCAATCACGGGCGGTTCAAGTTCAGAGCCAGCTAACAAGAAGAAGAAGAAGGAAGCACAGATAAGAGTGTAGCATGTTGGGGTGCAACGACCCCTCGTCAGGTCCAAGTGGTCCCACATTCCAATCACCTTCTCCCAGGAGGATCTTCAGCTCAAGGATTATCCTCACAACGATGCTATGGTTATATCTTGTGTCATCAAGGAATTTCTGGTCCACAATGTTCTGGTTGACACAGGCAGTGCAGCGGACATCATATTTGCAAAAGCTTTCAGACAGATGCAAGAACCAGAGGACAAGATTTATGATGCTACACACCCTCTTTGTGGCTTCGGAGCAAGACAGATTGTGGCACTTGGCAAAATCACGATGTCAGTTACCTTCAGTTACGTCCATAATACAAGAACTGAGCAAGTTGTTTTTGACATTGTCGACATGGAGTACCCATATAATGCAATCATTGGTCGAGGGACGCTTAATGCCTTCGAAGCTATACTCCATCCAGCATACTTATGTATGAAGATACCTTTGGAACAAGGGCCCATTGCTGTCCATGGAAGTCAAGAAGCTGCCAGAAGGGCTGAAGGGAGTTGGATAGATTCAAAGGCGATCCATAATATAGATGGAGCCAAAGCTTGTCAATAGTATAAACACAAAAGAGAGAAGGCTGCTTCGGCAGATCAGCCGAAGCCTATGCTCCTATGTGAAGATATAGCAGATCAAAGAGTACTACTGGGATCTCAGCTATCTGATGGGCAAGAAAAGACTCTGCTAAGATTCTTGTTCAACAACAAAGATGTCTTCGCTTGGACAGCCAATGACCTTTGTGGTGTCAATAGAGATGTCATCGAACATTCACTTAATGTGGATCCATCTTTTAGGCCAAGGAAGCAAAGACTTCGGAAGATGGTTGATGATAAAGCTGATGGTGCTCGGAACGAAGTAAAAAGACTTCTCAGTGCTGGTGTTATCATAGAAGTAGCATATCCAGAATGGCTAGCCAACACTGTTATGGTGAAGAAGGCTAATGGCAAATGGAGAATGTGTATTGATTTCATAGATCTCAATAAAGCATGTCCAAAGGACGAGTTCCGATTACCAAGAATAGACACCCTTATAGATGCAGCAGCTTCTTCGGAGCTCATGAGTTTACTGGACTGCTACTCAGGCTATCATCAGATTTGGATGAAGAAGGAAGATGAGCCAAAGACTAGCTTCATAACTCCTAGTGGCACTTATTGCTACCTTCGAATGCCTGAGGGGCTCAAGAATGCTGGAGGAAGCTTCAGCAGAATGACAGCCAAGGTCATTCACTCTCAAATAGGCAGGAATGTGCTGACTTATGTTGATGACATCATAGTAGAAAGCACGAAGCAAGAGAATCATATTGCCGACTTGCAAGAAACATTTGCCAATTTCAGGCAAGCTAGTCTAAAATTAAATCCAGAAAAAGTGTGTTTTGGAGTAAAGAAGGGCAAGTTCCTTGGCTGTCTGGTATCAACAAAGGGAATCGAAGCTAACCCAAATAAGATCAAAGCTATCCTTCTGATAGAGCCGCCAAATACAAAGAAGGGGGCCCAATGGTTGGCAGGAAGGCTGGCATCGCTAAATAGATTTATATCCAGATCAGTAGAAAGGAATCTACCATTCTTTGAAATACTAAAGTCAGCCGAAGTTTTCCAATGGGGTCCGGCTCAGCAAAAGGCTTTCGAAGAGTTAAAGCAATACTTGATAGACTTGACAACTCTAACTCCACCTTCTCCAGGGGCTCCGTTACTCCTATATGTAGCAGCCTCTCACTCTGCAGTCAGTGCGGCGCTTGTACAGGAGAAGCAAGATGGTCAAGTCAAAAGACAAGCACCGGTATATTTTGTCTTCGAAGTTCTAAGCTTATCAAAGAAAAATTATACAGAATTGGAGAAGGTGTTATATGCTGTGTTGATGGCCTCGAGGAAGCTTCGGCATTATTTTCAAGCATATCATATAATTGTTCCTTCATCACAACCTTTGAAGGATATAATGAGGAATAGAGAAGCTACTGGGAGGATCGGAAAATGGGCTACTGAGCTCAATGAATTCTCTATTGATTATGTACACAAATCCTCAATTCAGTCCCAGGCGTTAGCAGATTTCATTGCTGATTGGACGCCAGGGGCTCAGGGAGAAGAAGTAACAAAAGACGCTGAAGCTTGGACAGTCTTCTGTGATGGTTCTTGGGGAACCTTTGGCGCAGGAGTGGCTGCTGTTTTAATAGCACCCTCTAAAATCAGAACATGCTATGTAGCTAGAGTAGATTTTTAGTTGTACAAACAACATTGTTGAGTACGAAGCCCTTCTATTGGGGCTTCAGAAGCTAAAAGCAATGGGAATAAGAAGAGTAGTCCTTAAAACTGATTCTTAGGTCATTACTGGCCATGTAGACAAAAGCAGTAAGGCAAGGGATCCGAAGCTTGAAAAATATTTGGACACAGTCCGAAGGTTGGAGGCTTCTTTTGAAGGTTTTTCTGTAAAAAATATTCCAAGAGGAGAAAATGAGCATGCAGATCTACTAGCTAAGTCAGCAGCACAGGGGCTTCCTCTACCTTCGAAAGTATTCTTTGAGACAATAAAAGCACCTTCGGTTGAACTCCTGGAAAGAGCAATGCTTGCAATATCACCCGTACATAGTGAAGATTGGAGGACTGAAACCATATCCTTCCTCCAAGGTAACTGTCTTTCGGATGACGAAGCTTACAATAAAAGAACAGAAGCAAGGACAAGACCATATGTCATAATAGAAGGGGAGCTATACAAACATGGAGTCTGCTCTCCACTTCTCAAGTGTTTATCCAGAACTGAAGGTATAGAGCTGATGAAGGAAATACATGCAGGTTTGTGTGGATCTCACATTGGGTCTAGGCCTTTGCTGGGGAAGGTTTTCAGACAAGGATTTTATTGGCCGAAGGCAGCTTTGGATGCAGCAGATCTGGTTCAAAAGTGCGAAAATTGTCAAAAATGTGCAAGAGATCAGAAACAACCTTTGTCGCTAACTTAATTAATACACCCAACCTGGCCATTGCAAAGATGGGGCCTAGATTTGTTAGGTCCACTCCCACCAGCACAAGGCAACTTGAGATATGTTGTGGTGGCAGTAGAGTATTTTTCTAAGTGGATTGAGGCGAAGCCTTTGGCGACAATAACTTCGGTCATGGTTCAAAAATTCTTCTGGAAGAATATTGTTTATCGCTTCGGTGTGCCAAAGGCAATAACCGTGGACAATGGCACACAATTTGATGCCGAAACATTCAAAGATTTTTGTGACTGAATTGGTACGAAGATTCATTTTGCATCAGTCAGGCATACAGAATCAAATGGGCTAGTAGAAAGAACAAATGGCATTATAATGACAGGAATAATGAAGCTTATCTTCAACCAGCCCAGAGGAAAGTGGCTAGATGAGTTGATTAAAGTGGTGTGGAGCCACAACACAACTGCGTCAAGGTCAACAGGATTTACACCCTTTATGCTCCTATTTGGTGTTGAAGCAATAACTCCAGAAGAATCAAAAACAGGGTCAATAAGAACAACAGCTTCGACAGAAGACGAAGCTGATTATCAAGTAACAAAAGATACTACAGAAGGGACCAGACTTCAGGCTATAGAACACATCAATAAATATCAGGCCGAAACAATAAGGTGGCGTGATAGAAAAGTTCGATTGAAAAACATCAAGCCAGGACATCTGGTGCTTCGAAGAGTGGCCAACCTAGATATAGTGGGCAAGTTGCAACTGAAGTGGGAAGGTCCTTTTCTGGTAGTATCTTCGTCAAGACCCAGTTCTTATAGATTGAAGGATATGGACGACAACGACATACCTAGATCTTGGAATGCGGATGAGCTTCGGCGATACTATGTGTAATTTGATGTAATCTTTTTTCATTTTTTCTATGGCACCCTTTTCCTTTCAAGAGGGGAGAAAGGTTTTTACTGGGGCCATAGCTTGTAATTTTTCATTCTTATTTAGCCCTACGAGGGCCAAATCCCCCAAAGATGTAATATATAAAATCTGAGCCTGCACCATCGAGTGCAAAGAAGAAAAAACAGGGAGAAGCTCAAAAGACGTCCCTAAGGGGATGCAGAGCATGACGAAGCTGCAAAAGAAGTCATTCCTAAAGGAGCGCAGCGTAAGTTTTCTGCTCAAAAGTCGTTCCTAAGGGGATGCAGAGCCAAAAATTTGACGAAGATACAAAAGTCGTTCCTAAGGGAGCGCAGAGTAAGTTTTCTGCTCAAAAGTCGTTCCAAAGGGAATGCAGAGCCAAATACCACCAAAATATAAGGTGAAGAAGTTCCAAAGTCGTTCCTAAGGGGATGCAGAAATTAAATGCCACCAAAATAGAAGGCGAAGAAGCTCAAAAGTCGTTCCTAAGGGGATGCAGAGTCTAGGTGTGGTTTCGTGTGTGTGTTTGGGACATTCATTTGTACATTACATTACATCGTTCATTGCATTCATATACATTCATGTAGACATTCGTAGGATCATCATCATCATAACATGAAGCACAAACAGATACTTCAGCTTTGATAACAATGCTTCGATGAGCACGAAGAAGCAAGGATATGCTTCGTTGTGTACGAAAAGAAGGGAAGGTGTTTTTCGCCTTCGGCTCAAAATATACAAGTTTCAACCACAGCAAAGCAATTTATACATAGATGGAAAGGTAAAAATATATTACAAGGTATGGTCAAATATACAAAGTAATGTTCAATTTTCGATTACAATGTCTTTTACAAAGATAATACAAATGCTTCTAAGATCTATGCAGGCGGGCTTAAAAAACAACTTCTACAGCCTTCAGGATATGCTTCAGACTATTAGTCTTTGGCACCATCACCCTGCACACATCAAAAAGCCGTATAAGGTAAAAAGTAATTACAGGAAAAGGTAAGCAACAGGTATAAGTTTCATATCGGCTTAAGCAAGCTTCGGGCCTCGTCACCAGCCAAATCTCGACCACCCTTCGCCCAAATTTGTGTTATAAATCTGCTCCCTATGCTCCGGGCCTCGCTGGGAATATCAACCAAATATGTTGAAGATAGGCTGAAGGTTGGTCTATTCACAATCTTTGTGTGCATACAACCAGCTTTCAGAAATGCTGCAGCTGTGCAGCGAGAAGCTAGCAGGGCACAGAAGTCGTCGTGCCCGGCTATTACTTCATCAAGCGCCTCGACTTCGCCTTCAATGTGTTCGAAGGTGCTTGATATATTTTCAGCTGAAAGGGTAAATTTTTCAGCGCTGGCCCCAACTGAGTTAAAAACTTTTTTCAATCGCTGTACGCAGCGGCTCCCAAAACCCAAACACATGTCCTAAAGCTCTTTCAAAGATTGTTGCAGTTTTGTATTTTTGTCAGCTTCAGCTTCGTATTTTGTCTGCAAATCTTTTCTCTCTTGTTCGAAGCTCTTTGATTTTGGAGAAGTTCCTCGTTTAATCTAGCATTTTTGGCTTGGGCTTTTGCAAATGAACCGTCCATTGCCTGAAGCAAGAAATCCTTCTTCTCAAGAGAAGCTTCGTAATCTTTAATTTTGTTTTCTAGACCCTTGATTATAATTTCGTTCTTTTTGTCTTCGAGGTCTTGCTACATTTGCAGTGCTTTGCTTAGCAACATACTCTGTACAAAAATAAACCTTCATCAGCAAATTTGCTTCATCGCAAAAATAAAAAATTTTGATTCATCACAAGAATTTTACCTTGAAGTTGGAATAAAACAAACTGCCGACGATATGTTGTCGCCGGTAGCTACTAATATCAGCTTCGAGCTTTGAAAAACCGACACTCTTCGATAGAGTGCCAATTATCTTTGCCCCGGTGCGGTCGCGAACGCATCCTAAGGCCTCTTCATCGATCCCACCAAAGAGCATGGCTCCTGGCTGGTAGCCACAGGAAATGCCATATTCCTATAGCTCCTTCTTTTCGGCCTCAGATAGTTCTTGCCCGACCAGGTTCCGAAGGTCAAAGTCTTTTTCCTCCAAAGCAACATCAGCAATTTTCTTTCCTTTGTCAGGCACTAGGGCCATGACCTTTTCTGCAGCCGCAGCTGTTTATTCTATAGGCATACCCAATAGCAATTTATCAATTCTAGATAGTGTGCTCTCCAAGTTGGCAGCTTCGGTAGAAATGTTTGCTTCGGCAGTGGCCGAGGCCGATGGTGGCGTCCGTTCAATGGCTTCCATTACAGTACCGATCCTTCGCTTTTTCTGCCCATCCACCTTTTTTGTAGCCGAAGGCCCTTCCTTCTTCTATAAAAGCTTCGTCAGCTCCAGTCCCAGAGGACTTAGCAACTCGATAGGTAGAGATTCAGTCATTACCTTTAGAATTTCTGCCACTTCGGCAGCAGGAGGTGTCGAAGGAGTCTCCTATTCTACCTCGATCACCTTCGGCTCTGGAGTTGCAGCTTTTCTTTTCTTCAAAGCTGCCACCTTCGGCTCAGGAGTGGATTTTCTCTTCTTTAAAATCTTCTCATCCTCCTTCACCATTCTGGCAGCTTGTCTATTCAGAACGCTAACAATCCTTTTCCTTTTTGCCCATTCGGCACCTTTACTAAGTTGCTCATAATCAGGGTATTCAAATTTTAGAGCATCCATTACCCGGTTCAACCTTCGTTTTGGCTGGGTGCCGAAGGCTGCTGTCATCAATTGGTCTTCCTTTTTGGTGTAGTTTCCCAGTATTTCATTACACATAGTTTCAATCATTTCTAGCCATTCTTGGCAAGGTTGCTTGAACTATTTTTCAAATTTGAAGCGATAAGGTAATTGAACAAGTTTATATTTCTTCTTTGTTCCCTTCATCTTCGGCATCCCCCAGTCACTTCACGTTGGATACGTCCGGTTGGCTAGGTATTCCTGCACCAAGTCCCTGGTGCCGATTTGTTCAGCCACTACCCTGAATTCTACCTCGGCCAGCTGGCATGCTGACCATAGCTGCATGTTGCACAGGGGCCTGGTCATTCCGAAGTTTAAGGACAGAGGGCACATGACCATCGTCATCAGTTTCCCCCTCTTCTTCTCATTAGCCTTGATGTAAAACCATTCACCTTTCCAGCCGGTTGGCCATTTGGTGCGGTAACTGAGAACTGGAGCCTTCGTATCCTTGCGATACACAAAATTGTAGCAACCAAAATTTTCATGAAGACCGTCTGCCCTGGCCTTCGTCTGGTAGTGTAACTCGTGCACTCGGCAGAATGCTTTGGCATCTGGGCTCATCCCTTGGCTTCGGAGGGCCCAGATGAAGACGCTAAGCCTAACAATGGCGTTAGGGGTCAGCTGATGAAGATATATTTTGAAATTTTTCAAGACTCCCCCTATTATCTCAATTAGAGGAAGTCGCAGTCCTGCTCTGAAAAAGCTCTTGAAAACCACTACTTCATCATTCTTCAGTGCTGGGGTGGTCTCTTCCCTGGCAAATCAGACAAGTTTCCTTTCAGCTTCCCCAAAGTAGCCCAGCTTCATCATCATAGGCATGTCAGCTTCAGACACAGTAGATTTCTCAAAATCTAAATGGCTGGGTTTTGTTGGGATCAAAATACTATAATCTTCTTCATCCTCTTCAATATCTTCTTCTTCAGCAACGGTCTGTTCAGCTTCGGTAACAGGGGTACCTTCGTCAGTAGTTCCCTCTATCACAACTAGACCTGATTGTTTCATGACCTCAGAAATTGGTGCTGTCTCGGTGACCTCGGTCTCCTCTCCTTCATGAGTCACCCTTGCAGTCGAACGCACTCTGGCCATCTGATGGATTTTTTTTGCGGTTTTAACGAAGTTGATGTCTCTTTTTGCAGTTTTGATGAAGCTCACTCTTTTGACGAAGTTAACTCTAAATGATGAAGTGTTCACTTGAGAGCGCAGTGAAAAAGCTTCGGCTATGGTTAAATTTTTTAACAGCACAACAGTGCAATGGCAATGAATGTTGTGGTAACTCTGCACTAACCCGTCTGTTTATGTAGTGCTGCAGGTGGGAAGGTGAACCACCAAATCGCCCACACCCGCTGAATGGTGGACCACTCGGTGCTTGGAAGGTGGACCACCAGATCGCTTGTATCCGCTAAATGGTGGACCACCTGACGCTTGGAGTATTTTAATCGTTTCTCGGCAACGAGCTCAGTGAAAGTGTTTTTCGGACCTTCGGCATTCCGAAGCCTCTGAGATTTTTTGCGGATCGAGCTCGTTATGAAAAATGATCTAGCACCGCGAAGGGGCTACTGTTGGGGGCCTTCTTCTTCGCCGAAGGTCCTCTAAGCAAAAACACCTTTGACAGGACGATATGCAAGAAGACATAACGCGAAGGTATATGCCGAAGCTACAATCCAGGGAGCTTTGGTATGACGACACGCCTTGAGACGAAGGGCAGCACCGACTTAAAGAGGAAAAGACCATGTAGTCCATGGTAACTTGTGTCATGCTTATAATTAGTTATTAAGGACATAAATGTAATTTTGACCGAGTTGCATCCTGTGCCTATAAATAGGTGAACAATATCCCTGTATTGTTCACGCTGACTTGTAATCGCTCACACGTCACTCTCAGACTTTTGCCTTCTGTCAAGCCGAAGGTACAAATGTAATTCAATATCGTTAATATTCATTCATGGTTATTCAATAAAAATACAAAAGATCTAATGATTTGAGATGATTATTTATATTTTTTATATGCAACTTATGCTTCTGCTTTCCATTATATATTGAGATGATGAAGGTATGCCCTTCATGACCTTCGTCTGAAGATCATTATATCCTAAGGGAAATAATGCTTCAAAGGACGAAGGCCTTTAACCATTAACATTTGTGTTGCCTTGTTCTTATCTCATAGTATTTGAGAACAAGTCCCCAACAGTAATGATGTCCAATTTATGTAAGCGCTGTGTACGTGAGTTTCTGATCCTAGCACGTACAAGGTTCACATTCGGTTTGCCTTCTAAAACCGGGTGTGACAAGAACCCCTCAGTATATCCAACTGCTCATGCTATGGATTGGTGGGATGCATATTGCGCTGCTCACGCTGCTGCCAACACCATCATCTGGGCAGAATTCTCCACTCAATTCATGAATTACCATATTCCTGCTGGTCTTATGAAGATTAAAAAGGAGTTTCTATCCCTTAAACAAGGAGGCATGTCTGTAAGCGAATGCAGGGACAAATTTATCCAGCTATCTCGATATGCTCCTGGTGAAGTTGATGACGATGAGAAGAAGCAGGAGCTCTTTCTAGAAGGTTTGATCGGGCCGCTGCAATATCAGCTAATATCACACACATTCTCGTCCTTCCAGAGACTACTAGACAAAGCTATTGCGCTAGAAAACAAGAGGACTGAGTTCGGAGAAAAGAGGAAAGCTCCTAACCATGGACAAGCTGGGAGTAGTTCCCATCCTCGTTATACTACTCCTCAGAGTACACCTGCTCGTGGCAGTTCCCGGCAACACACTCAACAGACACAAGCTACTCCTTAAGCAAGCACTCTAGTCGGACCTGTTGCTCCTAATACACCCACAAATAGGTCATGCTTCAAATGTGGATAGGCTAGACATTATGCTAACTACTGTCCCAACAGAGCAGGTTACACCACTCTAACTCCGATGAAGCAAGGTCAAGCCTCGGGAGGCAAGAGTCAGCCCTTATTCGTCAACCGAGGGTAGGTCAACCATGTGGAAGTAGAAGCTGAACCTAGTGAACCTAAAAACCAAGAGGAGATGCCGGTTGAAGGTGAAGAATCTAGTGAAGAAGTCAACGAGCAGCAAAATTACAGTAAATATAAATACATAAATATATAAATATTTTTATTAGGAGTACTATTTGTAAGACCTAAATAATGATTTAGTTAATAGCTAGTGTTGGGGACTTGTTCTCAAATGCTATGAATTAAGAACAAGGCCACACAAAAATAGGTTAATGGTTAATGCCCTTCGTCCTTCGAAGCATTATTTCCCTAAGGATATAACGATCTTTGGACGAAGGTTATGAAGGACGTACCTTCATAATCACAACATAAATCAATGAAAGACGAAGCATATGAAACATGAAAAATAATCATGGATAATCATATGATATCATAATATATCTTGTATTATATGATTATGAATGAGTAAGAACAATATTGAATTACATTTGTACCTTCGGCTTGACAGAAGGCAAAGGTATAAGCGTGATGCACGAGCGAATACAAGTCAGCGTGAACAGTACGGGGGTACTGTTCATCTATTTATAGGCACAAGTCGCAACCTGTGTGAAATTACATTCATGTCCTTTACAACTAGTTACAACCATGACACAAATTATCAAGGGCCGATCGGTCTTTTCATCTTTAAGTCGGTGTAAGCCTTCGTCTCAAGGCATGTCGCTATGCCGAAGCTCCCTGGATGGTAGCTTCGGTGTTGCTTCTGTGTTGATCTTCCGAAGGTGTTTCTTCTTACAGGACCTTCGGCGACAAAGCAGACCCCGAACAGTAGCCCCTTCGCGGTGCTAGATTGTTTTTCGTAACGAGCTTGATCCGTGAAAAATTCTCCAAGGCTTCGGAATGCCGAAGATCCGAAAAACACCTTCCCTGAGCTCGTTGCCAAGAAACGATTAAAATATTCCGAGCGCGAGGTGGCCCACCATGCTGCGGGTACACGCAATCTGGCGATTCACCTCCCACGCGCCGAGTGGTCCACCGTTCAGTGGGTGCAGGTAACTGTGCAGCGGGTGTGGGCGACTTGACGATTCACCTTCACATTTGCAGCACTATATAAACAGACGGGTAGGTGTGAAGTTACCACAACATTCATTGCCATTGCACAGTTGTGCTGCTAAAAAATTTAACCATAGCCGAAGCTTTTTCAACGCATTCTCGAGCAAAACATCGTTTTGATTTAGCTTTGGTATAAGAGGGAGCTTCATCAAAACAGTAAAAATCATCAACTTTGTAAGAACTGTAAGAGATTCAACATCAGATGGCCAGAGTACGTTCAACTGCGAGAGTGACCCATGACGGAGAGGAGGCCGAAGCTACCAAGACTACCCCGATCTCCAAAGTGATGAGACAATTGGGACTAGTTCTGACAGAGGAAGCCATTGAACAAGGTGCACCTGCTGTCGAAACCGAACAAGATGTTGAGGAAGAAATCGCTGATGAAGAAGAAGATTATAGCATTCTGATCCCATCGAAACCTAGCCACTTAGATTTTGGTAAATCTACCATTTCTAAAGTTGATATGCCCATGATGATAAAGTTGGGCTACTTCGGAGAAGCTGAGAAGAAGCTGATTCGTTTTGCCGGGGAAGAAACCACTCCAACACCGAAAAATGATGAGGTTGTAGTTTTCAAGAGTTTCTTCAGAGCGGGATTGCAGTTTCCCTTGAATGAGATGATTGGGGAAGTTTTGGATAATTACAAAATCTATCTTCATCAGCTAACCCCTAACGCTATCGTTAGGCTCAGCGTCTTCATCTGGGCCCTACGAAGCCAAGGAACGGACCCAAATGCTGAAGCTTTTTGCCGAGTGCACGAGCTTCATTACCAAACGAAGGCCAGAGAAGACGGACTGCATGAAAACTTTGGCTGTTATAACTTCACATATCGCAAGGATATGAAGGCCCCGGTGCTTAGCTATCGCACGAAGTGGCCAACTGGTTGGAAAAGTGAGTGGTTCTATGTCAAGACCGATGAACAGAAGAGGGAGAAGCTGAAGACGCTAGTACTGAGCCCGCTGAGCTTAAGCTTCGGGTTGACTAGGCCTCTGTGCCGCATGACATCGGGGTCACCATGCCAACAAGCTGTGGCAGAATTCAGGGTGGTGGCCAAATAGATCAGGACCAGAGATCTAGTTCAAGAATATTTGGCTAACAAAACATCTCCGACTTTGAGCGAATTTAGCATGCTGAAGCTAAAAGGAACGAAGAAGGGACTTGAGCTTGTGCGACTTCCTTATCGGTTTAAATTTGAGAAACAATTTAAAGAATCTTGCCAAGAGTGGCTAGAAATGATTGAAATAGTATGTAATGAAGTGCTAGGAAATTACACCAAAAAAGAGGATCAACTGATGATTGCAGCCTTCGGCACCCGACCAAAGCAAAGGTTGAATCGGGTGATGGATGCCTTGAACTTTAAATACCCTAACTATGAGCGATTGAACAAGGGTGCCGAAGGGCAAAAGAGAAAGAGGATTGTTAGTGTTCTGAGCAGACAAGCTGCTAGGATGGTGAAAGAAGATGAAGAAGCTATAAAAAAGAGAAAATCTAGCCCTGAGCCAAAGGTGGCTGCTCCGAAGAAGAGAAAGGTTGCAGCTCCAAAGCCAAAAACAATAGAGATACAGGAAGAAACTCCTTCAACACCTTCTGCTGCTGATGTAGAAGAAATTTTAAAGGTAATGACCGAATCTTTACCTATCAAGCTGCTAAGTCCACTGGGGCCGTATCTGATGAAGCTTTTATAGAAGAAGGAGGAACCTTCGGCAGCGAAGAAGGTGGTTGGGCCAAAAAGGCGAAGGATTGTTACTGTTATAGAAGCTATTGAGGAAACGCCACCGCCGGCCTCAGCGTCAAAAATAACACTAGCTGCTGAAGTTGCTGCTTCTATCGAAGCTGCTCCTACCGAAGCTGCTACTGCCGAAGTTGTTACTGCTGAAGAAACCAATCTGAAGAGCACATTATCTGATATTGATAGAATGCTCTTGGATATGGCTGCAGAAGAAGCTACTGTAGCTGCCAAAGAAATCCTGGCCACAGTGCCTGAAAAAGGGAAGGAAATCGCCAAAGATACTTTGGAGGAAAAAGGCTTCAATTTTCAAAATATAATTGGTCAAGAATTATCTAAGGCTGAAAAAGAGGAGCTGCAAGAGTATGCTATATCCTGTGGCTACCAGCCAGGAACGTTGCTCTTCGACGGAATTAACAAAGAAAGCTTAGGATGTCTCCGAGATCGAACTGGAGCGAAGGTTATCAGCACTCTGTCGAAGAGTGTTGGTTTCTCGAAGCTTGAAGCTAACATCAGTCGCTACCGACGACAGCATATCGTCGACAGTTTATTCTATTCTAATTTCAAGGTAAAATTTTTCCTTCGTCTTTTTATTGTTTTACGATGAAGGTGATTGCTGATGAAGGTTATTTTGCACAGAGTATGCTACTAAGTAAAGCCTTGAGGATGCAACAGGACCTCGAATACAAGAAAAATGAGGTTATAATTGAGGGCTTGGAGAGCAAGATCAAAGACCATGAAGCTGCTCTTGAAAAGAAAGATTTTGTTCTCCAAACAATGGAGGGTTCATTGGCGGAGGCCCAAGCTGAAATTGCTAAATTAAACAGTGAACTCCTCCTGAAGTCGAAAAGCTTCAAGCAAGAAAAGAAGAATTTTAGTATGAAGCTTGAAGTTGAAGTCAAAAACAGTTTGTATTTGCAAAAATCCTTGAAGGAGCTTTAGGACAAATGTTTAAACTTCGGCAACCGGTGCGTGCAACGGCTGAAGCAGGTCTTCAACTCAGTTGGAGCCAGTTCTAAAAAATTTGAACCTTCGATTGAAGACCTGCCAGGCACCTTCGGACACATTGAGGGCGAAGTTGATGCGCTTGACGAAGTTATAGCGGGGCACGGTGACTTCTGCGCCCTACTAGCTTCTCGCGGTACAACTGTTGCTTTCATGAAGACTGGTTGCACGCATGGGAAGATCATGAACAGGCCTAACTTCAGCCTATCACCAACGGATTTAACTGACATCCCCAGCCTTGCCTGAAGCATTGGAAATAGATTCATAACACAAATCTGGACAAAGGGTGGCGAAACTTAGATGGTGATGAAGCTCGAAGTCATCTCAAGCCGGTAATAAACTCGTACATGTTGCTTACCTTCTCCTTGAGATTTGTGTTTACCTTATACCACTTTGTTATGTACAGGATGACGAAGCCGAAGAGCAATGATCCGAAGCTTGACGGGTAATGATGAAGCTGCTGCAAAAAGCTCTAGAGAAACTTTTGAATTAACTTTGTAAAAGATATTATACTTTAGGAATCAAACACTGCTCTGTAAATTTGTCTATACCCTGTAATATATTTTTACCTTTCCATCCATGTATGAACTGCTTTGATGTGAACGAAACATATTTTTTGAGCCGAAGGCGAAAAACACCTTCCCTTCTTTTCGTACACAACGAAGCATAATTCTGCTTTTTTATGCTCATTGAAGCCTTGTCATCAGAGCCGAAGCATCTGTTTGTACTCTATGTTATGATGATGATGATCCTACGAACGTCTAAATGAATGTGTATGAATGCAATGAATGATGTGATGTAATTGTGCAAATGAATGTCTAAACACACGCTTACGAAGCCACACCCAGACTCTGCATCCCCTTAGGAACGACTTTGGAGTCTTCTTCACCGTTTATTTTTTTGTGTAAGTTTTGCATCCCCTTAGGAACGACTTTGGAACTTCTTCGCCTTCTATTTCGGCAGTATAAGTTCTGCATCCCCTTAGGAACGTCTTTTGAACTTCTTCGCCTTATATTTCGGCGGTATTTGGCTCTGCATTCCCTTAGGAACGACTTTTGAGTAGAAAACTTATGCTGCGCTCCCTTAGAAATGACTTTTTGTAGCTTCGTCGTGCTCTGCATCCCCTTAGGGACGACTTTTGAGCTTCTCCCTGCTTTTCTTTCTTTTTTCTGCACTCGATGGTGCATGCTCAAATTTTACATTTTACATTCTTTTGGGGGATTTTGCTCTCGTAGAGCTAAATAAGAAAGGAAAAATTACAAGCTATGGCCCCATTAAAAACCTTTCTCTCCCTTTGGAAAGGAAAAGGGTGCCATAGGAAAAAAATGAAAAATATTACAACAAATTACACATAATATCGTCGAAGCTCATCCACATTCCAAGATCTAGGAATGTCGTTGCCGTCCATATCCTTCAATCTGTAAGAACCGGGCCTTGACGAAGATACCACCAGAAAAGGCCCTTCCCACTTCAGCTGTAGTTTGCCTACTGTGTCCGGATTGGCCACTCTCCAAAGCACCAAATGTCCTGGCTTAATGTTTTTTAATCGAACCTTTCTGTCATGCCATTTTATTGTTTTGGATTGATATTTATTGATGTTCTCCACAGCCTAAAGTCTGGTCCCTTCTATAGTATCTTTTGCTATGTGATAATCAGCTCCGTCTTCTGTCGAAGCTGCTGTTCTTATTGACCCTGCTTTAGCTTCTTCTAGGGTTATAGCTTCATCACCAAATAATAATTTAAACGGTTTGAAACCTGTTGATCTTGATATGGTTTTATTGTGGCTCCACACCACTTTAATCAACTCATCTGGCCACTTTCCTCTGGGCTGATTGAAGATTAGCTTCATTATTCCCGTCATTATAATACCATTTGCTCTTTCGATCAGCCCATTTGACTCCGGATGCCTAATTGATGCAAAATGAATCTTCGTGCTAATCTGATCACAAAAATCCTTGAAAGTTTTGGCGTCAAACTATGTTCCATTGTCCACAGTTATAGCCTTCGGCACGCCGAAGCGATAAACAATATTTTGCGAGAAGAATTTCTGGACTGTAACCGAAGTTATTGTAGCCAAAGGTTTTGCTTCAATCCACTTAGAAAAATATTCTACGGCCACCACAACATATCTTAAATTGCCTTGCACTGGTGGAAGTGGGCCTACCAAATCCAGGCCCCATCTTTGCAACGACCAGGTAGGTTGTATTAGCTGAGTGAGAGATGAAGGTTGTTTATGGTCTTTTGCACATTTTTGACAATTTTCACATTTTTGAACTAGCTCTGCTGCATCCGAAGCTGCCTTCGGCCAGTAAAATCCTTGTCTAAACACTTTTCCCAGCAAGAACCTAGACCCAATATGAGATCCACACAGACCTGCATGTATCTCCTTCATTAATTCAATACCTTCAGCTCTTGATAAACACTTGAGGAGTGGAGAATAGACTCCATGTTTATATAATTCCCCTTCTATTATCACATACAGTCTTGCCCTTGCTTCCATTCTCTTATTATAAGCTTCGTCGTCTGAAAGACAATTACCTTGGAGGAAAGATATAATTTCAGTCCTCCAATCTTCACTATGTACTAGAGAAATAACAAGCACTGCTCTTTCCATGAGTTCAACCGAAGGTGCCTTTATTGTTTCAAAAAATACTTCCAAAGGTAGAGGGAGCCCCTGAGCCGCTGATTTAGCTAGCAGATCTACATGCTCATTTTCG
This sequence comes from Zea luxurians, assembly GCA_029449295.1. Lineage (NCBI taxonomy): Eukaryota > Viridiplantae > Streptophyta > Magnoliopsida > Poales > Poaceae > Zea > Zea luxurians. Next base: position 574,937 of record JAOPSE010000350.1, on the reverse strand, counting down.
CCTCTTGGAATATTCTTGACAGAAAAACCTTCAAAGGAAGCCTCCAACCTTCGAACTGTATCCAGATATTTTTCAAGCTTCGGGTCTCTTGCCTTGCTACTTTTGTCTACATGGCCAGAAATGACTTGAGAATCAGTTTTCAGGATGGCCCTTCTTATTCTCATTGCCCTTAACTTCCAAAGCCCCAACAGAAGTGCTTCATATTCGGCAATATTATTTGTGCAACTGAAGTCAAGCCTTGCTGCATAACATGTTTTGACTTTCGAAGGCGCAACTAGGACAGCAGCCGCTCCTGCACCGAAGGTTCCCCAAGAACCATCGCAGAATACTGTCCAAGCTTCAGCGTCTTTGTTTATTTCTTCTTCCTGAGCCCCTGGCGTCCAATCAGCGATGAAGTCCGCTAACGCCTGGGACTGAATTGAAGATCTATGTACATAGTCAATAGCAAATTCATTAAGCTCTGTAGCCCATTTTCCAATCCTTCCAGTAGCTTCTCTGTTCCTCATTATGTCCTTCAAAGGTTGTGACGAAGGAACAATTATGTGATATGCTTGAAAATAATGCTGAAGCTTCCTGTAGGCCATTAACACAGCATACAGCACCTTCTCCAATTCTGTATAATTTTTCTTTGATAAGCTTAAAACTTCAGAGATGAAGTACACTGGAGCTTGCTTTTTGACTTGGCCATCTAGCTTCTCCTGTACAAGCGCTGCACTTACTACGGAGTGCGAAGCCGCCACATATAAGAGCAATGGAGCCCCTGGCGCAGGTGGGGTTAGTGTTGTTAAATAAATCTAATATTGCTTTAGCCCTTCGAAGGCTTTTTGTTGAACCGATCCCCATTGGAAAACTTCGGCTGATTTCAATATTTCAAAGAATGGCAAATTTCTTTCTGCTGATCTAGATATGAATCTATTTAATGATGCCAGTCTTCCTGCCAGACGTTGGGCCCCCTTCTTTGTTCTTGGCGGCTCCATCTGAAGAATAGCTTCGATCTTGCTTGAGTTGGCTTCAATTCCCTTCATTGATACTAAGGAGCCAAGGAATTTGCCCTTCTTCACCCTAAAAACACACTTTTCTGGATTTAACTTTAGGCCAACTTGCCTGAAATTGGCAAATGTCTCTTGCAAATCAGCAATGTGATTTTCTTGCTTCATGCTTTTCACTATGATATCATCAACATAGGTCAGTACATTCCTGCCTATTTGAGAATGAAGGACCTTGACTGTCATTTTGCTGAAGCTTCCTCCAGCATTTTTAAGCCCCTCAGGCATTCGAAGATAGCAATATGTGCCACTGGGGGTTATGAAGCTAGTCTTCGGCTCATCTTCCTTCTTCATCCAGATTTGGTGGTAGCCTGAGTAACAGTCCAGTAGACTCATGAGCTCTGAAGAAGCTGTTGCATCTACTAAAGAATCTATTCTTGGCAATGGGAACTCATCCTTTGGACAAGCCTTGTTAAGATCTATAAAATCAATGCACATTCTTCATTTACCGTTGGCCTTCTTCACCATTACAGTGTTGGCTAGCCACTCTGGGTATTTCACCTCTCTAATAACGCCGGCACTAAGAAGCCTCTTCACTTCGTTCCGAGCACCTTCAGCTTTGTCGTCATACATTTTCCGAAGCCTTTGTTTTCTTGGCCTGAAAGATGGATCCACATTGAGTGAATGTTCAATGACATCTCTATTGACACCGCAAAGATCATTGGCTGACCAAGCGAAGATATCTTTGTTATTGAATAGAAATCTTAGCAAATTCTGCTCCTGCTCTTCAGATAACTGAGACCCCAGCAGTACCTTTTGTTCTGCTATATCTTCACATAGAAGCATAGGCTTCGGCTGATCCGCCGAAGCAGCCTTCTCTCTTTTGTATCTATACTGCTCACAGGCTTCGGCTCCATCTATATTATGGATTGCCTTTGAATCTGTCCACTTTCCTTCGGCCTTTCTGGCAGCTTCTTGACTCCCATGAACAACAATAGGCCCTTGTTCCGAAGGTATTTTCATGCATAGATATGCTGGATTAAGTATTGCCTCAAAAGCATTGAGTGTCCCACGACCAATGATTGCATTATAGGGGTACTCTATGTCAACAATGTCAAAGACAACCTGTTCAGTCCTTATGTTATGATCAAAGCTGAAGGTCACTGGCATTGTGATTTTGCCGAGTGCTACAATCTGCCTTCCTCCGAAGCCACATAGAGGATGTGTAGCATCATGAATCTTATCCTCTGGTTCTTGTATCTGTCTGAAAGCCTTAGCAAATATGATATCCGCTGCGCTGCCTGTATCAACTAGAACATTATGGACCAAAAATCCCTTGATGACACAAGATATGACCATAGCATCATTGTGAGGGTAATCTTTGAGCTGAAGGTCCTCCTGGGAGAAGGTGATTGGGATGTGGGACCATTTTGATTTGATGAAGGGTCCCTGCACCCCAACATGTTGTACCCTTCTCTGTGCTTCCTTCTTCTGCTTCTTGTTAGCTGGCTCTGAACCTGAGCCGCCTGTTATCGGAAGCACCAGCTTCGTAGCCGAAGGTGCTTCGACTTGGTTGTAGAACGAATCCATCAACTCAAAAGTGGAAGTGAGTTCACTGGAGGTGGGCGCCAATGTTGGGGACTTATTCTCAAATGCTATGAATTAAGAACAAGGCAACACAAAAATAGGTTAATGGTTAATACCCTTCGTCCTTCGAAGCATTATTTCCCTAAGGATATAACGATCTTCAGACGAAGGTTATGAAGGACGTACCTTCATAATCACAACATAAATCAATGAAAGACGAAGCATATGAAACATTAAAAATAATCATGGATAATCATATGATATCATAATATATCTTTTATTATATGATTATGAATGAGTAAGAACAATATTGAATTACATTTGTACCTTCGGCTTGACAGAAGGCAAAGGTATAAGCGTGATGCACGAGCGAATATAAGTCAGCGTGAAAAGTACGGGGGTACTGTTCATCTATTTATAGGCACAAGTCACAACCTGTGCGAAATTACATTCATGTCCTTTACAACTAGTTACAACCATGACACAAATTATCAAGGGCCGATCAGTCTTTTCATCTTTAAGTCGGTGTAAGCCTTCGTCTCAAGGCATGTCGCCATGCCGAAGCTCCCTGGATGGTAGCTTCGGCGTTGCTTCTGTGTTGATCTTCTGAAGGTGTTTCTTCTTACAGGACCTTCGACGACGAAGCAGACCCCCAACAGCTTGTATTTTATTATTTTAGGAATAATAATAATAAGGTCTATTTGACCCTATGTTTTGCTAATAAGTTATGCATCATGCTGAGATTCTTGTTTGTGCATATGTTTTGAGACAGGATGGGGATACATCCTCTTCTTACTAATCTCGAGGACGAGATTTCTTTTAAGGGGGTAGAATTTGTAGCACCCAAAATCCTAAGCATGGGATTTAAGGAAATCATTTAAAAATGTATATATATAATAAATAATAATCCAATTAAAGTAACTAAATAAATAGATTAATATATATATATGCATATTATGCTGAGGTTTTGAAGTGAACATTTAAATTTGATTATAAAATGTGAGAATGAGAGTTAAATAGAAGTTTGAATGTGGAATATGGAAAATAACACTTTGGATTAAGTGAACTAACCTTTTTGCAAGTAAGATAATGAAGAAAATACTCATAATAATGATAAAAAGGTAATAGAGAGGATTATCTCATATTAGACTTTTACTGCACATTTTAAAAATTTTGAAATTCAAACTTGAAGTTTGATTTGAATTTGAAATAGGGAAAATAAATCAGAAAATAGAAAAGAAAAGAACAAACTGACGCCTGGGCCAAATCCTACTCCTCTCGGCCCATCTCCTGCGCTCAACCTGCGCGGCCCTCTCCGTTCTCTCACTGACAGGCGGGTCCCGCAACTGGTCTCTCTCTCTCGCACCTACTGACGCCTGCGCCCCCGTTCTCTCTCATTGACATGAGGGGGCGCTGGCCAGCCTCTCATTCCCTTTTCAGTTTTTCCTGTCTCGCTTACGTGTGGACCCTGCGCGTCGGCCTTCCCCTCGGTCACTTGCGCATGGGGCCGAATTGGGAGGATCATCTCCCTCCCGAGATCCTTGCTGGGTTGTTACAACGGTGCGTAGAAATCGGTTGGGAATCTCGGCGCTCCCACGCGACTATTTATGCGTAGCTTCTTGCTTCTACTGCCCCAGATGACTGTCGCAAAACCAGGCATCTACGATCGGGAAACCGAGCATCGCCGCCGGGGAAGGGGGGAACTCGCGCCACCGTGGTCGGTTCTCACCTTGACCGTCGTTCCAACCCCGAAGACCAGCTCGGAGAAAGCACAGACCTCGGGGGAAAAGCACGGAGGCGCCAAAGGGATCTGGGATTACCTGGTGCCACCTCAATAGCTCACCGGGGTTTGGATTCCGCCGCAGGACCGCCTCATCGCGTTGTCAGTCCCTCCCGGCGCTCGATCTGAGGTAAGAAACCATACAAGTCATTCGCCTTGTCCTGCTCCGCATGTTTCTCAATTTGGTTGCGAGTTTGGGGTACTGGGCGCACCAGCACGGTACTCCGGTGTTGGTGCCGCCGCGGGGAAAGCTCTGCGCCGCCGTCCGCGGGTAGTCGGGTGGGGACGATGTCTTCGGACCGTTGATCTCGTAGGAATGGTCAAGATTAGATTAATTGGGTACCGGTTCATCTGATGATCGGTGTCCGTTGGATCGACCGCAGGTGGCACAGATTGGATCTGGGGATACCCCTTCAACGATTGATCCTGGGTCGTTGATCGAAACATCCATGGCCCGGGTTAGATTAGTGACGTGGGAGCATCTGAACCGTGAATTCATAACCTGGCGGCTATTATCGCGTACCCGTCCGGATTTATGGCGTTATAATCTTGGCTGTTGGTTCAGATTTGACGATCAATATCCATTGATATCCTTTCGACCTGTACAAATTGCTAAAGAGCCCCTCGGCTTGTTCAGAATCAACCCGCCGTCCTCGGTCTATGTAAATTAATTGCTATTGAGCCCTGGATATTTATAAACTAGCCCCTGTACTCTTTAAAATTTGTAACGGTAGTCCGTAGCCTTGTTTTTAGTAAATAGAATTTAGGAAAAATGATTTATAATATATAAATAAATCAAATAATCTTAGAAAAATTTATAACTTGCACGTTTTAACTTCTTTTTGACCCATTCTAGTCGCATTAAATTCATAATAATGTTGTTTATCATCTAGTAACCTTGCTTTGTTATGAAATATAGATTTAAATTATGCACTTAGTTTATTCTATATTAAGCACATAAATCTTCAGAAAATCATAACTTTACAACCGTAGCTCCGAATTCAGTAGTTCTCGAACTTACGATCTCGTAGCAATGCGTAGATTATTATTATGCAGCTTGTGCTTATGTTTGATGTGATGTTAATTTTGCCTATACCATGTTTGTTTGTATTGCTATGAATAGTAGTGAGATCACGAGAATCTGAAGATCATCCTAGTTTCTAGAATCTCGAGTCCCAGGCAAGTTGTGCCCTTGATCACTCCTTTTTACCTAATAATGTTCGTTGTTAATCACTATGACATGCTCAGGTTAATTTGATGAGACCCAATAGGTTTCCCTAGCATTGTTTATCCACCACCTTGCAAACAGATGAATGATCGGGTAGATTTGCTATTGCTCTACTTGGTTTAGGGAAACTAATGTTTTATTATGGTCATGTTCCAATTATGTTATTGTTTAATTATTGTTCATAATAAGATCATATTGTCAATTGGAACATGGAGAACCGCCCGGAGAAACAGTGCTACCACAAGGGTGGTATGAGACGCCCTTGGCTGACTAATTAGGAAATCTAGTGGAGGACTACCTTACCCGAAAGGGGCAAGGGCAGTAGGGGAGTGGTCGATATAGGGAGGTTCTTGGGCTGATTTTGCTGCGACGGCTTTTCAGACGAGGGATCCCTATACTGCGCTTCCTAGAAATTGTAGCGGGTTTTCTGAAGCTAGTGGAACTTTGTAAAGGCCTCGTAGTGGTACCCTGCCTTGCTTCCTAGGTAGAGGTGTATGAGGTCCGATCAACCCATGGCAAATGGATAACACGACTCTTGGGTAAAGATATGCAACATCTACAGAGTGTAAAACTGGTATATCAGCCGTGCTCACAGTCATGAGTGGCTCAGACACTCACATGATTAATGTATGTAATTAAACTTAATTTGTCATATGCATTGCATCGTGGGTGTTGTTATTAATCTTGATCTCTTATTTAATTGGGTTTGTATCTACTTATACTTAGTAACTGCTAATAAAATTTTGACCAACTCTAAAAGCAATGCTCAGCTTTAACCATCTCCTTTGGTAAGCCTTACACTTCACATGAGCTCTCAACTTTGGTGAGTTCATGCAAATTATTCCCCACAACTTGTTGAGCGATGAACATGTGAGCTCACCCTTGCTGTACTCACATCCCCCCAGGTCAAAGACAGGTACCACAGGATGAGTGTCACACCCGGTTTTAGAAGGTAAACCGAATGCGAACCATGTACGTGCCAGGATCAGTTATTCACATACACAACAGTTACATAACATGGACATCATCACACAGTGCTCAAAATAGTATTAAAAGGGGAAGTAATAGTCGATTACATCATGCATCTGAGACGTCCATATAGTCCTTACAATAAATCAAAGTGCGGAAAAGAAACGTAGATAACTGCGGCCTTCACAGGCAGCCGACTGGGGGTTGCTGCTAACCCACACCTAGAACTCGTCGTAGTCTTGGAACTCCTGGAAGTCTCCTTCCACAGCTTCATCTTCTCCTGAGCAGTGGTTGCAATGCTGACAACCTGGGGGGGTTTGGTGTGTAGAGCAAGAGTGAGTACACATCAACATACTCAGCAAGTATCTTGTTTGGCTGTAGTGGACTAGCTTTATGTGGGGGTAAGTCAAGCAGTTGCTTTTAGTTGGTCAGTTTATTATTTACTAGTAGAAAGTCAGGTTTTAGCATTAACCCAAGTTATTAACCCAAAGTACCCTTTCCAAACGGAAAGAATACCACTTACCATTACCATAAGCATAATCATAACCATCCTCATTGTCATCTGTAAACCAAAATGTCTCTGATCAAGTACCACTAATCACTGGAGCTCCCTTGGCCGCTCATAACCGCGAGCACGGCTGATATATCAGTTTTCAAATACTCTGCAGAGGTTGTGCACTTTACCCACAAGCCGTGATTCCCTCTTGCCTCGGGCCGATCAAACCCTTAAACACTACCAAGGTGAATAGGCAGGGTCTCACTACGTAGCCTTTACAAAGATTTCCCCGGGGCTGTAGCCGCCCGTTAGGTTTCCTAAATGTACCGCACTCCTCCCCAAGGGACAAATCAACCTTGGCAGAGTGAGCCGCATACACCGAGCCCCATTGACGGCACAACGGCTAAGCGAACTACACCCCGGTTCCTCTAATTATTCAGCTAAGGGCGTCCCACTCCACCCTCATGGTTGCACTGTTTTCCCGGGCGGTCATCCATAGAACAGGTCCTTACGGAGAGGCACTCGAGAAACCGCTCGAGCCCCCTTGAAGACCACAAGTACAACATCATAATAAGAGAAGGGAAAACAGCGTATCATATATAATCTCATCATGTTCATTGATTATAGTTGAGCAATAGCATAAAGCTAAACAATAATAATCCAACCCAAATAGGTAAACAAGGACATGGATAACAAAAGCTAGTCAATCCTTAGGCATAAATGTGTAATGCGGGAGGTGAATTAAAGAGTGAATAGGACAGAGATAGGTCAAAGGACACTTGCCTCCACCAACCGACTGCTGCTCAGGGGCTTCTCCCGCGAGTTCCTCGGGCTCTTCAACCGGATCGTTCTCTATGCGATTGCAAGCACACATACATTCATCCATTCAAATTAGGAAACAAACAGTACACCATACAAGAGAACAAATAAAGTAAATATGCATCAAGTATGACATTCGGTATCGCATTCGTTAAGGTTAGAAAGAAACGGGGAAAGGTCTCGCAGGGGTTAAAGCTTATGCACGAATGATTAGTTACAATTGGTTCTAACAAAAGAATTTAGTTATATGCACTAATGGAAACCTAGTCATTTTTAGTTGATCAACATTGAACTGGATAAACAATTGATTATATGAATTAACTAGCGTAACGGAATTCTAAATTAAGTTTTTCTTATTTCATTAACATGAACGATGATTAGCTTGCCCAGAATAAAATAAATAACAATAATAAAAGAAAATAAAATAAAATAAAAATAAAAAAATAAAAAAGGGGGGCGGTTGAACCGGCCGGGGGGCGGTTGAACCGGCCGGGGGGCGGTTGAACCGGCCAGGGGCAGGGGCGGCTGGGCAGGGCGCGGGGCGGCCGAGCTGGGGCGGCTGGGCCGCGGGCAGGGGCGGCCGAGCGGCGGTGCGGGCGGCCGAGCCGGGCGGGCACAGGGGCGGCCGAGCCGGGTGGCCACAGGGGCGGCCAAGCGGCGGCTGGGCGCGCGGGCAGGGGCGGTTGGGGCGGGCGGCGGCCTGACCGGGGAGAGGGAGGGGAGGGGAGAGGGAAGGGAGAGGGGAGGGCTCACCGGGGACGGGGACGGGGCGGCCGAGCTGCAGGGGGCGGCAGCTAGGGCAGGGGGCGGCGGCTAGAGAGAAAATGGGAGAAAGGGAGGGAGAGAGAGGGATTTGGGGGAAAGAGGGAGGGGCGGCTGGGCCAGCTGGGCCCAAAGGGGGCACGCGGGGGGGGCGGCTGGGCCGGCCAGGGGCGGCTGGGTCGGCCGGGGCGGCCCACGGCGCGGGAGAGAGAAAAAGGGAGGAGAGAGAGAAGGGAAAAAAAGAAAGAAAAGAAAAGAAAAAAAAAGTTTTCTCCTTTTCGAAATCCGTTTTTTCCTGGATGAATGCACTTACATTTTTAAGCAATCGAAAGAATGCATGGTTCGGCATGGTGCATCAAACAACATAAAGTATTTTAAGGTTTTGCTTAACACGGGAATTCCAAGCCGAACCCCGCTAAAACTTTGGAAAAGGTCAAGGTTTAGCGAGAGAACGAGAAAAGAAAAGAGTAACGCCTGAATTTGGTGAGAGAAAAGAAGAAAAAATTCTACCCCCAAATTCAGGGCGTTACAAACCTATCCCCCTTAAAAGAATCTCGCCCTTGAGATTCAGGGTTGGCTAGCAAAGAGCTCTGGGTACTTGGCCATCAGATCATCTTCACGCTCCCAGGTTGCTTCTTCCTCAGGGTGATGATTCCATCTGACCTTACACATTCGGGTGGTCTTCCTTCGGGTGACTCTGTCTACAACCTCAAGGATCTGCACTGGCTTCTCAACGTAGGTCAAGTCCTCCTGGACTTCAAGACCTTCCACTGGCAACTGCTCTTCTGGCACACGCAAGCACTTCTTCAACTGAGACACATGAAAGACATCATGCACTGCGGACAAATTCTCTGGCAGACTGAGCTGATAGGCCACTTCTCCACGCTTTGCGAGAATTTGGTACGGACCAATGTAGCGGGGTGCTAGCTTGCCTTTGACTCCGAATCTTCTGACTCCTCTGATCGGTGACACTTTCAGATAGACGAAGTCTTCGACTTCGAAACTCAGCTCTCTTCTTCTTGTGTCTGCATAGCTTCGCTGCCTTGATTGCGCTATCTTCAAATTCTCTCGGACCATCTTGATGTTCTCTTCGGCTTCAAGCAAAATGTCTGGCCCGAACACTTGCTTTTCTCCAGGCTGATCCCATTGCAACGGAGTTCTGCAACTCCTTCCATAGAGCGCCTGAAACGGTGACATCTTCAAACTGGCCTGGTAACTGTTGTTATAGGAAAACTCTGCATAAGGCAATCGCTTGTCCCATCCGGACTGATCTTGCAACGCACAGGCTCTCAACATGTCTTCAAGAATTTGGTTGGTCCTTTCGGTCTGGCCATCTGTCTGCGGATGATAAGCTGAGCTGAAATTCAGATGTGTGCCCAAGGCTTCATGCAACTGCTGCCAGAAATGAGAGGTGAACTGCGTTCCTCTGTCTGACACTATCTTCTTTGGCACACCATGAAGACAAACGATCCGAGACATATACAACTCTGCCAGTACTGCGCTGCTATAGTTGGTCTTGACAGGTATGAAGTGGGCTGACTTGGTCAAACGGTCCACTACTACCCAAATAGAATCGTAGCCGGCTCGAGTGCGAGGCAATCCGACTATGAAATCCATGCCGATTTCATCCCATTTCCACTGAGGGATCTGCAACGGTTGCAACAATCCAGCTGGTCTCTGGTGCTTTGCCTTAATTCTTCAGCAACTATCGCACATAGCCACATGCTCTGCGATTTCCCTCTTCATTCCGTACCACCAGAATTTCTTCTTCAGATCCTGATACATCTTCTCACTGCCAGGGTGAATCGAATAGGCTGTCTCATGAGCTTCCTTAAGGATCAACTCCCGAATGGACTGGACATTGGGAACACACAAGCGGTCTTTGAACCATATCACGCCTTCTGCATCTTCTCGAAAATCTTTGCCTCTGCCATCTAGAATCAGTCGCCGGATCTCACTGATCTTCTCATCATTCTTCTGCGCTTCTTTGATTTCTCGCTCCAAGGTAGGTTCCAACTCAACTGTGACTACTCGCGAATTGTTCAGAAACCCGAGACTCAACCTGTCAAACTCTTTGGCCAACTCATAAGGCATCGGACGAGCGACCATCAGATTGACTTGACTCTTTCTGCTCAAAGCATCTGCCACTACATTTGCTTTACCTGGATGATAGTGAATCTCCAACTCATAGTCTTTGATCAGCTCTAACCATCTTCGCTGCCTCATATTCAACTCGGACTGAGTGAATATGTACTTCAGACTCTTGTGGTCTGTGTAAACATCGCATTTCTGTCCATACAGATAGTGCCTCCATGTCTTCAGCGCGTGAACCACTGCTGCCAACTCTAGGTCATGGATTGGGTAATTCTTCTCATGAACCTTCAGCTGTCGGGACGAGTAAGCCACAACTCTTCCCTCTTGCATCAACACGCATCCCAAACCTGTGTAACAAGCATCACAGTACACAGAGAAGGGCTTGTGCACATCAGGCAAGACTAGGACAGGCGCTGTTGTCAACTTCTCTTTCAGCGCTTCGAAGGCCTCTTGACATTTCTGGGTCCACTTGAACTCAACCTTGTTGCCTAGCAACGCTGTCATTGGTTTCGCAATCTTCGAAAACCCTTCAATGAATCGCCGATAATATCCGGCCATTCCAATGAAGCTCTTGATTCCTCGAGCATCTGTTGGCGCTTTCCAGTTCAGAATGTCTGCCACTTTCTTCGGATCCACAGCTAATCCTTCTTTGTTGATTATGTGACCCAAGAACAGGACTTCACTGATCCAGAACTCACACTTGCTCAACTTTGCATACAACTGGTGCTCTCGCAATCTCTGCAATACCATCCTCAAATGATCTGCATGTTTTTCTTCGCTTTGAGAATAAACCAGAATGTCATCAATGAATACCACCACAAACTTATCAAGATAATCCATGAATACACTATTCATCAAGTTCATGAAAAACGCTGGTGCATTGGTCAAACCAAAAGACATCACTGTGAACTCATATAATCCATACTTGGTAGTGAATGTCGTCTTCGGAATGTCCGAAGGTCGGATCCTGAGCTGATGATAACCTGACCTCAGATCGATCTTGGAGAACACACTGGCTCCTCTCAACTGGTCGAACAGATCTTCTATTCTGGGCAAAGGGTACTTATTCTTGATCATGACTTCATTCAAAGCTCGATAATCGATACACATCCTTTTGGTGCCGTCTTTCTTTTCCACGAACAAGACAGGGGCGGCCCAAGGCGAGGTGCTTGGCCGGATGTAACCTTTCTCTGACAGCTCATCAATCTGCTTCTTAAGCTCAACCAACTCTGGTCCGGATATTCTGTAAGCTCTCTTAAAGATGGGGGCGGTTCCAGGAAGAAGCTCTATGGCAAACTCAACTTTCCGCTCTGGTGGCATACCCGGTAGGTCCTTTGGAAACACATCTGGGAACTCAGACACAACCTTGATACTCTCAATTGGGTCTGCTTCACTGCTATCGACAGCCATCTGGTAACAACTTCCTCTCTTCAGCTCAGGCGGGACTAACTCGGTCACCACTTCCTCTCCTAGTGGGGACACTAACTTGATTGTCCTTTTATCACAACTGATAACTGCCTGATACTTATCTAGCCAATTCATCCCTAGGATGACATCTATTCCCTGAGTACCCATTACTATAAGGTTAGCGGGAAACGCTACCCCCCTTATTTCCACGCTTACGTTCAAACAGATGCTATCAGCTCGAATTCTACCACCGGCGGAGTCAATTTGAATGGGGGTCGACATGGTAGTAATTGGAAGATTATGTGCTTCTACCCATGATGCAGTAATGAACGAATGCGTTGCTCCAGTATCAAATAACACTTCTGCAATATGGGAGTCGACTGGGAACATACCTACTATCATGCCGGGGGTCTCCTGAACCGCTTCAGCCTCCAAGTGGTTCAGCCTCCCATGATTATAGCACGGTTGAGAGCGGTTGCCTGCTCCAGGCTGAGACACATTCTGCTTTGCTGGGGCATTGGGGTGACTGCTGCTGGGCTGCCTTCTTCGGACATTGCATCACCCAGTGGCCTTGCTCTCCACAGTGGAAACATGCTCTGTTTCCAACCTGAGCTGGTGCTGCCTGATTGTTCTGCTGGGTTGCTGGGGCAGGAAGGCGAGGTGTCTGCTGATTCTGCCTCTGAAACTGGCCTCCTGACTGATTGCTCTGACGGTTCTGGTACTGATGCTGAGGATACTGCCTTCAGAACTGCTGATGCTGCTGAGGTGGACGCTGGTTCTGCCTGAACTGCTGAGGTTGATTGCCTGAGAAATGAGGACGGCTGCTGCTTCCAGGTTGAGGTCCACTGATCTTGCGCTTACGATCCTCCATCTCCTTACGCTTCCTTTCTGTCATGATTGCTCTGTCAATCAGGTGCTGAAATGTCGGGAAGGTATGATTCATCAGTTGGTAGTGCAGAGGGTCAACCAAGCCTCTCAAGAAACGGTACTGTCGCTTGGCGTCGGTGTTGACATCCTCAGGAGCATAGCGAGACAACTGCAGAAACCTGTCTCGATACTCACTGACAGATGATGACCCTTGCTTAAGGGCCAGGAACTCCTCCTTCTTCACTGTCATCAGACCTGCAGGCACATGGTACTGACGAAAGCTACCTCTGAACTCTTCCCAGGTGATGGCATCGGGGTTGGCATGGGTGGCGAGATAAGACTCCCACCATGATTGGGCTGCTCCTCTCAACAGACGGGGACCATACAAGACTTTCTCCCTGTCATCACACTGAGCGGTATGCAACTCCCGCTCCACAGTGCGCAGCCAATCTTCAGCATCCATGGTGTCAGAAGAGTGAGCGAACGTTGGGGGATGACCTCTCATGAATTCAGCACGCTTGTCTCTGGGCATCTAAGGCATCTGAGGCTGGGGTGGTGCTTGCTGCTGTTGCTGCTGCTGCTGCTGCTGAATGGCGGCCAGAGTCTGACCGATGGCTTGAACCGCTTGAGTCTGCATCAGAAACATTTGCTCGATGGACATCGGGGGCGGGGGCGGCAGGTGCTGCTGCTGGGGCACCTCATCCTGCGGAGCAGCTCGCTCCTGCTGAGCACGCCTTCCTCCTCTGCGCCTGTTCTCTGACATCTGCAGAATGCAACCACACATCAGAACTGATCTTGCAAATCTTGCAGCATAAGAAAAGAGTATAGAATTCTCCAATAGCACTGAACAGATGAGCATCTTCACTGATCTCCAACACAGACCACACAGCTTCTCAGATAAAGAGGAAAGTGGAATAAAGGTTTCCCAACTATATAACTAACTCCATTAACATATAACAGGTAAACCATAATGCAGGGGGTACCCACACTCTGGTGACAGTCATTACAAAGATCCAAACCAAACATAGTTCATCATGACAAACATAAATGCACAGGATATAGCAAACTACCCTGTCTAACTAAGACTAACTAACAGCGAGACTAACGCTAAGACTGTAGCTTCTACGTATGTATTTTGTATTAATTACAAGACCCAACTCTAACGATCTATGGTTCTAGATTTATCTTGGTCTTGCAGTCGGGATTGCCATAAGACTGGAGTCCACGCCGAGGTGAGCGGTACGGGTGCTGAGTCCCAACGGGAGCGGGGGAACCATCATCCAAGTGACGACGTTCCGCGCGCTCAGCCCGCAGCAGGGCGATCTCAGCACGAGCCCTACTCAGCTCGTCTATTGCATGGTCCAGCTCCGTGTTTAGCACGGCGGCTAGGTTGACTGTGCTGCTCAACCTAGGATTGTCCTCACCAGCAGGTGAAACAATCACGCCTCCTGTGCTGCCAGATGGACGGCGGGGGTAATACTTCAGGTCAAGACCGTCAGCTACCCCACCGAGAACCGAGCAGTAGTGCGAAAGCGCACGCCGTGCAGCATCCTGCATGGCTGCCTCAGCTGAGTCCCGCTCAGAGATAGAATAGTGCTCTGAGCAAGCCTCTGCGCCCTGGAGACTGTTCTCCGGACGGCGCACCAAACAGGTCGCCTCCCAGCGGTCCGGGTAAACCCCGCGACTATGCTGGTAGACCACACAGCGATACTCGATGGACCAAGTACGCCGGTCAAGTGCCTGACGTAGCAGGGTGTCGAGCGCGTCGTGGAAGTGACACCCGCGAGCAGCGTCGCGAGTGATGGGTCGAGCAACCCATCCTTCCGGCTCATGGTCAGCAGGGAAGTCAGTGTCGTGGCTCGGGCTGTCGTCGCCATCTCCGTCGTCTGGGTCTCCTCCAGCAGCTACTCCAGGGGCTGGGGCGCCCAGTGGTGGTGCAGGGGGCGCCTCCAAGGGAAGCACAGGAGAGCAGCTCCTCACAGACTCTATCTCCTGCTGGAGCGAGAAAGAAGAGCCCTGTTGCTCCTGTCGTCGACGTTCCTGCTCCTCATGCAGGCGGTGGTGCAGTCTCTCCAAGTGGCTGGACTGTCCGGCCACGGGACGGCGAAGCGGACGCTCCGCAAGGCACCGCAAGCAAAAGAGTGAGAACAGAATTAATATGACCAGCAAATAATGAATCATAAATAAATGAAGGATTAGAATAAAACATAATTTTCAGCAAGGTATAATATATAGTAGAACATAGGTTTGGTCAGTATGACCAACTTTTGAAGGGATATCAAAGTCAAGGCAGTGACAGAGGTCTATAATCCTTAGAACGACCATTCTACTCTAGATTAGCGGTCCTACAGTCAGCACGGCTTTGATACCACTTATGTCACACCCGGTTTTAGAAGGTAAACCGAATGCGAACCATGTACGTGCCAGGATCAGTTATTCACGTACACAACAGTTACATAACATGGACATCATCACACAGTGCTCAAAATAGTATTAAAAGGGGAAGTAATAGTCGATTACATCATGCATCTGAGACGTCCATATAGTCCTTACAATAAATCAAAGTGCGGAAAAGAAACATAGATAACTGCGGCCTTCACAGGCAGCCGACTAGGGGTTGCCGCTAACCCACACCTAGAACTCGTCGTAGTCTTGGAACTCCTGGAAGTCTCCTTCCACAGCTTCATCTTCTCCTGAGCAGTGGTTGCAATGCTGACAACCTGGGGGGGTTTGGTGTGTAGAGCAAGAGTGAGTACACATCAACATACTCAGCAAGTATCCTGTTTGGCTGTAGTGGACTAGCTTTATGTGGGGGTAAGTCAAGCAGTTGCTTTTAGTTGGTCAGTTTATTATTTACTAGTAGAAAGCCAGGTTTTAGCATTAACCCAAGTTATTAACCCAAAGTACCCTTTCCAAACGGAAAGAATACCACTTACCATTACCATAAGCATAATCATAACCATCCTCATTGTCATCTGTAAACCAAAATGTCTCTGATCAAGTACCACTAATCACTGGAGCTCCCTTGGCCGCTCATAACCGCGAGCACGGCTGATATATCAGTTTTCAAATACTCTGCAGAGGTTGTGCACTTTACCCACAAGCCGTGATTCCCTCTTGCCTCGGGCCGATCAAACCCTTAAACACTACCAAGGTGAATAGGCAGGGTCTCACTACGTAGCCTTTACAAAGATTTCCCCGGGGCTGTAGCCGCCCGTTAGGTTTCCTAAATGTACCGCACTCCTCCCCAAGGGACAAATCAACCTTGGCAGAGCGAGCCGCATACACCGAGCCCCATTGACGGCACAACGGCTAAGCGAACTACACCCCGGTTCCTCTAATTATTCAGCTAAGGGCGTCCCACTCCACCCTCATGGTTGCACTGTTTTCCCAGGCGGTCATCCATAGAACAGGTCCTTACGGAGAAGCACTCGAGAAACCGCTCGAGCCCCCTTGAAGACCACAAGTACAACATCATAATAAGAGAAGGGAAAACAGCGTATCATATATAATCTCATCATGTTCATTGATTATAGTTGAGCAATAGCATAAAGCTAAACAATAATAATCCAACCCAAATAGGTAAACAAGAACATGGATAACAAAAGTTAGTCAATCCTTAGGCATAAATGTGTAATGCGGGAGGTGAATTAAAGAGTGAATAGGACAGAGATAGGTCAAAGGACACTTGCCTCCACCAACCGACTGCTGCTCAGGGGCTTCTCCCGCGAGTTCCTCGGGCTCTTCAACCGGATCGTTCTCTATGCGATTGCAAGCACACATACATTCATCCATTCAAATTAGGAAACAAACAGTACACCATACAAGAGAACAAATAAAGTAAATATGCATCAAGTATGACATTCGGTATCGCATTCGTTAAGGTTAGAAAGAAACGAGGAAAGGTCTCGCAGGGGTTAAAGCTTATGCACGAATGATTAGTTACAATTGGTTCTAACAAAAGAATTTAGTTATATGCACTAATGGAAACCTAGCCATTTTTAGTTGATCAACATTGAACTGGATAAACAATTGATTATATGAATTAACTAGCGTAACGGAATTCTAAATTAAGTTTTTCTTATTTCATTAACATGAACGATGATTAGCTTGCCCAGAATAAAATAAATAACAATAATAAAAGAAAATAAAATAAAATAAAATAAAAATAAA
This sequence comes from Zea luxurians, assembly GCA_029449295.1. Classification (NCBI taxonomy): domain Eukaryota; kingdom Viridiplantae; phylum Streptophyta; class Magnoliopsida; order Poales; family Poaceae; genus Zea; species Zea luxurians. The sequence goes on along the minus strand of JAOPSE010000350.1, from coordinate 557,769 downwards.
AAATAAAAAAAGGGGGGCGGTTGAACCGGCCGGGGGGGGGCGGTTGAACCGGCCAGGGGCAGGGGCGACTGGGCAGGGCGCGGGCGCGGGGCGGCCGAGCTGGGGCGGCTGGGCCGCGGGCAGGGGCGGCCGAGCGGCGGTGCGGGCGGCCGAGCCGGGCGGCCACAGGGGCGGCCGAGCGGCGGCTGGGCGCGCGGGCAGGGGCGGTTGGGCCGGGCGGCGGCCTGACCGGGGAGAGGGGAGGGCTCACCGTGGACGGGGACGGGACGGCCGAGCTGCAGGGGGCGGCGGCTAGGGCAGGGGGCGGCGGCTAGACAGAAAATGGGAGAAAGGGAGGGAGAGAGAGGGATTTGGGGGAAAGAGGGAGGGGCGGCTGGGCCAGCTGGGCCCAAAGGGGGCGCGCGGGGGGGCGGCTGGGCCGGCCAGGGGCGGCTGGGTCGGCCGGGGCGGCCCACGGCGCGGGAGAGAGAAAAAGGGAGGAGAGAGAGAAGGGAAAAAAAGAAAGAAAAGAAAAGAAAAAAAGTTTTCTCCTTTTCGAAATCCGTTTTTTCCTGGATGAATGCACTTACATTTTTAAGCAATCGAAAGAATGCATGGTTCGGCATGGTGCATCAAACAACATAAAGTATTTTAAGGTTTTGCTTAACACGGGAATTCCAAGCCGAACCCCGCTAAAACTTTGGAAAAGGTCAAGGTTTAGCGAGAGAACGAGAAAAGAAAAGAGTAACGCCTGAATTTGGTGAGAGAAAAGAAGAAAAAATTCTACCCCCAAATTCAGGGCGTTACAATGAGGCGCATGAAGGATGTTGTGATGAGTTCGTGAGTGGTCTAGGCCGTCATCTTCCAGTCAACTTTAGGTTGCTAGATCGTTGTCTTCAAATGATGTAATTATTTAATTATTTTATATAGAACTCTGTTATATTTATAAATGATGTGACATTCGTTTCTGTACCATGAGTCATCATATGTGTGAGACTTGATCCCAGCACACTTGGTGATTATCTCGCGCCCGATTTTTGGACCCCTAAAACCCGGGTGTGACAAAAAGGTAAAGAATGAAAGATAAATTGATTGTTGATAGGGATGAAAACGGTCGGAAACGATCGGTAAACACTAAAACTGTTACCATTATCATATTTTTTATCGGAAATGAAATCGGAAACGGTAACTCCGAAAATGGAAACGATATCGGTACTTCGGAAACATCGGAAACGAAAGTTCGGTACGGAAAATACTCCGGTAACGGTCGAAATCTAAAATTCGATCGGTAAACACATCAATATAATAACTTCACAATACAATAAAGATCGCAAATATCACAAGTACACAATTCACAATATAATAAGCTCACAAAGATTACAAGTTAATAATATAACAAGTTTAAGTTCACATAGTCAAAGATTAATCTTACTTTGCTCCAACTATATTAAAAATGACTAGTTAACCAAACAATTCGATATTATAAACTATATATATATATATATATATATATATATATATATATATATATATATATATATATACACGCGCGCGTACATTAGGCACAAGCATTGCTCCTGCCGCACAGCAGCCACCCGCGATGGCCCACGAAGTCTACACGTGACGGCCCAGGCAGCAAACGCCCTACAGGTACAGCCGCGTGTGATGGGCTGATGGCTAAGCGCTAGGCAGTACTGCAAGTTGTAACTCTGTGAGCATACATATTTGTCCCACATCGCCCAGTTATAACAGATTGACCAACTGATTTTTCTATATAAAGACGTCATGCCATTCTTATTTGACAATTCCTAAACATCTGGACTGGAGTGAAGTGTGGGCTTGACTGCCAACTTTATTTTTAATTATTTTTGGAATACTTTTGTTTTTTATTATCTTCGGAAAATTCCGAAATTTAAAATCGGTAAATTCCGGTTAAATTCGGTAACCGAAGGAAACGGTCGGTAAAAGGTTGTACCGATTTTGATACCGATTCCGGTATAAAATTCCGATTACCGTTTCCGATTTCGAAAAATACCGTTATTGTTGAATTCGGTCGGAAAAAATCGAAAACGGTACCCGAAAAACCGAAAAATTCCGAAACCGTTTTCAACCCTAATTGTTGATGTTTCAATCAGTCGTACCCCTTTATATATATAGGGGGATGTCTAGACTCATTCCTAGGTGTCTTCCAACAACCGCAGGTTTAGAGGGATAAACCCGTGTGGAAAATGGATTAGTTGCACCGGATTTGATCTATTCGCGGGCCGTCCACGCCTATGGGCGAACCATTCGTGGGCCATAAATGGTGCTCAACACTTATCATCTTATGCTACTCCCACATGAGCACCTCACAACAGAACAATCTTGAGATTGAGAACCCCTGAGCACATCCAACTAGAGATGGCAATGAGTATCCGCGATCTGATGGGTATTTACTCCATTAGAGTATGTATATGTGCTAAATATTCTACCCATAAGTCTCTTGTTGGGTAGAATGTTCTGCCCTCACCCATACCTGTTAACCCGCGGGTATAAAATATCCAATATAAACTTAGTTTAAAAGGATGAACTTGATCTTCAGTCAGCCAACTCTTTTGACTATTTAACAAACTTTTGATGATAATATCATAAAAGGCTTAACAACTATTTGATGACCATGTAAAGAAACATGTAATATGTTATATGGTACTATCCTAGTATTACTATTTTATCCAATGGTCTATGGTGCTGTTGAATGTATGATTGAATGATGCTAGAAATTTTGTAATGTATTTAAATAGATATACTTAATGTATGTTCAATATATTATTTTGATAGATATTTAATCTTTATGGGTGCATGTGACTCGACGCGTGACTCATACCTACATGAGTACCCGACGTGTGACCTATACCCACACGAGTATGAGGGGAAAATCCATAACTAACAGTGGATATTGCTGATCCAATAGAGTTATTGTTTTGTTGTGTGTATGGATATGAAGTAGTAATACCGGTGACCCATTGCCATCTCTATCTCCAACAAAATCTCCCCTACGCATGGCTTTGAGGCTTTCTAACATCCAGTGACACCTGGACACAAAGAAAGTTCGCAATAGGCAATAGCTGAACCATCATCCTCAGCAGTCAGCATCCACATCCGGTGCCTTCTCCACCAATCCTCCTCCTAGTTTCCATATTCATCATACCCACAGGGACATGCTGCAGGTGATTACCGGATACAGGAATCAACATCAAGGTCCGACACACAAAATATGTCATTTCCTTCAAATAACAGAACCAGCATCAAAAACAAAAAATAAGGACTGTTGTGTATAACACTGAACCATGGAAAAAAAAATCTACACTCACTTCAATACCAAGTAGTGGAACCAAATGATTGTACAACCAACTATAATGGATATATATCCCACACCAATATTAACACCGTGGTCACACCTGAACTCCTGAACCAATGGTTAACCTTTTCACGACTGGGTGCACCGCAGGACAAACGAAAAGCATGTACAGCAAAACAGCGAACAGGGTGAAAAATCGCAATATCTCCCGTGTGGCTTGTGCTAGCAACCCACAGCCAACCCTTCTTTTGGGGCAGAGGTGACGCACTCTTTTGTAGTAGTAGAGGTCACACGAAGAATGGCTTGGGCACTTAATGCGGAGAGCTTGGACTGGCAGAAAGCCTCCCATGATTCAGCATCTGGCGAGGCAGAGGCCTCGACCTCGTGTTCGTCAGAAGTTGAGGCCTGAGACTTCTCATAGAATGCTTGCAGTTCCAGTGCCAGGTTGCGAGCAGCCTCCCTTGATTCAGGAAGCTGGTCGCTAAGTTGGGTTGCCGCAATCTGGATGAGCTTATCCATACCATATTCTTTGATTCCCACCACATCCTGGACAAAAAGAAAAACACCATTATTATTTGTTATTATATACAAAAAAAACTCGGCCGGAGAGGGAAAGACCACCCTCCAAGTATTTATATTAAGAAGAGACCGAAACATGGTCCCGGCCGAAAAAATCTCTGAACCCTAGCCCCCCATCACTAGTGGGCTGTCATCGCCCACTCTGCAACGGCCCAACCGGAGGGTGGCGCGCAGGACGTAAACTAGGCGCTTGTGGGGCACAACAAGGAGATTTTTTTTAACTAAGCCAGAAATTCACCCCTCTCGGGAATCGAACCCAGGACCCAGGACCTAGAGGTGCTACTCGAAAGCCTCAACCATTACGCTAGAGGCCCTTTCGCTTGTTATTATATTAGCATACAACCTCTCTTGAAAGACACGAGGACAACAAAAACATTGACTAACGCATGTAGATCTACAGTACACAAAACTGTATATTCAGCCTTCCATCACTCTTGTGCTATTGAAGGTGACAGCAAAGTATGAGTTAGGGCATGTAGACATGCAACCTACAGCTAACTACGCATCTGCCATCACAATATTCTAAACCATCAAACCCCTAACATGTCAACTAGCTAATTATTTGGCTACCACCCAGCTCCACCTTATGGTGAAGGAGATTCAATGTTAAGAATATACATCAAAGTATTCAAAAAATAAACTAAAAAGATCTGAATTATATTGGAAGGAGAAGGGTAGTATGCAAGGAAACTAAAACATTAACACCTACTCCCTCCGTCCACATGAGTTTGTCGTTTGGGTTTGTACTAGTCAATCACTATCAATTTTGACCTATTATACTAGATATTTTATAAGATTTTACAACATAAAACTAAAATTATTAGATTCGTCATGACTTGAACTATCATAATATGTAATTATTTTAGTTTGAAATAATTTAATCTTATATATATTGTTGGTCAAAGTTTAAATAGTTTGACTTAGGACAAACCCAAAACGACAAACTCATGTGGACTAAGGGAGTACCTGATTGGTCACTTGGTAAGCTGCAACTATACAAAAGTTCAGGCAAGAAACTTCACTTACAAGGCGTGGTACACTCTTGCTGAAACACACTGATGCTTTTGCTCGGATCCGTGGATTCTTGTTCTTGAGGTAAGGCAGCATTCTTGGCAAGAGTAGTAAAGGGGAGATCCAACTTGTCATCGATATAAGAGCTGCCTCTGCAGCTTCACAGACAAAACGCTTATCTTGTGAAGCCTTCAGAAACAGTTGTACTAGCTGTGATTGTATTTGACAAAACAAAGAAGGGTGTTTTCAGAAACCTTATAGTTAATAGAAGAAATTTTAAATCAATAGGAACACTCACCAGTGGATCGATTGAGTGAACCATTAAGTCACCATAGGCCTTAAAGATGTCAGCACAAGTCATTAGTGCAGTTTTGCATACAGCACTTCTTGGGTTCTTCACAGATTTCACGATAAGAGGAACTAGAGGCTCCCTACAATTCAAACAGTTTGTACTGAACAATTAATAAACATTCAAACAGTTTGTACTGAACAATTAATAAACGAGAAATACATTTCTGTACCACTGGCATGAATAAGTGGTTCCGGAAGATATCAGAAGGATTGTCTAAACAGGAACACATTTTTCTGAATATATGCTGGGGGGAAACTTACAGAAGCTCCTGCAATCGTTCCTTGTGATACATTGCCAACTGACGGACATTGTTGAGAGCTTCACATGTCATAACCCAGTCCTTTGAATCCAATCTTTTAGCTAAGGTCTGTTGAGTAAAATAGAAACGATAAAACTCAGCTCTGACTAGAACCAACAAACAAAGAACTGGTAAAATAGCAAAGAGAAATCCATCTGTCCAATAAATAATATAAATGTGCAAACCATTGCCATACACTTAGAGCTGCATCGACATCTGGGAGATCTACTAGATTTTCAGAATCAATGTACTCCACATCTGCAATGGCAGCCTCATTTCCATTAGTCACAGTGTCGTGGCAAGCAGACGGAGCTTTTTCTTCCTTGTTGGCACATTTGTTGCCATTCAACACAGGCTTGGTAATGCAGGATTTCACAGAATTGTCTTTTCCATTCTCCAGGTCTGCTGACTGAGAAACATTGAGATCTTTCAAAGCCCTTCCTGACATTTTCACACCGTGTAACCTGCATGGATTATTAGCAGAAAAAGGCACTTAAGAACAAAATGAACAGAATTCAGTACATTCTAACAGGTGGAGAATAAAATAGTTAAAAGGGTATCGCCGGTGATTGCTTGGAGCATTTTCCATAGGAAATAGATGGCACAAAGTATAGTCAACCAAGTCCATGGAACAAGGGTCAAGTAATAAAATTACACAATAAATATAATCTGACATTCAGAGCTACAATCTGACAAATGATAATCCAATCCACTATAGTGTGGGATACCTCCCTACACAAAATTCCACAAGGCTTAGGCCAGGACGGCATAGAATACAGTGACCGGCACAGTCAAGAGAGTGAGAGACAATCACAAATGTCTGGCAACTTATTAAAAAAAACGCGTCATGGGTACAAGTGTAGAAGCTAAGCAAACCACGCAGCAGATAAATCCAGAAGTAACCGATGGGGCAACTGAGGAATCGGATTCAACCAACAATACCCCAGTCGGAGCAAAGTGGAAGTCCCTACAGTCCAGAACCACTACATTAGAGTATGCTGAGAAGTACTCTAGTCGAAACGCGACTCCTACGGAGGGAAAGCAGCTTGGTTTCGGTGTGGCCCCGTCGACGGCGGCGACACAAGCCCTCACACTCCGGCAGCTCTCCACTACCACCCTAGATCCACCGCAGGAGAGCAGCGCAATTCCAACGCCCGCCACAGTCGCTAGAAAATTAACACGTGAAACGGGACAGCCAGCCCAGATCCGCGCGGCGGTAAATGCCGCGAAGCGCGAGATCGTGACGAGCAATCGGGGCAACGGAAGGTTATGCGAGGGGAAGGGGAGGGGAGGCAAGGGATTACCTGGCACAAGGGTGCGGCGGCGGCGGCGGCTCGCTCTCTGCCGTCGTCGGCCTGGGCTGGGACTGAACGGGGCTGCGTTCGGACTGCAAATGGCGGCTTATGTATAGGGCCTGGACACAAACACACAAATACTACTACCTCATTGGATTCCGAAAAAAAAATAATTTCAGCAATAATTGTCTCATAATTATGGGGGATCCCCTTCCGTTCGAGGTGGCCGTCAGTTGGGGGAGTTTGAAAAATCGGAGAACTCGGGGGGGAGTGATTAACGGGAGGCGCGGCACTGCGGCAGTTGCGGGTTGGTGGTACGAGTCCACCCGGAGAGCGACCCCCGTGCTGGCAAGACACCGGCCACGTGGCAGCCGAAGGAGACAGGCTACAGCGCGGGTCCACCTTCCAGTGAGCTCACCACACTACCTCCACGTCTGCGGCGGAGGAAATGAGGTGCTTGCCAGCCGGCCGGCCGGCCGGCTTGTCCCGTCACGTCGGTGATTGCTTGGCGGAGAGAGTGGTTATTCAGCCCGGTCCAGTAAGTAACGCTTCCCGCGCGGCCTGTCTAGCACGACCGCATTCTCGAATGGCTTCCTCTCACACCGTAATCCGAAGGACGGACGGGTAAGAGGCCACCAAGCCTCCATCACAATTCACGACGGCTTCCTCACACCGGTTCTGCCTGCGACGTCTACTGGGTCTGTTTAGATGTCATTTTAGTCTCTGTCATATATATAGATGTACATTTGGGCCGGACCTGATGCGTCGGCCCGAAGCACGGAAAAAAAAGCACGGTCCAAGCACAGCATGGCTCGAAATATTTTAGTGCCGGGCCGGCACGGCCCGTTATATCGGGCCGGGTTTGGGCCGAGGTCACGGCCCATGTGCGGGCATGAGCACGGCCCGTTTAAGGCAGGCACGAAATGGCCCATATAGAGGCACGAAAAGGCCATATATTTATTAAAACCACACTTCATTTTCACACTTTCATATACTTGATAAAGAACATAAATCTAGAGATAATACTAGTTAGATGTTTTTGTAGCTTTGAATTAGAGTATGTGATGTAATTTTACTTTTGTTATGAACATTAGACAATAAACTTGTCGGGGACCATAATTAGGGGTACCCTCAAGACGCCTAATTCTCAGCTGGTAACCCCCATCAGCATAAAGCTGCAGAGGCCTGATGGGTTTGATTAAGTCAGGGATCAGTCCATACGAGTGACTTGACCACGCCACGCCCGAGCCTAGCCTCGGGCGAGGGCAGCCGACCCTAAGATGACTCCGTCTCGCCTGAGGCCTCCTCTTTCACGGCAGACGCATCTCCGGCTCGCCCTAGGCCCCGCCTTCGATAAGCAGAAACCCTGACTAAATCACCGCGCCAACCGACCGAGTCACCGGGGCGTTTAACGCAAAAGGTAAGACCAACGGGCGACCAGACTTCGCTAGAGGCACCATAGGAGACTCCGCCCGACCCAGGGCTCGGACTCGGGCTAAGGCCCCGGAAGACGGTGAACTCCGCTCCGCCCAAGGGCTCGGACTCGGGCTAAGGCCCCGGAAGACGGCGAACTCCGCTCCGCCCGACCCCAGGGCTCGGACTCGGGCTAAGGCCCCGGAAGACGACGAACTCCGCCTCGCCCGACCCAGGGCTCGGACTCCACCTCGGCCTCTGCTGAACGATCTCCGCCTCGCCCGACCCAGGGCTCGGACTTTGCCTCTGTCTTGCAGGACGGACTCGACCTCGGCTTCGGAGGAGCCTCCACGACGCCCGACTTAGGACACGAGACCGCCACGTCAACAGGAAGCGCCATCATCACCCTGCCCTGAGCCGACTTGGGTCGCAGAGGACAAGACCGGCGTCCCATCTGGCCAGCCACGCCAGATAGGCAAATGATGGCGCCCCGCTAGACCATGACGACGGCGACTCTCAGCTCCCTTACGAAAGCAGGAGGACGTCAGCAAGGGCCCAGCCACTCCGACAGCTGTCTCCCCGTCCGGCTCCGTTACTCCTCCAACAGCCACGACGCCACACCAACAGGGTGCCAAGATCTCTCCGGCTGCCACCTTGGCATGTACATAGGGCGCTAGCTCTCCCTCGCTAGACACGTAGCACCTTGCTACACCCCCATCTTGTACACCTGGATCCTCTCCTTACGACTATAAAAGGAAGGACCAGGGCCTTCTTAGAGAAGGTTGGCCTCGCGGGGACGAAGGGCAGGGGCAGGCGCTCTCTCGGGGCCGCTCGCTTCCCCTCACCTCGCGCGGACGCTTGTAACCCCCTACTGCAAGCGCACCCGACCTGGGCGCGGGACGAACACGAAGGCCGCGGGAATTCTCCGACTCCCTCACGACCCGGCTCCGGCCACCGACCTCTCTCTCTGTTCCCCCCTTCGCGCTCGCCCACGCGCTCGACCCATCTGGGCTGGGGCACGCGGCACTCTCACTCGTCGGCTCGGGGACCCCCCGGTCTCGGAACGCCGACAGTTGGCGCGCCAGGTAGGGGCCTGCTGCGTGTTGACGTTCGATTTCCCGTCAAGCTCCAGATGGGCAGTCTCCAACAACCTCTTCAACCCGGGACGGTGCTCCGTTTCGGGAACCTCGAGTTCATGTCTCTCGACGGCGACTACGACATGGTACTCCTTCCACCGCCGCGCGGCAGCGACAATGGTGGCGGACAGCCCGCCCGCCGGCGGCGGAATCGACGACGTCATTCCCGCGTGGGGGAAGGACAACTTTCGAGCTCGCCCCATCCTCTCCCTCGCCATCGGAGGAGGAGGAGGCGGGGCAACCGGGGCCGAGCGGGAGATCGCGCTCCGACGGCTGTCGACCAAATCGACATCCCCGGCGCCTCAACGGAGGACACGCCAAGCGTCGCCCTCGCGTTCAAGGCAAGCGCGAGCGCCATCCCCCCGCAACACGTCGACCCCGAGCAAGTGGACGACGCCAGCACGCTCACGGAGGCCTGCAGGACGTCGCCCTCGTACCCAAGACGACGGCGCGGTCAGCCCCCGACTTGACTTCATCGCCCCTCGTCGACAAAAAGGTACCGACTGCTACCCATCTTTCGTCATTTCGACTCGGCCTCAGCCCGCCTGGCGATCTCGCTTTGGCGGGCGCTCACATTGAGGCGAGTGCAACCTCTCTGGGGTTTCGTGTGCGGTCGCCTTGGGACCGATTGACGGGTGTCTCGACCTACGGACCCTCTGGGTCCGAGGAAGATGACGACCCCAGCATCTGCTGGGATTTCTCCGGATCTGGCAACCCTAGTGCCGTGCGGGACTTCATGACCGCATGTGACTACTGCCTCTCCGACTGTTCCGACGGCAGCCGCAGCCTTGGCGACAAGGACTGCGGCCCGAGTCGCGAATGTTTCCACATCGAGTTAGGGGATCCCTCCGGAGGCGGCTGTCTCGGCACGCCGGAGGATGGTGATCCCCCTAGGCCAGCGCCTCGCGCCGACATCCCGCGGGAGCTAGCTGTGGTCCCCGTTCCGGCGGGGGGTCACGACCCACAGCTCGAGCAAGTCCGCGGGGCGCAGGCCGGGCTCGATGAGGGAGCAGGAGCGCTCGAGGCAATCCGCCAGAACATCGGGCAGGTGTGGGCGAGCCAGCCCCCGGCCGGAGGAATACGTCACCTGCCCCAAGGTCTCCAGCACCGCATCGCCAACGATGCCAGGGACAGACCGCCACCCCCATCCGGCGGAACCGGTCAGGACCTGGCCGCCGCAGCGATGCTCCTCCGCGCGATGCCGGAGTCATCAACCACCGAGGGTCGGCGAATCCAGGGAGAACTTAAGCATCTCCTGGAAGGCGCTGCGGCCCGGCGGGCCGAGAGCTCTGCCTCCCGAAGGCAGGGATACCCCTCGGAACCTCGTGCCGCAACTTCCCGACTCACGCGGGAAGCCTCGGTCTTCACCGGGCGCACGCGCAACGTCGCGCCTGCGGCCCCGGGCCACCTCGGCGACGAGCACCCTCATCGTGACCGTCGGGCACGCCTCGACGAAAGGGTGCGCCGAGGCTACCACCCCAGGCGTGGGGGACGCTACGACAGCGGGGAGGATCAGAGTCCCTCGCCCGAACCACCCGGTCCGCAGGTCTTTAGCCGAGCCATTCGGTGGGCGCCGTTTCCGCCCCGATTCCGACCCCCGACTACTATCACGAAGTACTCGGGGGAGACGAGACCGGAATTGTGGCTTGCGGACTACCGCCTGGCCTGTCAACTGGGTGGGACGGACGATGACAACCTCATCATCCGAAACCTCCCCCTGTTTCTCTCCGACACCGCTCGTGCCTGGTTGGAGCACCTGCCTCCGGGGCAGATTTCCAACTGGGAAGATTTGGTCCAGGCTTTCGCCGGGAACTTCCAGGGCACGTACGTGCGCCCCGGAAATTCCTGGGACCTCCGAAGCTGTCGGCAACTGCCGGGAGAGTCTCTCCGAGACTACATCCGGCGGTTCTCGAAGCAGCGCACCGAGCTGCCCAACATCACCGACTCCGATGTCATCGGCGCGTTCCTCGCCGGCACCACCTGCCGCGACCTGGTGAGCAAGCTGGGTCGCAAGACCCCCACCAGGGCGAGCGAGCTGATGGACATCGCCACCAAGTTCGCCTCCGGCCAGGAGGCGGTAGAGGCCATCTTCCGAAAGGACAAGCAGCCCCAGGGCCGCCCGTCGGAAGATGCTCCCGAGGTGTCTACTCCGCGCGGCGCCAAGAAGAAAGGCGGGAGGAAGTCGCAAGCGAAACACGACATTCCCGATGCAGACCTTGTCGCCGCCGCCGAGCACAAGAACCCTCGGAAGCCCCCCGGAGGTGCTAACCTCTTCGACAAGGCACTCAAGGAGACGTGCCCCTACCATCAGGGGCCCGTCAAGCATACCCTCGAAGAGTGCGTCATGCTTCGGCGCCACTTCCACAGGGCCGGGCCACCCGCAGAGGGTGGCAGGGCTCACGACGACGACAAAAGGGAGGATCACCAAGCAGGAGAGTTCCCGGAGGTCCGCGATTGCTTCATGATCTACGGAGGGCATGCGGCAAACGCCTCGGCTCGGCATCGTAAGCAAGAGCGTCGGGAGGTCTGCTCGGTGAAGGTGGCGGCGCCAGTCTACCTAGACTGGTCCGACAAGCCCATCACCTTCGACCGGGACGACCACCCCGACCACGTGCCGAGCCCGGGGAAGTACCCGCTCGTCGTCGACCCCGTCATCGGCGACGTCAGGCTCACCAAGGTCCTGATGGATGGAGGCAGCTGCCTCAACATCATCTACGCCGAGACCCTCAGGCTCCTGCGCGTCGACTTGTCGTCCGTCCGAGCAGGCGCTGCGCCCTTCCACGGGATCATTCCCGGGAAGCGCGTCCAGCCCCTCGGACAGCTCGACCTCCCTGTCTGCTTCGGAACACCCTCCAACTTCCGAAGGGAGATTTTGACGTTCGAGGTGGTCGGGTTCCGAGGAACCTACCACGCAGTGTTGGGAAGGCCATGCTACGCGAAGTTCATGGCCATCCCCAACTACACTTACCTGAAGCTCAAGATGCCGGGCCCCAACGGGGTCATCACCGTCGGCCCCACGTACGAACACGCATTCGAATGCGATGTGGAGTGCGTGGAGTACGCCGAGGCCCTCATTGCCGACCTGGAAAGCCTCTCACGAGAGGTGCCGGACGCGAAGCGGCATGCCGGCAACTTCGAGCCAGCGGAGACGGTCAAGGACGTCCCTCTCGACGCCAATGGCGACGCCTCTGAGCATGTCCGGATCAGTTCTGGGCTCGGCCCCAAATAGGAAGCAGTGCTCGTCGACTTCCCTCGCGCAAACGTCGACACTTTTGCGCGGGGTCCCTCGGGCATGCCCGCCATGCCGAGGGATGTCACCGAGCACTCGCCGCATATCTGGGCAGGAGCCTGACTCGCCAAACGGCCTCTGCGCGAACGACGCCCGGGGGCTGCGCCCTTTCCCCACTCACACATAAGAATCAATTATCAAGGAAGGGTCGGCCTCGCCCCGGCAGAGCCCGACCCTCCCTCGGGGGCTAAAAAGGGGGAACCCCTCTCGTCGAGTTTGGACGTACCGTTCCGCGTCAGAAAAACTCTTTTCTCGGTCAAGAAGGGTTTTTGGCGTTCTCCCGGAGGCGTCAGAAGCAGGGTCCTGAGGAGCGAACCTGGGTACGAGTAAATGGCGAGACCGACTGAGCTGGGAAACACCTATGCTTCCGGGCTAGGGACACCTCACTCGTCGCCTGCCACGAAAAAGGACCCAGCTCGGGAAATCACCCTGTTGTCGACACTACGGGCCAGGCGCGAAAATCAAAACAAAAAGGAGCAAGACTTCACGGAAGGAGAAGTAAAATGTTCAGGCCTCAGTGGCCGCGGCAAATCACACATCCAACAGGAATTGTCCCAACTAAAATCAGGCGTCGCCTCGGGCAGGAGCCGCGCCCTCAACTCCGCCCCCGCCGTCGGTAAGGTCCACCTCCGCTTCCGGCGGCGGCGCAGGAGGAAGAATCTCCGCCTCGAAGACGGTCGCCAGCGCCGCGCTCGGACCCGCAGCGACCGCGTCGAGCCGCTGAACCTCCGCCAGGGCCGCCTCGTCTTCGTCAGGCAGGCAGTACCCCTCGCTGACCCGCTCCAAGTCCACGACGTAGTGGGAAGCGAGCACGGCGAAGGCCCGCCTGACGCCGTGGTGCAGCGCCCCGCGGACTTTGCCGCGCGCGTAATCACCTAGGGCTTGAAGACGGCTTTGGGGAGAGCTCCCTGAAGGGACGTCGCCGGGACCGAGTTTCCGATAGACCTCCGAGACGGCCTCGGACATAGCCGCGAGATCGGCCTCCCTCTGCTCAGCAGCCCCGTCGAGCGCCTCGGCAAGCGCCTTGGCAGACTCGTCGAGGGCAGACTCGAGCTCTGCGAACAACCAGAAGAAAGACCTCAAACCCAAGCGGAAGAAACGGACAAGATTGGGAACCGAGGACGGTCGAGCCATACCTCTGGCTCGGACGTGCTGCTCCGAGGCTGCGACTTGGGCTGCGGCCAGATCGGCCGCAAGGATCTTGGCCCGGCTCTCGGCCTCGGCAGCCTGGCCCCGAGATTGGTCCCGCTCCTCGGCAACCTGGGCAAGCTCCGACCACCGTTGTAGCACCTCCGTGCGCGCTGCCGCCGCCTCGGCCTTCAGATCAGCACAGAGCAGCTGGAGGTCCGCTATCTTAGCGTCCTGCTGAGAAAGGCGCGCGGTAGCTCCGGCGAGCGAAGTCCTCAGGGACCGTAGCGAGCCCCAGACGACGGCTTCGCGGCGAATGAACGACGACTTGGCAGCGCTCCGGTCCGTCAGATCCTGGGAAGGAAAACAAGATATCACGGCGAACGCCTCACTCGCAGAAACAAGAAGGTGTGCCTAAAGCCATTACCTGAAGGATCTGGGGGACGTCCCCGCAGAGAACCTCCAGCGACGATCGGAGCAACCCCACTGACGCCTCCGCACGCTTGCGGAGCTCGTCCCAGGACTGGTCCTCCTCTTCGTCGTCAAGAACGAAGATAGGGTCCGAAGCCTCACGGGTCCGGAATCGGAGCAACTGGCCCCGGGCCTCGGGGCTCCGCCCCACAGCGACAAGGCTGCCGCCCGCCTGGGAGCACTGCGCGTCCGCGCCCACCTCTTCCGAGGCTCCGGGCGCCGACGCCGCGGCCGTCCCGACGTCGGCGGCGACCGTACGCTCTCCGACCGGGACGGTGCCAGCTGCGATAGCGGCAGACGCCGGCATGGCCAACATGGCTGGCGAGCTCGGGACCGCATCGGCGCCGGCCGCCTCCCCGATCACGATGGCCACCTCGGCAGAGGAGCCCGCCTCGGGGACCTGCTCCCCCAGAACGTGCGACGCCTGAGCCCCGTGCGGCGGAGCACCCTGCGAAAGGGGCGGCTGAGCGGCAGGGCCCGAGGTGGCGCCAGCTGCCTGGACCAACGCCGTCTTGAGGGCCTTCCGAGGCGCCAGGTCGGTAGGGCCATGGCTCCGTTTGCTGAAGAAAACAAGAAAGGGAAAATCACGGCCCAGACATATGAATGAAGCGCCGGGACGGAGAGATTCCAAGGTACCTACCCGCTCCGGATCATGATCCACGGTGTCTGGGGGGAGGTCTCTCGGCTCCCGCTTCCTGGAACCTCCGCCGAGGTCCGCTTCACCAACAGCCCCGGCGCCGCCCTCGCCTCGGGCGCCCCTGAGGCCCAGGAGGCGGACTGCCCAGGCGCCGCCATGGCAACCTGAGGACCGCTCCCCCATGCTGCCGGCACGGGCGACGGTTCCCGAAGAACGGACCCCTCGGCCCGGCTCCCTGGAGTGGCGTCAGTTCCCCCAGCCGAGGAGTCAAGAACCCTCTCGGGTTGCCCCCGCTCCTCAGGTTGGGGATCCGGCACCTCGGCTCCGGGGACCGACGATGTAGGCCCGCTCGGGGGCTGGCTCGACGACCCCCGGCCACATCCCAAGCCGGGGCTGAGACCGAGACGGGCGGCCATGTCGTCCTCCTCCTCCTCGTCGTCGACGTCGTCGTCATCATCAGACGTCTCCGGCGACAGCTCCCTGGGAAGCCCTTCCCTCTCCTGCTGACGACGGCGTTTCTCCAGGGCGTCCCGAGCCCGCCTCCGCCTGCGGGCCCGAGCCTTCTCCGCATCCTTTTTCTTCTTCTCCTCCTCCGCGGCGACCCGCCTTGCCGCCCGACCCACCGCGTCCTCCGGGACCGGCGGCAGGGAGGGTTTGTGCCGCCCCACCTCCTAAAAAGAGGAGAAAGAAAACCGATAGTGAGAATCAGGAGCAACCCGGCATGTGAAGAAGGGAGGGACGAGCACTCACCAGAGCGACGCACCCCTGGTCGGGGCGCATTCGAGGCTGGGAGAGGGCGTGGGGGTCCGGCTTCCCCATCGCGACCGACACCCGCCGGTAGAGGGCGTCGTGGGGAAGAGGATCAGGGGACATCCGTGACCCCTCCCAGTCGGCCTCCTGGGTCATTTCCCAAAGCGACAACCGCCGCTCCGCCAGGGGGAGCACCCTCCGGCGATGGATGGCGGCAACCACTCCCGCGGCGGTGAGCCCTTCCTCCCGCAACGCCTTCAGGGCCTGGAGAAGAGGTTCGAGTTTCTTCTGCCTCTCGTGTGGAGTCCCGTGACGCCAGGCGTCGGGGGCGGCGGTGACAACCCGCTGAGAGAACGGCGGGAGCGACCCTCCGTCATTCCGGAGGTAGAACCACCGGCGCTGCCAACCCTTGTTTGAGGGTGAAAGGACGGCAGGAATATACTGCAACGACCGCGACTGCCTCAGCAATAGGGTGCAGCCGCCGGCCCGCACCGCCGCACGGACCCTCCTCTCCCCCGTCGACGAAGCAAAAAGCTCGGCAAAGAAGAGGTGAGTCCACAAATCCCAGTGGGGGGCGATCCCCAGATACCCCTCGCACACCGCTACAAAGATAGCGGCTTGCGCAATGGAGTTGGGGGTGAGGTTGTGCAGTTCCACCCCGTAGTGGAACAGGATGGCCCGCATGAAGCGGCTCGACGGCACTCCAAATCCCCGCTCATGGAAGGAGATGAAGCTCACGACATACCCCGGCGGAGGGGATGGAGCGGCTCCGCCCGCGGGAGGGATCCATTCCGGCCGCTCCTTATCGGAGAGGGGGCGGAGCAAACCCTCGCCGACGAGGTCCTCCAGGTCACCCGCCGTCACCGTGGAAAAGGGCCACGGGTCGCGCGGCGAGAGGATGGTCACCCGGTCAGCCATCGCCAAGGTAGAAGGGGTGGCGGCGTGAAGGACAGGGGAGGGCGGTTTCCTTTTCCTGGCTAGATCTCTCAGGCTGCGAAAAACCTGAGAAGAAGGCGAAAAGTGAAGTCGGGAACCGTCACTGGACCCTCTCCGGGGCACATAAAGGCCAAGGTCGAGACGGTTCCAACGTACCGCCTGAACCGGGCGCGGGGTTCAAAAAACGCGAAGCAAAACAGCCGTTCCTCGAACGACTCGCGCACGCAACGGCAGCTTCGCCGACCGCTTACCCCGGCGCATTAACTTCGCGGCGAAACAGGTGACGTTTCTGGCAGGGGCAGCTGGCGACGCCTCGCCTCCGCCAAAACGACCACGCCGAAAAAGGTACGCCACGACGTTCAATTTCTAATCCTTTTTCCCTTTTCCTTCTTTCTCTATCTCTTGCAACAGGGACCGAGAAGGGGGATAACCCCAAAGGGATCCTTCCCCGTGAAGGAACTAGGCTCCGAGCCTCCCTACTGATCAGGGGTTCGAAGGCTGGCCCCCCGAGGGGTTCAACAGCCGCCTCAGATCGCGTGGGCCCGACACCCACTACTGGTCAGGGGTTCGAAGGTCGGCCCCCGAAAGGTTCCATGACCGCCTCAGGCTATTCGGGCTCCGTGCCCCCTACTGATCAGGGGTTCGAAGGCTGGCCTGTCGAAGGGTTCACAGTCGCCTCAGACGCCGAGCGAGGGATGACCAGGGGTACGTTCGATACATAACTAAGGCTCGGGCTGCGCTCCCGAGGTACCCTAGGACATTTCCGAGACCAGCGGGAACGACTCTGTAACGGAATCCCATCGGAGGGAGGCAACGAGCCCTCGGACCCCGTCGCTAGGGGACCGGGTCCGGCAGATCACCCGCAGGTACTTTTGGGCGTGCCTCCGGGCCCCTAGCCGACCCCCAACGAACGGGGCACGGACGTCCACTCGGATTACCCGATTGCAGCTCACCGGAGACACCATGTTCGGTGCCCATCGAGGGTAACATGGCGCACTCCCCCCCTCCTCCTTGCGGAAAGGCGACGTAGGGGCGTATATAAAAAGTCGAGTCTGTCCCTGATCGTCCTTTCAATCCGTGCGAAGGCTCGGGGGCTGCTCTCGCAAACCCGGCTCCGGCCGAACCGTTGACAGCGTCAACATACCAGCCCGAGAACTTGGGCCCCGACAGTGCACCTGGGTTACGCCCTGCTCGCATGAGGGAACCGCCAGACCAGCCGAGGCATTACGCAAGGCATTAAGACCTCGAAGGAGTGAAACCACTCCTCCGAGGCCTCGAGGGCTACACCCGGCGGGTGCGCTCGCGCGCACCCACCGGAACAAAGTACCACCGAGAAAGGCTGGCCCCCTTACAAAAAAGTGCGACGCAAGCCTCCAAGCGAGTGTTAACACTCTCTTCGAGGCTCGGGGGCTACTGTCGGGGACCATAATTAGGGGTACCCTCAAGACGCCTAATTCTCAGCTGGTAACCCCCATCAGCATAAAGCTGCAGAGGCCTGATGGGTTTGATTAAGTCAGGGATCAGTCCATACGAGTGACTTGACCACGCCACGCCCGAGCCTAGCCTCGGGCGAGGGCAGCCGACCCTAAGATGACTCCGTCTCGCCTGAGGCCTCCTCTTTCACGGCAGACGCATCTCCGGCTCGCCCTAGGCCCCGCCTTCGATAAGAAGAAACCCTGACTAAATCACCGCGCCAACCGACCGAGTCACCGGGGCGTTTAACGCAAAAGGTAAGACCAACGGGCGACCAGACTTCGCCAGAGGCACCATAGGAGACTCCGCCCGACCCAGGGCTCGGACTCGGGCTAAGGCCCCGGAAGACGGTGAACTCCGCTCCGCCCAAGGGCTCGGACTCGGGCTAAGGCCCCGGAAGACGGCGAACTCCGCTCCGCCCGACCCCAGGGCTCGGACTCGGGCTAAGGCCCCGGAAGACGACGAACTCCGCCTCGCCCGACCCAGGGCTCGGACTCCACCTCGGCCTCTGCTGAACGATCTCCGCCTCGCCCGACCCAGGGCTTGGACTTTGCCTCTGTCTTGCAGGACGGACTCGACCTCGGCTTCGGAGGAGCCTCCACGACGCCCGACTTAGGACACGAGACCGCCACGTCAACAGGAAGCGCCATCATCACCCTGCCCTGAGCCGACTTGGGTCGCAGAGGACAAGACCGGCGTCCCATCTGGCCAGCCACGCCAGATAGGCAAATGATGGCGCCCCGCTAGACCATGACGACGACGACTCTCAGCTCCCTTACGAAAGCAGGAGGACGTCAGCAAGGGCCCAGCCACTCCGACAGCTGTCTCCCCGTCCGGCTCCGTTACTCCTCCAACAGCCACGACGCCACACCAACAGGGTGCCAAGATCTCTCCGGCTGCCACCTTGGCATGTACATAGGGCGCTAGCTCTCCCTCGCTAGACACGTAGCACCTTGCTACACCCCCATCTTGTACACCTGGATCCTCTCCTTACGACTATAAAAGGAAGGACCAGGGCCTTCTTAGAGAAGGTTGGCCTCGCGGGGACGAAGGGCAGGGGCAGGCGCTCTCTCGGGGCCGCTCGCTTCCCCTCACCTCGCGCGGACGCTTGTAACCCCCTACTGCAAGCGCACCCGACCTGGGCGCGGGACGAACACGAAGGCCGCGGGAATTCTCCGACTCCCTCACGACCCGGCTCCGGCCACCGACCTCTCTCTCTGTTCCCCCCTTCGCGCTCGCCCACGCGCTCGACCCATCTGGGCTGGGGCACGCGGCACTCTCACTCGTCGGCTCGGGGACCCCCCGGTCTCGGAACGCCGACAAAACTGAACTTACGAACTTTGTATAGAGCTGATTATACTCTTTTTCCTTCTAACAAAATGATTTATAAACGAGGTAGTCATTGCATAGCTGTGGTAACTTTAATACAAATATTAAGTTTGCTTTTGTTCAAATTTATTTGTCTTATCTTTTATTTGTTTTATTATTTTTTTGAATTTAGGGCTCTGATGTGAATTTTGGGCCAAAAACTGAATTTCGGGCCAAAAATTGAATTTCGGACCCTAATGTGAATTTCGGGCTAAAAATTAAATTTTGGACTTTAATAATTTCGGGCCGCCCGAAATGAGCCCGGCACGTTTAAGCAATTACGAGCCGGGCCATGGGTCAAGGGCTAGGCCCATGGGCCGGCCCGGCACGGCCCGAAATTCAAATGGGTCGGGCCAGCCCGAAATTCAAACAATACGGGTCTTTTCGGGCTTGGACCGGACCGGACCGGGCGGCCCGAATGTACACCTATAGTCATATATGCTAGTTCAAAATATTAAATATATATCTACTGCTTATTAAAAATCTAAGAGATGGTCTGTCTCCTATAGTTCTATCTATTTTGTTCACTCCCAACCATACGGACTCAGACACTTTTACAGATGGGCCACATGTCTCTTCTCCTCTGCTTTGTGCGGTTGTTCCTCTCCCACGGCGCCTCCTGTTGACCATTTATTCTCAAATGTTATTAATCAAGAATAAGGCAACACAATTGTTAACGGTTAAAGACCTCCGTCCTTAGAGACATTTCCTTTCAGATATAATGATCTTCAGACGAAGGTCATGAAGGACACATCTTCGTCATTTTACAATATAGACATGAATATAAGTAATAAAATGAAAGAATACAGAGGAATGAAGATAATATTTGTTATATATTTGTGATTCATTTATCTTCATTAAACATGAATAAGCATTAACAATATTCATATTACAATGGTACCTTCGGCTTGCCGGAAGGTGAGAAAGTGAGAATGGCTCGAGAGCGATTACAATCCAGCGTGAACAGTGCAGGGGTACTGTTCATCTATTTACAGGCACGGAACGCAGCCCGGATAAAATTACATCCATGCCCTTGAACATTTGTTTACAAGCAACTAAAACTAATAAGGTCCATCTAGTCCTTTTTCCTTCTCTACTTGATCTGGGTCGAAGCTATTGAGCTTCGGCATTCTGCATTGTCGCCTCTACGCAGAGTCTTCGTCTTGAGGGGCTAAACCGAGGCTGAAGGTAGCTTTGACGAGCCTTTGTATTATTTTGTCGAAGGTGTTTTTCCTTGAGAACTTTCGGCGGAGAAGAAGACCCCCAACACCTACTTTCGCATCCGTCGTCTCGTCCCGATGCAGCATCTCTCTGGCTCCGATAGTCACCTAGAGGGGTGAATAGGTGATGCCTGAAAAAAACAACTTAAATAAAAACTTGATCCGAATTAAGTGTTAGTGCAAAACATATCATGTTGGAGTGAGGGAGACGATATATTTTTGCACTTGATTGCTCTTACAAGATTTACGGAATTAACTTGAACAATAATACAAGTGAAGAATAAAGCAAGAACTAAGAGTAAAAATCACAAGAGAATAAGCACACGGTCGTTGTTCAGTCAAGCCTCAAATACTTGCCTACTCCATATTGTGGTGTCCCAATGGACAAGGACTGCATTAAACCCTTCTCAAGTGATCCAATGATCAACTTGAGTGTCAGTCTTATTTATCTCAATTATATGTCTCCTCACAAGGATCTCCACAGGTTGGAATCTTTGTCGTCATACAAGGTCGACGAGAGTTACAACTCGAAAGTAACAACAATAGAGAGGAGATAAACACACACACGTAAGAGCACAAACACAAGAACAACACAGAAAGAGCAAGAGTACAAGCATGCATCATCTGAACAACACTATCTCTCAGAAACGGGCGCTTGGATCACTTGGATGTGGCTATCAAATGCGTATAAGTGATGTGTATTCTCTTGAGTGATTTGGCATTCCGTAGAGGTCAAATGGGGCCTATTTATAGCCCTAATTGACCAAATGGCCATTGGACCTTCCATCAAAAAGCTGCAGAATTTCTGCTCTCGGCTAACGACGCATCGAACTGGGAACAGGAATAGCCCCTCCGGGATTCTGATTGCTGCCTTCCAAAACAGCCTGGCAACAGACCAGCATGGTGGACCATCAGACCGTTCGCCACGTCAGCTAGCCATTGGCCACCGCGCGAAGGCCAAAGTAGCCGTTAGAGAAGAAGTATGGTGCGTGCTAGACCTTCATTGTAGACGATCTGGTGAATTTTATAAATGAAATTTTCAAGACTGTAGAGTTCATACGGAGTGGGTCTGGTGCACCATAGGACCTGTAATGTAGATGATGATCTAATGCACCAAGCCCCTGAGGACAAAGTATACGCTCTCTGTTAACTCAGTTCAGTGCACCACCAGACAGGTCTAGTAAGACCTAGACCAGCCCAAGTTAATCTCTTGTAAGCATAACTTTTTCACTTTGATTTGACCTTTCTTTTGAGCTTTCCTACGACTTAGACAAACATTGTTATAGTATAATCAGTTGAACTAAGTCTACGAAACTCACATCTTTCTCATCATTTCTCCAGGATTTGAGTTGTGACTAAAACTAAGTCCAAAATGCACTTTTCTTATGAAACTGAGTTAGACATCAAATTAAAGTGTCAAAATAGTGTAATAGGCATATTTAACTTATTTAAAGGTTCAAACCACATAGTTTTACGATTTTACTCAAAGTTGCACTTCTTGACCTCCTTTAAGCTCTTTTGGACTTAGAATCCTCAAATTGCATATGAGTCAACCTGCGTTCATACACTTAACAAACACATTAGTCTAATATGTTGTGTTGGACATTCAATCACCAAAATAGGTAGAAATGGATAGCTTGCCTATTTCCCTTTCAATCTCCCCTTTTTTGGTGATTTATGCCAACACAACCAAAGTAACTAGAATATGACTATCTCAAATGAAGTGTGCTAAGCAATATGAAGTAGAAGCAGTAATATGAAGTTCAAATTAAGATGGAATAAAATTTTTGAAGTTTTTCAATGATTTGGCATATTTGGACCCTTTAGCCATCACTTGCTTTTGATTTAGCAAACTAAGACATTTTCTTACTTCTAAGTCAAATAAACCTTGAATTTTGCAAATCAATACAAATTTTACTTAAATTGACTCTTTTTAACAAAAAACTCACTTTTGATCACATTTCACAATAAGAGAGCTTCTCTTTGCTATCAAAACCCTTTTAAAACTCAAGTGGTGGTCGGTCCAGTTGCTTTGACTTCTAATTTCTCCCCCTTTAGCATTAAGCACCAAAACAGAGAAACTAAGTGGTCTTTCGCATTGCCTTGCCAAAAATAACAAATGAAGAACCAGAAGCAATGAAAAACCAAAAGGCAATGTAGAGAAAGAACCTTTGATACCATTGTGTAGTGGAAGCGTCTTTCTTTGTCCAAGTTCAACAACTTGAGACTACGCATATGATCAACTCAAAAGCATAGTTAGTCTTAAAAAGGTCAAATTATAGACTATCCTCCCCTAAATGCGTGTATCACTACACATGGCCATAACAATTTTAGAATTACATCAAGTTCTGTCATGTTAGCAACATTGAATTTGGAATGGAGTATTAGATTCACATGTGATGTTGGTAATGTCGTAATGCTATATTGGTATGTGATTTTGCTGTGCAATTGTACAATGCAGGAACTATGGCCTGCTAGCTGCTTCACTACTCCCTAACCTACGTCAGATTTTTGCCCAAATCTGTGTAACTAGTTATGTCAGATTTGTATGTATACAATGCCTAGATTTTGTATAACTCTTTGCTTACAATTTACAAGTAGGGTCTGATGATACTGAGGCCCTGGAACGAGCCCTTGAGCAGGCTGCCCAAGACGGACACCACGCTGTCGTCGGCCTCATGCTTGACAGATGCGCCGTGGCCGCCACGCCTCATCCTCAGCACGACGTGCCCGAGCTCCTCGCTCACCGCGTCCATGGTTCTGCCGTCGACGGGGTTGTCGTACGCGTCTGATGCGTAGAACGTGTCCTCCGCCTCGTCGTCCCTGGTCCCGATCGCCGGCCGGATGATGGACAGGCTGTTCTCCTATAACAAGCGCGTGATCTCCGATAGCAGCCCCATCTGATCCTCGGTCCTCACCTCTAGCTCCAGCCCCTGCTTAGTCGTAAAAAATGACGATGTCACAGGCATGCAAGCAAGGCTAGCAACCTCCTTATCTCACTCTCTATATCACTCTTTATCTCGAACTCGAACTCAACTATGTAAACAGTATCGTCTATAGTACAAAACAATGTTTTGCACAGTCGTTTACACGGTCTGGTGGGTCGACGAGGGATGGAGGGAGGGAGGCCATATGTCGGACGCACACCTCTCAATGGCAGCCTCTAGGCACTGGATGAGGTGGTTCTGCTCGGCACGTAAAGTTTATTAGAGATAATTGCTTATTTGGCACCTGAAGGAAACAAGTGACGCCTAAGAGGGGGGTGATTTAGGACTTCTAAAACTTTCTGTAAACTAGGCCACAAATAAATCCCTAAAGCAAAATCTATGCAAATAATCAATCTAGGATGTGCAAACTAGGTTGTTGCTATCTTTACCGCAGTGACTAAGTTTCAATCCTAAACAATCTAATTATAAAGACAAGATTGAAACTTAAATACTTAATATAAATGCAGAAGCTAAAGAGCAAAGTAGAGATGCAAACTCTTGTGGATGACACCGGTATTTTTACCGAGGATCTGAAACCATGCAAGGTATCGACTAATCCTTGTTGGTGCCCCTACGCAAAGGGAAGCCCATGCGAGGGCCAAGCACCTTGGTCGAGTAACTCCGTAGAGAGCCGCGGGCCTTCTCCACGCACAAGTGGTGCTCCACTTCCGGCTCCTCTCGGACGCTCCCCACCATCTCCACTAACGAGCTTCCGACCAAAACGTCGCGGGCCTCGTTCCCTCTGGTACATGGTGGCGGCTGTGACACAAACTCAGTTGCCACGGTCTCGCAAGACTCTCGCCCCACTTGGTACAATTACAACAGCTCACACAAGAGTCGAGGGGTTGTGTGTTTTTTCTAAACTCACACAACTAACTAGGGTTCACCTAGAGCAAGCACATAAGTGGTCTAACTAACCCAAGCACTTCGCAAAGCACCTACGCTAACCACCGGGTGATTCTATTAAACACTAGGGTGTATGAGCACTTGGGAATGTCTATACTTTGCCTTGGTATGTTGCTTGGGCTCTCACACCTCCAAATGCCCGACTGGGGGGTATTTATGCCTCCCCCACACATCAAGCCATTGGACAGAAAGTAGCAGCTTTCTGTCGACGGGCGCACCAGACAGTCCGATGCCCTGCCACGTCAGCCGACCGTTGAGGTCTGCAGTAGTCGACCGTTGGATCCGACCGTTTTAGACTGTCCAGTGCACACCGGACAGTCCGGTGCTGCAGCTCAAGGGCACCTATCTGCGGGCCCCTCTGTGCAGACTGTCCTGGTATCCCATCGGACAGTCCAGTGCACACCAGACATAGTATTGTTCATGTCGGGTGCGCCACCAGGGCGCTGGCTGACTGCCCACTTCATTGATTTCTTCGCTAATTCTTTGGGCTTCTTTTGTTCTTGAGTCTTGGACTTCTAGGCTCTTTTTATGTCTTCATTTGAGGTGTTGCATCCTTAGTGCCTTAATCCAATCCCCTTTGCATCCTATGAACTACAAACATAAACACTAGCAAACACATTAGTCCACAGGTTATGTTGATCATCAAACACTAAATCCTATTGAGCAAAATTGCACGGGGTCCATTTTCCTTACAGCACCATTAAAGTTTCTAATTTATTTCTTGACCCTTAAAATATAATTTGTTTTCTAGTAACATTGGATGTAGCCTCTAAGGTCGTCTTTGGTGGATTGTGTAAACTAGGGGATGCGAAGCTGTAGATGACACTGTTTAACACTGTTTGTGGAGTTAAGTTTGAAATAGGGGATGTGATTAGGGCTGGACAAAATGCTCGTGGCTCGTCGGTTCACTCGGTTCGTGGTCCGCTCAGCTCTGCTTGGATCAGCTCGTTTGAACTTTTTCACGAGCTGAACTGACATCCTAGCTCGGTTAATTAACGAGCCAACTCGATTTGTTAGCCATCGCATTTTAGCAAAAGGAAACTATATGCATATCATCTATGTAACAATTGATGAACATGTTATATGTATGTGTGGTTGAAAGCTATCTTGTGGGTTTTGGTGGTTTAGATGACAACTCAATTAAAGGACTGATAGTTGTGTTAAGTGTTGGATAGGTGCTTAGTGTAAAGCTTGTAAAGTTCAACACAAGTGTTCAAGAGTGATGGTCCAAAGGCTGAGTTGATTATGGTTGTTGACATCACAAGTGAAGGAGAACATTGCTTATGTGAGACTTGGTGTGCATATCTTGGAGACAACTGGTCAAGCCAAGTATGGAGGCAGTGTTTAAAATAGCGGGCTATAGCGGCGCTATAGCCCAGCTATAGCCTTTTAGAGGACCTAAAGCTACGATATTTCACTTTTAGACGCTGTAAGGAAAATGGTCCCCGGGCCATTTGGCTAAGTGATTTTGGTGTTTGATGATCAACAAAACTAATGGACTAATATGTTTGCTAGTGTTTGTGTTTGTAGTTCACAGGATGCATAGAGGATTGGACTGAGGCTCTGAGGATGCAACACCTCAAATGAAGACCTAAAAGATCCGTAGAAGTCCAAGACTCAAGATCAAAAGAAGCCCAAGTAAATAGTGAAGAAATCCAAGAAGAGGGTAGTCAGCCAGCGCTCTGGTGGCACCGGACAGTGAACAGTTCATGTCCGGTGTGCACTAGACAGTCTGAGCAGAGAGGTCCGCAACCTGGGACTCTCAGGCGATGTAGCACCTGACTGTTCGGTGTGCACCGGATAGTCTGGCCAATGATCGGCTCCAATGGTCGACTGCTACAGACTTCAATGGTCGGCTAACGTGGCTAGGGCACCGGACATGTCCGGTGCGCCCGATGATAGAAACAACAACTTTTCTGTCCAACGACTACAATTGAAGGGGAGCCTATTTATACCCCTCCAACTGGCCATTTGAAGGTATGGGAGCCCAACCAACATACCAACACATGCGTAGACATTTCCAAGTGCTCAAACACCCAAGTGCTTAATAGAAATCACTCAGTGATTAGCGTAGGTGCTTTGCGAAGTGCTTAGATTAGTTAGACCGCTTATGCGCTTGCTCTAGGTGAATCCTAGTTAGTTGTGTGAGTTTAAAAAACCCACAAAACCCTTAGCTCTTGTGTGAGCCATTGTAATTGTACTGAGTGGGGCGAGAGTCTTGTGAGACCGTGACAAACGAGTTTGTGTCACGACAGCCACCGTGATATGACCACGCCATTAAGCAACATGTTACAACCCCCAAATCATACTACATCAACTCAAGTACAACCAACAACATCACCAACCCAAGCCTTTGATGGACCAATTACACGTAGCCGAGCTAAGAAGCTACAGCAAGAGGTGCACGCGCTACTTTATGAATTTCAATTAAACAATAATGAGAACTTTATGCTACCTAAGTCGTGTATGTTGATATTACTTAGGTTCACCAAAGAGGAAGGACAAAACGTATCAAGGACGAGTCAACAAGAAGAGCTATGTCCGAGTCAGTCCAGCGCAACAGAACCGTCCAGAAGAAACAGTCATATCTTTTGATTCCCAAAAGCTATGAAGGCCCATAAGTACTTTTTGGAAAGCTCTTGAAGTCTAGTTTCCAATGCTTCTAAAGCCGACTTAACCACATCTACCAGAAAGGCAGCCGACCTACTTTAGTGCCGACTGGTCAGAAGGTCAACAGTCAGCTTGATGACCAAGTTTTCGTATTAAACTGCATCATTCTACGAAGTTTCATTAAGCATGCTATATATGGTGAGAAAGCTTATCAAGTCAGCTTTCCAACGCATCCAGCCCCACGTCATTTGAAGATTCCTAGAAGAAGTTATTGTCAAAACACTGAAGGCTGCACAGAAGTCAAACAGCCACACGGAAATCAGTTCTGCAGATCTCCCGAAGAGGCTCCTTCACATTAGCTCGTGAAAATACTTTTGTTTTGTGTTTATACCTCGCTAAGGCTGGTTGTTACTAGTATAAATACCCCCCTATATCTATGATGTAAGGCAGCTTATGATAATCTAAAACAGAACCCCTTTGTTCAGCTGTGTGCTAACAAATATTGAGAGTGATCTCTACCCCCTTTGCTCTTGTGAATTCCTTCGCGGGATTGCAGAAGCAGCGGCTTCATCCGCTCCCAATTGGTGCTCCTACTCCCTTCGAGGTCTCCTCGATTGATTGTAGGCTGTGTTGGTTGGTTCTTTGAGAGTGTGGTTGGGCGAATCCTCGATTCAGGCTGCCGGTTAAAGACGGTGGTTGGCTTCGAGTTTTATTTGTCAGGTTGCACTAGTTATCGCTGCTTGCAGCAAGTTATCTTGGCTTCTTTGAAGCTAGTTATCTGAAGATTGATCCTACGTCGTGAAGATCGGGCATCGTGACGCATCATCTGGTATCAAAGCCTCAGTTGCCACGGTAGGATTCTTTACCCTTAGCTACATATATTTTGTGTTCGTCCTATCCACCAAAAAGCCATAAAATATTTTGTCATAGCCCTTTGTTTCAATCTGTTGTTCCAGTGAGTTTTGTTAAGTTTCAGTCCTTAGAGTCTTTGTTTAGTTGCTGGTCACTCTATCCTTTGTGTTTCCTTTGAGCCTCTTATATATATCTGAAAATATCCACAAAAAGAAAAATCTAAAAACCCTCATCATTTCCTTCGCGTTAACTTTGATCCTATTTAAGTTATAGTTGCTGGTTGAGTTCTTTGTTAAGTATTATAAAGTGTGCAATATCATATCAGATCTCTGTGTTTAGTTCTATAAAAAAGAGTATCAAAAAAAAGAGAAGAAAGAAAAGTACCAAAAAAAGTGTTGAGCAATATTGTGAAAGAAAAGAAGAACAATCAGTTTGTTTATGTGCACAAGTGCTGAAAATTTTATCAAGTTATTCAGCCAGTTTGCTATTATCATTTGGTGCAAATTTTGGTTGGATCTGATTGCAACACTTGCATACCAATCATACTCCTTGTATGCATCAAATCTGAAATTTCTTGCGCGTGTGTTTGATCTATTTACATCACTCGAATCTTGTGGTCAGCACTAGGCAGGGAACTTCTAGTCGGATGGTTATTTAACTTAACAACAACTAGAATTCAGATTGTATCCCTTGTTTATTAATCCCCACCAAGCTCCACATATAAGCCATCGTAATCGGTACTCTGGTCTTGTATTCGCTTAACCACCACTTTCTTGTTACCACCACACATTTTCTTGCAACCCGCAGGGAACTCATAAGAGCTTTGGTTGGTAAGAGTGGTGAGGTTGTGAGATTCTACATAGCTTCATATTCCACCTATATTTGTTGCCTTGTTGTCACTAACTTCGCAGGAAGATGGATCCCAACGTTGAGATTGAAGAATGTGTCACCCTGATACAATTCAATGAGCTCAAACAAAGCATAGAAGCCAAGCAAGATCTGTTGGCACAAGATCTTCAGACACTTATGGCTGAAATCAGAGGTCGTCGTCGACTCCCCGACAGTGTAAGAAACCATGATGAAGATGAAGGAAATTATTCTAGAAGAGCAAGTGAACATGGGAGGAGAAATCAAGGTGCTGCATATGGTAGAGGAAGAGGCCGGAATCGAAGAAATAATGACAATGAAGAATCTGAATTTGGGGATGATCAGTCTCAACATCGCTATGGTCGTCGTCATCATAGAGGCGTCAACCAAGAAGAGAGATTTGGGAAACTTAAGTTTACCATGCCAAAATTTGATGGTAGATCTGATCCTGAAGATTATTTCACATGGGAATTGAAAGTGGAGAAAATCTTCCGCCTACATAATTATTCAGAGGAGAAGAAACTTGCAATGGCATCTCTTGAGTTTGAAGGATATGCTCTGATTTGGTGGGAGCAACTTCTTCGTGATCGTGAAGAAGATGGAGAGGACCCTATTATTACTTGGCAAGAGATGAAGCGAGAAATGAGAATTCGTTTTGTGCCGAAGCATTATCGGCGTGATCTTTTTGATAAATTGCAGAATTTGAGGCAAGGAAGTTTCTCTGTTGAGGAGTATTATAAGGAGATGGAGAAGGCCATGATTAGAGCCAATATGTATGAAGACGAAGAGCAAACCATTGCACGTTTCATGGCTGGGTTACACCGCAACATTCAGCGTATTGTTGAGTTTCAGCCGTACCAAAGTCTTATTGATTTGGTACATCAAGCCACCAAAGCTGAACGCCAGCTGCAACAAGATGCTAAGAGCAGCAAGCCCTTGTCATATGGTGCACGAACCATGACTGGAGGAAGCAAATCGATCTCAAGGTTTACTGCTGCATCCTCAGCAACAAAAGGTTCAACTGGAGGCCTGCGATCCAATATTCAAGGCAATTCTAGTGGAAAGAACGGTGCTGCTACAAACCCGAGTTATAAACCAGCAGCATCCACTTCAACATCAGTGGGTTCAACAGCCAAGAGTAGTGGTATTCAGTGCTTCAAGTGTGGAGGTCGTGGTCATGTCGTAAAGGAGTGTCCAAATAATCGTGTGATCCTTGTGACTGATGATGGAGAATATACATCAGCTAGTGAAGAGGAAGCTGAAGCAGGAAATGAAGATGACATTGATAAATCTGAAGAACAAACGGGATGTGAATTTGAGCATGGTACTACTCTTGTGGTTACACAAATTTTGAGTGTTCAAATGAAAGAAGCTGAAATTGGACAGCGACATAATCTTTTTCAAACGCGAGCCAAAGTGCAAGACAAAGTAGTAAAAGTAATCATTGATGGAGGGAGTTGCCATAATCTTGCAAGTCGTGAGATGGTTGAAAAGCTTGGTTTGAAGTTGCAGCGACACCCTCATCCATATCATGTCCAATGGTTGAATGAATCAGGAGATATCAAGATTGGTTATAAGGTGAAAGTTTCGTTCAAGATTGGAGAGTATGTTGACACAGTGGAGTGCGATGTTGCACCCATGTCTGTGTGTCACATGCTGCTAGGAAGACCTTGGCAATATGATCGATATTCTCAGCATTGTGGAAGAACAAATCAATACACGCTAGATCTGAAAGGGAGAAAGTTTGTACTCAAGCCTATGACCCCTCAACAAATCATGGCTGAACATTTACAAAAGAAAACTGAAATTAGTGCAGCAAGTAGAGGAGGAGAAGAGCAAAAGAAATTGAGTGCCATCCACAATTCGGTGAGCGAGTGCTACAAGCCAAATTCAAGAGATAAAAGGAAGGAAGAGGGAGAACATCTAGTTATGCTAGCCACAAAATCTGAGCTGAGAGAAGTGAGGAACAACCCATATCAAGTACTCTTTGTACTTGTGAACAAAGATGTTTTGATTTCTCCTAACGACATAACATCTCTTCCTAGTGTTGTGGCTGATCTTTTGCAGGACTTTGAAGACGTGTTTCCACAAGAAACACCGGCTGGACTACCTCCAATTCGTGGGATTGAGCATCAAATCGATCTTATTCCAGGGGCTGCGCTTCCTAACTGTCCACCATATCGAACCAATCCTGAAGAAACTAAGGAAATACAAAGGCAAGTGCAAGAACTTCTTGATAAAGGTTTTGTTCGCGAAAGCTTAAGCCCTTGTGCTGTTCCTGTGATTTTAGTACCTAAGAAAGATGGATCTTGGAGGATGTGTGTTGATTGTAGAGCTATAAATAATATTACCGTTCGCTATCGCCATCCTATTCCACGGCTAGATGATATGCTTGATGAATTAAGTGGTTCCACAATTTTTACTAAAATTGATTTGAGAAGTGGATACCATCAAATAAGAATGAAAACTGGAGATGAATGGAAGACTGCATTTAAAACAAAATTTGGGTTGTATGAATGGTTAGTAATGCCCTTTGGGTTGACTAATGCTCCTAGTACTTTTATGAGATTAATGAACCATGTCTTAAGAACTTTCATTGGAAAATTTGTTGTTGTCTACTTCGATGATATTCTAATTTACAGCAAGTCTTTTGATGAACATGTGAAACACATTCGACAAGTTTTAGATGAGCTTAGAAAGGAGAAATTATTTGCTAATCTTGAGAAGTGCAGTTTTTGCACAGACCATGTTGTGTTTCTTGGCTTTGTTGTTTCAGCAAAAGGAATAGAGGTGGATGAATCCAAGGTGAAAGCCATCAAGGATTGGCCAGCTCCAACGAATGTAAGTCAAGTAAGAAGTTTTCATGGTCTTGCTGGTTTTTATAGAAGATTTGTGCGAGATTTCAGTACCATCGCTTCTCCTTTAAATGAATTGACAAAGAAAGGTGTTGAATTTAAATGGGGAAACTCACAAGAAGATGCTTTTCTAGAATTGAAGAAACGTTTGACTGAAGCACCTGTACTTATTCTTCCTGATTTCACTAAAACTTTTGAAGTAGAATGTGATGCTAGTGGGATTGGGATAGGAGGAGTTTTAATGCAACAAGGAAAACCTATAGCATATTTTAGTGAAAAATTGGGAGGTGCTCAATTAAATTATTCTGTGTATGACAAAGAATTGTATGCTTTGGTCCGAGCACTTGAAACATGGCAGCACTACTTATGGCCAAAAGAGTTTGTTATTCATTCCGATCATGAAGCTTTGAAGTATTTGAAAGGGCAAGCCAAACTGAACCGTCGCCATGCCAAATGGGTTGAGTTTATCGAAACATTTCCATACATTGTGAAATATAAGAAAGGTAAGGACAATGTGGTCGCTGATGCCTTGTCTCGAAGGAATGTGTTGTTGAATCAACTAGAGGTAAAAGTTTTGGGTCTTGAAAATTTGAAAGAAATGTATAATGATGATCCTGAATTTTCAGAACCATACAATCATTGTAAAGATGGAAAAGGTTGGGAAAAATATCATATACACGATGGATTTTTGTTTAGAGCTAACAAACTTTGTGTACCAAATTCTTCGGTTAGATTGCTTTTATTGCAGGAGTCACATGGAGGAGGTCTAACAGGTCATTTTGGACAAAAGAAGACTTATGAACTGCTCAGTGATCATTTCTATTGGCCCAAGATAAGGAGAGACGTCATCAGATTTGTGGAGCGTTGTGTCACCTGTCACAAAGCTAAGTCAAAATTGAACCCTCATGGTTTATATACTCCTTTACCCGCTCCTAAAATTCCTTGGGAAGACATAAGCATGGATTTTGTTTTAGGACTGCCGATGACTCGAAAAAAGAGAGATTCTATTTTTGTTGTGGTTGATAGATTTTCAAAAATGGCTCATTTTATTCCATGCAACAAGAGCGACGATGCTTCACATGTTGCTAATTTGTTTTTCAGAGAAATCGTGAGACTACATGGAGTGCCCAAGACCATCGTATCTGACCGTGATGTGAAGTTTGTGAGCTATTTTTGGAAGACATTGTGGGCAAAGCTTGGGACTAAACTTTTGTTCTCCACCACATGCCACCCCCAAACTGATGGCCAAACTGAAGTGGTGAATCGTACATTGTCAATGCTGCTGCGAACAATGGTAAAGAAGAACTTGAAGGATTGGGAGGAATGTTTGCCACACGTGGAGTTTGCTTATAACAGGGCAGTACATTCTACAACTAATTTATGCCCCTTCGAAATTGTATATGGGTTCAAACCTATTGCTCCCATAGATTTGTTGCCCCTTCCATTGCAGGAAAGAACCAATATGGAAGCTTCCAAACGTGCTGCATATATAAAAAAGATACATGAGAAGACCAAGGAAGCAATTGAGCTCAAAGCAGTGCGCAAGGCTGCAAGTATGAACAAGCATAGGAAGAAAGTGTTATTTGAGCCGGGGGACTTGGTTTGGATTCACTTGCGCAAGGAGCGTTTTCCTGATCAGCGCAAATCCAAATTCATGCCACGAGGGGATGGTCCATTTCGTGTTCTTGCCAAGATCAATGATAATGCATACAAGATAGATCTTCCACTAAGCTATGGCGTGAGCAACACGTTCAATGTTGCTGACCTCTTACCATATACAAGCGAAGACACTTCAGAGTCGAGGACGACTCCTTTTCAAGGGGAGGAGGATGATATGACCACGCCATTAAGCAACATGTTACAACCCCCAAATCATACTACATCAACTCAAGTACAACCAACAACATCACCAACCCAAGCCTTTGATGGACCAATTACACGTAGCCGAGCTAAGAAGCTACAACAAGAGGTGCACGCGCTACTTTATGAATTTCAATTAAACAATAATGAGAACTTTATGCTACCTAAGTCGTGTATGTTGATATTATTTAGGTTCACCAAAGAGGAAGGACAAAACGTATCAAGGACGAGTCAACAAGAAGAGCTATGTCCGAGTCAGTCCAGCGCAACAGAACCGTCCAGAAGAAACAGTCATATCTTTTGATTCCCAAAAGCTATGAAGGCCCACAAGTACTTTTTGGAAAGCTCTTGAAGTCTAGTTTCCAATGCTTCTAAAGCCGACTTAACCACATCTACCAGAAAGGCAGCCGACCTACTTTAGTGCCGACTGGTCAGAAGGTCAACAGTCAGCTTGATGACCAAGTTTTCGTATTAAACTGCATCATTCTACGAAGTTTCATTAAGCATGCTATATATGGTGAGAAAGCTTATCAAGTCAGCTTTCCAACGCATCCAGCCCTACGTCATTTGAAGATTCCTAGAAGAAGTTATTGTCAAAACACTGAAGGCTGCGCAGAAGTCAAACAGCCACACGGAAATCAGTTCTGCAGATCTCCCGAAGAGGCTCCTTCACATTAGCTCGTGAAAATACTTTTGTTTTGTGTTTATACCTCGCTAAGGCTGGTTGTTACTAGTATAAATACCCCCCTATATCTATGATGTAAGGCAGCTTATGATAATCTAAAACAGAACCCCTTTGTTCAGCTGTGTGCTAACAAATATTGAGAGTGATCTCTACCCCCTTTGCTCTTGTGAATTCCTTCGCGGGATTGCAGAAGCGGCGGCTTCATCCGCTCCCAATTGGTGCTCCTACTCCCTTCGAGGTCTCCTCGATTGATTGTAGGCTGTGTTGGTTGGTGTAACACCCAAATTCTGAATTTGGGATTGGTAGAAGAAATCTGAGCAAAGTACCATTGATAAGTGATTAAACTTTATAGTTCACCCTTTTTTTAAAGGTAAATAATCATAATAAAATAAATGAAGAAAACACTATGTAGTAATTGTGCATCATGTGAAAGTTTAACTTGTGCATAAATTTGAAATCTAGAATTTAAAACTTGGTTTGATTTGAATTGGAAATAGGAAAGAAAGAAAGAAATATTATACAAAACAAAATAAAGTTATAAAATTCATCACACTTTTAGGTATGTCTAAATTTTACTATTAATCTGAAAGTGAATTTGCCACAAGTTGAAATTTAATTTGAATTGAATTTGGGTTTTGAAAATGAGAAGAAGAGGAAGTATATAAAAAAATAATAATATAAATAATATAATTATATGTTAAAACTGGCATTTTTAATTTCACAGAAGTAAAAGGAATTAATGTAGCACAAGCTTGAATTTAAATTTGAATTCAAAATTTAAATTTGGAAATAAGAAAGAAAGGGGAAATCAGAAAAAGAAAAGGAATAAAAAGCCTTCATGGGCCGGCCAGATCCTATTCGGCCCACTTAAACAATCCAGCACGCGCGGCCCAACTTCACCCCCGCGCGCGCCCGTCATCTTCTCGCTGACATGTGGGGCCCACTGACCAGTCGCCCACTCACGTTCACTGTCTCTCGCTCACTGGCGCGTGGGCCATGTTGTCAGCCTCCCGGACGTGTGGTGCTCGCCAATGACTGGTGGGGCCCGTCTGGCAGGACACCCCCTTTCTTCCTCGCGGACTCGGCATGCCGAACCAGACGCCACGGATTCCGCGCGCGGGCCAAAGTCCGTGGCCGAGCTCCAATCCCGCTCACCTGAAGTCGATTACTCCGGGGAAAATCACCTCCAGTTGGGACCCGCTGGTCGGATTCGTCCTCACCCAATGCGCGGAGTCCGTCAGCTCCAGCCTTCCTCCCTTCCTGTTCCGCGCGAATTCCGCGCTCAGCTGTAACCACCGCGGATCCTCTTCCCCCATCGCGGACTCCGGTACCAGCTATAAAATGCTCAGCCCCGCGTCCTCCTTGGGCCATAGAACAGCAGCCGCAACCAGGAAGGGAGGGAGAAAATTGGGCGCCGCCGCGGAACCCCGCCTTGGTTGCCGTTCGGGCCTCGGTGATCGACCCAGGAGGAAGCCCAGTGCACGTGGATGCTCGTCGCGGCTTCGCCTGGGTGGAATCGTGCTCCAGACCACGGGGATTCTTCGCCGTAGTTGGCGCTCCGCCGTGGGCTCCGCTCGCACCGTGGGCAAGCTTCTCTGCGCTACCACCTTGGGTACGTTTTGCCGCTAACGTGTTCGCCCTTGCTCATACATCATGTAGCTCGGTCCAATTTGTAAACGGCGCTCGGGAATGGCCAATTGAATCCTCGTCGGCGGGGTTCGCCGGGATTGGTGGGCGGCGCCGCCGTGTTCCCTGTCGGGTTGGGGAAGAATCCTCATGGTCGTTGGATCGGTCGTGGACGTCCAGGATTAGATCGGGGCATACCTCTTCGATGTTTAGATCCTGACCGTAGATCCTTGATCGTGCGGGCGTGGGTCGTTCGGGGCTACATTAAATCTGGGCCGCCCGTCGTTGATCCGATGGCCGGGAATGCATACCGCTTCGCGGTGGGCGCGATCTAATCTCATCCGTTGCATACAGATCGGACGGCTCTAGTTCACCGATACCTCTTCGCTCTGGTTCTTTTGCAAAAGAGCCCCTGCTTTTAGTTGAAATAGAACCCGCCGTCCATGGGCACTGTTGACTGAGTCTCGGGAATCTTGCGCCGAGAACCCTGTGCTTCCCAGTAATTGAGGCTCAGTCCAGTGATCGTTTAAATTGAATAAATAAAATAGAAAATAGATTTTTAATATGAAAATAATTACTAAAACTTGATAAATTCATAGAAAATTCATACTTGCTCCAAATTAGTCCATTCCACTTTCTAAATTTTTATAATTTAATTCTCTATCACTTAGAGCCTCTGTTTTGTCATGAAAACAATTAGAAATTTAATCTCTCACTTAATCCATTTTAAACACATAAAACCTTTGAAAATTCATAACTTAAAATCCACAACTCCAAAATTAATAATTCTTTTTCCTGTGATCTTATTTTAATATGTAGATTATTAATATGTATTTTGCATATATGTTTGGTGTAATGTTAATTTTGCCTATACCATGTATGTTTGTATTGCTACGACTAGCAGTGAGGTCACGAGGATCTGAAGAATCATCCTGGTACCTGGAATCTCAAGGCCCAGGCAAGTTGTGCCCTTGATCACTTCTTTTTACCCAGCCATGTTCTGATTAATCATAATGATCTGCATAGGTTAATTTTGATGGGACCCAATAGGTTACCTTAGTTTGTCTATCTTTATACCTTGTTTACCACTGAACTTTCTGGGTAGTACTTGCTAGTGCTATATGTGGTTTTGGGTATGAAGATTACACTATTCATGATTATACTTTTGATATCAGTTGTTATTCACTGTTCATGATAAGATCATTATGTTAATTGGAACATGGAGAACCACCCGGGAAAACAGTGCTACCACAAGGGTGGAATGGGACGCCCTTGGCTGATTAATTAGGAAAGCTAGTGGAAGACTACCTTACCCGAAAGGGGCAAGGGCAGTAGGGGAGTGGTCAGTGTAGGGAGGCCCTCGGGAGGATTTTGCTGCGATCGCGGTCCTGCAAGGGATTCCTGCACTGGAACTTCCTATAAACTGTAGCGGGTTTTCTGAAGCTAGTGGAACTTTGTAAAGGCCTCGTAGTGTTACCCTGCCTCGCCTCCTCGGTAGAGGTGTATGGGATTGGCCGTCTCTTGGCAGATGGGTAACATGACTTGTGGGTAAAGATGCGCAACCTCTGCAGAGTGTAAAACTGGTATACTAGCCGTGCTCACGGTCATGAGCAGCTCGGACACTCACATGATTAATTTATGGAACTAAACTCAATTTGTCATATGCATTGCATCGCAGGTGATGTTGTTACTTATGTTCTACTACTTAATTGGGTTGGTATTTACTTGTACTTAGTAATTGCTAATAAAATTTTGACCAACTTTAAAAGCAATGCTCAGCTCTAACCATCCTCTTTGGTAAGCCTTACACTTCACATGAGCTCCCACCTTTGGCGAGTTCATGCACATTATTCCCCACAACTTGTTGAGCGATGAACGTATGTGAGCTCACTCTTGCTGTCTCACACCCCCCCCCACAGGTCAAGAGCAGGTACCACTGGATGAAGCACTTGGAGGATGCTGCGATGAGTTCGTGAGAGGTCTAGGTCGTCGTCTCCCAGTCAACTTTTGGGTTGCTGGACCGTTGTCTCCTTATAATGTAATCATTTATTTTGTATAGAACTCCTGTTAAATATAAAGATGTGACATTCGATCCTGTGCCATAATTCATCATATGTGTGAGACTTGGTCCCAGCACACCTGGTGATTATGTTAGCACCCGGGTTTTGGACCCCTAAAATCCGGGTGTGACAGAAGTGGTATCAGAGGAATGTTGACTGTAGGACGAAACCTAGATGGAACTGGACAACCATTCTTTACTCACCTTACTCTGATTCTTTTCTAAACTTATCTTAATCTTTTCTTATCTATTTCCGCTTTACTCTGATTATTCTTATCTTTTCTTTCTAAAAGACAAAGGTGGATTTTACACTTTGAAATCCTGTGACTGAAGTGACCTTTAGGAATAGGGGACCTACTCTTAGGAGCAAAAACAAAACTATTTTTATAGATATCTATGAACTTGAATGTTTGTTCTTATGATACTTGTATGATTTGGATCTTTGATTGAGTGTGATTAGTTGTGGAGTAATGTCCACAATTACATCTGCATATACCTAATGCTTATAAAACTAACTAGACAAACTAGATTATCCCTGATTAAAGTATCTAAGCCTAACAATATTCATCCCATCTTGTAAGATTCTATCTTACATAGATTCATCTTATCCTAAAAGATTCTCCCTTATCTTAATAGATCCATCTTATCTTACAAGATACTCTCTTGCCTTAATAAATTCATCTTATCTTGAAAAGATTTTGTTATCCTAATAGATCTAATTTACCTCAAAAGATTATACCTTATCCTTATGAATTCATCCTACCCTAATTAGCATATTTATCCTAGTCTAAAATATCAACCAATATCTAATTCAAAGTAAGTAGATATTGTCTAGACTAATCCGGTGATACCAATCTAGATCCCATCTAATCTAATATGATCCAATCTAAAGTGAGTTATTTAATAGATTAGTTAGTACTAGTGAAATGGATTAGACCTCACTCCTATAAAAATGATTTAAGCTAAATTGATGCCCTAGATTAACTTGACCATATACATATGCAACTACCTTACCCATCCGATAGTTGCATGATCCCTCTGTGTTAACCTAGTAGAGCTTTTGACCTACCTACACCGTATACCCCATCCTATCTCAAAAGATTCTAACATATCCTAACAAGATATATCTTACCCTGATAAATCTATCTAACTTAAACTAGTCTAATCTAGATCATATCTAATTTAATATGGTCTAATCTAGTGTGAGTTACTTAATGCTGGTAGAAAGGATAAGGCCATACTCCTAAATCACTTAAGCCTAATTTGGAGACTTATATCAACTTGGCCATACACAACAACTTGACCTATATAACAAGTTACATCACTTACCCAATCAATAGAGTCTTAATGGATTGCATAATCTATCAACCACCACCTGACATCAAACCAGATTTTGACCTACATCATGTAGTCTATCTCACCCATATATATCTCTCATCTTGACAGATTCTATCTTACCCTTGGATATTCACCTTATACGATTGGTTACCCCAATCTGGACATAAAACAAAGATTAAGCCCTACTAAAGAATCTTCAGATTATAACCAGCTACTAGCCTATTCATTCTGCTTATTGAATATGGTCATTTGCAAAACTATTACCACATGCTTCTAACTTTCATGGTCAATACCAGGAAAGGAAAGATTATCACGCAGCAGCAAACAGAAATGAATTCTCCAAATCCTCCACCTATTGAAACCGAACAAGTGGTTGCTGTCCAAAGACTGGTAATACAACAATTAACAGACCTGGTGACCGAGATGCAAAACCAGATAAGACAACAACGCGAGGAAATACGTCAGGTCCGTCAAGAAATAAGGCAAGCACGGTTGGAGAGACAACA
Source organism: Zea luxurians (assembly GCA_029449295.1). Taxonomy (NCBI): domain Eukaryota; kingdom Viridiplantae; phylum Streptophyta; class Magnoliopsida; order Poales; family Poaceae; genus Zea; species Zea luxurians. The sequence goes on along the minus strand of JAOPSE010000350.1, from coordinate 517,946 downwards.
ACAACAACAACCTCCATCACCACCACCAGCTCCACCAAGCTACATAGATATAAATTATGATGATTTGTAAGATCTAGATGTTACTTTAGTTAGTGGATGATATGATATTATTTTAGAAGGAACAATAAGGTCTATTGACCCTATGTTTTGTTAAAGAATTATACCTCATGCTGAGATTTCTTTGTTTGTGCATATGTTCCGAGAACAATATGAGTATACATCCCTTTCCTTACAAATCTCGAGGACGAGATTATTTTTAAGGGGGGTAGGATTTGTAACACCCAAATTCTGGATTTGGGATTGGTAGAAGAAATCTGAGCAAAGTACCATTGATAAGTGATTAAACTTTATAGTTCACCCTTTTTTAAAGGTAAATAATCATAATAAAATAAATGAAGAAAACACTATGTAGTAATTGTGCATCATGTGAAAGTTTAACTTGTGCATAAATTTGAAATCTAGAATTTAAAACTTGGTTTGATTTGAATTGGAAATAGGAAAGAAAGAAAGAAATATTATACAAAACAAAATAAAGTTATAAAATTCATCACACTTTTAGGTATGTCTAAATTTTACTATTAATCTGAAAGTGAAATTGCCACAAGTTGAAATTTAATTTGAATTGAATTTGGGTTTTGAAAATGAGAAGAAGAGGAAGTATATAAAAAAAATAATATAAATAATATAATTATATGTTAAAACTGGCATTTTTAATTTCACAGAAGTAAAAGGAATTAATGTAGCACAAGCTTGAATTTAAATTTGAATTCAAAATTTAAATTTGGAAATAAGAAAGAAAGGGGAAATCAGAAAAAGAAAAGGAATAAAAAGCCTTCATGGGCCGGCCAGATCCTATTCGGCCCACTTAAACAATCCAGCACGCGCGGCCCAACTTCACCCCCGCGCGCGCCCGTCATCTTCTCGCTGACATGTGGGGCCCACTGACCAGTCGCCCACTCACGTTCACTGTCTCTCGCTCACTGGCGCGTGGGCCACGTTGTCAGCCTCCCGGACGTGTGGTGCTCGCCAATGACTGGTGGGGCCCGTCTGGCAGGACACCCCCTTTCTTCCTCGCGGACTCGGCATGCCGAACCAGACGCCACGGATTCCGCGCGCGGGCCAAAGTCCGTGGCCGAGCTCCAATCCCGCTCACCTGAAGTCGATTACTCCGGGGAAAATCACCTCCAGTTGGGACCCGCTGGTCGGATTCGTCCTCACCCAATGCGCGGAGTCCGTCAGCTCCAGCCTTCCTCCCTTCCTGTTCCGCGCGAATTCCGCGCTCAGCTGTAACCACCGCGGATCCTCTTCCCCCATCGCGGACTCCGGTACCAGCTATAAAATGCTCAGCCCCGCGTCCTCCTTGGGCCATAGAACAGCAGCCGCAACCAGGAAGGGAGGGAGAAAATTGGGCGCCGCCGCGGAACCCCGCCTTGGTTGCCGTTCGGGCCTCGGTGATCGACCCAGGAGGAAGCCCAGTGCACGTGGATGCTCGTCGCGGCTTCGCCTGGGTGGAATCGTGCTCCAGACCACGGGGATTCTTCGCCGTAGTTGGCGCTCCGCCGTGGGCTCCGCTCGCACCGTGGGCAAGCTTCTCTGCGCTACCACCTTGGGTACGTTTTGCCGCTAACGTGTTCGCCCTTGCTCATACATCGTGTAGCTCGGTCCAATTTGTAAACGGCGCTCGGGAATGGCCAATTGAATCCTCGTCGGCGGGGTTCGCCGGGATTGGTGGGCGGCGCCGCCGTGTTCCCTGTCGGGTTGGGGAAGAATCCTCATGGCCGTTGGATCGGTCGTGGACGTCCAGGATTAGATCGGGGCATACCTCTTCGATGTTTAGATCCTGACCGTAGATCCTTGATCGTGTGGGCGTGGGTCGTTCGGGGCTACATTAAATCTGGGCCGCCCGTCGTTGATCCGATGGCCGGGAATGCATACCGCTTCGCGGTGGGCGCGATCTAATCTCATCCGTTGCATACAGATCGGACGGCTCTAGTTCACCGATACCTCTTCGCTCTGGTTCTTTTGCAAAAGAGCCCCTGCTTTTAGTTGAAATAGAACCCGCCGTCCATGGGCACTGTTGACTGAGTCTCGGGAATCTTGCGCCGAGAACCCTGTGCTTCCCAGTAATTGAGGCTCAGTCCAGTGATCGTTTAAATTGAATAAATAAAATAGAAAATAGATTTTTAATATGAAAATAATTACTAAAACTTGATAAATTCATAGAAAATTCATACTTGCTCCAAATTAGTCCATTCCACTTTCTAAATTTTTATAATTTAATTCTCTATCACTTAGAGCCTCTGTTTTGTCATGAAAACAATTAGAAATTTAATCTCTCACTTAATCCATTTTAAACACATAAAACCTTTGAAAATTCATAACTTAAAATCCACAACTCCAAAATTAATAATTCTTTTTCCTGTGATCTTATTTTAATATGTAGATTATTAATATGTATTTTGCATATATGTTTGGTGTAATGTTAATTTTGCCTATACCATGTATGTTTGTATTGCTACGACTAGCAGTGAGGTCACGAGGATCTGAAGAATCATCCTGGTACCTGGAATCTCAAGGCCCAGGCAAGTTGTGCCCTTGATCACTTCTTTTTACCCAGCCATGTTCTGATTAATCATAATGATCTGCATAGGTTAATTTTGATGGGACCCAATAGGTTACCTTAGTTTGTCTATCTTTATACCTTGTTTACCACTGAACTTTCTGGGTAGTACTTGCTAGTGCTATATGTGGTTTTGGGTATGAAGATTACACTATTCATGATTATACTTTTGATATCAGTTGTTATTCACTGTTCATGATAAGATCATTATGTTAATTGGAACATGGAGAACCACCCGGGAAAACAGTGCTACCACAAGGGTGGAATGGGACGCCCTTGGCTGATTAATTAGGAAAGCTAGTGGAAGACTACCTTACCCGAAAGGGGCAAGGGCAGTAGGGGAGTGGTCAGTGTAGGGAGGCCCTCGGGAGGATTTTGCTGCGATGGCGGTCCTGCAAGGGATTCCTGCACTGGAACTTCCTATAAACTGTAGCGGGTTTTCTGAAGCTAGTGGAACTTTGTAAAGGCCTCGTAGTGTTACCCTGCCTCGCCTCCTCGGTAGAGGTGTATGGGATTGGCCGTCTCTTGGCAGATGGGTAACATGACTTGTGGGTAAAGATGCGCAACCTCTGCAGAGTGTAAAACTGGTATACTAGCCGTGCTCACGGTCATGAGCAGCTCGGACACTCACATGATTAATTTATGGAACTAAACTCAATTTGTCATATGCATTGCATCGCAGGTGATGTTGTTACTTATGTTCTACTACTTAATTGGGTTGGTATTTACTTGTACTTAGTAATTGCTAATAAAATTTTGACCAACTTTAAAAGCAATGCTCAGCTCTAACCATCCTCTTTGGTAAGCCTTACACTTCACATGAGCTCCCACCTTTGGCGAGTTCATGCACATTATTCCCCACAACTTGTTGAGCGATGAACGTATGTGAGCTCACTCTTGCTGTCTCACCCCCCCCCCCCACAGGTCAAGAGCAGGTACCACTGGATGAAGCACTTGGAGGATGCTGCGATGAGTTCGTGAGAGGTCTAGGTCGTCGTCTCCCAGTCAACTTTTGGGTTGCTGGACCGTTGTCTCCTTATAATGTAATCATTTATTTTGTATAGAACTCCTGTTAAATATAAAGATGTGACATTCGATCCTGTGCCATAATTCATCATATGTGTGAGACTTGGTCCCAGCACACCTGGTGATTATGTTAGCACCCGGGTTTTGGACCCCTAAAATCCGGGTGTGACAGTTGGTTCTTTGAGAGTGTGGTTGGGCGAATCCTCGATTCAGGCTGCCGGTTAAAGACGGTGGTTGGCTTCGAGTTTTATTTGTCAGGTTGCACTAGTTATCGCTGCTTGCAGCAAGTTATCTTGGCTTCTTTGAAGCTAGTTATCTGAAGATTGATCCTACGTCGTGAAGATCGGGCATCGTGACGCATCACACCGTGTACCAGATGAAACGAGGCCTGCGGTGTTTCGGCCGGAAGTGTAACACCATAAATCTTGATTTATAAAGATTAGTAAGAATTCTCCCAAGTTGTTGATAACCATGTTTTCTAATGATAAATTAGGAACCAAACTCCCATATAAGAGTTATCTTTGCTTCCTCTAAGGATTTAAAATAAAGATTTTATCAATGTGCTTTTATGGGAATAGATAAGGCATTATATTTGGTTAAAATTTAGGATTGAGGATACTATTAATTTGGCCAAACATCAGGTTTGAATTTTGACAATGAAGTATAAATTTGAAACTTTGAAAAAGAAAGGTTTTCAAATTTTGATTAAGAATGTGATTTATTTTCTTTTATGTGTCGAGGAACCTTCTCGTAGTAGAATACATATTTAGTAATATTCACTAAAGCATTTCAAAGAATACATGAGAAATTGTTCTCTTAGAATAAACATCTTTTGTGTATAAACTCCCCATTGAGAACATTTATTTAATGGATAAGACAAGATAATAAATAATTAAAAATTTAAGTATGCACCATGATGGTTCTTTGTTTGTTGCACTAGTATTTGGGATTTCTAAATCAAACACAGATTTGATTTCAAATTTGAAATTGAAATACAAAATATAAATAGAGAACTAAAACAGAAATAAAAGAGGAAAAGGCTCACCCATACTTACCTGGGCCGAAAATCCTCTGTCCTTGGCCCACTCTCCCTTTCTCAGCCTGACAGCTCTCCCACGCCTGCCTAGGTGCTGAATGCGGGCCCGGCGCGTCAGCCTCGTGACCTTGCCCTCGCGACACGCTTACAGGTGTGCAGTCGCTAGTGTGTGGGTCCGCCACATCAACAGCTTCTTCTCCACGCCGCGCGCTGTAACAAACTCAGCGTGGAGATCCGAGGAATCCGTTCACACCCACTCGGATATTCCTCAATAGGAGTATAAATGGTAGCCCCGCGACCCCTTCTCCTCACCCCATCCTAGTCAATAGTGCCGTCGCTAGAAGCCACACCACTGCCGCGAGGAACCAAGGGAAGAGAGAAGCACCACCGCGGGCAAAATCGTCGAGCACTGTCGCTCTTGCATCGACGTGTGGCTATGGAGCATCACCGGGGTGTCGCGGAACCAGTGGTGGCGGTCGGTGGTGCAGGGGATCGCTGGGATGTTGGGAATATTGCTCGACGTCGTTCAAACCTGGCCAAGGGCCGCTGTTCGCCGTGGCTGACCCTCTCTTCATCTCCACCGCCAGTAAGGACCCCTCTACTAAGTTCGCTATCACCTCCGCATCGCGTAGAAGCTTGCTAATTGGGGGTTTGTGCTCTAGCGCGCCGGCTCGATACTTCTCCGGCGAGGGAGTACTGTAGGCACGACGGCGCCACCACGGTTAGCTGGGGTTTGAGCGGGCTGCTCGACGACTGTTGGATTGGGATAGCAACGGTTCTGATTGGGGTAAGCTTACCCAGTCGGCTAGGGAAATCATGGCCGTAGATCGACGTATGGAGGGATGAGAGGAGATCCTGATGTTTTAAAATCTAGAGCATTGATCTCAGATCCAAGGGCTCGAGTTTCATACCGTTTTAGGAATGAGTCTGATCTAATCCCAACCATCAGGTGCAGATCGGACGACTGCGGATTTCGCGTACCCATTTGCCACGGCAAAGTTTCTAAAGGGACCCTATAGTATTTGAGAATAGAGCCCGCCGTCCATATACAAATTAAAATAAATAGAATTAAATCAAGACTTTGCAAAAACACCCCTGGGACTTATTTTGTGGTACAAAATCATTAGTAAAATACCTACAAACTTATGTATTCCATAACTTTAGCATTCTAACTCTGATTGGATCATTTCAAGTTGCCTTAGCTCCGTAATAAAATTAGCTACACAGTAACAACATTATTTTTATCATATCATACATTTTTATAATTAGACATTTATTTAACCTATGTTTATTGGATTAACCTTGCTTAATCTATCCATAATTATAATCTGACTAATATATAATCTCTACTTAAGTTATAATTTAGATTAAAGCTATAAATTAATTATTTCTTTAGATTATCTTTCTCACATGATTTATAAAATCAACATACGGTCTAGTTTTAATTGTTTAATCATGTAGGTCTTCCGAAAACCATATCTTTTCAAACATAACTCTGATTTTAGTAATTCTCGAACCTACGATCTCGTAGCGACGCGTAGAATTATATTACACAGTTGTTTTCTATGTTTGGTGTAATGTTATTTTTACCTAGTCTTTGTCAATCTATATGTATTGCTACGATAGAAGCGAGGTTGCAAGGCACCTACATTCTACATTAGAGAAGTACCTGTAGTTGCACCAAAAAGACAAGTTGTGCCCTTGATCTCTCTTCTTTCCCCAATAATGTTCCTGTTAATCACTATGGCATGCTCCGGTTATTTGATGGGATCCAATAGGTTTCCCTAGTTTTGTTTACCCTACACCCTGCAAACAAGTGAACTATTGAGTAGACTTGCTGTCTCTCTACCTAGTTTTGGGATTAATGATATACTGAACTATGATCATGTTCCACTATTATTGTTGATTTAATTATTGACCATGATAAGACAATTGCGTTAATTGGAACATGGAGCTTAACTTGAGTGCTACCACAAGGGTGGAATGAGACGTCCTTGGCCAAGTAATTAGGCAAGCTAGGGAGAGATTACCTTACCCGAAAGGGGCAAGCGGGGAGGCGTCGCTTCAGAGTATAGGGAGGTCCTCGGGTTGGACTGTCTGTAAAGCTTTTCATACGAGGGATTTATACGCTTCCTTCTTCCTGAATCCGTAGCGGGTTACCTCGAACTAGTGGAACTTTGGAAAGGCCTCATAGTGGATCCCTAGCCATTCACCTTGGAAGTGTCTACGGGTCTAGCTAAGCCTAGCTAAGCGGGAAACACGTCTCGTGGGTAAAGATGCACAACCTCTGCAAAGTGTAAAACTGGTATATAAAACATGCTTATGGTCAAGAGCGACTCAAGACTCTCGCATGATTAACTTATGGAATTAAACTTAATCTGTCATATGCATTGCATTGTGGGTTCTGTTATTAATTTTGATCTCTTATTTATTTGGGATGGTATCTACTTACACTTAGTAACCGCTAATAAAATTTTGACCAACTTTAAAAGCAACGCTCAGCTTTAACCATGTTCTTTGGTAAGCCTTACACTTCACATAAGCCTCCACCGTAAGTGAGCTCATGCACATTATTCCCCACAATTTGTTGAGCGATGAACGTATGTGAGCTCACCCTTGCTGTACTGACATCCCCACAGGTCAATAACATGTACCACAAGATGAGGAGCATGAAGGATGCTGTGATAAGTTCGTGAGAGGTCTAGGTCGTTGTCTCCCAGTCAACTATGGTTGCGGAGTATGATGTAATTATTTAGCTATTTTGTACAGAACTCCCATTATATAGTAAAGACGTGACATTCGTTTCTGTACCATGAGTCATCATATGTGTGAGACTTGATCCTAGCACACATTTGATTTGCGCCTGGATTTGCCCTTAAATCCGGGTGCGATAGGAAATTCGATGGTGGAGACGGTGGGGGTGCTTGGCCCTCACTTGGGCTACCCTTTGCGTAAGGGCACAAAAGAGGATTAGTCAGGACCTTGCGTGGTTCCAGATACCTCGGTAAAAATACCGGTGTCATCCACGAGAGTTTGCATCTCTACCCTTGCTCTTTACCTTCTGCATTTACATTAAGTACTTAAGTTTCAATCTCTACTTTGTAGCTAGATTATTTAGGATTTAAACTTAGGCTTTGCGGTAGAGATAGCAACACTTAGACTAAACCTAGATTGCACATTCTAGATTACTTATTTGCATAGGTTTTGTTCTAGGATTTATTTGTGGTCTAGTTTAGAGTATAGTTTTTAGAAGTCCTAATTCACCCCTCTTAGGCATCACCGTTTCCTTCAGACGCTATTTCAGCTACAACCGCTATAGCCTGATTTAGCTTAAATGTCATGGTTTTAGCGCTAAATAGCCACGTTATTTCTATTTTTCATGGTGGGCCAAAAATAATAAATGTAATGAAGAAGGATGAGGAAGCTCAATGATATTAATTATTGTAATGAAGATAAATCTAAACTTGCTCGATACATAACAACCTAAACTTGCTTTATACATAATGAGATGATGCACATGATATTGACATGTATCAATAGTCCTCAAGTGTTCATTCTTCTTGTTCAAATGACTCTATGCTTGATCACTAGATTGTATTAGTAAGTTTTTTGGTACGTACTTAATCATGGTATTGTGTTGCTATCATGTTAGCGAGGTGGTAATTTCTTTACTACTCTAGTATTTAGAACTAACTAAACCTATTAATTATGATGTTGTGCAGCTACCTAGCTAATGGCTAACTGAAAGGGAAATGTGCCCTTGGGCCATTTCTAAGTATTTTGGTGGTTTAGTGTCCAACACAAGTGCCTAAGTATAAAATGGTGGACAAAGTACAAATCAAGGATAAAAGTATGTTTCTCAGACTTAGTACATTGTTTTAGAGACTAATGTATTGTGTCTAAGTGCTGGAAACAGGAAAAATCCAATTGGAAATGCCTTGGCTCGAGCAGCCAAGACTTTGCTCAGTCTGGAGCACCGGACAGTGTCCGGTGCGCTAGGCTGGCTCTGGCAAACGGGCTGCTCTCGGGACTTCGACGGCGGTGTACGGCTATAATTCACCGGACTGTCCGGTGGTGCACCGGACTGTCCGGTGGGCCGTTCACAGGCAAACTCGTCGCTCTCGGGAATTCATCGGCGACGTACGGCTATAATTCACCGGACTGTCCGGTGAGCCAACAGTCGGCCGGGCCAACGGTCGGCCGCGCAATCTGCGCGGGACACGTGGCCGAGCCAACGGCTAGAAGAAGGCACCGGACTGTCCGGTGTGCACCAGACATGTCCAGTGTGCCAACGGCTCTCTGGCTGCCAACGGTCGACTGTGCCATTTATGGAAGGAAATTGGGCACCGGACAGTGTCCGGTGTGCACCGGACTGTCCGGTGCACCAGTCGACAGAAGGCAAGATCAGCCTTCCTAGATTGCTCTCAACGGCTCCTAGCTGCCTTGGGGCTATAAAAGGGACCCCTAGGCGCATGGAGGAGAACACCAAGCATTCCTACAACATTTCTAAGCACCAAGACATTGATTCCGCGCCTTTGATTCTTTGCGATAGCAATTAGAGCTCTAGTTGAGTGGTGAACTCATTGAGTTGTGTTGTGAGCTCTCATTGCGACTTGTGTGCGTGGTGTTGCTGTGATTTCTTGTCTTGAGTGCGTTGCTAATCCCTCCCTTGCTCCATGCTTCTTTGTGAACTTCAATTGTAAGGGCGAGAGGCTCCAAGTTGTGGAGATTCCTCGCAAACGGGATTGAGTAAAGCAAGCAAAACACCGTGGTATTCAAGTGTGTCTTTGGACCGCTTGAGAGGGGTTGATTGCAACCCTCGTCCGTTGGGACGCCACAACGTGGAGTAGGCAAGCGTTGGTCTTGGCCGAACCACGGGATAACCACCGTGCCATCTCTGTGATTGATTTCTTGTGGTTATTGTGTTTTGTTGAGACTCATCTCTAGCCACTTGGCATTTACTGTGCTAACGCTTAACCAAGTTTGTGGCTTAAGTTATTCAAGTTTTACAGGATCACCTATTCACCCCCCTCTAGGTGCTCTCAATTGGTATCAAAGCCGTTCTCTTCACAAAGGGACTAACCGCCCGAAGAGATGGATCCTAAGGGGAAGGGTATCGTGATCAACGATAAAGAGAAGGAATCCTTCGTCAACGAGCCGAAGGACAACAAGCCTACCGACTCCGGCTCGGGCCATAGACGGAAGGAAGGGAAGAAGAAGAAGACGAGGCGCATCAAGGAGATCGTCTACTACGACGACAGCGATGAGTCTACTTCTTCCCAAAAGGACGACGACCACAACGACTACGAGAGAAGGAAACCGGTCAATTCGAACTTTTCCTTTGACTACTCTCGTATTCCTCAAAGTACAAATGCTCATTTATTATCTATTCCACTTGGTAAACCTCCTCGTTTTGATGGAGAGGACTACGGATTTTGGAGTCACAAAATGCGTAGTCACTTGTTCTCTCTCCATCCTAGTATATGGGAGATTGTAGAGAGTGGAATGCACTTTGATAGTACGGATAGTCCCATGTTCATTAATGAGCAAATTCATAAGAATGCACAAGCTACTACTGTTCTTCTAGCTTCATTGTGCAGGGATGAATACCACAAAGTGAGCGGCTTGGACAATGCCAAGCAGATCTGGGACACCCTCAAGATTTCTCATGAGGGGAACGACGTCACCTTGCTCACCAAGATGGAGTTGGTGGAGGGCGAGCTTGGACGATTCGCTATGATAAGGGGCGAGGAGCCGACACAAACATACAACCGGCTCAAGACCCTTATCAACAAAATAAGGAGCTACGGAAGCACGCGATGGACGGACCACGACGTCGTCCGACTGATGCTAAGGTCCTTTACTGTTCTTGATCCTCATTTGGTGAATAATATTCGTGAGAATCCCAGGTACACCAAAATGTCGCCCGAAGAAGTCCTTAGAAAATTCGTAAGCGGGCGAATGATGATCAAGGAGGCGAGGTATGTGGACGATGCATTGAATGGTCCAATCAACGAGCCTCAACCCCTTGCTCTCAAGGCAACAAGAAGCAAGGAGGCGCTACCTAGCAAGGTAGCACAAATTGAGGCCGCCGGACTTAATGATGAAGAGATGGCCCTCATCATCAAGAGATTCAAGACGGCGCTTAAGGGTCGCAAGGGACAGCCAAGCAAGACCAAAGCTAAAGGGAAGCGCTCATGCTTCAAATGCGGTAAGATTGGTCATTTTATTGCTAATTGTCCCGATAATGAAAGTGACCAGGAACACGGGAGCAAGAGGGAAAAGAAGAAAAATTACAAGAAGGCCAAGGGCGAGGCACATCTAGGAAAGGAGTGGGACTCGGATTGCTCCTCCTCCGACTCCAACAATGAAGGACTCGCCACCACCGCCTTCAATAAGTCATCCCTCTTCCCCAACGAGCGTCACACATGCCTTATGGTAAGGGAGAAGAAGGTATGTAGTCGAAACTCTACTTATGCTTCTTCAAGTGAGGACGAATCTAGTGATGAGGATGAAATAGATTATTCATGTTTATTTAAGGGCCTAGATAGAACCAAGGTAGATAAAATTAACGAATTGATTGATGCCTTGAATGATAAAAATAGGCTTTTAGAAAAACAAGAGGACTTGTTGTATGAAGAACATGACAAATTTGTAGAAGCTCAAAAATCTCATGCCTTAGAAGTTAAGAGAAATGAAATGCTTTCTTGTGAATTATCTTCTTGCCATGAGACAATTTCTAGCTTGAGAAGCATTAATGATGATTTGAATGCTAAGTTAGAAATAGATAGTAAATCAACAACTTGTGTAGAAAATGTTGTTATTTGCAATAGATGTAAAGATTTTGATATTGATGCTTGTAGTGAACACATAACTTCTATTGCAAAGTTAAATGATGAAATGGCTAGTCTTAATGCCCAACTTAAGGCTAGCAAAAGTGATTTTGATAAACTAAAATTTGCTAGGGATGCCTACACGATTGGTAGACACCCCTCAATTAAGGATGGACTTGGCTTCAAGAGGGAAGCCAAGAACTTAACAAGCCATAAGGCTCCCATCTCCGCCAAGGAGAAAGGGAAGGCCCCTATGGCAAGTAGTACTAAAAAGAACCATGCTTTTATGTACAATGATAGAAGACAGTCTCATAGGAGTTGTAATGCTTTTGATTCACATGCCTATGACTCTTATGCTATGTATGCTTCCAGTTCTTCCTATATGCATGGTAGAGATATGCCTAGGAAAAATATTCATCATGTGCCTAGGAAAAATATTGTTCATGTTCCTAGAAAAGTTATGAATGGTCCCTCTACAATTTATCATGCTTTAAATGCTTCCTTTGCTATTTGTAGAAAGGATAGGAAGATAGTTGCTAGGAAATTAGGGGCAAAATGCAAGGGTGATAAAACTTGCATTTGGGTCCCTAAGGAAATTGTGACTAACCTTGTAGGACCCAACAAGAGTTGGGTACCTAAGACCCAAGCCTAAATTTGCCTTGCAGGTTTATGCATCCGGGGGCTCAAGCTGGATTATCGACAGCGGATGCACAAACCATATGACGGGGGAGAAGAAGATGTTCACCTCCTACGTCAAGAATAAGGATTCCCAAGATTCAATCATATTCGGTGATGGGAACCAAGGCAAGGTGAAGGTTTAGGCAAGATTGCAATATCCAATGAGCACTCTATCTCTAATGTGTTTTTAGTTGAGTCTCTTGGATATAATTTACTATCTGTCAGTCAATTATGTAATATGGGATATAATTGTCTATTTACAAATGTAGATGTGTCTGTCTTTAGAAGATGTGATGGTTCACTAGCTTTTAAGGGTGTACTAGACGGCAAACTTTATTTAGTTGATTTTGCAAAAGAGGAGGCCGGTCTAGATGCATGCTTAATCGCTAAGACTAGCATGGGCTGGCTGTGTGAGAGCACCTAGAGGGGGGGGGTGAATAGGTGATCCTGTAAAAACTTCAAACTTAAGCCACAAAAACTTGTTAAGCGTTAGCACAGTTAATGCCAAGTGGCTAAGGTGAAGTCTTCAACAAAACACAATACCACAAGAATCAAGCACAGAGGGACACGGTGGTTTATCCCGTGGTTCGGCCAAGCCAATGCTTGCCTACTTCCACGTTGTGGCGTCCCAACGGACGAAGGTTGCAATCAACCCCTCTCAAGCGGTCCAAAGACCCACTTGAATACCACGGTGTTTTGTTGTTCTTATCTCAATCCCGTTTGCGAGGAATCTCCACAACTTGGAGCCTCTCGCCCTTACAAAAGATGTTCACAAAGAATCACGGAGTAAGGGAGGGATTAGCAACTCACACACAACACAAAGATCACAGCGAATACGCACACACAAAACCCAGACTTGAGCTCAAGAGGCTAACACACTAGAACAGAGCTCAAATCACTAGAATTTCAAACAAGTGCGCAAGATTGATGTGTGAGTGATCAAGAGTGCTCAAGGAATGCTTGGGTACTTCCTCCATGCGCCAAGGGGTCCCTTTTATAGCCCCAAGGCAGCTAGGAGCCGTTGGGAACAAATCTGGAAGGCCATCTTTGCCTTCTGTCTCGTGGCGCACCGGACAGTCCGGTGCACACCGGACACTGTCCGGTGCCCGATTTGTTTCCAAAAACAGCACTTCTGACCGTTGCTGGCTGCTCCAGATCTGCGCTTAGTTGGCGCACCGGACATGTCCGGTGCACACCGGACAGTCCGGTGTTCCTTCCCGACCGTTGGCTCGGCCACGTGTCTCGCGCGGATTGCGCGGCCGACCGTTGGCCCTGGCCGACCGTTGGCTCACCGGACAGTCCGGTGCACACCGGACAGTCCGGTGAATTATAGCCGTACGCCGTCGGCGAATTCCCGAGAGCGGCCAGTTCGCGCCGAGGAGGCCTGGCGCACCGGACACTGTCCGGTGCACACCGGACAGTCCGGTGCTCCAGACCGAGCAGGGACTTGGCTGCACACAGCCAAGTCATTCTCTCCCCTTTTCTCTTTTTCTTCTTGCTGTTTCTAACACTTAGACAAACATGTTAGTCCACAAAACCAATGTACTAAGGCTTAGAAACATACCTTTACTTCATGATTTGCACCTTGTTCCATTTTACAATTAGGCACCTGTGTTGAGCACTAAATCACCAAAATACTTAGAAATGGCCCAAGGGCACATTTCCCTTTCAATCTCCCCCTTTTTGGTGATTTATGCCAACACAACATAAAGCAAATTGAACAAGTACAAAAATACTTCAAATAATAACTCAAATCTATTTTGATTCATTTTGACTTATATGGATCACTCTATGCCACCACTTTGTTTGTTTTTGCAAATCAAACTCAAATCTCTATCTCTAAGTTAAACACACATGTTAAAGCATAAAGAGAGTCATTATCAAGATTTCAAAAACTCCCCCTTTTTCCCATAATCAATACTTCTCCCCACAAGAAGCCAACTTTTGATAAGAGAGACAACATAAGAATTTTGACAAACCAAAAACTCTATTGCCCTATTTTCAAAATCTCTCAAGTGGTAGCTGATCCATTTATTGCTTTGGCCTTTATTTTCTCCCCCTTTGGCATCAAGCACCAAAACGGGATCAATTGTGGCCCTTTAACCCCATTGCCTCACCAAAATCTTCAATTAAGAGCAAATGGCAATAAGAGTTCATGAGATGGACTTGGAATAAGTTACCCTTCATCGGAGTGCAGTGGAAGTCTTTCATGGTCCAAGTCCACCTTTTCCCTTTCAATTCTCCTTTGTGACTAACACAAGCAAACTCAAACATATGGTTAGTCTCAAAGGGTCAAGTTGTAACACATCTCCCCCTAAACATGTGCATCACATTGCAACAGACTTGTGAGGTCCAGGGAGTGTTTGTACAACTTGAGCACCATAATAAGCAACAAAATGCAGAAGGGAACATGATCAAAAGCATAAATACATGTATGCTACAATTCAATCCAAGTTCCGCGAATCTAAGACATTTAGCTCACTACGCAGCCTGCAAAAGGTCTTCTCATCTAAAGGCTTGGTAAAGATATCGGCTAGCTGGTTCTCGGTGCTAACATAAAACATTTCGATATCTCCCTTTTGCTGGTGGTCTCTCAAAAAGTGATGCCGGATGTCTATGTGCTTTGTGCGGCTGTGCTCAACGGGATTTTCCGCTATTCGGATAGCACTCTCATTATCACATAGGAGTGGGACTTTGCTCAGATTGTAGCCTAAGTCCCTGAGAGTTTGCCTCATCCAAAGTAGTTGCGCACAACACTGTCCTGCGGCAACGTACTCGGCCTCAGCGGTGGATAGGGCAACGGAGGTTTGTTTCTTAGAGTTCCATGACACCAGGGACCTTCCTAAGAATTGGCACGTCCCCGATGTACTCTTCCTATCGACCTTACATCCAGCATAGTCGGAATCTGAGTACCCAATCAAGTCAAAGTTAGACCCCTTTGGATACCAGATCCCGAAGCAGGGCGTAGCGACTAAATATCTAAGAATTCGCTTCACCGCCACCAAGTGACACTCCTTAGGATCGGATTGAAATCTAGCACACATGCATACGCTAAGCATAATATCCGGTCTACTAGCACATAAATAAAGTAGAGATCCTATCATTGACCGGTATGCTTTTTGATCAACGGACTTACCTCCTTTGTTGAGGTCGGTGTGTCCGTCGGTTCCCATCGGAGTCTTTGCGGGCTTGGCGTCCTTCATCCCAAACCGCTTCAGCAGATCTTGCGTGTACTTCGTTTGGGAGATGAAGGTGCCGTCCTTGAGTTGCTTCACTTGGAACCCAAGGAAGTAGTTCAACTCGCCCATCATCGACATCTCGAATTTCTGCGTCATCACCCTGCTAAACTCTTCACAAGACTTTTGATTAGTAGAACCAAATATTATGTCATCGACATAAATTTGGCATACAAACAAATCACCATCACATGTCTTTGTAAAAAGAGTTGGATCGGCTTTCCCAACCTTGAAAGCATTAGCAAGTAAGAAATCTCTAAGGCATTCATACCATGCTCTTGGGGCTTGTTTAAGTCCATAGAGCGCCTTAGAGAGCTTACACACGTGGTCGGGGTACCGCTCATCCTCGAAGCCAGGGGGTTGCTCCACGTACACCTCCTCCTTTATTGGCCCGTTGAGGAACGCGCTCTTCACATCCATTTGGTACAACCTGAAAGAATGGTGAGCGGCATATGCTAGCAAGATACGAATGGACTCTAGCCTAGCCACAGGAGCAAAAGTCTCCTCAAAGTCCAAACCTGCGACTTGGGCATAACCTTTTGCCACAAGTCGAGCCTTGTTCCTCGTCACCACCCCGTGCTCGTCCTGTTTGTTGCGGAACACCCACTTGGTTCCCACAACATTTTGCTTGGGACGAGGCACCAGTGTCCAAACTTCGTTGCGCTTGAAGTTGTTGAGTTCCTCCTGCATGGCCAACACCCAATCCGGATCTAGCAAGGCCTCCTCTACCCTGAAAGGCTCAATAGAGGAGACAAAAGAGTAATGCTCACAAAAATTAACTAATCGAGATCGAGTAGTTACTCCCTTGCTAATGTCACCCAAAATTTGGTCGACGGGATGATCCCTTTGAATCATCGCTCGAACTTGGGTTGGAGGTGCCGGTTGCGCTTCTTCCTCCATCACTTGATCTTCTTGTGCTCCCCCTTGATCACACGCCTCCTTTTGATGAACCTGTTCATCGTCTTGAAGTGGGGGATGCACCGTCGTTGAGGAAGAAGGTTGATTACGTTCATCCTGTTCCTGTGGCCGAACGTCTCCAATCGCCATGGTTCGTATAGCAGCCGACGGAACATCTTCTTCATCTACATCATCATAATCAACAACTTGCTCTCTTGGAGAGCCATTAGTCTCATCAAATACAACGTCGCTAGAGACTTCAACCAAACCCGATGATTTGTTGAAGACCCTATACGCCTTTGTATTTGAATCATAACCTAATAAAAACCCTTCTACAGCTTTGGGAGCAAACTTAGAATTTCTACCCTTCTTTACTAGAATGTAGCACTTGCTCCCAAAAACACGAAAGTATGATACATTGGGTTTGTTACCGGTTAGTAGCTCATATGACGTCTTCTTGAGGAGGCGGTGAAGGTAGACCCTGTTGATGGCGTGGCAAGCCGTGTTCACGGCTTCCGACCAAAAGCACTCGGGGGTCTTGAACTCTCCAAGCATTGTCCTCGCCATATCAATTAGCGTCCTGTTCTTCCTCTCTACCACACCATTTTGTTGTGGTGTGTAGGGAGCGGAGAACTCGTGCTTGATCCCTTCCTCCTCAAGAAACTCCTCCACTTGAAGGTTCTTGAACTCGGACCCGTTGTCGCTCCTTATCTTTTTCACCTTGAGCTCAAACTCATTTTGAGCTCTCCTGAGGAAGCGCTTGATGGTCCCTTGGGTTTCAGACTTATCCTGCAAAAAGAATACCCAAGTGAAGCGGGAAAAGTCATCAACAATAACTAAACCATACTTACTTCCTCCTATGCTTAGATAGGCGACGGGTCCGAAGAGGTCCATATGCAGCAGCTCCAGAGGTCTTGACGTGGTCATCACATTCTTGCTGTGATGTGCTCCTCCAACTTGTTTACCTGCCTGACAAGCTGCACAAGGTCTATCTTTTTCGAAATAAACATTGGTTAGACCTATCACGTGTTCTCCCTTTAGAAGTTTGTGGAGATTCTTCATCCCCACATGTGCTAAGCGGCGATGCCACAGCCAGCCCATGCAAGTCTTAGCCATTAAGCATGCATCTAGACCGGCCTCTTCTTTTGCAAAATCAACTAAATAAAGCTTGCCGTCTAGTACACCCTTAAAAGCTAGTGAACCATCACATCTTCTAAAGACAGACACATCTACATTTGTAAATAAACAATTATATCCCATTTGACATAATTGACTAACAGATAGCAAATTATATCCAAGACTCTCCACTAAGAATACATTTGAAATAGAATGCTCATTAGAAATTGCAATTTTACCTAACCCTTTTACCTTGCCTTGATTCCCATCACCGAATATAATTGAATCTTGGGAATCCTTATTCTTGACGTAGGAGGTGAACATCTTCTTCTCCCCCGTCATATGGTTTGTGCATCCGCTGTCGATAATCCAGCTTGAACCCCCGGATGCATAAACCTGCAAGGCAAATTTAGGCTTGGGTCTTAGGTACCCAACTCATGTTGGGTCCTGCAAGGTTAGCACAAATATCTTTAGGGACCCAAATGCAAGATTTTTCTCCCTTGCATCTAGCCCCTAATTTCCTAGCAACTACCTTCTTACCCTTTCTACAAATAGCAAAGGGAGCATTACAAGCATAATAAATGGTAGAAGGTTCATTCACTACTTTCCTAGGAGCATGAATAACATTCTTTCTAGGTACATGAGCAATATCTCTCCTAGGCATATGTACAACATTTCTCCTACACATATCTCTACCATGATTATAAGAAGAACTAGAAGCAAACATTGCATGAGAATCATAAGCATATGAATCAAAATGATTATAAGCATTTCTAGCATGTCTCCTATCATAATACATAAAAGCATGATTCTTTTTAGTATTACTAGCCATCGGGGCCTTCCCCTTCTCCTTGACGAAGATGGGAGCCTTATGGCTTGTTAAGTTCTTGGCTTCCCTCTTGAAGCCAAGCCCATCCTTAATTGAGGGGTGTCTACCAATCGTGTAGGCATCCCTTGCAAATTTGATTTTATCAACTTCATTCTGGCTAGTCTTAAGTTGGGCATTAAGACTAGCCACTTCATCATTTAATTTGGAAATTAGAACTAGGTGTTCACTACAAGCATTAACATCAAAATCCTTACACCTAGTACAAATTTCAACATGTTCAACACAAGAATTTGATTTACTAGCTACTTCTAGTTTAGCACTTAAATCAATATTAACACTTCTTAAGGTAGAAATGGTTTCATGACAGGAAGATATTTCACTAGAAAGCATTTCATTTCTTTTCACTTCTAAAGCATATGATTTTTGTGCCTCTACAAATTTATCATGTTCATCATACAATAAATCTTCTTGCTTTTCTAAAAGCCTATCCTTTTCATTCAATGCATTAATTAATTCATTGATTTTCTCTATCTTAGATCTATCTAAGCCCTTGAACAAGCAAGAATAATCTATGTCATCATCACTAGACTCACTATCACTAGATGAAGCATAAGTGGAGTCTTGAATACTCACCTTCTTCTCCCTTGCCATAAGGCAAGTGAGACGCTCGTTGGGGAAGAGAGCCGATTTGTTGAAGGCAGTGGCGGCGAGTCCTTCGTTGTCGGAGTCGGAGGAGGAGCAATCCGAGTCCCACTCCTTTCCTAGATGCGCCTCGCCTTTTGCCTTCTTGTATTGCTTCTTCTTCTCTCTTTTGTTCCCCTTTTCCTGGTCACTTTCATTATCGGGACAGTTAGCAATGAAATGACCAAGCTTACCGCATTTGAAGCATGAGCGCTTCCCCTTGGCTTTGGTCTTGCTTGGTTGTCCCTTGTGACCTTTAAGCACCGTCTTGAATCTCTTAATGATGAGAGCCATCTCTTCATCATTAAGGCCAGCCGCCTCAACTTGCGCCACCTTGCTAGGTAGCGACTCCTTGCTCCTCGTTGCCTTTAGAGCAATGGGTTGAGGCTCGTGGAGTGGTCCGTTCAACGCGTCGTCGACGTATCTTGCCTCCTTGATCATCATCCGCCCGCTCACGAATTTTCCAAGCACTTCCTCGGGCGTCATCATCGTGTACCTGGGATTCTCACGAATATTGTTCACGAGATGAGGATCAAGTACGGTAAAGGACCTGAGCATTAGGCGGACGACGTCGTGGTCCGTCCATCGCGTGCTCCCGTAGCTTCTTATCTTGTTGATAAGGGTCTTGAGCCGGTTGTACGTTTGCGTTGGCTCCTCGCCCCTTATCATCGCGAACCGTCCAAGCTCGCCCTCCACCAACTCCATCTTGGTGAGTAAGGTGACGTCGTTCCCCTCATGAGAAATCTTGAGGGTGTCCCAGATTTGCTTGGCGTTGTCCAAGCCGCTCACCTTATGGTATTCATCCCTGCACAAGGAAGCTAGAAGAACAGTAGTAGCTTGTGCATTTTTATGAATTTGTTCATTAATGAACATGGGACTATCCGAACTATCAAAGTGCATTCCACTCTCTACAATCTCCCATATACTAGGATGGAGAGAGAATAGGTGACTACGCATTTTGTGACTCCAAAATCCGTAGTCCTCTCCATCAAAGTGTGGGGGCTTGCCAAGTGGAATGGAGAGCAAATGAGAATGTGAACTTTGCGGAATACGAGAGTAATCAAAGGAAAAGTTCGAATTAACCGGTTTTCTCCTCTCGTAGTCGTTGTGGTCCTCATCCTTTTGGGAAGAAGTAGACTCGTCGCTGTCGTAGTAGATGATCTCCTTGATGCGCCTGGTCTTCTTCTTCTTCCCATCCTTTCGTCTTTGACCCGAGCCGGAGTCGGTAGGCTTGTCGTCCTTCGGCTCGTTGACGAAGGTCTCCTTCTCTTTGTCGTTGATCACTATACCCTTCCCCTTAGGATCCATCTATTCGGGCGGTTAGTCCCTTTGTGAATAGAACGGCTCTGATACCAATTGAGAGCACCTAGAGGGGGGGGGTGAATAGGTGATCCTGTAAAAACTTCAAACTTAAGCCACAAAAACTTGTTAAGCGTTAGCACAGTTAATGCCAAGTGGCTAAGGTGAAGTCTTCAACAAAACACAATACCACAAGAATCAAGCACAGAGGGACACGGTGGTTTATCCCGTGGTTCGGCCAAGCCAATGCTTGCCTACTTCCACGTTGTGGCGTCCCAACGGACGAAGGTTGCAATCAACCCCTCTCAAGCGGTCCAAAGACCCACTTGAATACCACGGTGTTTTGTTGTTCTTATCTCAATCCCGTTTGCGAGGAATCTCCACAACTTGGAGCCTCTCGCCCTTACAAAAGATGTTCACAAAGAATCACGGAGTAAGGGAGGGATTAGCAACTCACACACAACACAAAGATCACAGCGAATACGCACACACAAAACCCAGACTTGAGCTCAAGAGGCTAACACACTAGAACAGAGCTCAAATCACTAGAATTTCAAACAAGTGCGCAAGATTGATGTGTGAGTGATCAAGAGTGCTCAAGGAATGCTTGGGTACTTCCTCCATGCGCCAAGGGGTCCCTTTTATAGCCCCAAGGCAGCTAGGAGCCGTTGGGAACAAATCTGGAAGGCCATCTTTGCCTTCTGTCTCATGGCGCACCGGACAGTCCGGTGCACACCGGACACTGTCCGGTGCCCGATTTGTTTCCAAAAACAGCACTTCTGACCGTTGCTGGCTGCTCCAGATCTGCGCTTAGTTGGCGCACCGGACATGTCCGGTGCACACCGGACAGTCCGGTGTTCCTTCCCGACCGTTGGCTCGGCCACGTGTCTCGCGCGGATTGCGCGGCCGACCGTTGGCCCTGGCCGACCGTTGGCTCACCGGACAGTCCGGTGCACACCGGACAGTCCGGTGAATTATAGCCGTACGCCGTCGGCGAATTCCCGAGAGCGGCCAGTTCGCGCCGAGGAGGCCTGGCGCACCGGACACTGTCCGGTGCACACCGGACAGTCCGGTGCTCCAGACCGAGCAGGGACTTGGCTGCACACAGCCAAGTCATTCTCTCCCCTTTTCTCTTTTTCTTCTTGCTGTTTCTAACACTTAGACAAACATGTTAGTCCACAAAACCAATGTACTAAGGCTTAGAAACATACCTTTACTTCATGATTTGCACCTTGTTCCATTTTACAATTAGGCACCTGTGTTGAGCACTAAATCACCAAAATACTTAGAAATGGCCCAAGGGCACATTTCCCTTTCACTGTGGCATCGCCGCTTAGCACATGTGGGGATGAAGAACCTTCACAAGCTTCTAAAGGGAGAACACGTGATAGGTTTGACTAACGTGCAATTCGAAAAAGATAGACCTTGTGCAGCTTGTCAAGCAGGTAAACAAGTGGGAGGAGCACATCACAGCAAGAATGTGATGACTACTTCAAGACCTCTGGAGCTGCTGCATATGGACCTCTTCAGACCCGTCGCCTATCTGAGCATAGGAGGAAGTAAGTATGGTCTAGTTATTGTTGATGACTTTTCCCGCTTCACTTGGGTGTTCTTTTTGCAGGATAAGTCTGAAACCCAAGGGACCCTCAAGCGCTTCCTCAGGAGAGCTCAAAATGAGTTTGAGCTCAAGGTGAAGAAGATAAGGAGCGACAATGGGTCCGAATTCAAGAATCTTCAAGTGGAGGAGTTCCTTGAGGAGGAGGGGATCAAGCACGAGTTCTCCGCTCCCTACACACCTCAGCAAAATGGTGTGGTAGAGAGGAAGAACAGGACGCTCATTGATATGGCGAGGACTATGCTTGGAGAGTTCAAGACCCCCGAGTGTTTTTGGTCGGAAGCCGTGAACACGACTTGCCACGCCATCAACAGGGTCTATCTTCACCGCCTCCTCAAGAAGACTTCATATGAGCTGCTAACTGGTAACAAACCCAATGTATCGTACTTTCGTGTATTTGGGAGTAAATGCTACATTCTAGTGAAGAAGGGTAGGAATTCCAAATTTGCTCCCAAAGCTGTAGAAGGGTTTTTATTAGGTTATGATTCAAATACAAAGGCGTATAGGGTCTTCAACAAATCATCAGGTTTGGTTGAAGTCTCTAGCGACGTTGTATTTGATGAGACTAATGGCTCTCCAAGAGAGCAAGTTGTTGATCTTGATGATGTAGATGAAGAAGACGTTCCAACGGCCGCGGTACGTACCATGGCGATTGGAGATGTACGGCCTCAGGAACAATTGGAGCAAGATCAACCGTCTTCCTCAACTATGGTGCATCCCCCAACCCAAGATGACGAACATGTACCTCAAGTGGAGGCGCATGATCAAGGGGGAGCACAGGATGTTCAAGATGAGGAGGAAGAAGCACCTCAGGCACCTCCAACCCAAGTTCGAGCGACGATCCAAAGGGATCATCCCGTCGACCAAATATTGGGTGATATTAGCAAGGGAGTAACTACTCGCTCGAGATTAGTTAATTTTTGTGAGCATTACTCCTTTGTCTCTTCTATTGAGCCTTTCAGGGTAGAAGAGGCCTTGCTAGATCCGGACTGGGTGTTGGCCATGCAGGAGGAACTCAACAACTTCAAGCGCAATGAAGTTTGGACACTGGTGCCCCGTCCCAAGCAAAACGTTGTGGGAACCAAGTGGGTGTTCCGCAACAAACAGGACGAGCACGGGGTGGTGACGAGGAACAAGGCTCGACTTGTGGCAAAAGGTTATGCCCAAGTCGCAGGTTTGGACTTTGAGGAGACGTTTGCTCCTGTGGCTAGGCTAGAATCAATCCTTATTTTGCTAGCATATGCCGCTCACCATTCTTTCAGGTTGTACCAAATGGATGTGAAGAGCGCTTTCCTCAACGGGCCGATCAAGGAGGAGGTGTACGTGGAGCAACCCCCTAGCTTCGAGGATGAACGGTACCCCGACCACGTGTGTAAGCTCTCTAAGGCGCTCTATGGACTTAAGCAAGCCCCAAGAGCATGGTATGAATGCCTTAGAGACTTTTTAATTGCTAATGCTTTCAAGGTTGGGAAAGCCGATCCAACTCTTTTTACTAAGACTTGCGATGGCGATCTTTTTGTGTGCCAAATTTATGTCGATGACATAATATTTGGTTCTACTAACCAAAAGTCTTGTGAAGAGTTTAGCAGGGTGATGATGCAGAAATTCGAGATGTCGATGATGGGCGAGTTGAACTACTTCCTTGGGTTCCAAGTGAAGCAACTCAAGGACGACACCTTCATCTCTCAAACAAAGTACACACAAGATTTGTTAAAGCGGTTTGGGATGAAGGACGCCAAGCCCGCAAAGACGCCGATGGGAACTGACGGACACACCGACCTCAACAAAGGAGGTAAGTCCGTTGATCAAAAAGCATGCCGGTCCATGATAGGTTCTTTGCTTTATTTATGTGCTAGTAGACCGGATATTATGCTTAGCGTATGCATGTGTGCTAGATTTCAATCCGATCCTAAGGAGTGTCACTTAGTGGCTGTGAAGCGAATTCTAAGATATTTAGTCGCTACGCCTTGCTTCAGGATCTGGTATCCAAAGGGGTCTAACTTTGACTTGATTGGGTACTCAGATTCCGACTATGCTGGATGTAAGGTCGATAGGAAGAGTACATCGGGGACGTGCCAATTCTTAGGAAGGTCCCTGGTGTCGTGGAACTCTAAGAAACAAACTTCCGTTGCCCTATCCACCGCTGAGGCCGAGTACGTTGCCGCAGGACAGTGTTGTGCGCAACTACTTTGGATGAGGCAAACCCTCCGGGACTTTGGCTACAATCTGAGCAAAGTCTCACTCCTATGTGACAATGAGAGTGCTATCCGAATAGCGGAGAATCCTGTTGAGCACAGCCGCACAAAGCACATTGACATCCGGCATCACTTTTTGAGAGACCACCAGCAAAAGGGAGATATCGAAGTGTTTCATGTTAGCACCGAGAACCAGCTAGCCGATATCTTCACTAAGCCTTTAGATGAAAAGACCTTTTGCAGGCTGCGAAGTGAGCTAAATATCCTAGATTCGCGGAACTTGGATTGAATTGTAGCATACATGTGTTTATGCCTTTGATCATGTTCATTCTGCATTTTGTTGCTTATTGTAGTGCTCAAGTTGTACAAACACTCCCTGGACCTCACAAGTCCGTTTTGCAAGTGATGCACATATTTAGGGGGAGATGTGCTACAACTTGACCCTTTGAGACTAACCATGTACTTGAGTTTGGTTGTTTTAGCCTCAAAGGAGGATTGAAAGGGAAAAGGTGGACTTGGACCATGCAAGACTTCCACTGCACTCCGATGAAAAGAGTAACTTTTCCAAGTTCATCTTTATACTCTTATTGCCTTTGTGTTCTCATTTGAAGATTTTTTGGTGAGGCAATGGGGTTAAAGGGCCAAGATTGATCCCGTTTTGGTGCTTGATGCCAAAGGGGGAGAAAATAAAGGCCAAAGCAATAGATGGATCAGCTACCACTTGAGAGATTTTGAAAATAGTAGAATAGAGTTTTTTTTGGTTTGTCAAAACTCTTTTATTGTCTCTCTTGTCAAAAGTTGGCTTCTTGTGGGGAGAAGTGTTGATTATGGGAAAAAGGGGAGTTTTTGAAATCTTGAATCAATTTCTCTTGGAATGACTCTCTTTATGTCTTAACATGTGTGTTTGACTTAGAGATAGAAATTTGAGTTTGATTTGCAAAAACAAACCAAGTGGTGGCAAAGAGTGATCCATATATGTCAAATTTGAATCAAAACAATTTGAGTTCTTATTTGAAGTGATTTTGTACTTGTTCTACTTGCTTTATGTTGTGTTGGCATAAATCACTAAAAAGGGGGAGATTGAAAGGGAAATGTGCCCTTGGGCCATTTCTAAGTATTTTGGTGGTTTAGTGTCCAACACAAGTGCCTAAGTATAAAATGGTGGACAAAATACAAATCAAGGATAAAGGTATGTTTCTCAGACTTAGTACATTGTTTTAGAGACTAATGTATTGTGTCTAAGTGCTGGAAACAGGAAAAATCCAATTGGAAATGCCTTGGCTCGAGCAGCCAAGACTTTGCTCAGTCTGGAGCACCGGACTGTCCGGTGGTGCACCGGACAGTGTCCGGTGCGCCAGGCTGGCTCTGGCAAACGGGCTGCTCTCGGGACTTCGACGGCGGTGTACGACTATAATTCACCGGACTGTCCGGTGGTGCACCGGACTGTCCGGTGGGCCGTTCACAGGCGAACTCATCGCTCTCGGGAATTCATCAGCGACATACGGCTATAATTCACCGGACTGTCCGGTGTGCACCGGACTGTCCGGTGAGCCAACGGTTGGCCGGGCCAACGGTCGGCCGCGTAATCTGCGCGGGACACGTGGCCGAGCCAACGGCTAGAAGAAGGCACCGGACTGTCCGGTGTGCCAACGGCTCTCTGGCTGCCAACGGTCGACTGTGCCATTTATGGAAGGAAATCGGGCACCGGACAGTGTCCGGTGTGCACCGGACTGTCTGGTGCACCAGTCGACAGAAGGCAAGATCAGCCTTCCTAGATTGCTCTCAACGACTCCTAGCTGCCTTGGCTATAAAAGGGACCCCTAGGCGCATGGAGGAGAACACCAAGCATTCCTACAACATTTCTAAGCACCAAGACATCGATTCCGCGCCTTTGATTCTTTGCGATAGCAATTAGAGCTCTAGTTGAGTGGTGAACTCATTGAGTTGTGTTGTGAGCTCTCATTGCGACTTGTGTGCGTGGTGTTGCTGTGATTTCTTGTCTTGAGTGCGTTGGTAATCCCTCCCTTGCTCCGTGCTTCTTTGTGAACTTCAATTGTAAGGGCGAGAGGCTCCAAGTTGTGGAGATTCCTCGCAAACGGGATTGAGTAAAGCAAGCAAAACACCGTGGTATTCAAGTGGGTCTTTGGACCGCTTGAGAGGGGTTGATTGCAACCCTCGTCCGTTGGGACGCCACAACGTGGAGTAGGCAAGCGTTGGTCTTGGCCGAACAACGGGATAACCACCGTGCCATCTCTATGATTGATTTCTTGTGGTTATTGTGTTTTGTTGAGATTCATCTCTAGCCACTTGGCATTTACTGTGCTAACGCTTAACCAAGTTTGTGGCTTAAGTTATTCAAGTTTTACAGGATCACCTATTCACCCCCCTCTAGGTGCTCTCACTAACTACGTTATTGAAGTGTCAAACACTTGAATTACATGAATCATGTATTGTGTACTGTCTCTAGTCTCCTAGAGCCTTGGAAACTTATTGGTCTTAGTCAAATATCTTACGACCATATATTTTTTTGCATAAATCATGCATATTTTTACGTTTTTTAAAACTTCGCTATTTGCTATAGCTGTTGTTGGTCTCTTGTTCTCAAATGCTATGGATCAAGAACAAAGCAACACAAATGTTAATTGTTAAAGACCTTCGTCCTTCGAAGCATTATCTCCCTTAGGATATAATGATCTTCAGACGAAGGTCATGAAGGACACACCTTCATCATTTCAATACATAAGGATAAAAGTAGGAATGCATATGGCATAGAAAGGACATGAACAATTATATTAAACCATTAGATTATTAATATTTTCATTATATGATCATGAAAAACATTAATGATATTAAATTATATTTATACCTTTGACTTGACAAAAGGTGAGAATCCAAGAGTGACGTGCGAGTGATTACAAGTTAACCTGAATAGTACGATATTACTGTTCATCTATTTATAGACATAGGACGCAGCCTCATGTTTTGAAGCTCAAGATTGGATGTCCTGTTATATTGCTCCGGAATATAGACCCTGCAAATGGACTTTGCAATGGCACCAGGCTGGTCGTTCGTGGCTTCCAAAGAAATAGCATTGACGCAGAGATTGTACTGGGTCAACATGTTGGAAAACGGATTTTCCTACCGCGTATACCGCTGTGTCCCTCCGATGAAGAGATGTTCCCTTTCCAGTTCAAAAGAAAGCAGTTTCCTGTACGACTTAGCTTTGCAATGACGGTTAACAAAGCACAGGGTCAGACTATTCCCAATGTTGGTGTATACTTGCCTGAACCAGTGTTCTCTCATGGTCAACTATATGTTGCTCTATCTAGAGCGACAGCCCGATCGAACATAAAGATTCTTGTCATCCCAGCCGTCGATGGGAGGAAAAAGTCATGGAAGGGTGTAAAGAAAAACCCCACCGTAGATTGTGGGACATATACCAAGAACATCGTCTACAAGGAGGTCCTAACAAACTAGACCCATATACGACTGAAACAGAACTCAATCTGTTGCATGCTAAATACATGTAAATGCATGATGCCCTTTGGTGTATAACTGATTTCAGAATCGTTTTGTATATATCCTATGTTTTATGATAACTGATTTCATGATTGTTTTGTATTTGTATATATATGTGGCTCATGCTGTTTACCATTGGTTTGCTGCAAGTTGAGATTCTTTAAATAGAAATGGCTGATCGTGTTTTTCTGCAGAACTATTTAGAACCCATAGCTCTTATTAAATAACAATAATAATAAGGTAATCAATAGATACTAGGTAAGTGCCCGTGCGTTACAACGGGAACATATAATACCACAAAACCCAAGGCTAACCAATACCCATCATATTTGTAGTGTAACTCGACCAACTTATTTAATTTGACAGCTATCGCTATCTGGATGCATTAGCTACTATAACTCAATCATCACGTTAGGTATATTGCGTTAGCTAATATGATATACCTTCACGATTAATGTTCATAAAGATTTCTAGCAAAATTCACTATCATTAGCTACTATGACCCACAAAATTCACTGTTTAGCTAAAACCTCTAGCAATGAAACGATGAATAACTGTCATGATACAAATATATTGCGTTTAGCTAAAGTCCTAGGAAAATAATACATGTAAGTATTCCCATTCAGACAAATTGGAGTTCTCAGGCAACTTTACCCACACTGGAAACATGAGGAGGGCCACAAGTGCCACCTTTGGTTTGGAACAAATCAAGCACAAGCAGATTTATCTCAGCCACCACCACCACCATCAGCATGGTCAATTTTCAGAGCCTAAGCCCACACTTGGGGGACTCCATCAGACTCAGGCGCTGAACTGGCCGACTTCCTTGGCTGGGTGCCGCCTTTGTCGAACATACAGTCCTCACCTTCCTGCCCAGTAGAGATTTCATCATTTGAGGGGCTTCAGGAATGTTGTATATCTGGCTAAGATACTTGCAGTCGGGGTGAGGTGGCTTCCTAGAGCTTGTGCCATTCTCATAAGCAGCCACCGGATCGACTGGACCTCGCTGCTGACCCTGTTGGTTGCCATTGACCTTCTCTTCCTTGTGGAGCCTTGCAGCCTTTTTCAATATTTATGGCTTCCTGCTTCACAGAAGAGAGTGGCGCGGCTACATGAGATGTTGTACCATTCTCCACACGATTGCTGGGGAGTGCTGGTCTCGGCAACTTTGTAGGCCGCATATCAAGGTTGTCTGTACAGCAGCATCAGAAGTCTTATAATATAAAGCACCATAAAAACGGATAATGGTGTCATACAAGACTCGCATGCTGTTAAGTGCAAAAGAAAAAAAAGAAAAGCTAGGAACTCACTTTGTAAGTAACCATTCGTTTCAGTGTTCTTTCGCTTCTTCAGGTTCTCATCAGGCACAACAGATTTTCCATCATCAACTGGTGGGGCTATAGGAGGGTCCGAGGGCTTCGAGTTAACACTATCTATCAGATAACTTATACTGTTTTCTCTTGTTTTATTATGCTCTTTGTGGTTATGTTCCCTTTTCTCCTTTGCCTCTTTCTCCTATTTCTTCTCTTTGTGTTTATCTTTCTATTTCCTTTTCTTTTTCTCATGCCGATCACTCTTTTTGTCCTCTTCCTTAGCAATATTAGGTGCCCCATCTCTGACCTTCTCCATCCTTTCAGCTCTCCCATCTGCAACATTCTCCACAGCTGGAGGCTTTGACATAACCAGTTTATGATCAGTTGAAATATTAGCACTATATAGAGGACAATGAGGAAACTGGTTATCACCACACAGCCAAAGTAGCGAATAATTGCAAAGCAAGCCAATCAACAAAGTCAGTGAACTTATGAATGCATAATACACATTTGATATAGCATTCTAATAGCACTTAAAGAATATAAATGAATCGAAATAGATGGTGAACAAACATATTGAGAGGGCAACATGCAAGTTCTGGACATACAAATTGCATCTGCTTTTTCACGAGTCATGTGATTTGCTTTAGCGGGGCAACCCAAAATGTTAATTTAAATTTCTAGCTGCAAACTTCGAGAAGGTATTATAATTTTCATAGTCTGTATGGATCAATTTGTTTTTAATGACTGGTTGCTCCTAGACTATAACTAATTTTAGTTTTATCTCATGACTGGTTGCTCGTAGACTATATTTGCACGCAAGGTGATCTTGCTCTCATCGATTTTATTAAGGAAATCTCTTGTGAATCAAGGGTAGAAGTCGTGCTTATTGATGATGCCTTTGTTGAAAGGAAGTGGATGGAGTGTTTATTTCAGCCGAACGCATATTTAGGTGACGAGGTAATCCATGCTTAGTTTTTATATTTGGCGACGTTGTTATGTATAAGTTTTTTTACTCATCCTGGTATTTTTAACCATAACTTACACGCTTGCAGGTTATAGACTGTTACATAAATTTGATAAAAGCTCAAAAGCATCTAAAGTGTCGATTTGGAGGTCGCGTTCACATAGAAAATGCTTTCCAGTTCAATTTCTTGAAGCGAGATGGTGATCTTGAAATTAAAACAGAGGAGCTATATCCAATTAAAGACATGGCACACATATGTAGCACTGAACGAAGGGTGTTACTTTACCTAGACCATGACATGGTACATATGAGTTTGCAATCTGAACAGTTAGTGTTTATATGTATTTTATTCTTATGCAAGTATTTATAACTGTTTTGTAGGTGTTTATTCCGATAAATATCCGAGAGACACACTGGTATCTTGCTGTGATCCATGCAAGAAATGTGGAGATACAAGTGCTCGATTCACTTGGTACTTCACAAGACCGCAAAGACCTCACTGACTCTGTGAGTATGCACAAACTAAACAATTATGAATTCAATATTAACTTATCCCAATCTCTAATTTTATTTTACAAGATATAAAGATTAAAGGACTGCAAAGACAAATAGATATGATATCTCAACGTAAGGAGTTAAAAGACCACAGGTGGCCAGACCTCCAAGTTGCTTCTTGGCCGCTCAGAGAAATAGACATGGGATATGCAAAGCAGACAGATAGGTACGTCCTAAGATCTTTACCAATTTCTTCATTCATACTAATCTTTATGTTGGTATTAATGTATATTGTAGCTCTTCATGTGGCCTCTTTCTTTTGAACTATATCGAATACTGGACAGGGGATGAACTGTCTGACAGTTTTACCCAGGTATATAATTACTACTACGACATATATGCACATCTACAGTCAGTGTTACATATATAATGCTAAATAATTGTTTCTTATTTGTAGGATGACATGTCACACTTTAGGACAAAAATGGCTGCTATATTACTATCTTCAGACCTGAATAAGAGAAGAGGGTGTCTGTTATACAAAAATGAAAAAGAAGTTGACTCTGGAAGCCCATCAGATGTTGAGATATTAGAAAACCCAACAGATTCTATAAGAGGAAACTACTCCACATGCTTGATGATAGCGAAGTAGTGTATGAGGATGAGGAAGGCCCTATTACTCAAGCAGATTTGCAAAGGTGGTTTGTTGATGATTGGGATAAAAGAGCTCCTGTAAA
This sequence comes from Zea luxurians, assembly GCA_029449295.1. Taxonomy (NCBI): domain Eukaryota; kingdom Viridiplantae; phylum Streptophyta; class Magnoliopsida; order Poales; family Poaceae; genus Zea; species Zea luxurians. The sequence continues at coordinate 486,854 of JAOPSE010000350.1, read as the reverse complement.
GTCTCTACCGATGGGTGCACCAATGACTTTTTAATGGTTGGTCTTTCCACAAAGGACATGCCAGTGACAAAGCCGATTCAATAGATGTTTTATGTGATTATATCATGGCAATATCAGACGATACAATATTAGAGTAAGTGCTAATTGATTTATCTATTTTATGTATATCAACTACTTAGATTCTTAATATAGACTTTCGTCATGCTATATTACAGGATGACATGGGTGCGAAGTTTCAATCCTTTTAAGATAGAAATATCTGTCAAAGACCTGCAAAACATATTAACGATAAATCAAGATATGATTCTAAGATGTTTTGACATGGCTGTTCGGCTGCTTGCCAATAAAGAGTCACGTAGGCCGAAAGAAGAAATCATAAATAATAGAAAGCATTATATGGACATGCGTTTTTGGGTATGTTTGTTTCCAATCATTAATGTATTAATATATAGTATCTACATCTAATCCTCATGTGGACATGTATATATACTGTCCAGAGAATGGTTGGTTTTGGTAAACTTCCAAAGTACCATCAGGATCCTATAACAGAAGAGTTAGCCAAAACACTCGATTGTTGGCCATCAATGAATTATTATATCACGGGTTGTAGATATGTAAGTATGTGTTCATTTCGAATGTATTTATAAAGGACACTTCTGTTGTACGATCCTAATGACTGATATTTTGCAGGTTCTTATGCCATGTAAATTCAACGGATGTCACGCCCTTTTCGTAATAGATCATGTTAAAAAGCATGTGACTTTTATCGACTTTACACCGACTCAAGATTGGTGTAAACACATGCCATACAAGAGGTTCGCGGAAGCGATTATCATGGCCTCAAAAAAAAAAAATAAGATTGCTTACAGCAAGAAACGTTCTGGATGGGCGAAGGATATCTTTAAGTGGGAACATACAATTCAGACTGGTGTTCCAATTGACTTAAGAGGGTATTTTCTTCGTACCACCTTTTCAGCAGTTTAAATTTTTTCTTTGATAAACATTGTATAAAACATAGTTGCCCAAACATTATTCTATAGGTTTAATACCAGCTACCTCGTTCTACAAGCTATGTCCATGTGGGGGAATGACAGACGAATGAAATTTGTTGGGGTGAGTGTAGTACGTTCGTTTTATGATCAAAACATACATTTCATCTATCTCGTTCTACAAGATAATATGTTTTGTTCTCTTATGTCTTTGTCTGTAGGATGCAAAGATTATTCGAAGAAACTTTGTGATTGATCTGTTAAGTTATGAAGACAATTCGTGTCGATATGCCATCCCTGCAAACATACAACAGAGACTTATCGATATCGCTAAAAAGGATTAGCTGATTCGTGTACAATTGTCGACACATTTGTCTGTAATTAAAAATTCTAAATTAACTTTTTAGAAATAATTATAGTGATGTTTGTCGTTCCGTATTATATTGATTTTTGTCGTTCCGTATCAATGTTTCATACAAATCTTTTACTTCTGTCGCAATGCACGGACATATATCTTATAACAATATAACACATATGTATATAAGTTTTCGTGTTATTATACGGTTCCATTGCAACGCACGGACACTCACCTATTAACTAAATATGTGTTAAAATAAAGTCAACACATGAATAAGATCCTGCAAATAGAGCATGCACGTCTAGTCGGATAAGAACGAAAGCAGCAGCCGAATCCCATGGACATAATTGGCAAAATCTTGGCCATGCCTTCCGTGACCAAGATCTCGTGGGGTTTCGGCTATTGCGCATGCATAAGATGGACCGCTCTGTCCCTTCCTCGCTACACAAAGGTGTTTTCTCCCATCCAACTTGCAGCACATTGTCTGTTCATATGAACCCCCTCTTCGGACCTACATCTACTCTAGTAGCACAAAGAAAACAACAGGGAAAAAAAACCATCGGAGATTCCGCTTTTACAACGCATGGATTTCTAAGAGGTTATATATGAATTTTTTGCGTAATGAGTTAATTTGTGGTGAAATATGTTCATTCCGATTTTAAATCATTGACTTTTGACATGGTTGTTTGTACTCGCTCCGTTAAATTTATAACTAGTTCAACTTTTTTAACCTAAGTTTAATCGACTCGTTTCATTCAAATAAAATTCGTCTTTATTATTAGTTTTTACCGTGACATCATTTAGAATACAATATAATTTAAATATGGCTTTAAATTTTTCATTTTTTTCGAAATTATTTCGATGACAAGTGGCATCTTCGTTGACAGCAAGACACATGCATTGAATTTACTAGTCTGAAGATATGTCAGCTTATAAAAAAATAGTTTATGTATGTGCTAGAGCCTGCTTGGACAAACAAATTGTCCTGATAGCGCGGCTAAGCTGAGTAGGACAGCGCGGTAGGCCCACAAAGATTCGGAATAGGAGCCCGCTAGTTTGGTCCAGGCGATGGGCCAAACGGGCCAGCCCAAACCACAACAGGTCGTGCCACCTAACTCGACGTGACATGTCTCCTCTACGGTCTGGCCCGTGTTGGTGTTGTCCAAAAGTGTGGGAACCTGGCTCACGACTGTCCCTTTTTCTCACTCTATAACAGCTAGCAGCTAGACTCAGACTCTAGAGGAGCTCAAGCCTCAAGCTGCTTCGCCCACCAACTTGGCTTTCGGCGTCGCTGGCTCGCTGCTGCTTCCAGTTAAGAACCACATTATCATGAATCATCAGATCCGTTTATTTTTCTCTCGTCAGCAGTCGAGACACGAGAAGTCATAGAAGTCCGTTCTCTTTCCTAGCAATCCACACACTCAGAGAACACATAAACACAATATATAGGGTTGGGTCTCTGATCTCTTTTTATCTTCTACTCTTTGTATAAAGGGTACATCTCTTTATATAGAGATGCGAGACCTCTCTCAAAGACTTAAGTGGTATTCGCCCACATAATCTTATTAGGGTTTCTTAACAATTCCGGACGGGATCGGATCGGATGGGAGCGCCCTTCATGGTCATGCTTCGCGGATCTCGTGTACTGGAGCAATATGCACTAGATGTAGATAAGCCTTTGGGGAGGATCGATTCTTTGTGTGGTGATGAAGCGATACAGACTACAGTGCAGCGTCATCGGGCAGGCAGGTAGTGCGAGTGGAAAAAAGGACGGGCATACAGTTTTAGTTGGAGAATGATTTTAGTCCCGTTAACCTTTAACAGTCCCTGATTTTGTAACCGAGGCCAGAATGACTTCTTTCGTTTTTTTTCAAAAAAATTGTGCTTTATAGGATTTGGAACCCAGTATGTACGTTTCTTATCACCACACCTACATACTATATCCAACTTAGTCTTCTATTGTTTCGCTGACCTATAATCCTTTTGTGGATGACCTTTAGTTCTGAATGGTAACATTAATAGGAACTAAAGGTTGAGACCCCTTATTTTTTCTGACTAGTGTTACCAATCGCGATAAAAGGGTTTCCAGCTTACTACTACTGTCTGTATTAATGAAGACAGTCAAAGCAGGTTAGCATAGGCAGGCAAAATGTCAACTTTCGATTAAACACATATGTTAATCTTTACTAGTTACATGTCTGTGCGTGTATACAAAATATTCGATAAATTGGAGTAGTTCTATGCAGGAAAAAATCATTACATTAAATCAATGACGAATCTATCAGTTACTAACCAGATATATCTCTGCAAGCTAGGCAGGAAAAGGGAAATGCTCATGTATTACGACGACACATAAATTGTTCGATAAAATATTAGTGCACTACGATTACATAAAAACGAACAACGCTTATATCATAATGTTAATGTACAAAATTACATAAAAATGAACAACACATATATCATCGATACCATTACCTCACAAATTCTTTGTCAACAACCAATACAGAATTAAACTAATATATTACAACTACGTAAGTCAACAACCAATACAGAATTAAATTACGTAAGTCATCGATATCAATATCTGACAAATTCTTTGTCAACAACCAACATCGGACAGTCCGGTGCTCCACTAGAGCCCGTTGTCCTAGGATATGATTGCCTCCTTCCTTTTGCATTGATGGGCACTAAACTGTTCGGTGCACCATCGGACCGTCCGGTGTGTCATCTAGCCATTGCCGCTGGGTAGCCGTTAGAGGTAGTCGTTGCCTCCGAGGACCACCGAACTGTCTGGTGACCGGGTCCGGAGTGTCTAGTGCATGGGCTCGGACTGTCTGACATTTTTAGCTGAGACACTCGAGGTTGGACAGTTGGTCGTCCAGGACACCGGATTGTCCGGTGCTACCTAGACAGTAGCACACTTGTGTGCTTTCCTATTCTTTCTTCCCATTCATCTTCAACTTTTGGGAGGACTTTCCTGTGACTTAGACGAATACTTTTAGAATATAATTCAATTGAATAAGTCCTAGAGGATTACCTCTTTTCATATCCCATCTTTCTGTTTTACCTCAAGCAGAACTCTACTTAATTTCTAGTGACCTTGTTTTTCATCTTAAGCTTGATCTTGAGCCTTATGACTTCCACCACATAACAATAGATGTTACCTCATTGATTGTAAGTCATGTTCTTAGGTGATGATCCTTGATGCACCATAGCTCTTCTCAACTTGATCAACCTTGATTTAGCAAGTCATCTCCTTCATCCCTGGCTTTGGGTTCATCGGCCTCCTTGACCTTCTCTCGTGCACTTGGTACCTCGAAGCACTTCTTGCTTCCATCTTTGGCTTGATCAGTTATCTTTTAGTTACACACACCAAGTCTCACTTAAGCTATGTCCATCTTTCTTGTGACGTCCATTATTCATAAATAATTCAGCCTTTGGACCATCACTCTTGAACACTTGTGTTGAACTTTACAAGCTTTATACTAAGCACCTGTCCAACACTTAACACACATGTTAGTCCTTTGTTTGGGTTTTCATCCAAACAACTAAAACCCATAAGAGAGCTTTCAATCTCCTCATTTTTGGTGATTGATGGCAACACAATTAAAGCTTACACAAGATTAAGATTTAACACAGTTTTGAGTTCTAAGCTATAGAATGCTCCCCCTAAATATGTGCTTATATGAAAATCTTAACTTTGGCCTCATATGCCAAATAGCACATACTTAGGCTAAGTGCTAGGCATTATTAGAACTTAGCATACGTGGGGTGCAAAGTGTCAAGAATCAAATCGTGATGCGCATGACACACAAATGCACAAAATCAAAGTTAAACAGCAATTTAAATTGATATACTACAAACATATGAACCTACCACTATTCATCACCAAGATATCAATTTAAAGCACCATTAATACAAGAAACACATTATTATCTATCACAAGATAAACAACAAGCACGATAGATACCAATTGATCGATCTACACACCAAACAACTAAAGATGATGCTACAAAAGATGATATCAAAACTAAAGCATCAATTAGCAACAGAAGCACCATATATACAAGATAAACAACACTAAAGCGTTCTCCCCCTTAAGATCAAAAGGAACTCAAGGAAACCCCACCTTAACCAAGGTGAGCTCATCCTCAACACAAGATTCAGCTTTGAGCCCTTTATCACACAAAAATCCTTAGCACACAAAAATCTTCACCCTAAAGATAAGCTTTCTTCTCAGGTCGAGGTAAGCTTTTAATGCACAATTCGCCCCCTTTGACATCAAACACCAAAACCATATTCAAACAAGAGCATAAGATGATGTCAAGGGATAACAGGGTATGAAGCAGGGAAAATGCAACACACACTCCGCCTTACATATTAAACACATGCAATACTAGTATCGGAGGGAATTAAGGTACAAATACTTAATACCTCCTTTTGTACCTCTACCATGTTATGGTGTCTTTTTCATCTAGGTTGGCGGAGTTCCCTTTGTCATTAGTTTAAGATTTCCACCTCGGAAGCTTTATTTCTAGGGAGCTCCTTCTCACTTGTGCCTGATCCTTTATCCTGACCTTTTCTTGTTACTAAGACACCAAACTTAGAACAAGTTATAACATTGTGGCACAAGAGGAAACTTATATTCTATTGATCACTAAAAGATACCAATTGGAGCACACTACCAAGGAACTTTAGATACCAATTACTCGACTTGCGGAGGTACCCAAGTCCTAGTTGCTCCATTTCTTGCTCATCTTTCCTTTTCCACCTTGAGACTATATAGGATCTATATAGGATCACTCAAGAAACAGTTAGTCTCAAAAGACACAAGTTATGTGTGCTCCCCCTAAAGTTGTGCATCAATTCTTTGAATGATTTGCACCCTGCACGTTCTAGCATCCTCAGAACTAGAGGGGATCACAACATATCTTGGTCTAGGCATAATATATCAATTGCATCACAAAAAGATATCGATTGAAAAAATGACATAATACAACTTATGCCTAGTGGAAACAATGCATGCCTCAAGATACATAACACTTTAAAAGCAACCTAGGCATGCTACACACATGATGATCATTGCAACACATATACCAATTGAAAAAGGCAAGATCATACGTATAAAGCACAATATCTAAGCACACCATGATTAAGAAGAAATTTTCTTAGGTACACTAAATGAAAGGAAACAACATATTAAAGCATAAAGCACCTACCAATTGAAAGGCAAGAAAACAACTATGAATCACAATCAATGGAACTTCAAGATTTTCAACGAATTACATAGTTCCCTACTCCATACCATGAGACCCACTCTTTTAGGTATGTGGAGTGAGAGCACCTATTGTCACCAATTGAGGGTTCCTTTTGCCCATGCACCTCCTTCCTTAAAATTACTTCGACATAGCTCAAAGGGGGTGCATTAGAGACACAACATGGATTTCTTGTTTTGGTATACACAGAGTACCAAGACAGAAAAATCATGTGAACATGGACTAAACAAAACTATCATGCTTGCACATAGGTTAATATCAATGTGAACATGCTGTTCACAGAGGGGGGAATTCCTCGTCGGACTTCGCGGATCTGCCGTAGAGCGTGGGAATCCATAGGCGTGGCTCCCTCGGTCGTTGGGCACGGTTGTTAGGGCCTCACACCAATTACCGTAGCCTTGGGGTCATGTTAGCATCATCGATTTGGGAGTTTTGGCTGTGAAAAGCGCGTTGGCCGTCGCGACGACGGGAGCGCCACTGGGGTCGGGCGGCGCCACCGCGTCTGGTTGCGGGCTAGGGAAGAGGGATACTGACCGTTTGATCGAATAGTGGCGGTTGAGATCAAATCCACATGCTGGTAGATGTAGTTTGTATCTGCGCCTTTGATCGTTAATCATGCGGTGTTGGTCGGTCTTTGGATCTCATAAATTTGGATCCAACTGATCGGGATTTAAGGGCCCAAATTAGATGAGGGTGTGGGCCACAATGGGCCATTGATCTCCGATCCGATGGGTCAGAGTGCGGACCGGTTCGATCTCAGGTAGATCTAATTGTGGTCGTAGACTTCTAATCCGACAACTGAGAATGCTTCGTACCCCTTCGGCCAAACATTTATGCAAAAGAACCCTTAGAGTATACAGAAAATAACCCGCCATCCATGGGAGTGTAAAAGTAATTCAGTTTAGGTCCTGATATTTACATGCTAGACCCTATAGTTCTTTAAAATATTATCTGCAGTCACCGATTTCTATTTATTGATAAAAATAATTCAAAAATGGTTTCTAGTGTAGAAATAATTCCAGAACCTTGTAAAATTTATAATTAATTCATTTTAACTCATTTTTGGTTCATTCCAGTTGCATTAAACTCATATTAATATTGTTTATCATCTAGTGACCTTATATTACTATGAACCTATGGATAAAATCATGCACTTGATGATTTGTTCTATGTCCAACACATAAACATTCAGAAAATCATAACTCTAAAACTATAACTCCGAATTTGGTGGTTCTCAAACATGTGATCTCGTTGCAATGTGTAGATCATTATTGTGCATTTCGTTCTTATGCTTGGTATCATGTTAATTTCTCCTATACTATGTTTGTTTGTATTGCTGCGAGTAAACGAGCAAGTGACCGAGGATATCGGTACTCAGCAGGTGGAAAACTCTGAGCAGGAGCTCGTTGAAGGCGAGTTGTGCCCTTGACCACTTTTCTTTACCTAATAATGTTCTCTATAATCATTGTGACATGCTTAGGCTAATTTTGATGGGATCCAATACGTCACCCTAGTTTGGTCATCTTTATACCTTGTTTACCACTAAACTTTTTGGGTAGTATCTGCTAATGATCTATGTGGTTTTGAGTGTTAAGATACATATTATTCATGATCAAGTTCTTTACTGTTATTGAATTCTTTGCTGGTCACGATAAGACTATTATGTTAATTGGAACATGGAGCTTAACTTGAGATAACTGTGCTACCACAAAGGTGGAATGGGATGCCCTTGGCTGACCAATTAGGAAAGCTACTAGAGGACGACTACCTTACCCGAAAGGGGCAAGGGCAGTAGGGGAGTTGTCGGTATAGGGAGGTTCTCGGGTTGATCATGCTGCAATGGCTTTTCAGATGAAGGATTCCTATATTGCTCTCCTCAAAAACTGTAGCAGGTTTTCTGAAGCTAGTGGAACTTTGTAAAGGCCTTGTAGTGTTACCCTGCCTCGTCTCCTTGGTAGAGATGAATGGAACTTCTAGACCCCTTGGCAAATGGGTAGCATGACTTGTGGGTAAAGGAAACAATCTCTGCAGAGTGTAAAACTAGTATACTAGCTGTGCTTGCGGTTATGAGCAGCTCAGGACTCTCGCATGATTAACTTATGGAATTAAACTTAATTTTACATATGCATCGCATTGTGGTTTTATTATTAATTTTGATCTATTATTACTTTAGGATGGTATATACTTATACTTAGTAATTACTAATAAAATTTGATCAACTTATTAAAAGCAATGCTCAGCTTTAACCATTATTTGTTGATTAGCTTTACACTTCACATGAGCCCCCACTGTTTGTGAGCTCATGCACATTACTTCCCCACACTTGTTGAGCGATGAACTTTTGTGAGCTCACCCTTGCAATATATAAACCCCCCACATACACAGGTGAAGAGCAAGTGGTCCAGGATGAGGACTACTATGAAGAGTTTGACGAGGTCTAGGTGGCGTCTCCTATCAGCTTAATGACGCCAAGGAAATAATATTATTTCTATTTATTTGTTATTATTTATTTTTGTAAGACACTTTCGCTATGTAATAAAGTTTGTGACGTTTATCTCTACATACTTGGTCATTATATGTGTTGTTCTTTTTTGGCGCACATATGAGACGCACATGAGTTTACCCCTTAAATCCGGGTGTGACAATGTTTGACCCGATTCAATGTCTGCATGTACTTACCATGCTCATAGTTTTTTGGATAGTCACCCAAATGGTTACGACATTGTGTTGTGTGGCTTGGGAGTGAAAACTATGCTAGTATGTCTTCACATGTCGGACTACGACTATGTTTGCAAGAAGCATATGTTTCATACTCAATTGAGTTTTGGAACTGTTCAGCTAGTTTCTAGGCTACCTGATGCACCTTAGTTTACAATAGTTGGTTCAGGGTCATTTGCCTTCGCCTGCATGATACTAGATGGTGTTATGGTTTCCTCTTGTGAACCCTTTGTCAGTGGGGGAGGGCATTGTGTAGTCTGCTCCTTTGAATGATTTGCTTATGGGCGAATGCTGCATGGTGGTACCACATTTTCCTCTTGCGAATTTCTTATTGGTGGAGGACTATGTGGATTGTTGTGACCCATGGAAGACGATTATGCTGTGTATGAGCCATGTTAAGTCCACATTTAAGATTTAGAAAAAATGGTAAGCATAGAGATGATGGTGATGGCAACAAGTGTTAATCAAGTACTCAACCCGGAAAAGAAGAAAAAGAAATATAAAATGCAAGAGCTCTAAGCAAAGGTATGGCTAGTACATTCTGTTTTGCTAGTCAAGGTGCGATATAGTGTGTGATCGTATTTAGGATAACTGGTCGTACTGCCTGCGCACATTATATAGAGAGGCCCTAATGAATATACTAGGTCGTACTTCCTTGCATGCGAAACAAGGAGCTACTAGCTAGTGTGGTTCCGCATGTTAGCATGTATATATAGAAAGCTATATGGAGAGGTCCTAATGAATCGCGTCCTGCCTGCGCACATTTTTACGCCGTCGAGCAGCAGGGGCCAGCCGGTGTCTCAGCGATGCCTGATGGCACAGTATCACGTGCATGCCGACGCCGGCCGGCCTGATCTCGACGGATCGGAGGGAGGGAGGGGCCGACGCGGCCGCACCGCTTCTCGGTCGCCGGAACGGTCCCGGCCGTGTACGTGGACGACGAGTCGACGACTGGCCGGTGATGGCGCCATGGCATTTGGCGGCCGTCGTCCGTCCCGACCCCCGAGAGAGCTAGAGCCAGGGACGGGGGCGCCTAGTAAATAAAAAGCTGTAGCACGCACTACGTACGAGCGTCTGCGTGTGGCACGCAGACGGTTTGCTCGCTCCGATTCCTTGAGCGGTGTGCGTTTGTGCGCGGCCGTGTTGTTTTTTTTTTCTACCTGTTGTCGGTCGTCGGAGACCGGCCGGTGCCGTTGCCTCGAGCCCTCAGTTTCTTGACTGGTGGCCTGAGCAGTCAGTCAGTCAGTCACCAGCGCAACCAGGATAAGAACAGTCAATCAGCCATGTGCGGCTCTGTTAAAGGAGGACTACCAGTGCAGTGCCCGCCTGAAGCATCTTCTCCGGATTTCGAAACTAAAGCCGTGTTTGTTCGTTGTCTGTTCGATCGGAATCCGATCCGGTCAGGCGATCTGATACGCTACTCAATTGTTCAGTAATATCGAGCTTGAAATAGAATATATATGAAATCCGGGGAACAGTACTCTAAGACATAGCTATATAAAGTGCACGTAAGAGCATTTATAAGAGAGGCTCTCTCTAAATGTGGTCTGGATTCATCGCTATGAAACAAACTTCCGACAACGGGCTTGTTTTATAAAAATTCATCAAACGATTATAAAATTCGGTCTCTCGGGCACTAAGTACTGTATCTCATATAGCTCTATCCATGTTTACTCTTAATCTCTAACAATTTATTTCCTAAATAATAGCGTTATTTAAGGTAGGTCTAACTGTTTCATCTGATGCTCTAAACACTCTAAAGACGGTTCTATTTCAAATTTTAGAACTCTATTTTAGAGTGTATTGTTTGAGATACTTTATTATAATTGGTGTGTCTAAAACATGCAATATCTTATTGTACTAGTCGGTTGTCCGTGCGTTGCGACGGCTCACAACAATACCTATGTAAATTATTCACCAAAAAGATTTCATGATTTTTTAATGATTGCCTCCGCTCTTCACATTTTTTTGATTTGACTAACTGATATTGTTGTTTAGTCCATCCAATATGCCTTAGTACAATATGGCCAATGAACGAAGCGATTAGAAGAGAGTTCACAACGACTGACTGAATGAACAGAGATTATAAAATTACATAATTCCGCCATAAAGAGGCCAAATAAGACGAAGTTTGTGAGCTTAAGTTTCTAAAATAAGTCACAAGAACTCAAATATAAAAAAGATAGATCAAAATATAGAGTGGTTGCTAAAGTCAGGCATCAATAAAAACTAGTTGTGCTCCATACAAATTATAGTACTTCATAGCAATTACTAACGTTTAAAACCAACAAATAACATTTTATTTTACTGTTAGTGTGACAAATCATTGCTGCTCCATCCAATTCAGCAACCTCAAACACCATGGAGTCCATTGCGCCAATGTGGTCTCAGAAACGACCTAATACATGCAAGAGCCAAGAACAAACGAACACCCCTATGGAAGTGACCGCATGGATCTCCAAATCCTAACATATATTTTGCAGGATCCATGAGCCATCATCAGAAGAACACAAACCGTGTGCAAACAATAAATAAAGTATTAATACACCCAAATTATGTTCAATCCTTAGCACAACAAAAAAACTAACGCCCAAAACAACAGAGGAACAACACAATAATTTTTGCAACAACAGAAGGATTAGTGACATGTACATAGAAGTGGTAGAAGCATACCGAGTCGACACCGTGGTAAAGGAAAGGCCATATAGGCAGACGATGCCAAGCCATCAAATGGGTACCATAGGCAGCAAATCAGGGACCCCCATCCCTCGCCCCCCACTTCCAAGGTTTCGTAGAGTAGGAAGGGAAGGGAAGAGGCGGGCATACCTATTCATTGCCGGAGGACACCACGAAGACCTAGGCATCTGGAGGCAACATAGGTAGCATACCGCTAGATATATATATATGGATAGAGCGCGCAAGCGTAGAAGAAGCCCATCCAGAGCAGCTCCAAAGCTAGAGGCACCCGCACCAGGCGTTAGTCCGAGAAGGGCGAGAGGATGCGAGTGCCTTCACAGCCCTGAACCCGCCGAGGCGACACAACACCACCACTAACTCTATAGCATATGCCGACTACTGGTGCGCTACAGGCCTTGGTTGTCCAATATCTCAGACCTGGACTCCTCATCGTCAAGATAACCTAAGCGTGGCAGGCGCCACCATATCCTCCTCGACAACACGCACAGAGAAAGGCGAGGAGCAAGACCGACTCACCTCGTACCTGTGTCGACGAGCGTTGGTTAGCTCGCGGCTGCGACCATGGGCGAGGGCAGCAGTTGGGTTGGAAGAACAGGGCGAAGGCTGGGAAGACGAAAGGGACGTCTGACGACGGTGAAAATGATGGTGTGTGCATGTTGTGAAACGTCCTCGTGGACGTGCAATAGCTACTGTATGGGTCGGTGTTGGGCTGATGTTGGACGAATACGGGGGGAGGCGCCTACTCCCACGCCCTCTACCGAGAATGGGGTGGCGTGGAGGCGCAGACATGAGGGAAGAGAGAAAAGAAGCAGGATGATGAATGAGGTGGCGGTAACTGAGGTGATGACCATTATTATCGTGTGGAGGTATAGATGGCCAAATAGGTCGTGTCTGGCGGGTCGGCCTGAGGCATGGCCTATTTAATAGTGCCACGAGCGTCGTGCCGTGTTTGGGTCGTAGCCTCGGCCCGTAGTGCTGGCTCAGTCCCGGCACGATTATATTTTTTTATTTTACAAAAAAGCATATATACATATATACAATTTATATTCAATATTAAAACTGAAAGGGAAATAGGGTTAACCTTTCCCACAATTAATTTTGGTGGTGGAATGCCCAACACAAATAATGGACTAACTAGTTTGCTCTAGAATATATGTTCTACAGGTGCATACAGGTTCAACACAAACCAATAAATATACAAGATAGGGTTCAAATACAAAGGAGCAAAGAAACCGAGTGTGCCCTGGTCTGGCGCACCGGACTGTCCGGTGTGCCACCGGACAGTGTCCGGTGCACCAGGAACGTACAAGGATGAACTGGCCACTCTCGGGTTTCTCCAGGCGCGCTCCGCTATAATTCACCGGACTGTCTGGTGTACCAGCGGAGCAACGGCTCCTTCACGCAATGGTCGACTGCAAAAGCTGAAGAATCAGATGAACAGTGAAGAACAGTGCGCGTAGAGTTAGAGCCGCTCGTCAGAGGCGCACCAAACAATCCGGTGCCACTAAAGGACAAAGCCTCCAACGGTCAAATGCTCTAGAACCCTAACAGTTGGGTGACGTGGCTGGCGCACCGGACTATCCGGTGCGCCCATCGATAGCAGCCTGCCCCAACGGCTTGTTTGGTGGTTGAGGGCTATAAATACCCCCAACCACCACCACTCCAACCATCCAAGCATTCAACACATTGCATTCAATACAAGACCAATAGACTCCACTCCAAAGACACAATTCAAGTGATCGATCCGCTCAAAGTCACCAATTCAACTCTAGCGCATTAGGACTTGTGAGAGGATCATTTGTGTTCCTTTGTTGCTCTTGTTCGCTTGGCTTAGCTTTCTTTTCTTTCACACTTCTTACTCTCAAGTGCTTTGTAAGCGAGGTAAGAGACACCAATTGTGTGGTGGTCCTTGCGGGGTCTAAGTGGCCCGTGAGATTAAGGAAGAAAGCTCACTCGGTCTAAGTGACCGTTTGAGAGAGGGAAAGGGTTGAAAGAGACCCAGTCTTTGTGACCACCTCAACGGGGACTAGGTTCTTTAGAACCGAACCTCGGTAAAACAAATCATCGTGTTCACTCGCTTTATTTCTTGGTTGATTTGTTTTTCCCCTCTCTCCCGGACTCAGATTTAATTCTAACGCTAACCCCGGCTTGTAGTTTGTGGTTTAATTTGTAATATTCAGATTACGCCTATTCACCCCCCCTCTAGGCAACTTTCAAATGGTATCAGAGCCCGGTGCTTCATTAGAGTCTAACCACTCAAAGTGATATCGGGAGATCACGCCAAGAGGGAGATCGTGATTGGCGACAAGCCCGCAAGCCCGGGGAGAACCCACTCAAGGGAGTCTGACCACAAGCACAAGGAGGAATCCTCTTCCTCCATCAAGTCCCATCGGAGAGGCGACAAGAAGAAGAACATGAAGAAGGTGGTCTACTACGAGACCGACTCTTCGTCGCCCTCCACCTCCGGCTCTGACTCGTCGTCCACTACTTCTAAGCGCCATGAGCGCAAGAAGTATAGTAAGATGCCCCTCCGCTATCCTCGCATTTGTAAACGCACTCCATTACTTTCCGTTCCCTAAGGCAAACCACCATATTTTGATGGTGAGGATTATTCTATGTGGAGTGATAAAATGAGGCATCATCTAACCTCACTCCACAAAAGTATTTGGGATATTGTTGAGTATGGAGCGCAGGTACCGAAGGTAGGGGACAAAGACTACAATTCGGACGAGGCCGTCCAAATTCGGCACTTTAACTCCCAAGCCACAACTATACTCTTTGCCTCCTTGTGTCGAGAGGAGTATAATAAGGTGCAAGGGTTAAAGATGGCCAAAGAAATTTGGGACGTCCTTAAGACAGCGCACGAAGGGGACGAGGTGACCAAGATCACCAAAAGAGAGACGATCGAGGGGGAGCTCGGTCGATTCATCCTCAACCAAGGAGAGGAGCCACAAGACATGTACAACCGGCTCAAGACCTTGGTGAATCAAGTGCGCAACCTCGGGAGCACCAAGTGGGATGACCATGAAATGGTCAAGGTTATTCTAAGATCCCTTGTTTTTCGCAATCTCAAGTGCAATTAATTCGTGGGGATCCTAGATACAAATTAATGTCTCCTGAGGAAGTGAGAGGAAAGTTTGTGAGCTTTGAACTAATGGTCAAAGGCTCCAAACACATCGTCAACTTGGAGCAAGGCGCCACCTCCACACCCGAGGTGCAACCCGTCGCATTCAAAGCGACGGAAGAGAAGAAAGAGGAGTCTACACCAAGTAGGCTTCCCATCGACGCCTCCAAGCTCGATAACGAGAATATGGCGCTGATCATCAAGAGCTTCCGCCAAATCCTCAAGCAAAAGAGGGGGAAGGACTACAAACCCCACTCCAGGAGGGTGTGCTACAAGTGTGGTAAGCCCAGTCATTTTATTGCTAAATGTCCAATGTCTAGTGATAGTGATAGGGGCAGCGACAAGAAGGGGAAGAAGGAGAAGAAGAGGTACTACAAGAAGAATGGCGGCGATGCCCATGTGTGTCAGGAATGGGACTCCGACGAGAGCTCCACCGACTCCTCCTCCGACGAGGATGCCGCCATCATCGCCGTCAACAAAGGTCTCCTCTTTCCCAACGTCGGTCACAAGTGCTTCATGGTAAAGGACGACAAAAAGAAGAAGGTACAATCTAGAACCACCCCCAAGTATACTACATCTAGTGATGAGGGTAGTTCTAGTGAAGATGAAGATGATTTGCTTACTCTTTTTGCCAACCTTAACATGCAACAAAAAGAAAAATTAAATGAATTGATAGGAGCCATTCATGAGAAGGATGAACTCTTGGATAGCCAAGAGTAATTCCTTATTAAAGAAAACAAGAAGCATGTTAAAGTAAAAAATACTTATGCTCTGGAGATAGAAAAATCTGAAAACTTGACTAAAGAGCTTAGCATTTGCCATGACACTGTTTCCAACCTTAGAACTGTGAATGCTACTTTAATTGCTAAGGTTGGAAAATTAAATGTTTGTAATGATTCAATTGTCAATCTTAGAAATGAAAATGCTAGTTTAATTGCAAAGATTGATAAATTGAATGAATCTATTACTAGCCTTAGAACTGAGAATGATAATTTAATTTCTAAGGTTAAAGATTTAAATGTTTGCAATGATGCCATTTCCAGTCTTAGAAATGAGAATGCCATTTTACATGCTAAGATTGATGAATTAAATATTTGCAAACCCTCTACATCTACTGTTGAGCATGTTTCCATTTGTACTAGATGTAGAGATATTAATGTAGAGGCTATTAATGATCACATTGCTATGATTAAACAACAAAATGATCATATAGCTAAACTAGATGCTAAAATTGTCGAGTATGAACTAGAAAATGAAAATTTTAAATTTGCTCGTAGCATGCTTTATAATGGGAGACACCCTGGTATTAAGAATGGCATTGGTTTCCAATAGGGAAGCAATGTCAAGCTTAATGCCCCTAAAAGATTGTCTAATTTTGTTAAGGGCAAGGCTCTCATGGTTCAGGATAATGAGGGCTATATTTTATATCCTGCTAATTATCCTGAGCATACTACGAGAATTAATGCTAGGAAACCTCATTCTGTTTCTCACCATGCATTTATGTATAAAAACGAGGCTTCTAGCTCTAGACATTCCACTCATGTTAAAATGCCTAAAAAGAAAACTCCTGCTGCATCAAATGAGCATAATATTTCATTTAAGAGTTTTAATGCATCTTATATGCTAACTAACAAATCAGGCAAAAATAGTTGCCAAATATGTTGGGGGCAAACACAAGGGTTCAAATACTTGTGTTTGGGTACCCAAGGTGCTTGTTTCTAATGTGAAAGGACCCAAGACTGTTTGGGTACCTAAGAACAAGGCCTAAATTGTTTTGTAGGTTTATGCATCCGGGGGCTCAAGCTGGATAATTGATAGCGGATGCACAAACCATATGACTGGGGAGAAAAGGATGTTCTCCTCCTATGAGAAAAATGAGGATCCACAACGAGCTATCACATTCGGGGATGGAAATCAAGGTTTGGTCAAAGGACTTGGTAAAATTGCTATATCACCTGACCATTCTATTTCCAATGTTTTTCTTGTAGATTCTTTAGATTACAATTTGCTTTCAGTTTCTCAATTATGTAAAATGGGCTACAACTGTCTATTTACAGATGTAGGTGTTACTGTCTTTAGAAGAAGTGACGATTCAATAGCATTTAAGGGAGTGTTAGAGGGTCAGCTATATTTAGTCAATTTTAATGAGAACACAGCTGAACTCAACACTTGTTTAATTGCTAAGACTAATATGGATTGGCTCTGGCATCGCCGACTAGCCCATGTTGGGATGAAGAATCTTCACAAACTTCTAAAGGGAGAGCACATTTTGAGACTAACAAATGTTCATTTTGAGAAAGATAGGGTTTGTAGCGCATGCCAAGCAGGAAAGCAAGTTGGCGCTCTTCATCCACACAAAAACATCATGACAACGGACATGCCATTGGAGCTACTCCACATGGATCTATTCGGCCTGATAGCTTACATAAGCATCAGCAGGAGTAAGTACTGTCTGGTAATTGTGGATGATTATTCTCGCTTCACTTGGGTATTCTTTTTGCAGGAAAAATCTCAGACCCAAGAGACTTTAAAGGGATTCTTGAGACGGGCTCAAAATGAGTTCGGATTAAGGATCAAAAAGATAAGAAGTGATAATAGAATGGAATTCAAGAATTCACAAATTGAAGGCTTTCTTAAAGATGAGGGCATCAAGCATGAGTTCTCTTCTCCCTACACACCTCAACAAAATGGTGTAGTAGAGAGGAAGAATAGAACTCTACTGGACATGGCAAGGACCATGCTTGATGAGTACAAGACACCGGACCGGTTTTGGGCTGAGGCGATTAACACCGCCTGCTACTCCATCAACCGGTTATATCTTCACCGAATCCTCAAGAAGACATCTTATGAACTCTTCACCGGTAAAAATCCCAATGTTTCATATTTTAGAGTCTTTGGTAGCAAATGTTTTATTCTTATTAAAAGAGGTAGAAAATCTAAATTTGCTCCTAAGGTTGTAGAAGGCTTTTTACTAGGTTATGACTCAAACACAAGGGCATAGGATGTATGTCCTAAGGAATCCGAAGAGCCTTCACAAGCACAAGATCAAGTGTCATCTTCCAACCAAGCATCTCCACCAACCCAAGATGAGGACCAGGCTCAAGGTGATGAAGAAAAAGATCAAGAAGATGAGCCACCTCTAGAAGAGGTCAATAATCAAGGGGGAGATGAATATAATCAAGACAAGGAAGATGATCAAGAAATACAGGGTCAAAGACCGCCACATCCAAGAGTCCACCAAGCAATTCAACGAGATCACCCCGTCAACTCCATCCTCGGTGACATTCATAAGGGGGTAACCACTAGATCTCGGGTTGCATATTTTTGTGAACATTACTCTTTTGTTTCCTCTATTGAGCCTTATAGGGTAGAGGATGCACTAAGAGATTCGGATTGGGTGGTGGCTATGCAAGAGAAGCTCAACAACTTCACGAGGAATGAGGTATGGCATTTGGTTCCACGTCCTAATCAAAATGTTGTAGGTACCAAATGGGTATTCCGCAACAAGCAAGATGAGCATGGTGTGGTGATAAGGAACAAATCCAGACTTGTGGCCAAGGGTTATTCACAAGTCGAAGGTTTGGATTTCGATGAAACTTATGCACCGGTAGCTAGGCTTGAGTCAATTCGCATATTACTTGCCTATGCTACTTACCATGGCTTCAAGCTTTATCAAATGGACGTGAAGAGTGCCTTCCTCAATGGACCTATCAAGGAAGAGGTCTATGTTGAGCAACCTCCCAGCTCTGAAGATAGTGAGTACCCTAACCATGTTTACAAACTCTTAAAGCCGCTTTATGGACTCAAGCAATCCCCAAGAGCATGGTATGAATGCCTGCGAGATTTTCTTATCCCTAATGGCTTCAAAGTCGGAAAAGCCGATCCTACACTCTTTACTAAAACTGTTGAAAAAGACTTGTTCATATGCCAAATTTATGTTGATGATATCATTTTTGGGTCTACTAACAAGTCTACTTGTGAAGAGTTTAGTAGGATTATGGTTCAAAAATTCGAGATGTTTATGATGGGGGAGTTGAGATATTTCCTAGGATTTCAAATCAAGCAACTCCAAGAGGGCACCTTCATCAGCCAAACAAAGTACATTCAAGACATACTTAACAAGTTTGGAATGAAGGATGCCAAGCCCATCAAGACACTCATGGGAACCAATGGGCATCTCGACCTCGACATGGGAGGTTAATCCGTAGATCAAGAGGTATACCGGTCGACGATAGGATCTTTACTCTATTTATGTGCATCTCGACCGGATATTATGCTTTCTGTATACATGTGTGCAAGGTTCCAAGCCGATCCTAAGGAAGTTCACCTTAGGGCCATGAAGAGAATCATGAGGTATTTAGTTTACACTCCTAAGTTTGGGCTTTAGTACCCTAGGGGATCCACCTTTGATTTAATAGGTTATTCCAATGCCGATTGGGCAGGGTGTAAAATTGATAGAAAGAGCACATCAGGGACTTGTCAGTTTCTGGGGAGATCCCTAGTGTCTTGGGCTTCAAAGAAACAAAACTCAGTAGCTCTTTCCACCACCGAAGACGAGTATATTGCCGCAGGACATTGTTGTGCGCAATTACTTTGGATGAGGCAAACCCTTAGGGACTATGGCTACAATCTGAGCAAAATCCCTCTCCTATGTGATAATGAGAGTGCAATCCGCATGGCGGATAATCCCGTTGAACACAGCCGCACTAAGCACATAAACATTCGGTATCACTTTCTGAGGGATCACCAACAAAGGGGGATATCGAAATAGCTTATATTAACTCCAAAAATCAATTAGCTAATATCTTTACCAAACTACTAGATGAGAAAACCTTTAGCAAACTTAGGAATGAGCTAAATATTCTTGATTCTCGGAATTTTGATTGAACCATTGCACACATAGCACATTTATATACCTTTGATCATATCTCTTTCATTTGGTACATATACATATTTCTTATTCTTGTTATGCCAAAGCTAAGACTAATGTGTTTCAATGAGTATTTCTTGTATTAGTCTTAGATTGAAAGGGAAATGGAGTATTCAGCAAAGACAACGCTTCCACTCACCTCCATCGGTATTATTTACCCTTTACCGGTATTCCGCTATCTCTCCACATTGGTATAATATTTCACTCATATTTCTTATATCAATGTGGGAGAAAATGTATAAAGGGCTCCAACGTTCTCCGTTTTTGGCGATTAATGCCAAAGGGGGAGAAAATATTAAGCCCAAAGCAAAAGGACCGCACCACTACCATTTCAAAAATTTTCAAATGAAAGATTTATTTGGTAATCAAAAATGTTTGTTTTTCAAGTAGTACTCAAGATAAATTTCACATTGGTAAATTTCAAATTGGTATTTATGCTTATAAAATTAAGATTTCAAAATTGGTACCCATTTCAAAACCCTCTTGAAAGCTAAGAGGAGAATTTCATTCAGGGGGAGCTTTTGTTTAGTCAAAGGAAAAGCATTTGAAATAGGGGGAGAAATTTCAAATCTTGAAAATGCTTCGAACAATCATATTCATATACCTTTGACTATTTGCAAAAGAATTTTGAAAAGAATTTGAAAAAATTTGCAAAAACAAAACATGTGGTGCAAATGTTGTCCAAAATATCAAATAAAAGAAAGCAATCCATTCACTTGTATTCATATGCAACAAGACTTTCATATTGGTTTTAATTCTAAGTAACCTATGCACTCACCATATGCAAACTAGTTCATTTCTGCACTTTATATATTTGCTTTGGTTTGTCTTGGCATCAATCACCAAAAAGGGGGAGATTGAAAGGGAAATAGGGTTAACCTTTTCCCACAATTAATTTTGGTGGTTGAATGCCCAACACAAATAATGGACTAACTAGTTTGCTCTAGAATATATGTTCTACAGGTGCATACAGGTTCAACACAAACCAATATATATACAAGATAGGGTTCAAATACAAAGGAGCAAAGAAACCGAGTGTGCCCTGGTCTGGCGCACCGGACTGTCCGGTGTGCCACCGGACAGTGTCCGGTGCACCAGGACCGTACAAGGATGAACTGGCCACTCTCGGGTTTCTCCAGGCGCGCTCCGCTATAATTCACCGGACTGTCCGGTGTACCACCGGGCTGTCCGGTGCAACAGCGGAGCAACGGCTTCTTCACACAACGGTCGACTGCAAAAGCTGAAGAATCAGATGAACAGTGAAGAACAGTGCACGCAGAGTCAGAGCTGCCCGTCAGAGGTGCACCGGACCGTCCGATGCCACTAAAGGACAAAGCCTCCAATGGTCAATTGCTCAGAACCCTAACGGTTGGGTGACGTGGCTGGCGCACCGGACTATCTGGTGCGCCCATCGACAGCAGCCTGCCCCAACGGCTTGTTTGGTGGTTGAGGGCTATAAATACCCCCAACCACCACCACTCCAACCATCCAAGCATTCAACACATTGCATTCAATACAAGAGCAATAGACTCCACTCCAAAGACACAATTCAAGTGATCGATCCGCTCAAAGTCCCCAATTCAAGTCTAGCGCATTAGGACTTGTGAGAGGATCATTTGTGTTCCTTTGTTTCTCTTGTTCGCTTGGCTTGGCTTTCTTTTCTTTCTCACTTCTTACTCTTAAGTGCTTTGTAAGCGAGGCAAGAGACACCAATTGTGTGGTGGTCCTTGCGGGGTCTAAGTGACCCATGAGATTAAGGAAGAAAGCTCACTCGGTCTAAGTGACCATTTGAGAGAGGGAAAGGGTTGAAAGAGACCCAGTCTTTGTGACCACCTCAACGGGGACTAGGTTCTTTAGAACCGAACCTCGGTAAAACAAATCACCGTGTTCACTCGCTTTATTTCTTGGTTGATTTGTTTTTCCCGCTCTCTCCCGGACTCAGATTTAATTCTAACGCTGACCCCGGCTTGTAGTTTGTGGTTTAATTTGTAAATTTCATATTACGCCTATTCACCCCTCCTCTAGGCAACTTTAAAAACACCTGAGCGTGATGTTATACTGGTTAGATGGCTTCATTTAGTGTCTCCCTTCCTTCTTCCATCTGGCGCGTGGGTTCGAATCTCACCTCCCACAGTCAGCAGGACGACGTGTTGTGCTTGGGCGGAGTTGCGAACCGTGGGCGTCAGGCCTAGCGGGCCCATGTAGTGTTGCGCGAAAGGGACGGACGTGCAACATGTTAATTTGAAATAGATGTAAAGGGTTATTTGTAAAAGTATGACGTAAAACGACCGTTGAAACTGGTGCTTTACTACAGTAGAGATTTCATTGCACCAATTTCAATTCACAATCAGTTTTGTTTCATATCTCAATCATAGATCCAAGAGACTATCTCTATGTCTTACGTTTTTTTAAATTCACCCCACTAGCCACAGCCTAAGACATCACCCACTAATTCAACGTTGGCAGGCATTTTTACGGTCGGGCGCGACCTCTGCGAATGGTACGCATGCATGCGTGGCGGTGCAGGGTCGTTGGTGTTTAGGGTTTCGAGAATGAACCGAGTATCGGCTCTCGTCGGACGTGACGTGCCCTGTCCTTGCATGCAAGTTGCGCGTATGGCGCTCCCCCATGCAGAATTGCAGATGCAGTGCAGCTGTGCAGGGCCAAGGCGGGTCGTCGGACCGCGGGGCCGGACGGAGCGCCAGCGACGATGTAGCCACCGCCGACCGGTCCACCACCACGTACGTGGCGACCTGGCTGGCCCTGCAGCGCGTCGTCGTTCCATCGTGGGCTAGGAGTGGTGTGGTGCGGCTAGACGGACGTACGCTAAGGACTTGTTCTTTTGTGTCGGATTAGTGGGTCGGAACGATTCCTAACTGGATTGTTTCTCTAATTTATATAAGCTTTAATTAGCTGGAACGATTTCGGGTGCAATCCAACACAAACGAACAAGGACTAACCCTGACCTAACCTGACCTGACCGACGGATCCGTGCAATCCGCGGGAGCTTTTTTTTACACCGAGAGGCGAGAAGGAACATGGCAGGGCACAAACGCAGAGCCCAGTGCACCAGGGGGCCGCGTGGCGCCACACGTGACCGATCCGTGGAGTGAGGGAGCGCGAGTGATCACCGCATCCGTGCGTGGCTCCGCGACCCATCAATGATATAGGACAAATTTATTATGTTAACATAGATATGCAATTTAGTGCTAGTTTTTAGTAATATTATTATGAATACTGTGGAAGACAAGGATAAAATTGTGTGTATTTTTGCATTGATTTCTCTCTACAACAAAATAGGTGAAAAAACATTCGAATCTGAATTCGTGTCCGTGTCCGAATTTTATATTAATTATTTAAAAGTATATAGAACAAATGTGAGGTTTACTTTTTATGGATCGTTTTGACGTGCAGTACACCGGTGCTACTACTCTCAAGTCCCAATCCTAACATGCGTATCGTATTTATCGTTGTCGTTGTTGGGTTCCCTCCCTCCCCTGCGCTTGCGTTGTCGTGGCCGCAACGGGTAGAGTACCACGTACATGACACCTCGCGCGTCCAGTTCGACCGTAACGTATGCCACTGCTGTGGCCTTTTTTTTGCATGCTGACCGTACACATGCCATCGCCTAGTATTTACCGTCGGTCACTTAACCAGTGCGGTGCGACGCTACTCCTCTCTTCCCTCGTTCTATACAGCGCTCTACCACTTGGGATGCCTTTGTCCTCCGCTTTTACAGAGTACGCCTATCCACCAACGATGGTGCGGCGCCTCACGCCAGCCCGTGTCTGTGTGCGGTGTTTTTTCTCTCTTTTAGGTCCTATTTGGTTCCTACGGATTGATTGGCTGGAATTTTTCTAAATCAAATTGTTTCTTTAAAGTGTGTTTGGTTTGAAGAATCACTCCATCCAAAATAAAGTGGTATAACATGAGTTGATTCCTCAAATTTGATGAGATGACTCCATTCCTCATATTAATACTAACTAACTATGAGGAATGAGATGGTGATGGATCAATCCATTCCATTCCACAAATCAAACAAAAAAGTGAGGAGTGAGAAGATGATATACTAACTTATTTCTCAAATCAAACACCCTATTAATTTATATAAATTTTGATCAGCTAGAACGATTAATGGAACAATTCCACGTAGACGAACAAGGCCTAAGCTATTTGCCATATATAGGTTGGTCCATGTGCAGAGATAAAGGCAAAGGCCTACCCCTTAACTAGAGATGACAATGGAGAATAACTCATCATCCTCGTTCCTGCAACGAAAGAAATTCCCTCACAGAAATCCCCACCCTACGAACACTTAGAGGGACATTTCTTCCTCATCCCCGTTTCCCGCGGGATAAATTCCCGATGGAGATCCCTATCTCCACTTATATTATAATTAGAACATACGTCATTTGTTATTAATGTAAAACACTGTCAGATATAAAAAAAATCATTATATGTATGTCAAAATTAACACATTTGTACAATGAGTGATCGCTTGACAAGGTAATTATTTATTTTTATTAACTATTACATGAAAACATCGTCGCGTGTAAGTTTAACAGGCTCCCACAAGGAACGGGAATGAGGAATGCTTCCTCATCCTCATCCCCATCTCCGTTTACCCCGTCGGGAGAGAAATTTTGCGGGAAGAAACTTCTCTATCCCTATCTCCTAATGGAGAATTTCCCGCGGATGATAAGGATCGAGTCCCTGAACCCTAAACTCTTCCCTAATTTCACATGGTATCAGATACTTTACTAATATTAGTCTAACAGATTATTATGACATATTAGGCTTTGTTTGGTTACTCTAATATTTACCCCAATTCACATGTGTTGAGGTGGATTTGGGACCTCAATATATATGGATTGGGATGAATACTAGAGTATCCAAACGCAACCTTAAGGGGGAAAATCACATACAACATGTAGACTAGATCGTACTTAGTAAAATCGACTCATCAAGGCTAGCGCCAACTCTCCATGTTCTCCATTGTTCTTCGTTGAAGTTTATTTACCAAAATATTTCATTGTTTAATTTTATTTATCATATGGTCTCTTTTTAACACAATTTATAGATATGTCGATGTGAATAAATCTAAGAGCAACATGATAACACCATAAATCTTCACCACTATAAAGTAAATGTATTTAATGTGACTGTTGACCAACAACTAACTGAGTTGGAAGATTGCCTCAGTCTCAAGCGAGAGAGCTTTTGTCGCTTTATGCTTCTTTAGATCCAAAAACTAACACTATTCAAACATCAAGAATATACACTGTTTGAGGGGAAATCCTCTGGCCGGGTAGCTTTGAGGTTTGCCTGACTGGAAGGATGAACATAAGAACACAAGGGTTCAGAGTGGTTCATGCCCCTGGAACGTAATACCCTACATCTACTTTGATTTGTATTGCTTGAGTATGGAAAAGTCTGCTTCCACGTTCCTTTTGCATCGCATGTACCCTCCTTTTTATAGTCAAGGGGGACACATACATAGATGCTGAGCTCGACAAGTGGGCCTAGAGAACTAGTGTTAAGTAATATACACCATGGAGCCTTAAGAGATGTAGCAGATGTAGATCTTTTCTCTCTATCGACATGGAGATCTTCTGACCAGACGTGCCTCCGCCCCTTCTGCGGGCTCAAGTCAACTACGGAGTGGAGTCTAGTATGTTGACGTATGTTGGGACCGACCATGCTGACGTGCGGCGGAGTTAATGCGAATGACCTGTGCACTCTGCCTGAGCCAGCAGTTGCTCGTGATGGTGTCGCCCACATGCGAGGCGCTGAGGCACAACCGCCTGCCTTGGCATCACGCAGCGCATCGTGCAAACCGTGTGCATGGCGCTGCGACACGACGCCCCGCCTCGGTAACACACATAATGGTCATTCGTTTCTGCGCTGCCTGACAAAAGCTTGCCCGTGCACTATGCATAGCAGGGCATGCCTTAGCCGCCTGCATTAAATGCGGGTGAATGAGCTTGCTTCCAGCTGAATGCTTGTGCCACGAGCCAACGAGAAACATGGTGGCTTCGGACCTCTGCCTGAGCGGAGAGTGGGAGCCAAGAGCGCATGGTGGCTTGAAGACCTGGGCCCTGTAACACCGTAGGAAGATTCTTCAAAATATTTTGGATTAAAAATGCTTTTAATAAGGATTTTATTTGCTTCAAAATTATTCTCTTAAAATAAGTAAATGGTGGTATTAAAATTCAATTATTCAAAACCATACTTAGGTCTTGAAACTGGAATGTGAATTGGGAATTAACTAGAATCTTCAATTATTCATATAGGTGAATTAATTTTTCATGGATTACATGTTAGTGTTACTCAAAGGAATGAAATAATTAAAAATAAATAAAACTTTGCATTAGCATGCTAGACTTTTCTTGACTGTGCATTCTAATTGAATTTACAATTTAAAATTTATTCGAATTTGATTTGAATTGGAAGCAAAATAGGAAAAACAAAATGAATGAAAATAGAAATATAAAAGCAAAGGACTGAAATTGTTGCCTCCTGAGCCAAAACTCCTTACATCGGCCCAAACCCACCGCCCCAGTGGCCCAACCTGCCCTTACCTTTCCGCGCGGTTTGGTTAACACCCCCTGGCCCAACTCCCCTTCGACTTTTGCTTAGCACCATGCGACCCGCACGTTGCCAACATAGTGGGCCCCTTTGGTCAGGGTGCTCTTCCATCCGTGTCACCGCCGTGTGGGACCGCCTCTACATGAGCTCCTTCCCCAACTGAACCCAGGAATTCACGGGCGGATCTCCTCGATCCGTAACCAATGCCAGGATCTCGGCCTATGACTGCCGCCCTCGTGGCTCTGCCCATGTGCATATAAGCATGCCCCTAAGACCTCCCCTTGGCCATAGGAGAGTAGAGCATGTCGTGATGCGGAAGCATCAGTGAGTGTAGAGAGAAGGAGAGTAGAGCCGCCATCGCGATTTCCACGCCCATGTCATCGGCGAAGGACAAACTGTGTTGATGGATGACAACCGGAGCATACCGCACACGCCCGTGGCTTCATCATGGGAGCTCACGACCGGTGAGCCAATGATGCCTCGCCGGAGTCCAGAACCTTGGCCGATCCACCCTTTGTCGTGGTCATGGGCTCATGGCATCCCGTTACTCGATTCACAGTGAAATTTCTTCTCCTAGGTTATATTTTTCCTACTTCGCGTAGCATGATTCAGGGTGAGAAACGTATCTTTGGAGCTCGTTTGAGCACTGTGCCGGCGGTCTTCTCGCCGTGGGTTTGGGGCACCGCCGTATTCGAGGTTGAGAGGAGAGAAAAGAGCATTGACTGTCCGATTTAAAAGCAGCATACCTTTTGTTATATTAAAAGCGAACCGTAGAACTCAGATCGGGCGGTGTGGAGCGTAAGCGGGTTCTCGGCCGTTGGATCGTGATCCAGTGGTCGAGAATTCATACGGGTCCGGGGGATGTGAGTTCTAATCTAGGACGCCGAATCGAGATCCTGTGGCCAGAACACACCCCATACCTCTTCACCGAGCCATATTTACAAAAGGGACCCCGAGGAACCTAATAACTAACCCGTTGTCCACCAAGGGCATAAGATTATTACGGTTAGGTCCAGATTTTCACGGAACAAACCCCGAATACTTAAGAAATAGTACTTGCAGTTCGTCCAACTCAGAAATAATAAAAGAAATATGGAAATTGATTTTCAAGTATACAAATAATTCCCAAATCTTAGAAAATTTATAACTTACAAGTTTTGACTCTATTTTTACTCTGTTCCAGTTGTGTTAGCTTCGTAACAAAATTTCCTATGCAATAACAACCTTATTTATAACATATCACATACTTTTATAATTAGATATTTATTTAACCTATGTTTAGTGCATTAATCTTACTTAAACCTGTCCATAATTATTAACTAACTAAGATATAATCTATAATGAAGTTATAATTTAGATTAAAGTTGAATTAATTATTTCTTTAGATTTTCTTTCTCACACGATTTATGAAATCAAGATAAGACGTAGTTTTAATTTCTTAATCACATAGGTCTTTAGAAAACCATATCTTTTTAACCATAACTTTGATTTTAGTCATTCTCGAACCTACGATCTCGTAGCGGCGCGTAGAATATTATTACGCTATTTGCTCATATGCTTTGGTGTAATGTTGCCATATCCACTATTTTTTGATTGTATGTATTGCTATGAGTAGAAGCGAGGTCACGTGGAACCCGAAGTATCAAGTGGAGAAGTACCTTGAGTTGCACCAAAAAGGCAAGTTGTGCCCTTATCACTCTTTATTACCTAATAATGTTCCTGTTAATCACTGTGACATACTCAGGTTAATTTGATGGGACCTAATAGGTTGCCCTAGTTCTGTTTACCCCACACCTTGCAAACAAATGGACTATTGGGTAGACTTGCTATTGCTCTACCTGGTTTTGGGATTAATCTATTTGAATTACGATCATGTTCCATTAATATTGTTGGTTTAATTATTGTCCATGATAAGATTATTGCATTAATTAGAACATGGAGAACCACCTGGGAAAATAGTGCTACCACAAGGGTGGAATGGGACGCCCTTGGGCAAGTAATTAGGAAAGCTAAGGAGAGATTACCTTACCCGAAAGGGGCAATGCAAGCGGGGAATGCGTCGCTGCAAAGTATAGGGAGGTCCTCGGGTCGAACTAAATGTAAAGCTTTTCGGACGAGGGATTCCTATGCTTGCTTCTTCCTGATTCCGTAGCGGGTTTTCTCAAACTAGTGGAACTTTGGAAAGGCCTCACAGTGGATCCCTAGCCATTCACCTTGGAAGTGTCTAAGGGTCTATCTAACCCTGGCTAAACGGGAAACACATTTTGTGGATAAAGATGTGCAACCCCTGCAGAGTGTAAAACTGGTATATCAATCGTGCTCATGGTCATGAGCAGCTCAGACACTCACATGATTAACTTATGGAATTAAACTTAATCTATCATATGTATTGCATTGTGGGTTTTATTATTAATTGTGATCTCTTATTTAATTGGGTTGGTATCTACTTATACTTAGTAACTGCTAATAAAACTTTGACCAACTTTAAAAGCAATGCTCAGCTTTAACCATCTTCTTTGGTAAGCCTTACACTTCACATGAGCCCCCACCGTAAGTGAGCTCATGCACGTTATTCCTCACAACTTGTTGAGCGATGAACGTATGTGAGCTCACCCTTGCTGTACTCACAGCCCTAAGTCAAGGATAGGTACCGCAAGACAAGAAGCATGAAGGATGTCACGACGAGTTCGTGAGAGGTCTAGGTCGTCGTCGCCCAGTCAACTATGGTTGCGGAGGATCGTTGTCTTCATTTAATGTAATTATTTAGCTTTTTTGTACAAAACTCCTATTATATAGTAAATATGTGACATTCGTTTTTGTACCATGAGTCATCATATGTGTGAGACTTGATCCTATCACACATTTGGTTCGCGCTTGGGTTTGCCCTTAAATCCAGGTGTGTGAAAGGGAAATGTGCCCTTAGGCCATTTCTAAGTATTTTGGTGATTGAGTGACAACACAAGTGCTTAAGTGTAAATCTATGCCAATTGATGGACAAAGTGCAAATCCAGTCTAAAGGTATGTTTCTAGACTTAGTACATTGTTTTGAGAACTAATGTATTGTGTCTAAGTGCTGGAAACAGGAGAAATCAAATTGGAAAAGAGATGGCTTTGTTCAGCCAAAGTCTGCTCAGTCTGGGTGCACCGGACTGTCCGGTGGTGCACCGGACAGTGTACGGTGGTGCACCGGCAGTGTCCGGTGCGTCAGGCTCGCTCTGGCGAACTTGCTGCTCTCAGGACTTTCGACGGCGGTGTACGGCTATAAATCACCGGACTGTCCGGTGGTGCACCGGACTGTTCGGTGAGCCATTCACAGGCGAACTCGTCGCTCTCGGGAGATGATTAACGGCATACGGCTATAAATCACTGGACTGTCCGGTGGTGCACCGGACTGTCCGGTGAGCCAACAGTCGACCGGGCCAACGGTCGGCCGAGGATTCCGCACGTGACGCGTGGCCGAGCCAACGGTCACAAGGGGCACCGGATTGTCCGGTGTGCACCGGACAGTGTCCGGTGCGCCAATGGCTCTGAATCTGCAACAGTCGGCTTCACCAAATAAGGAAAGAAATACGCACCGGACTGTCCGGTGCGCCAGGCGACTGAAGGCAAGAATTGCCTTCCTGGAATGCTCTCAACGGCTCCTAGCTGCCTTGGGCTATAAAAGGGACACCTAGGCGCATGGAGGAGCACATCAAGCATTCTCTAAGCATTCCTAAGCACCAAGACTTCGATTCTGCGCATTTGATTCTTTGTGAGAGCAACTAGAGCTTTATTTGAGTTGTGAACTCGTCGGGTTGTGTTGTGAGCTCTTGTTGCGACTTGTGTGCGTGTTGTCACTCTGATTTTGTGTCTTGTGTGCGTTGCTCATCCCTCCCTTACTCCGAGCTTCTTTGTGAACATCAAAGTGTAAGGGCGAGAGACTCCAAGTTGTGGAGATTCCTCCCGAGCGGGATATAGTAAACAAAGCAAAACACCGTG
Organism: Zea luxurians; assembly: GCA_029449295.1. Lineage (NCBI taxonomy): Eukaryota > Viridiplantae > Streptophyta > Magnoliopsida > Poales > Poaceae > Zea > Zea luxurians. The sequence goes on along the minus strand of JAOPSE010000350.1, from coordinate 456,196 downwards.
GTATTCAAGTGGGTCTTTGGACCGCTTGAGAGGGGTTGATTGCAACCCTCGTCCGTTGGGACGCCACAATGTGGAGTAGGCAAGTTTTGTACTTGGCCGAACCATGGGATAAACCACTGTGTCTATCTGTGTTGATCCTCTTATGGTTGTTGTGTTTTGCAAGAACTCTTCTCTAGCCACTTGGCCTTATTGTGCTAACGCTTAATCAAGTTTTTGTGGCTTTAAGTTTTCAAGTTTTACAGGATCACCTATTCACCCCCCCCTCTAGGTGCTCTCAATTGGTATCAGAGCTGTTCTCTTCAAGAAAGGGACTAACCGCCCGAAGAGATGGATCCTAAGGGCAAGGGGATTGTGATCAATGATAAGGAGAAGGAGTCCTTCGTCAACGAGCCAAAGGATGACAAGCCTACCGACTCGGGCTTGGGCCACAAACGAAAAGATGGGAAGAAGAAGAAGACAAGGCGCATTAAGGAGATCGTCTACTACGACGACAGCGACGAATCTTCCTCTTCCCAAAAGGACGACGACAATGACTACGTGAAAAGGAAGACGGTTAATTCAAACTTCTCTTTCGATTATTCTCGTATTCCGCATAGTTCAAATACACATTTGCTTTCCATCCCTCTTGGCAAACCTCCACACTTTGATAGGGAGGACTACGGATTTTGGAGTCACAAAATGCGTAGTCACTTGTTCTCTCTCCATCCAAGCATATGGGAGATTGTAGAGAGTGGAATGAAATTTGATAGCTCGGATAGTCCCATGTTTATAAATGAACAAATCCATAAAAATGCACAAGCTACTACTGTCCTTTTAGCATCTTTGTGCAGGGAAGAGTACAATAAGGTGAGCGGCTTGGACAATGCCAAGCAGATCTGGGACACCCTCAGGATCTCACATGAGGGGAACGACGTCACCATGCTCACCAAGATGGAGTTGGTGGAGGGCGAGCTTGGGAGATTTGCAATGATAAGGGGAGAGGAGCCAACCCAAACATACAACCGGCTCAAGACCCCCATCAACAAAATAAGGAGCTACGGAAGCACGCGATGGACGGACCACGATGTCGTTCGCCTAATGCTAAGGTCTTTTACTGTCCTTGATCCACATCTTGTGAACAATATTCGTGAAAATCCTAGGTACACCAAGATGTCACCCGAAGAAGTACTTGGGAAGTTTGTAAGCGAGAGAATGATGATCAAGGAGGCGAGATACGTGGACGACACGTTGAATGGTCCAATCCATGAGCCTCAACCCGTTGCTCTCAAGGCAACGAGTAGCAAGGAGGCGCTACCTAGCAAGGTGGCGCAAGTTGAGGCGGCGGGACTAAATGAGGAAGAGATGGCCCTCATCATCAAGCGCTTCAAGACGGCGCTAAAGGGCCGCAAGGAGCATCCCAAGAAGAACAAGACGAAGGGAAATCGCTCCTGCTTCAAGTGCGGTAAGATTGGTCATTTTATCGCTAATTGTCCCGATAATAATAGTGACTAGGAACAAGAGAAGAAAAGGGAAAAGAAGAAGAAGTACAAGAAGGCTAAGGGAGAGGCACATCTTGGCAAGGAGTGGGACTCGGATTGCTCTTCATCCGACGACGAAGGACTTGCCACCTCAGCCTTCGACAAATCATCCCTCTTCCCCAACGAGCGTCACACATGCCTTATAGCGAAGGAGAAGAAGGTATGTACTCGAAACAATACCACTTATGCTTCTTCAAGTGATGATGAGTCCAGTGATGATGATGAAATAGATTACTCTAGTTTGTTCAAGGGATTGGATAGAACTAAAATAGATAAGATTAATGAATTGATTGATGCCTTGAATGAAAAGGATAGACTTTTAGAAAAACAAGAGGATCTTTTGTATGAAGAACATGACAAATTTGTAGAGGCACAAAAATCTCATGCTTTAGAAGTTAAAAGGAATGAAATGCTTTCTTGTGAACTATCTACTTGCCATGAGACAATTTCTAGTTTAAAAGATGTTAACAATGATTTAAATGCTAAACTAGAAGTAGCAAATAGATCTAACTCTTGTGTAGAACATGTTGTGATTTGCACTAGGTGTAAAGATTTTAATGTTGATGCTTGTAGTGAACACCTAGTGTCTATTGCAAAGTTAAATGATGAAGTGGCTAGTCTTAATGCCCAACTTAAGACTAGCAAAAATGAATTTGATAAACTAAAATTTGCGAGGGATGCCTACACGATTGGTAGACACCCCTCAATTAAGGATGGGCTTGGCTTCAAGAGGGAAGCCAAGAACTTAACTAGTCATAAAGCTTCCATTCCCGCCAAGGAGAAAGGGAAGGCCTCTATGACTAATAGTGTTCAAAAGAACCATGCTTTCATTTATGGTGATAGAAAATTTTCTAGAAATGCGTATAGGACCTGCGCTTATGATTCATATGCTATGACTGCTTCTAGTTCCCATGTTGTGCATGGTAGAGATATGCCTAGGAAAAATATTCATCATGTGCCTAGAAAGAATATTGTTCATGTTCCTAGGAAAGTAATTAATGAACCTTCTACAATTTTTCATACTTGCAATGCTTCCTTTGCTATTTGTAGAAAGGATAAGAAGGTAATTGCTAGGAAATTAGGGGCAAGATGCAAGGGAGATAAAACTTGCATTTGGGTCCCTAAGACCTTTGTGACTAACCTTGTAGGACCCAACAAGAGTTGGGTACCTAAAACCCAAGCCTAAATTTGCCTTGCAGGTTTATGCATCCGGGGGTTCAAGCTGGATTATCGACAGCGGATGCACAAACCACATGACGGGGGAGAAGAAGATGTTCACCTCCTACGTCAAGAACAAGGATTCCCAAGATTCAATCATATTCGGTGATGGGAACCAAGGCAAGGTGAAAGGGTTAGGGAAGATTGCTATTTCATCCGAGCACTCTATTTCTAATGTGTTTTTAGTTGAGTCACTTGGATATAATTTGTTATCCGTTAGTCAATTGTGCAATATGGGATATAACTATTTATTCACGAATGTAGATGTGTCTGTCATTAGAAGGTGTGATGGTTCACTAGCTTTTAAGGGTGTACTAGACGACAAACTTTATTTAGTTGATTTTGCAAAATAGGAGGCCGGTCTAGATGCATGCTTAATTGCTAAGACTTGCATGGGCTGGCTATGGCATCGCCGTTTAGCACATGTGGGGATGAAGAACCTTCACAAGCTTCTAAAGGGAGAACACGTGATAGGTCTAACTAACGTGCATTTCGAAAAGATAGACCTTGTGCAGCTTGTCAAGCAGGTAAACAGGTGGGAAGTTCTCATCATACCAAAAATGTGATGACCACATCAAGACCATTGGAGATGCTTCATATGGACCTCTTCGGACCCGTCGCCTATCTAAGTATAGGAGGAAGTAAGTATGGTCTTTTTATAGTTGATGATTTTTCCCGCTTCACTTGGGTATTCTTTTTGTAGGATAAATCTGAAACCCAAGGGACCCTCAAGCGCTTCCTAAGGAGAGCTCAAAATGAGTTTGAGCTCAAGGTGAAGAAGATAAGGAGCGACAACGGGTCCGAATTCAAGAACCTTCAAGTGGAGGAGTACCTTGAGGAGAAAGGGATCAAGCACGAGTTTTCCGCTCCCTACACACCACAGCAAAATGGTGTGGTAGAGAGGAAGAACAGGACGCTCATAGACATGGCGAGGACGATGCTTGGAGAGTTCAAGACCCCCGAGCGGTTTTGGTCGGAAGCCGTGAACACGGCTTGCCACGCCATCAACCGGGTCTACCTTCACCGCCTCCTCAAGAAGACTTTGTATGAGCTTCTAACCGGTAACAAACCCAATGTGTCTTACTTTCGTGTATTTGGGAGCAAATGCTATATTCTAGTGAAGAAAGGTAGAAATTCTAAGTTTGCTCCCAAAGCTGTAGAAGGGTTTTTGTTAGGTTATGACTCAAATACAAAGGCGTATAGAGTCTTCAACAAGTCATCGGGTTTGGTTGAAGTCTCTAGCGACGTTGTATTTGATGAGACTAATGGCTCTCCAAGAGAGCAAGTTGTTGATCTTGATGATGTAGATGAAGAAGACGTTCCAACGGCCGCAATACGCACCATGGCAATTGGCGATGTGCGACCACAGGAACTCGAGGAGCAAGATCAACCTTCTTCCTCAACAATGGTGCATCCCCCAACTCAAGACGATGAACAGATTCATCAAGAGGAGGCGTGTGATCAAGGGGGAGCACAAGATGATCATGTGATGGAGGAATGTAACACTCAAAGTTGTATAAAAGAGTATATAGTGATTCCCTTGTGTGATGTGTCTCAATTGCATATTAAAAAGAACATACACAAAATTTAGAGATCAATTCAAACGGATGATAAAAATTGCATCATGATGGAATTATATGTTTGTGCATTAAATAAAACAATAATTATAATAATAGTAAGTTAATAATTTTTAGAAGTTGAATTAAACACTAAATTTGGAGGTAGGGTTTTGAAAAATGAGAAGGAGAGAAATAATCTAAAAATATAAATAATGAAGTTATATTTCCGAAATTTGTATTATTTTATTTTACAATATAGTGGAGGATAGGTTTGGCACAAATTCGAATTTAAAATTTGAATTCAAACCAAACTTAGAAATAAAGGAAAGGAAATAAAAAAAAGAAAAGAGAAGCAAACCCCATCTGGGCCGTCGTACCACAATTTGGCCCAATTCCCATTTCCCCTGCACGCGGCCCAGCAGTCATCACAAGCGCCGACAGGCGGGGCCGCTCTGTCAGCCAGTACACAGCGCTCCCCACACTCATGTCACTGCACTGTGGCCCCCACGCGTCGGATTCTTCGTCAACGACCTCGCACGCACTCCGGCGGAACTTGCGGGCACAATCGCGGCGAGGCGGTGCGGAGTTGACCGGACTCGGGGGAATATATGACCAAGAGCCACAGTACCTTGACCCTCGGTAACCCTAGGTCAGTGCCCCTCCATCGCTATTCACCGCCGCCGTAAGCAAATCGCGCTGTAGAAGCCGCCGCCAGCTGCCTGCCTCTGGACTAACGATCCACCCTCGGCGTACCACCTATCGGAATCGCCGAGGCGCCGGGAAGCTTTTGGTGACCTTGTGCTGGCTTGGACGTCTTCGGAGCGCGGTGGATTCCTCACCGGGGTGCCATCCTCGCCGTGCCATCCGCACATCGCCATCGATGCTGCGCCTGCGGTCGCCAAACTAAGGTAAGGATCATCGCCGAGCCTTCGGTTACCTTTGTGAATACAGTACACCTGGAATCGTTGAGGTCAGTGCAGTTGTGGGTGTGTGATTGCTCGCCGTCGCGCGTTGAGCCGCTCCGCTGCGTGAGCAGGATCCGTGTGCAGATGATTCCTTTAATTGATAGCCCTTTGAGATTGGTTAGAGGATCCGCTACCTAGATCTCGAGTTGGGGGTAGGAATCGGAGCTCTGGATCGCGTTTGGGTGTTCCTCCGGCGATGCTCCGCCGTGCGTGGGATTGCGCCGCCGCTGCCATCGGTAGCATTTGGGGAAATGACCGTCGACCGTCCGATTAGGGATGGACGGTGTAGATTAGGCAGAATTCATCGCCTCGGCCTGACCTCGTGCTAACCGTTGGATCGTCGACGTATGGACTGGATCGGATCGGGTGTTTTTTAATCTCAACCGTTGAACGTTGATCCGATGGCCCGGTTCCATACCGCTTCGTAGCGTTCAGCGATTTAATCTGGGTCGCACACTGGTGATCCAACGGCCGAAGCCTTTCCATACCCCTTCGCGGGAGTAGTTTAACACAAAGGCCCCTCGACTTAGTTAAAACCAACCCGCCGTCCTGGTGCACTGTGCTCTGGGTCTGGGGAATCTTCTGCGCTAGCCCCCTGTGTTTTCTGGAATTCGAGGCCTAGTCCAGGGGATATTAAAAACCGAGAAAATGATTAAAGAAATTAGTTTTTAATACAAAAACAATTCTAGGAACTTGTTTATTTCATAGAAAATTCATATGAGCCCCAAATTGGTCCATTCCAGTTCCTAAATTTTTGTAATAATATTGTCTACGCATTAGTGCCTCTGTTTTGGCATGAAAGACTCATTTAAATTTATCTAATACTTAATCTTGTATTAAATACATAAAAGCTACAGAAATTCATAACTTGAAATATATAACTCCAAATTTAGTGATTCCAGTTCCTATGGTTTCATTTTAATGTGTAGATTTTTACTGTATATTTCATTCATCTGTTTGGTGTGATGTTGATTTTGGCTATACTATGTATGTATTGTGTTGATGCGAGTAGACGAGCAAGCCACTGTGGAAACTGAGGTTCAACCAGTAGAAGTAGCTGAGCAGGAGCTCATTACAGGCAAGTTGTGCCCTTGATCACTTACTTTTCCCAGCCATGTTCTTATTAATTTTAATGATCTGCATAGGTTAATTTTGATGGGATCCTTTATGTTACCCCAGTTTTGATTACCTCTATACCTTGTTCACCCTGGAATATTTTTGGGTAGTACTTGCTATTGCTTTATGTGGATTGGGTATGGAGACTCATTATTCATGATTATTCTGTTATTATCTTGTTATTATTATTGTTCATGTTAAGATCATTAAATTAATGGGAACATGGAGCGACCACCCGGGAAAACAGTGCTACCACAAGGGTTTAATGGGACGCCCTTGGCTGACTAATTAGGAAAGCTAGTGGAAGACTACCTTACCCGAAAGGGGCAAGGGCAGTAGGGGAGAGGTCAGTGTAGGGAGGTCCCTGGTTGATTTTGCTGCGATGGCGGTCAGCCAGGAACCCTGCACTGGATCTTCCTATAAACTGTAGCGGGTTTTCGGAAGCTAGTGGAACTTTGTAAAGGCCTCGTAGTGGATCCCTAGCCATTCACCTCGATAGTGTCTAAGGGCCTTGCAAACCCAGGCGACATGGGATACACGACTTGTGGGTAAAGATGCGCAACCTCTGCAGAGTGTAAAACTAGTATACTAGCCGTGCTCACGGTCATGAGCGGCTCGGACCCTCACATGGTTAATTATGGAACTTAAATTCAATTTGACATTTGCATCGCATTTGGGATTATTTTACTATTACTGTTCTTTATTATTATTAAGGTTTGGTATTTACTTACACTTAGTAATTGCTAATAAAATTTTGACCAACTTATAAAAGCAATGCTCAGCCTTAGCCTCTATTTTATTGATCAGCCTTACACTTCATGAACTCCCACCTTTGGTGAGTTCATGCCACATTATTCCCCACGACTTGTTGAGCTATGAACGTATGTGAGCTCACTCTTGCTGTCTCACACCCCCCACAGGAGAAGAACAGGTGGTTGAAGAGGAGCCGCCTAACACTGAGGAGTTCGATCTGATCTAGGTGGCGATTCTCAGTCGACATTGGCGCCGACGATCCTTAGTTCGTTTTATCTTTATTATTTTATTTTGTAATAAGACTTCCGCTATGTAATAAGTACTCTGATGTTTTATGACATTTATCTCTATACACTCTGTTATTATATATGTTGTCTTCTTGGCGCATGTATGAGATGCACCCGGCTTTGTTCTTCAAAACCGGGTGTTACAGAAGTGGTATCAGAGGAAATGTTGACTGTAGGACGAAACCTAGATAGACTGGACAAACCCTTACCTACTATTTTTACTTTCTACTCTGAGACAAGATGGATTTCAAACCTTGGAATCCCTACCCCTATGACATTTTAAAGAGATAGGAAGCCTAAGACAAAATTAAAACTATTTTCTCTATTAAAAAATATTGGTTGATTGTTCTGATGATCAATGCCTGATTTGCTTCTTTGATTGATTGGAATAGTATAGATGGACATTTTAGCATGTACCACTATAAGGTATTGAATTAGCTATAGTAGGTGAAATATTAATCTGCTTAGCTAATAAATCCCCCAAAGTAACATGATTGTAATTACTGCCTTGTCTACTGCTCTTTCTTACCATATGTATCTAACTCAGATGGTCAATACCAGGAGGGGTGGTGGAATTGATCTGCCTCCTAACCGACACACTCGAAGAATTTATAGACAACCTCAGCCACAGCCTACAGAGATGAATCCTCCTAATCCTCCACCAGGCGGAGTTGACCCACTGGTTGCTGCTCAGATGGCGGTGATGCAGCAAATGGCGGACACGATGGCTGATATGCGTGCCCAGATGCAGCAAGAACGCCAGGAAATGCGTCAGGAAAGAGAAGACATACGCCAGGAGTTACGCCAGGAGCGAGATGAGATACGCCAAGAAAGGAGGGCGCAACAACAGCAGCTACAACAACAGTTTCAACAACAGCAGCAACAGCAACAAGTGCCATTGCCTCCACCACCACCACCAGTTCCACCTCGTGATAAGCACCGGGAGTTTATGAGCCATAAGCCACCGACCTTCGCCAGTTCACCAGATCCACTTGATGCAGATGATTGGCTGAAAGCAATTGAGAAGATGCTGAATATTGCACAATGCACTGACCGGGAGAAGGTTTTATATGCTTCTGGACGTCTGATTGGTCCTGCTGCTGACTGGTGGGATTCTTATACTGCTGCCCATGATGCTGTGGATACTATTACTTGGGCAGAGTTCAGTACACAATTCAGGAACTACCATATTCCAGCTGGTATGATAAAGATCAAGAAGAAGGAGTTTCTGTCGCTGAAGCAAGGAAGTATGTCAGTCAGCGAGTACCGCGACAAGTTTATTCAGCTATCCAGATATGCCCCTGAAGAAGTTGCTGAAGACGAGAGGAAACAGGAGCATTTCATTGAAGGACTTAATGGACCACTGCAGTATGCTCTAGTGGCACACACATTTCCATCATTTCAGAGGCTACTAGATAAGGCTCTTGCTATTGAACACAAGCGTGTTCAACTGGGTGATCTGAAGAGGAAGGCTATCTCACAGGGACAGGGTAGCAGCAGTGTTCGTCCTCGCTACAGTTCACCACAGGGTACACCGACTCGACCAGGAGGACCACGCCCAGTTCAGCAATCACCACTGAGGACTCCACCTCCTCGACAGGCTACTCCTACTGGCACCCCGACGAAGTTTGCAGGACAGAGTCCGGGCACTCAATGTTTCAAGTGTGGGAAGATTGGTCATTATGCAAATGTCTGCCCACAGAGGATTGCTACTACTCCAGCTCAGAACAAGCAACAGACCCCTGGCAAGGGATATTCTATAGCCAGGGTGAATCAAGTCAGCGTTGATGATACTCCTGATGGTGGGGACCTCGTAATTGGTATGTTTTATGTTAATACAATTCCTGCAACAATATTATTTGATTCTGGTGCTACACATTCATTCATGTCTGCTAGATATGCCAACACAAATGAAATACCACTGCTAAATATGAGAAAACCCCTGATAGTAATTACACCTAAAGGGCCTGTTGAGGCGAATCAAATGACACGTAGATTGACATTAACCATTATGGGCAGAGAATTTGGAGCTACTGCTATAATATTAGAGTCAAGCAGTATAGATCTGATCCTTGGTATGTCATGGCTAAGAAAGGCAAAGGCCGTTATAGCATGTGGTAGAGGTACCATAGAACTCACTACCACTAAAGGAGAAAGATTTCAAGTTAATATTGCAGTAACCTCCTCATCCATGCGTGCAATGTTCTTTATGCCTGAGGAGTTTGTTGGTGACAACATCCGGGTGGTTAGAGATTTTCCGGATGTCTTTCCAGAGGAGTTACCAGGGATGCCACCTGATAGAGAAGTTGAGTTTGTTATTGATCTCTTACCTGGAACCGCCCCTATTTCTAAACGGCCATATAGAATGTCCGTAGAAGAGTTGAAGGAACTGAAGAAGCAGTTAACGGAGTTACAAGAGGCTGGTTACATTCGTCCAAGTTCCTCACCTTGGGGAGCACCGGTGTTATTTGTGCAGAAGAAGGATGGATCGCAACGGATGTGTGTGGATTATAGGTCTCTTAATGATGTTACGGTGAAGAACAAGTATCCGTTGCCCCGTATTGAGGATTTGTTTGACCAAATGAGAGGTGCTAGAGTATTCTCGAAGATTGATCTCCGATCCGGTTACCATCAGATGAGGATTAGACCATCGGATATTCCCAAGACGGCTTTCTCGACTCGATATGGATTATATGAGTTTACTGTTATGTCGTTTGGATTAACCAATGCACCAGCTTATTTTATGAATTTGATGAATAAGGTGTTTATGGAGTATTTGGACAGATTCATCGTGGTATTCATCGACGATATTCTTATCTATTCTAAGAATGAAGGTGATCATGAACAACATCTAAGGTTGGTGCTACAGAAGTTACGAGATAATCAACTCTACGCTAAGTTCAGCAAGTGCGAGTTTTGGATTGACAAGGTGCCATTCCTTGGTCATATTATTTCTAATGGAGGAATAGCAGTGGATCCTGCTAAAGTGAAGGAGATAATGGAGTGGAGAGTGCCCACTACAGTTATGGAGATTCGGAGTTTCTTGGGATTAGCAGGATACTATCGGAGATTTATTGAAGGATTTTCTAAGATTGCCAAGCCTATGACCTCGCTTTTGGAGAAAGGAAGAGAATTCAAGTGGGATGATAAATGCCAAGAGAGCTTTGATCAATTGAAGGAGAGATTGATGTCTCCACCAGTGTTGATTATGCCAGATCTGCAGAAAGGATTTGACATTTATTGTGATGCATGTGGCCAAGGACTTGGATGTGTGCTTATGCAAGATAGTCATGTGATTGCCTATGCATCTCGTCAGTTGAGGAAGCATGAATTGAACTACCCCACCCATGACTTAGAGCTGGCTGCCGTTGTGCATGCACTTAAGATTTGGAGACACTACATCATGGGAACTAAGTGCCAAGTATACACGGACCATAAGAGTTTGAAGTATATATTCACTCAGAAGGATCTCAACCTTAGGCAACGCCGTTGGTTGGAGCTCATTAAGGATTATGACTTGGAGATTCACTATCACCCAGGCAAGGCGAATTTGGTTGCAGATGCCTTGAGTCGGAAGGAGCATGTTCACTCCGCTTTCGTTGTCCAGCTACCTGATGAATTAGCAAAAGATTTTGAGAGACTCAACCTGGGGATTGTTACACATACGGAAGGAGTGACTATTGAATTGGAACCTACCTTGGAGCAAGAAATTCGTAAAGGTCAGGTTGGTGATGCTAAGATTCAGGAGATCAAGGATCTGATAACAGAGGGTAGAGGCCCAGAGTTCACGGAGGATGAGCAAGGCACGATATGGTTCAAGAATCGGATCTGTGTTCCCGATATTGATAGTCTTCGGGAAACCATATTGAAGGAGGCACATGATTCAGTTTATTCTATCCACCCTGGGAGCACTAAGATGTATCAGGATTTGAAGCAAAAGTATTGGTGGTATGGATTGAAGAGAGATGTGGCTGCACATGTGGCTATGTGCGATGTATGCCAAAGAGTTAAGGCTGAACACCAGAGGCCAGCCGGACTATTGCACCCACTGAAGATACCTGAGTGGAAATGGGAAGAGATTGGCATGGACTTTATTGTTGGATTACCCCGCACGTCTGCTGGATATGATTCTATATGGGTGATTGTGGACAGGCTAACCAAGGTAGCCCACTTTATTCCAGTGAAGACCACGTATTCAGGAGCCAAGTTGGCAGAGTTGTACATGGCACGGATTGTCTGCCTGCATGGTGTGCCAAAGAAAATCGTGTCTGATCGAGGATCACAGTTTACCTCTCGGTATTGGAAGAAGTTGCACGAGTCATTGGATACGAGATTGAATTTTAGTTCGGCTTACCATCCCCAGACTGATGGGCAGACTGAGAGGACTAACCAAGTACTGGAAGATATGTTAAGAGCTTGTGCTCTTAAGCATGGTGGAAGTTGGGATAAGAGTCTACCGTATGCGGAGTTCTCATATAATAATAGCTATCAGGCCAGTTTGAAGATGTCACCGTTTGAGGCTTTGTATGGCAGAAAGTGCAGGACTCCCTTGTATTGGAATCAAACTGGTGAAAGACAGTTGTTTGGACCTGAGATTATACAAGAAGCAGAGGAACAAGTTCAGCAAATAAGGGAGAATTTGAGAACTGCACAATCCAGGCAGAAATGTTATACTGATACCCGGAGAAGACTGCTTGAGTTTAAAGAGGGAGATTATGTCTATTTGAAGGTGTCACCACTCCGGGGCATGAGAAGGTTCAAAGTCAAAGGAAAGTTGTCCCCTCGCTTTATTGGACCCTTTTTAATCTTAAAGCGAGTGGGAGAAGTTGCATATCAACTGGAGTTACCGGATCATCTTTCGGATGTTCATGATGTGTTTCATGTATCTCAGCTGAAGAAATGTCTCAGGGTACCTGAAGAACAGTTACCAATGGAAGACCTTAGTGTTCAAGAGGATTTGACTTATGCTGAGTACCCCATCAAAATTTTGGATACTCTGACTCGAGTTACAAGGAATAAGGTGATTAAAATGTGCAAGGTTCAATGGAGCCACCACGGTGAAGATGAAGCAACTTGGGAAAGAGAAGAAGAGCTTCGCATAGATTTTCCCCACCTTTTCCCTAGATCTTCTTAAATCTCGAGGACGAGATTATTTTTAAGGGGGGTAGGATTTGTAACACTCAAAGTTGTATAAAAGAGTATATAGTGATTCCCTTGTGTGATGTGTCTCATTTGCATATTAAAAAGAACATACACAAAATTTAGAGATCAATTCAAACGGATGATAAAAATTGCATCATGCTGGAATTATATGTTTGTGCATTAAATAAAACAATAATTATAATAATAGTAAGTTAATAATTTTTAGAAGTTGAATTAAACCCTAAATTTGGAGGTAGGGTTTTGAAAAATGAGAAGGAGAGAAATAATCTAAAAATATAAATAATGAAGTTATATTTCTGAAATTTGTATTATTTTATTTTACAATATAGTGGAGGATAGGTTTGGCACAAATTCGAATTTAAAATTTGAATTCAAACCAAACTTAGAAATAAAGGAAAGGAAATAAAAAAAAGAAAAGAGAAGCAAACCCCATCTGGGCCGTCGTACCACAATTTGGCCCAATTCCCATTTCCCCTGCACGCGGCCCAGCAGTCATCACAAGCGCCGACAGGCGGGGCCGCTCTGTCAGCCGGTGCACAGCGCTCCCCACACTCATGTCACTGCACCGTGGCCCCCACGCGTCGGATTCTTCGTCAACGACCTCGCACGCACTCCGGCGGAACTTGCGGGCACAATCGCGGCGAGGCGGTGCGGAGTTGACCGGACTCGGGGGAATATATGACCAAGAGCCACAGTACCTTGACCCTCGGTAACCCTAGGTCAGTGCCCCTCCATCGCTATTCACCGCCGCCGTAAGCAAATCGCGCTGTAGAAGCCGCCGCCAGCTGCCTGCCTCTGGACTAACGATCCACCCTCGGCGTACCACCTATCGGAATCGCCGAGGCGCCGGGAAGCTTTTGGTGACCTTGTGCTGGCTTGGACGTCTTCGGAGCGCGGTGGATTCCTCACCGGGGTGCCATCCTCGCCATGCCATCCGCACGTCGCCATCGATGCTGCGCCTGCGGTCGCCAAACTAAGGTAAGGATCATCGCCGAGCCTTCGGTTACCTTTGTGAATACAGTACACCTGGAATCGTTGAGGTCAGTGCAGTTGTGGGTGTGTGATTGCTCGCCGTCGCGCGTTGAGCCGCTCCGCTGCGTGAGCAGGATCCGTGTGCAGATGATTCCTTTAATTGATAGCCCTGTGAGATTGGTTAGAGGATCCGCTACCTAGATCTCGAGTTGGGGGTAGGAATCGGAGCTCTGGATCGCGTTTGGGTGTTCCTCCGGCGATGCTCCGCCGTGCGTGGGATTGCGCCGCCGCTGCCGTCGGTAGCATTTGGGGAAATGACCATCGACCGTCCGATTAGGGATGGACGGTGTAGATTAGGCAGAATTCATCGCCTCGGCCTGACCTCGTGCTAACCGTTGGATCGTCGACGTATGGACTGGATCGGATTGGGTGTATTTTAATCTCAACCGTTGAACGTTGATCCGATGGCCCGGTTCCATACCGCTTCGTAGCGTTCAGCGATTTAATCTGGGCCGCACACTGGTGATCCAACGGCCGAAGCCTTTCCATACCCCTTCACGGGAGTAGTTTAACACAAAGGCCCCTCGACTTAGTTAAAACCAACCCGCCGTCCTGGTGCACTGTGCTCTGGGTCTGGGGAATCTTCTGCGCTAGCCCCCTGTGTTTTCTGGAATTCGAGGCCTAGTCCAGGGGATATTAAAAACCGAGAAAATGATTAAAGAAATTAGTTTTTAATACAAAAACAATTCTAGGAACTTGTTTATTTCATAGAAAATTCATATGAGCCCCAAATTGGTCCATTCCAGTTCCTAAATTTTTGTAATAATATTGTCTACGCATTAGTGCCTCTGTTTTGGCATGAAAGACTCATTTAAATTTATCTAATACTTAATCTTGTATTAAATACATAAAAGCTACAGAAATTCATAACTTGAAATATATAACTCCAAATTTAGTGATTCCAGTTCCTATGGTTTCATTTTAATGTGTAGATTTTTACTGTATATTTCATTCATCTGTTTGGTGTGATGTTGATTTTGGCTATACTATGTATGTATTGTGTTGATGCGAGTAGACGAGCAAGCCACTGTGGAAACTGAGGTTCAACCAGTAGAAGTAGCTGAGCAGGAGCTCATTACAGGCAAGTTGTGCCCTTGATCACTTACTTTTCCCAGCCATGTTCTTATTAATTTTAATGATCTGCATAGGTTAATTTTGATGGGATCCTTTATGTTACCCCAGTTTTGATTACCTCTATACCTTGTTCACCCTGGAATATTTTTGGGTAGTACTTGCTATTGCTTTATGTGGATTAGGTATGGAGACTCATTATTCATGATTATTCTGTTATTATCTTGTTATTATTATTGTTCATGTTAAGATCATTAAATTAATGGGAACATGGAGAGACCACCCGGGAAAACAGTGCTACCACAAGGGTTTAATGGGACGCCCTTGGCTGACTAATTAGGAAAGCTAGTGGAAGACTACCTTACCCGAAAGGGGCAAGGGCAGTAGGGGAGAGGTCAGTGTAGGGAGGTCCCTGGTTGATTTTGCTGCGATGGCGGTCAGCCAGGATCCCTGCACTGGATCTTCCTATAAACTATAGCGGGTTTTCGGAAGCTAGTGGAACTTTGTAAAGGCCTCGTAGTGGATCCCTAGCCATTCACCTCGGTAGTGTCTAAGGGCCTTGCAAACCCAGGCGACATGGGATACACGACTTGTGGGTAAAGATGCGCAACCTCTGCAGAGTGTAAAACTAGTATACTAGCCGTGCTCACGGTCATGAGCGGCTCGGACCCTCACATGGTTAATTATGGAACTTAAATTCAATTTGACATTTGCATCGCATTTGGGATTATTTTACTATTACTGTTCTTTATTATTATTAAGGTTTGGTATTTACTTACACTTAGTAATTGCTAATAAAATTTTGACCAACTTATAAAAGCAATGCTCAGCCTTAGCCTCTATTTTATTGATCAGCCTTACACTTCATGAACTCCCACCTTTGGTGAGTTCATGCCACATTATTCCCCACGACTTGTTGAGCTATGAACGTATGTGAGCTCACTCTTGCTGTCTCACACCCCCCCACAGGAGAAGAACAAGTGGTTGAAGAGGAGCCGCCTAACACTGAGGAGTTCGATCTGATCTAGGTGGCGATTCTCAGTCGACATTGGCGCCGACGATCCTTAGTTCGTTTTATCTTTATTATTTTATTTTGTAATAAGACTTCCGCTATGTAATAAGTACTCTGATGTTTTATGACATTTATCTCTATACACTCTGTTATTATATATGTTGTCTTCTTGGCGCATGTATGAGATGCACCCGGCTTTGTTCTTCAAAACCGGGTGTTACAAGGAAGAAGCACAACCGGCACCTCCAACCCAAGTTCGAGCGACGATTCAAAAGAATCATCCTGTCGACCAAATTTTGGGTGACATTAGCAAGGGAGTAACTACTCGTTCTAGATTAGTTAATTTTTGTGAGCATTACTCCTTTGTCTCTTCTATTGAGCCTTTCAGGGTAGAAGAGGCCTTGCTAGATCCGGACTGGGTGTTGGCCATGCAGGAGGAGCTCAATAATTTCAACAGAAATGAAGTTTGGACACTGGTGCCTCGTCCCAAGCAAAATGTTGTGGGAACCAAGTGGGTGTTCCACAACAAACAAGACGAGCACGGGGTGGTGACAAGGAACAAGGCTCGACTTGTGGCAAAAGGTTATGCCCAAGTCGCAGGTTTGGACTTTGAGGAGACTTTTGCTCCTGTGGCTAGGCTAGAGTCCATTCATATTTTGCTAGCATATGCCGCTCATCATTCTTTCAGGTTGTTTCAAATGGATGTGAAGAGCGCTTTCCTCAACGGGCCAATCAAGGAGGAGGTGTATGTGGAGCAACCCCCTGGCTTCGAGGATGAACGGTACCCCAACCACGTATGTAAGCTGTCTAAGGCGCTCTATGGACTTAAGCAAGCCCCAAGAGCATGGTATGAATGCCTTAGAGACTTTTTAATTGCTAATGCTTTCAAGGTTGGGAAAGCCGATCCGACTTTATTCACTAAGACTTATGATGGTGATTTGTTTGTGTGCCAAATTTATGTTGATGACATAATATTTGGTTCTACTAACCAAAAGTCTTGTGAAGAGTTTAGCAGGGTGATGACGCAGAAATTCGAGATGTCGATGATGGGCGAGTTGAACTACTTCCTTGGGTTCCAAGTGAAGCAACTCAAGGACGGTACCTTCATCTCCCAAACGAAGTACATGCAAGACTTGCTAAAGCGGTTTGGGATGAAGGACGCCAAGCCCGCAAAGACTCCGATGGGAACCGACGGACACACCGACCTCAACAAAGGAGGTAAGTCCGTTGATCAAAAGGCATACCGGTCAATGATAGAGTCTTTACTTTATTTATGTGCTAGTAGACCGGATATTATGCTTAGCGTATGCATGTGTGCTAGATTTCAATCTGATCCAAGGGAGTGTCACCTTGTGACCGTGAAGCGAATCCTTAGATATTTAGTCGCTACGCCTTGCTTCGGGACCTGGTATCCAAAGGGGTCTAACTTTGACTTGATTGGATATTCAGACTCCGACTATGCTGGATGTAAGGTCCATAGGAAGAGTACATCGGGGATGTGCCAATTCTTAGGAAGGTCCCTGGTGTCATGGAATTCTAAGAAACAAACTTCCGTTGCCCTATCCACCGCTGAGGCCGAGTATGTTGCCGCAGGACAGTGTTGCGCGCAACTACTCTGGATGAGGCAAACCCTCCGGGACTTTGGCTACAATCTGAGCAAAGTCCCACTCCTATGTGACAATGAGAGTGCTATCCGCATAGCGGAAAATCCTGTTGAGCACAGCCGCACAAAGCACATTGACATCCGGCATCACTTTTTGAGAGACCACCAGCAAAAGGGAGATATCGAAGTGTTTTATGTTAGCACCGAGAACCAGCTAGCCGATATCTTTACCAAGCCTTTAGATGAGAAGACCTTTTGCAGGCTGCGTAGTGAGATCAATGTCTTAGATTCGTGGAACTTGGATTGATTTATAGCATACATATGTTTATGCCTTTGATCATGTTCCTTATGCATTTTGTTGTTTACTTGTGGTGCTCAAGTTGTACAAACACTCCCCGGACCTCACAAGTCCTTTTGCAAGTGATGCACATATTTAGGGGGAGATGTGCTACAACTTGACCCTTTGAGACTAACCGTGTGCTTGAGTTTGCTTGATTTAGTCTCAAAGGAAGTTTGAAAGGGAAAAGGTGGACTTGGACCATGAAAGACTTCCACTGCACTCCGATGAGAGGGTAACTTATTCCAAGTTCATCTCATGTACACTTATTGCCTTTGTACTCTTATTTGAAGATTTTGGTGAGGCAATGGGGTTAAAGGGCCAAAATTGATCCTATTTTGGTGCTTGATGCCAAAGGGGGAGAAAATAAGGCCAAAGCAATAATAAATGGATCAGCTACCACTTGAGAAATTTTGAAAATAGTAGAATAGAGCTTTTGGTTTGTCAAAACTCTCTTATTGTCTCTCTTGTCAAAAGTTGGCCTCTTGTGGGGAGAATGGTTGATTATGGGAAAAGGGGGATTTTTTCAAATCTTTGATCAATTTCTCTTGGAACAACTTTCTTTATGTCTCTACAATTGTGTTTGAATTAGAGATAGGAGATTGAGGTTGATTTGCAAAAACAAAACCAAGTGGTGGCAAGGAATGATCCATATATGCCAATTTTGAATCAAAACAATTTTGAGTTCTCATTTGTATTGATGTTGCACTTCTTTTAGTTGCTTTTTGTTGTGTTGGAATAAATCACCAAAAAGGGGGAGATTGAAAGGGAAATGTGCCCTTGGGCCATTTCTAAGTATTTTGGTGATTGAGTGCCAACACAAGTGCTTAAGTGTAAATCTATGCCAATTGATGGACAAAGTGCAAATCAAGTCTAAATGTATGTTTCTAGACTTAGTACATTGTTTTGAGAACTAATGTATTGTGTCTAAGTGCTGGAAATAGGAGAAATCAAATTGGAAAAGAGATGGCTTTGTTCAGCCAAAGTCCGCTCAGTCTGGGTGCACCGGACTGTCCGGTGGTGCACTGGACTATCTGGTGGTGCACCGAACAGTGTACGGTGGTGCACAGGCAGTGTCCGGTGCGCCAGGCTGGCTTTGGCGAACTTGCTGCTCTCAGGACTTCGACGACGGTGTACGACTATAAATCACCGGACTGTCCGGTGGTGCACCGGACTGTCCGGTGGTGCACCGGACTGTCCGGTGAGCCATTCACAGGCGAACTCGTCGCTCTCGGGAGATGATTAACGGCGTACGACTATAAATCACCGGACTGTCTGGTGGTGCACCGGACTGTCCGGTGAGCCAACAGTCGGCTGGGCCAACGGTCGGCCGAGGATTCCGCGCATGACGCGTGGCCGAGCCAACGGTCACAAGGGGGCACCGGACTGTCCGGTGTGCACCGGACAGTGTCCGGTGCGCCAACGGCTCTGAATCTGCAACGGTAGGCTTCGCCAAATAAGGAAAGAAATCCGCACCGGACAGTGTCCGGTGGTGCACCGGACTGTCCGGTGCGCCAGGCGACTGAAGGCAAGAATTGCCTTCCTGGAATGCTCTCAATGGCTCCTAGCTGCCTTGGGGCTATAAAAGGGACCCCTAGGCGCATGGAGGAGCACACCAAGCATTCTCTAAGCATTCCTAAGCACCAAGACTTCGATTTCGCGCATTTGATTCTTTGTGAAAGCAACTAGAGCTTTATTTGAGTTGTGAACTCATCGGGTTGTGTTGTGAGCTCTTGTTGCGACTTGTGTGCGTGTTGTCACTCTGATTTTGTGTCTTGTGTGCATTGCTCATCCCTCCCTTACTCCGTGCTTCTTTGTGAACATCAAAGTGTAAGGGCGAGAGACTCCAAGTTGTGGAGATTCCTCACGAGCGGGATATAGTAAACAAAGCAAAACACTGTGGTATTCAAGTGGGTCTTTGGACCGCTTGAGAGGGGTTGATTGCAACCCTCGTCCGTTGGGACGCCCCAACGTGAAGTAGGCAAGTTTTGTACTTGGCCGAACCACGGGATAAACCACTGTGTCTATCTGTGTTGATCCTCTTGTGGTTGTTGTGTTTTGCAAGAACTCCTCTCTAGCCACTTGGCCTTATTGTGCTAACACTTAATCAAGTTTTTGTGGCTTTAAGTTTTCAAGTTTTATAGGATCACCTATTCACCCCCCTCTAGGTGCTCTCAGTGTGACACCCTGCTAGGAGTCTAGATGACATAGGCGGCAGTCTAGGACTTGCCTGCGGGGGTTCAGACTCATAGCAGTAGTCACTAAATAGTTCCACCCCTAAGACAAGTGGCGACACTAGACCTATCCTCGAGTGGGGAGCGGGTCCCAAGGCCACTGATCATGTCATACGGGTATGGACCCATGGGCTCGGGAACTCAGTTGCTTAGCACACAGTTACAGGTAACCACGTGGTTATCTGCCTTTGGCACAGTAGGAGAGGGTACCCTAGTTTTAGGGTACCGACAGTGGCCCCGGGCCCACCTCGGGAGAGGTTACAAACCCGCAGGTGGGGCCACAACTGCAATCTTGTTTCAAGCAATCTAATTGCCATTGGTGCACAGCGGTGCATCCTATGTCTCACTGACCAGTGACCCTCACACCTCGTGGTACGCCCGGTCATGCACATAACTCTCGATTCCACCATGGCAATGGTAAAAATGGACTTTCTTGCTTTTCTTCCACCGACACTATTGAGGCTAGCTACCACCAAACCATGAGATTAGTCCTAAACTCGACTCAAGATTTGATGTTTAGTAGCACACCCATGGGGGCCATAGTCTGCTGCAGTTCATCCTTTGAGACATGCAACCGAGCTTGCTATAAAGAGCTTAGGAAGCCAGCCTTTGTTAGAATGAGGTCTAGGACACCAGGTGCGTAGTTCCAAGTACTAGGACTGTGCAGGCTTAGGGTAGAGGACCAGGCTAAGCAACTACATGACTCCGAACCACCCCAGGAAATAGGCACCTTTCTCTAGACCCAACCCCCAGCAATCTGAACCTCTTTTAGCAGCAAACTGAGGTCCCAAACTAAGTCACAGCAACCGGACTCAACGGGTAGAGTTTATGAAGCTAACGTTTAAGCTAGAAAGAGGTCCGAGACCCAAGGCGTGTAGTTCTAAGTACTAAGGCACTTGTTGTAGAGTGGTGAAGTATGTAGGCTTAGGGTATAGGAACAGGCTAAGCGGCTGCAGGTACTTCGGACCACCCCAAGAAATGGGTACCTTTCTCCAGATCTGGCTTCCTGCGTTCTAAATCCCTTTCGGTGGTAAAGGGGAACCAAACTTAAGTCACCTATCAGCTAACTCAATTCGGATATCATTATAGCAACAAGAGTAGGGAACCACATGGGGGTTAGAAAAAATAATGCTTGTAAGACAGAATTGGGGTAAATTTTTCCTTTAAAATTTGACGCACTTGAGATATTAGATGGAAGCCAGTGACCGGGTTTATGAGGGCGGACCTAACCGAGCTAGACCACACATTTATGTGCCACGGACGCTAGAGACTGGATTTATGAGGGAGGACCTCACCGAGATGGACCACACATAAGAGCTACCTAATTATAAAGGAAGAAATTCATTCACGGACCTATCTTTCTAGATAAATTTACGGAGTTTCTTCATGTTCCATGGATCTTCGCTCATCGACGAGATCCACACCTTCACGCCGCAGTTGTTCCTGCATGGATTCATCGAAAGCATGGACACATGGTGAGCCCATGAGGATTTTTGAGGGAAGGCAGGCTTTGGCCCCGAGGAAGGATATCCACCCCATACTATGAATGACCAAGAGGGTGGAATGATTTGTAGAGCCTGAGTCGGTGTGTGTACATGCTTTGCATGGAGCTCGCATGCTTTGCAAGACTTTACCAGCTCCGCTGCATCCTAGAGGGCGGTTGGTTAGTAAAATCCATACTGAAAGCCCTTACCGACCAGCGTGCGAGATGAAGAATGACGTACGCACTCCCCTCCAAGGATGTCCGTGAGCAACTCGTGGCCCTCCTCTCGTGCAATGCACCGCATGAAAATGACACTAGCAGCACGGTGGTAGAGGTCCCACTCTACCACGGTGTATCACTTAGTCAATGACACTATGTGCTCAACGGATGCATGATCTTTGGGAAGGATGTAGTCTTTTACGTGGTCTCGGATCTCAAATATCCATGCATCAGGACCCTCTCGAGCAACTAGATGTGGTGCTAAGAGGTCGTTGGGAACCTAGTAGTGGAGACGATCCTTGGTGGGTTACATCGATGGAACATCTCTAGGACCACTATCTTCGAGGTGCTAGTCTCACCCCCTTCACCTAGTTTAGTGGGATGGGCAGATGGTCTTAGCAGCCGTCTTTTGAAGATATCCTCAGGAATGGATGCCCAAGTTGATGCCCTCATAGGGGAGTTCATCTGTCGCAGAGTTGCCACAAGGAACATGTTGCAGTTCCAAGGTGTCAAAGTCCTTCTCTAGCTCCCTCACATGAATGAGGTATGCTGCGAGCTGGTGTGGTGGATAGGACATGAGCCACTGTCGCCACCCTACTAGCGTTGTCCCTTGCCACGCATGTTCTGGCCCCCAGCCACAACCGCAATGACTAGAGCACTTGACAGCGGCTTCTCGCCACCGCATATCTTTTTCTTCTTTTCCTTGCCACTACCCTGAGTAGCAGTGCCTGAGCCACCTCTTTGGGTAGCCTCGACCTATGGGACAGAGTGCCATGCATGGCCCTCGATAGCCCTACACACTTATCGACCAGAGCGAAGAGCGTGGTGACGCTTTCTACATCGTGTTTCGCCAGCTTCTCGAGTATCTTCTAGTCACGTACCCTCTAACAGAAAGCAGTGATGATAGACGCATCATAGATACGAGGTATGGCTCCCCATACCTTAGTCAAGCGGGAGATGAAGGCCAAGAGCGTCTCTCCAGGTTCCTGCCTCATAGCATGGAGGTGGTCCTCCACGTCGTGCTGCTGGTAAGCTCTGGCAAAGTTTGCGGTGAACCATGCACAGAGCTATTTCTAGGAATGGATTGACCCTTGGGTGAGATTCAAGAGCCAAGTCTTGGCTGGCCCATTCAAGGCTACATGAAAGTAGCTTACCATGATGACGCCATTTCCACCAGCCGCTATGATAGCGGTGACGTAGACCTACAGGAACTTCAATGGGTTAGACGTACTATCGTACCTCTCCGATAGGTGTGGTTGAAACGTGGACGACCAGGCCATCACATGGAGATGATCCGCGAGTGAGGTGCAGCCTACTACGGCTAATGGGACGCTATTCTGGGCCCGAGCATCCGCCAGGGATGGTGGTGCTGAAGGAAACGATGATGCCTAAGAGAGGGTTGAATTAGGACTTCTAAAAACTATTCTCTAAACTAGGCCACAATTAAATCCTTAGAGGAAAACCTCTGCAAATAAACAATCTAGAATGTGCAAACTAGGGTTGTCTATGTGTTGCTATCCCTAACACAAAGCCTAAGTTTCAATCCTAAATAATCTAACTAGAAAGGAGAGATTGAAACTTAAGTATTTAATGTAAATGCGGAAGGTAAAGTGCAAGTAGAGAAGGAAAACTCTCATGGATGACCGTGATATTTTTACCGAGGTATCTGGAAGCACACAAGGTCCCGACTGATCCTCGTTGGTGCCCCTATGCAAATGGTAGCCCACACGAGGGCCAAGCACCTCGGTCGAGTAAAATTGTAGAGAGTAGCGGGCTTGCTCCACGTGCAGGTGGTGCTCCGCTTCCGGTTCCTCTTGGACTCTCCCTTCCATCTCCACTATCGAGCTTCTAGCCGAAATGCTATGGGCCTCATTCCCTCAAGTACACGGTGGCAGCCGTGACACAAACTCGGTTGTCACGGTCTCACAAAACTCTCGTCCCACTTGGTACAATTACAATGACTCGCGCAAGAGCTGAGGGGTTGTGTGTTTTTTCTAAACTCACTCAACTAACTAGGATTCACCTAGAGCAAGCACATAAGCGGTCTAACTAACCTAAGCACTTCCCAAAGCACCTACGCTAATCACCGTGTGATTCTATTAAGCACTTGGGTGTTTGAGCACATGGAAATGTCTACATGTATTGGTATGTTGCTTAGGCTCTCACTCCTTCAAATGGCCGGTTGGAGGGGTATAAATAGGCTATCCTTCAATTATAGTCGTTGGACAAAATAGCTGACTGCTCTATCATTGGGCGCACCGGATAGTCCGGTGCACACCGGACATGTCTAGTGCCCAGGCCACGTCAGCCGACCATTGAGGTCTGTAGCAGTCGACCGTTGGATCAGACCGTTGGCCAGACTGTCCGATGCACACTGGACAGTCCGGTGCTACAGCGCCCGAGAGTCCCTAGTTGCGAGCCTCTCTGCTCAGACTGATCAGTACTCACAGGACAATCCGGTGCACACCGGACATATACTATTCACTGTCCGGTGCAGCACTAGAGCATTGACTGACTACCCTTTTCTTGTATTTCTTCACTATTTCCTTGGGCTTCATTTGGTCTTGAGTCTTGGACTTCTACACATCTTTTAGGTATTCTTTTGAAGTGTTGCGTCCTTAGAGTCCCAGTCCAATCCTCTTCGCATCCTGTGAACTATAAACACAAACACTAGCAAACACATTAGTCCACAAGTTATGCTGATCATCAAACACCAAAATCATTTAGACAAATGGGCTAGGGTCTATTTTCCTTACAATCTCCCCCTTTTTGGTGATTTATGAAAACACAACCAAAGCAAGCAAATATAACAAATACTTTGATGAAAATATGCAATCTACTTGCTAGGATGCATTAATGTCCCCACAACGTGAGATTATGGACTTAAGCCTCCCCCTAACTCCATAATCCACATACTTCCTATTTTGGACCAAAAACACTTGAAGAACCAAAACCACTTGTTAGTTCAAGATTTTAAATTTTCAAATTTGGTGGTGTTTGGTGTTTGATATATTTTGAACTGCTTTGGTCCCTAAAACTTCTCCCCTTTGGAATCAAGCACCGAAAAGGAAGACATTAAAAGCATATAGGAAGCAAATTAGACTTGCCCTCTAAAAGATTACTCCCCCTAAAAGAGTGTTCTCCCCCTTTGAAAGAAAATCCCCCCTTTGTCATAGACAGAGATATACCCCCTGCCGGAGATCCTCTATTTAGGAAAAGCACATGGGAAAGAGAGAGATAAGATATGATTGATTATACTAACTCCCCTTATGCATAGGTAAAAGATATATTTTAACAACATATGAATTCATAGCAACATGGAAAGCATAAGGTATGAAATATAGTCCAATCAAAATCTAGAGAAGACATGTAAATGATACCAATTGTGGAATTTGAAAATTCTTTTAGATTTGTATTGGAAGCTTATTGTCTTTCTTCGGGGACTCCATTTTCCTTTAATGAGACTACTACATATAATAGACTTGAAAACAAGTATTAGTCTCAAAGACTTAGATTATAGAGCAACCTCCCCCTGAAAGTGTGCATACAAGTTTTGAATACTTGTAGGAGACTTGCACTTTTGATTTTGATATCAAGAGGGGCAAATTACCTATAATCCGAGCTTTGGCACATATAAGTTAAATGATACAAATTGTAGGATATCAATTGTAGGATATACCATATGAAGATACCAATTGGAGTGTGAGTATCATTTACTTAGAAATGTTGAATAAGCTATGCGTCGTGCTTAACTAAACATTTTAAACCTTGTAGGGTTGCTCAAGAATATGAATTGAAAACAAACATTCCTACCATATGATTGACCTAGTATGCATGCAATTCTAATCAGAAGTAAGTACCACATGTAAAACTAGGCATGAAAGGTAAAAACTAGATACAAGAGAATAGATACGCATATATAAAAACAAGGAAACACAATGAATCTAGTTACCTTAGTCATGGGTGGAGAATTTGGGTCCAAAGTATTCACTAACCCACTTGGCAATAGACTTGATCCTGTATGATGCATCCCATGATATACATCCCAATTTTGCCAAGTCTCCAAATTCCACGAAGTCCTTCAGACTTCTCACTTCCTTTTTGGGATCCAAACCTTATTGGTGCTTTTCATGGTTGATATAATCTTCTGTGGCACCTAGATGCATTTAGCCCCCTTTCCTTTGTTGGCTTGCTTGTTGGCCTTAATTGCTATCACCTTTCCATTATTTTTCTTCTTGATCAAATATGGTGTAGCGGCCTTTTTGTCCACCTTGTTGATGTAGGTGTTGGAGATTTTGCTTGTTGGCTTTTGCTTGAGCTTTTGCTTTTGCTTATCCCCGGTATTCGCCTTGCATTGGTAAGACTTGTGGCCTTACTTGTGGCATAGCCTATAAACCATAGTTTCTGCCTCTCTAGGCTTGTTCACACCTGTAGTGGTGTTATCCTGTGGAGGTTGGGTTTGTTTGGATTTACCTTTCTTGTCATACAAAGCCTTGTCTAGGCAAGCCACTTCTTGCCTTAATTTCTCATTCTCCTTTGCAATTTCATCCGAACATGTTTCTATAACAACATTCTTAACAAGAACTTGATTGCAGGGATTAGAATTATCAATTAAATAAAAACAAGAAGTAGAAGCATCTTTCTTAATAATTTTAGGAATTTCAACTAAAGATGCTCCTGGGGTGTTACCAAAGTTCTCTAGCTTACTAGTTATCTCATTATTATGTATGCTGAGAATTTTCATTTTCTCTAGCAAGTTTTCAATAGCTTCTTGAGAGCTAGCTAACTTAGCCTTAAGTTTTTCATTCTTTTTGATAAGGCTATCATCGGTAGTTGATGATGGAGCATTAGACTCTAATTGCTCAATTTTAGTTGTTAACTCACAATTCAGATTTGCAAATGTTTCAATTTTTCTTGCAAACATTTATAATCATTCTGAGAGCTAATCACCTTATTTTTCAAGGTTTTAAGTTGAGCCTTTTGTTTAGTGCATACATCCTCAAAAAAGTTAACGGCTTCCGCAAGTTCATCTATGGAGGGCTTTCCCTCACCTTCACCACCATCACTACTTCTATCATCACTAGAGGATGGGATACTTGTTTTACCTCTTGCCATAAGGCACTTGTGTGATGACCGTGATGAGCGTGATGAGGATCGATGGCTACGTGTCCTTGGAGGTTCATCTTTGCTTGGAGAGTCATCCCAAGTCTTGACACTTGTAAACGCCTTACCTTTGCTCCTCCTTTTTTTGGGTTCGACCATATTTGGACAGTAGTCCCTGAAGTGGCCCTTCTCCCCGCATGCGAAGCATCCTCTCTTTCTTTGTTTTTTTCTTATCAATGTTAAAGAGAAGATCCTCGACCTGCAGGGGCACAACCATTAGATTAATCTTGTGAATCATCCCCATTACCTTTCCGATGCATCGGATTGTTTCTTCGTCCTTGGAAGATGATGTTGAGGGTTGATAATCTTCATCATCATCACTTTCTTCTTCTTCCTCTTCTTCACTTGAGGAACTCAGAGTGGGACTGTGGGAGCCTTCTTCTCGCCTTTCTTTTTTCATCACATGCAAAAGCATATGGCCTTGAAGAAGTTGGCTCCTTTTGACCCATGTTTTGCGACATTTCAAATGCCGCAATCTTTCCAATTACAATTGTCGGGGTCATTGTGCTCAAGTCCTCCATGTTGTGAAGAATGGTGATGATGCTCCCATATTTTTGTTGTGGTAGCAGGGAGATGATCTTTCTCACAATATCCACATCATCTAGCTTATTAATTCCAATAGAATTGAGCTCATTGATGATTAGATTCAAACGAGAATACATGTCTCTAACAATCTCATTATCTTTCATGGCAAAAGAATTGTAATCATTTAAGACTAGGCAATCTTTTTACTCACGGACATTGGATGTGCCGTCATAGATCTCATGCAATTTTAGCTAAATCGCATTTGTAGTTTTCAATGTAAATACTTGATTGAAAATTTCCATGCTAAGAGATTCATACAAGCAATTTTTGACTCTAACATTCAAATGAATTTCTTTTTCTTCACTCATGGTGAGCTTCTCAGGATTCTTAGGTGGTTTCATCCCGTCACGAGTGACTCTCCAAACACCTAGATCTACGACTTCTAGGTAACAAGCCATTCTAGCACTATAATATGGGAAGTTAGTGCTATCGAAGTGTGGTGGCCTATGGGTATCCATCCCCTTCCTTTAAAAAGCGTCGGCTCGATTAGCAGTGAAGCTAAAACGTTTCAAATGAGCCGAACCGGGCTCTAATACCAATTGAAGGAAATAGTGACGCCTAAGAGGGGGTGAATTAGGACTTCTAAAAACTATTCTCTAAACTAGGCCACATTTAAATCCCTAGAGCAAAACCTATACAAATAAACAATCTATAATGTGTAAACTAGGTTTTGTCTATGCCCTACGCAAAGGGTAGCCCACGCGAGGGCCAAGCACCTCGGTCAAGTAACTCCGAAGAGAGCCACGAGCCTGCTCCATGCGCAAGTGGTGCTCCACTTCTGGCTCCTCTTGGACTCTTCATACCTGTTGGGGACTTGTTCTCAAATGCTATGAATCAAGAACAAGGCAACACAAAAGATGTTAAATATCAAATGCCCTTCGTCCGCTGAAGCATCATCTCCTCAAGAGTTTTATGAACTTCGGACGAAGGCCTCAAACATAATATTACGAAGGTGACAAAGATAATATAAAGCGATGTAAAATGTAGAACATTAAAGATAAATATGTTGGAGATAAATGGCATCATTCACATATTTTATTATATGAATCTAAAATGTTTGAATACAATGTTTAAGGTATGTTTATACCTTCGCCTTGACAAGTAATAATTCCCGAGTGATGCACTTGCAATTACAGGAATGCACGAACAGTAAAGGAATACTGTTCACTATTTATAGGCACAGGACACAGCCTGTGAGGAATTACAATCATGCCCTTCATAAAAGTTTACAACAATGACTCAGACCCCTACAGGCTAAAAGGTCATTCTATCTTTAAGTCGGTTCGACCCTTCATCTTCGGATATGTTATAATCCCGAAGCTTCATGAATGATACCTTCGTCGTCACGTACGAGCAGCTTCAGCCGCAGCTGTTTCTTTCTGCAGGACCTTCGGCGACGAAGCATGGTCCCAACAGTAGCCCCTTCGCGGTGCTAGATCGTTTTTCGTAACGAGCTTGATCCATGAAAAAAGTCTCTTAGGCTTCAGGAAGCCGAAGGTCCGAAAAACACCTTCCCTGAGCTCGTTGTCGAGAAACGATACAGTTTTCGAGCGCGTAGCGATTCCACCATGCGGGTTCACTATTCTGGTTTTTGCGGCCCACCGTTCAGCGGGTGCGAGCAACTGTTTGCTTGGTGTAAAAATCCTGACGATTCACCTTCTTTCCTGCAACACTATATAAACAGACGGGTAGGTGTGAAGTTACCACAGCATTCATTGCTATTGCACTATTTTGCTGCCAAAATTTTTAACCATAGCCGAAGCTTGACTTTCGCATTCGAACGAAGCTCTAGTTTAGCGTCTGCTTCGTCAGAAGAAGGGCTTCAGGAGAAAGGTTATTAATTTCTGAGCAATTTTCAAGATATTCAAAATCAAATGGCCAGAGTGCGCTCTACTGCTAGGGCTAAGCGCGAAGGAGACGAAGCCGAAGCTGTGGAAACTGTCCCTATTTCGGAAGCAATGAGGCAAAGTGGGTTGGTGACATCGGAGAACACCCCTGCTGCCGAAGCAGAACAAGCAGATATTGAAGAGACTGATTCTGAAGATGATCATAATATCGCAATACCAAGCAAGCCTAGCCACCTGGACTTCGGAAAGTCAACCATGTCCAAGGCTGATTTTCCGAAGATGGTAAAGTCGGGCTACTTTAGCGAAGATGAGAAAAAGATGATTCGCTTCGGTGGAGAAGAAACTACTCCGAAGCCACAGAAAGATGAAATAGTGATTTTCAAGAGTTTCCTCAAAGCTGGTTTGAGATTTCCTTTAAATAGGATGATTGCTGATGTGCTAAAGAAGTTTGGTATCTATTTTCATCAACTAACTCCTAATGCTATTGTTAGGCTTAGTGTTTATATTTGGGCTCTCCGAAGCCAGGGGGTGGAGCCATTTGCCGAAGGTTTCTGTCGGGTACACGAGCTACATTATCAAACTAAGGCCAGAAAGGATGGGTTACATGAAAATTTTGGTTGCTATAATTTTGCCTATCGAAAGACTACAAAATTTCCTGTGATCAGCTACCGAAGCAAGTGGCCGGCAGGCTGGAAATCGGAATGGTTGTACGTCAAAGTTGACGATGACAAGGAGAAGCTAGTACAGAGTCCGCTTGAACTGATCTTCGGAGAGACTAGACCCCACTGCAATATGACACCAGAAGGTCCCACTCAAATCGCGTTGGCTGAATTCAGGACTATTGCTGAGCACATTGGCACTAGAGATCTTATGCAGGAATTTCTGTCGTTCAAAATATTTCCAACTATGAAGGAATGAGCTATGCCGAAGCTCGAAAAAGAGAAGAAAGAGGGGAAACTTGTCCGCCTGCCCTACCACTACAAGTTCAAGAAATATTTTAAAGAACCCTGCCAAGAATGGCTCGAAACAATCGAAGTAATGAGTACTGAAATTCTTGGGAATTATTCTAAAAAAGAAGATCAATTGATGACAGCAGCCTTCGGCACCCGGCCGAAACGAAGGCTAAACAGAGTGCTTGATGCTATAGGCTTTGAATACCCTGACTATGAGCGACTAGACAAGGGTGCCGAAGGGCAGAAAAGAAAGCGAGTGGCTAGCACTTTAATTAAAGACGACGAAGATCAACCAAAAAAGAAGAAAGAAAAGCTTGAACCGAAAGTAGTTGCTCCAAGAAAGAGAAAAGCTGTATCTCCGAAGCCTGCGTCTCCAGAACCAGAGAGATTAGTCCGAGATGAGGAAGTGTCTGTGACACCTTCTGCTGCCGAAGTAGAAGAAATTTTGAAGGTAATGACTGAATCTTTGCCTGTCAAGCTAAGTCCGCTGGCACCGGAACTGACAAAGTTTTTTCAGAAGGACGAAAAAACTTCGGCAGCAGAAAGTTCTGCGAAGCCGAAAAAACGGAGAATCATTCAAGTGACAGATGTGATCCATCAGACGCCGCCACCGGCGACGGTGTCAAAAATTGTCTTTGCCGAGACTGCCGAAGCCGAAGACACCACGGCCGAAGCTACCGGAGTGGAGACCACTGAAGCTGAAACCGGCGAAGCCAAAGCTACCGGGGCTGAAGCCGAAGCTACCGGGGCCAAAGCCGGGACCACCGAAGAGTCGAACCTGGAAACCACACTTGAGGTTATTGACAATATACTCCTGAAAATGGCTGAAGAAGAAGCTGTTATCGCTGCGGT
The DNA here is from genome assembly GCA_029449295.1 of Zea luxurians. Lineage (NCBI taxonomy): Eukaryota > Viridiplantae > Streptophyta > Magnoliopsida > Poales > Poaceae > Zea > Zea luxurians. The sequence continues at coordinate 425,227 of JAOPSE010000350.1, read as the reverse complement.
GAACACAACAACTGAAAAGGGGAAAAAGCAGATTGATGAAATTTTGGAAGAAGGAGATTTTAACTTTCAAGATTTGCTTGGACAAGAGTTAACAGACGCCGAAAAAGAAGAGTTGAAAAAATATGCCATATCTTGCGGATATAAATCAGGGGCTATGCTATTTGGTGGGGTCAATGAAGGGAAGCTAAGATGCCTTCAGAACCGCACCGAGGCCAAAATTGTTAGAACCCTCTCCAAAAGCGTTGGCTTGCCGAAGATAGAAGCAGACCTCTGCAGGTACCAGCGACATCATGTCGCTGGTAGCCTGCTTTACGCGAATTTTAAGGTAAAAATATTATTATTATTTTATTATTGTTATTTTTATGTCTTTCTCTGACGAAGGTTGTTTTGGCAGAGTATATTATTAAGTAAAGTGCTGAAAATGCAACAAGATCTTGAAGAGGAGAAGAACAAAGCTATCATCAAAGATTTAGAAGAAAAAGTTGAAAACTACGAAGCTGTTCTGAAGAAGAAAGACTTCGCCATTCAAGATCTTGAAATTATGGCTAAAGAACACGAAGGTGCTTTAGAAAAGTAAGACTTTATTATTCAGTCTAGAAGGCTCCTTGGCCGAAGTCCAAGCGGAAAATGACAGTTTAAAGAATGAATTACTCGAAAAGTCAGAAAAATATGAGCAAGAAAAGGAGAAGCTTGAAGCAAGTCTCAAGATTGAGGTCGAGAAAAATTCAAATTTGCAAAAATCATTGAAGGATCTCCAAGAGAAATGTCTAAATTTCGTTAGTCGATGCGTGCAGCGGCTGAAGGACGTATTTCACTCTATCGGAGCCAGCTCTGAAAAATTTTCACCTTCAGCCGAAAACCTGCCCAGCACCTTGGAACATATTGAAGGCGAGGTTGATGCCCTTGACGAAGTTATTGGTGGGCATGCCGATTTCTGCGCCCTGGTAGCTTCTCGAGGCACAGCTGCCGCTTTTCTGAAGGTCGGTTGTACTCATGGGAAAATTGTGAATAGGCCAAACTTTAGCTTGTCAGCAGCAGATTTGATTGATATCCCGAGCCTAGCCTGAAGCATCGGAAATAGATTTATGACCCAAATTTGGGTAAATGGCGGGCGAAGGATGGCTGGTGACGAAGCTCGAAGTCACCTTAAGCCAGTAAGAAACTTATATTTGTTACTTTTACCTTCTCCTTGAAATTTGCACCTTTCTTATTCTGCTCCTTAATATGTGCAGGATGACGAAGCTGAAGTATGATGAAGCTGAAGCTTGATAGTTGCTAAAATAGACTTTCCTACAAAAAATTCTGAAAGGATCTTTGTAATATCATTATGGAAAAAACTTATGTAAATTTGTATATACCTTGTAATATATTCTGTCTCCTTTATCTGTGTACAATCTGCTTTGTTGTGGACAAAACTTCTCTTTTTGAGCCGAAGGCGAAAAACACCTTCCCTTCTTTTCGTACACAACGAAGCATGAAAACTTCCTCTTTCTACGAAGTTTTTCCTCATTGTCGAAGCATCTGTCTTTTTTGTGTGGTATGATGATGATTCTATATGTCTAAATGAATGTTTATGAGTGCAAATGACATGATGTAATGTATCGTGCAGATGAATATCGGGACACATATTCAAAAACCATAATCATAGACCTTCATCCCCTTGGGAATGATTCAAATCTTTCTGCCGTTTACTTTTCGGCTTCACCGTTTACTTTTTGGTGTATCAGCGTTGACTTTTCGCTATAAGCGTCCCTTAGGAGCTTCTTCGCCTTCTACTTTCGGCGGAATCAGCGTTGACTTTTCGCTGCAAGCTTTGCATTCCCTTAGGAATGACTTTTGAGCTTCTCCTTGTTTTCTTTTCTTTTTCCTTTGCATTTACATTTACATTTTTGGGGGATATCATTCTTATAAAATTGAAATAAGGAAAATTACATGTTGTGGCCCCATTAAAAACCTTTCTCCCCCTTTGGAAAGGAAAAGGGTGCCACAAAAAAGAATAGAAAAAATTACATCAAGCTAAACATAATATCGCCGAAGCTCATCCGCATTCCACGATCTAGGGATGTCGTTGCCGTCCATATCCTTTAATCTGTAGGAACCGGGTCTTGATGAAGATACTACCAAAAAAGGGCCTTCCCACTTCAGCTGTAGTTTGCCTACTGTGTCTGGGTTGGCCACTCTTCGAAGCACCAAATGTCCTGGCTTAATGTTCTTCAACCGAACCTTTCTATCACGCCATTTTATTGTTTCGGCTTATTTATTGATGTTTTCCACAGCCTGAAGCCTGATCCACTCTATAGCATCTTTTTCCATAGAGCAGTCAGCTTCATCTTCGCCTTTTGCCGAAGCTATTGTTCTTATTGATCCTGCTTTGGCTTCTTCCGGGGTTATTGCTTCGTCACCAAACAATAGTTTGAATGGCGTAAAGCCTGTTGATCTTGATGCTGTTGTGTTATGGCTCCACACTACTTTGATTAATTCTTCTGGCCACTTTCCCCTGGGCTGATTGAAGATTGACTTCATTATTCCTGTCATTATGATCCCATTAGCTCTTTCGACTAATCCATTTGATTCTGGATGTCGAACTGACGCAAAATGGATCTTCGTGCCAATTTGGTCACAAAACTCTTTAAAAGCTTCGGAGTCAAACTGCGTTCCATTGTCCACAGTGATGGCCTTCGGCACTCCGAAGCGACAAACAATGTTTTGCCAGAAAAACTTTTGGACAGTGACCGAAGTTATTGTGGCTAAAGGCTTTGCCTCAATACATTTAGAAAAATATTCCACTGCCACTACAACATATCTTAAATTTCCTTGTGCTGGTGGTAGCGGACCTAACAAATCAAGGCCCCACCTTTGCAACGGCCAAGTGGGTTGTATTAACTGAGTTAGAGACGAAGGTTGTTTTTGATCTCTTGCACATTTCTGACAACCTTCGCACTTTTGCACTAGTTCCGCTGCATCCGAAGCTGCTTTTGGCCAATAAAATCCTTGGCGAAAAACTTTTCCCAATAAAGGCCTAGATCCAATATGAGACCCACACAGGCCTGCATGTATTTCCTTCATCAATTCTATGCCTTCGGCTCTGGATAAACACTTGAGCAACGGGGAACAGACCCCACGCTTGTATAATTCCCCTTCTATAATGACATATGGTCGAGCTCTTGCTTCTATCCTCCTGTTATAAGCTTCGTCATCTGAAAGAAAATTACCCTGAAGGAAAGAGATGATTTCAGTTCTCCAATCTTCACTATAGACAGGGGATATGTTGAGGACCGCTCTTTCAAGAAGCTCGACCGAAGGTGCTTTTATTGTTTCGAAAAATACTTCCGAAGGTAAAGGCAGCCCCTGTGCTGCTGACTTGGCTAATAGATCAGCATATTCATTTTCTCCACGAGGAATGTTTTTAATAGAGAATCCTTCAAAGGAAGCCTCAATCCTTCGGACTGTATCTAAATATTTTTCAAGCTTCGGATCTCTTGCCTTATAGCTCTTGTCAATATGACCAGAAATAACTTGGGAATCAGTTTTAAGAATGGCCCTTCTGATTCCCATTGCCTTTAACTTCCGAAGACCCAAGAGCAGAGCTTCGTACTCAGCAATATTGTTTGTGCAACTGAAATCAAGTCTTGCCGCATAACAAGTTTTAACTTTGGAAGGTGAAACCAACACAGCAGCTGCTCCTGCTCCGAAGGTTCCCCAAGACCCATCGCAAAACACTGTCCATGCTTTGGCATCTTTATTCGTTTCTTCCTCCTGAGCCCCTGGCGTCCAGTCAGCAATGAAGTCTGCCAACGCTTGGGACTGAATCGAAGATCTATGCACATAATCAATACAAAATTCATTGAGCTCTGCAGCCCATTTTCCAATCCTTCCAGTAGCTTCTCGGTTTCTCATAATATCCTTCAACGGTTGTGAAGAAGGAACAATTATATTATAAGCTTGAAAATAATGCCGAAGCTTCCTGGAGGCCATCAAAACAGCATACAGTACCTTCTCCAATTCTGTATAATTTTTCTTTGATAAACTAAGAACTTCGGATACAAAGTATATTGGGGCCTGTTTTTTGACTTGGCCTTCAAGCTTCTCCTGAACAAGTGCTGCACTTACCGCTGAGTGCGAAGCTGCCACATATAATAACAAAGGAGCCCCTGGCGTTGGTGGAGTTAGTGTTGTTAGATCTATCAAATATTGCTTCAGCTCTTTGAAGGCTTTCTGCTGGACTGGTCCCCATTGAAAAACTTCGGCTAACTTCAGCACTTCGAAAAATGGTAAATTTCTCTCTGCTGATCTAGATATGAATCTGTTGAGAGATGCCAGTCTTCCTGTCAATCTTTGAGCCCCCTTCTTTGTACTTGGTGGTTCCATTCGAAGGATAGCTTCGATTTTGTTTGGATTAGCCTCAATTCCTTTTGTTGAAACTAGACAACCAAGAAATTTCCCCTTCTTCACTCCGAAGACACATTTTTCTGGATTCAGCTTTAAACCAGCCTGCCTAAAATTAGCGAGGTCACTGCAGATCAGCAATGTGATTATCTAGCTTCGTGCTTTTCACAATGATATCATCAACATAAGTTAGCACATTCCTGCCTATCTGAGAATGGAGAACCTTCGCTGTCATTCTGCTGAAGCTTCCTCCAGCATTTTTAAGCCCTTCAGGCATCCGAAGGTAACAATATGTTCCACTAGGGGTTATGAAGCTGGTCTTCGGCTCATCCTCCTTCTTCATCCAGATTTGATGATAGCCTGAATAACAATCCAACAGACTCATGAGCTCTGATGAAGCTGCTGCATCAACTAAGGAATCTATCCTCGGCAATGGAAACTCGTCCTTCGGATAGGCCTTATTGAGATCAGTAAAGTCGATACACATCCTCCATTTACCATTGGCCTTCTTTACCATAACAGTGTTAGCCAACCATTCTGGGTACTTTACCTCTCTGATAACTCCGGCACTGAGGAGTCTTTTCACTTCATTCCGAGCACCTTCAGCCTTGTCATCAGACATCTTCCGAAGCCTCTACTTCCTGGGTCTGAATGATGGATCAACATTAAGCGAGTGTTCAATAACATCCCTGTTAACTCCGCAAAGATCATTAGCTGACCAAGCAAAGACATATTTGTTGTTGAACAAAAACCTTATCAAGGTTTTCTCCTGTTCTTCGGACAATTGAGATCCCAATAGTACCTTCTGCTCTGCTATATCCTCACATAAGAGCATGGGCTTCGGCTGATCAGCCGAAGCAGCTTTTTCCCTTCTGAACTTGTACTGCTCACAAGCTTCAGCTCCATCTATGTTATGGATTGCTTTTGAATCTGTCCAATTTCCTTCGGCCCTTCTGGCAGCTTCCTGACTTCCATGAATAGCAATGGGCCCTTGGTCCGAAGGTATCTTCATGCAAAGGTAAGCTGGATGAAGAATTGCTTCGAAGGCATTGAGAGTACCACGACCAATGATAGCATTGTAAGGATACTCCATGTCAACAATGTCAAACACAATTTGCTCAGTCCTTGTGTTGTTGACAAATCTGAAGGTTACTGGCATGGTAATCTTCCCAAGTGCTACAATTTGCCGCCCTCCGAAGCCACAAAGAGGGTGCGTAGCATCATGGATCTTGTCTTCGGGCTCTTGCATTTGTCTAAAAGCCTTAGCAAATATGATATCTGCTGCACTGCCTGTATCAACCAAAACATTATGGACCAGAAATCCTTTGATCACACAAGAGATAACCATAGCATCGTTGTGTGGGTAGTCCTTGAGTTGAAGATCTTCTTGAGAGAAGGTAATTGGAATGTGAGACCATCTTGACTTGATGAAGGGTCCTTGCACCCCGACATGCTGTACCCTTCTTTGTGCCTCCTTCTTCTGCTTCTTGTTAGCTGGCTCTGAGCATGAACCGCCTGTTATGGGGAATACCAGCTTCGGAGCCGAAGCAGCTCCAGCTTGATCGTTGAACGAAGCCATTAGCTCAAAAAAAGTGGAAGCGAGTTGACCGGAGGTGGGCACCAATGTTGGGGACTTGTTCTCAAATGCTATGAATCAAGAACAAGACAACACAAAAGATGTTAAATATCAAATGCCCTTCGTCCGCTGAAGCATCATCTCCTCAAGGGTTTAATGAACTTCGGACGAAGGCCTCAAACATAATATTACGAAGGTGACAAAGATAATATAAAGCGATGTAAAATGTAGAACATTAAAGATAAATATGTTGGAGATAAATGGCATCATTCACATATTTTATTATATGAATCTAAAATGTTTGAATACAATGTTTAAGGTATGTTTATACCTTCGCCTTGACAAGTAATAATTCCCGAGTGATGCACTTGCAATTACAGGAATGCACGAACAGTAAAGGAATACTGTTCACTATTTATAGGCACAGGACATAGTCTGTGAGGAATTACAATCATGCCCTTCATAAAAGTTTACAACAATGACTCAGACCCCTACAGGCTAAAAGGTCATTCTATCTTTAAGTCGGTTCGACCCTTCATCTTCGGATATGTTATAATCCCGAAGCTTCATGAATGATATCTTCGTCGTCACGTACGAGCAGCTTCAGCCGCAGCTGTTTCTTTCTGCAGGACCTTCGGTGACGAAGCATGGTCCCAACAATACCGTCTCCACAATTGAGCTTTTGGCCGAAACACCGCAGGCCTCGTTCCCTTCGGTACACGGTGGCGGCCGTGACACAAACTTGGTTGTCATGGTCTCGCAAGACTCTCACCTCACTCCGTTCAATTACAATGACTCGTGCAAGAGTCGAGGGCTTGTGTGGTTCTTCTAAACTCACTCAACTAATTATGATTCACCTAGAGCAATCGCATAAGTGGTCTAACTAACCTAAGCACTTCGCAAAGCACCTACGCTAACCACCGAGTGATTTTATTAAGCACTTGAGTATGTATACGACATGTATTATTATGTTGCTTGGGCTCTCACTCCTTCAAATGGCCGGGTGGAGGGGTATAAAAATGCTTGCCTTCAATCATAGCCGTTGGATAGAAAAGCTGACTGCTCTATCGTCGGGCGCACTAGAGAGTCCGGTGCCCTGACCACATCAGCCGATCGTTAAAGTCTGTAGCAGTCGACCGTTGGATCCGACCGTTGGCCAGAATATCCGAGGCACACCGGACAGTCCGGTGCTATAGCGACTGAGAGTCCCTGGTTGTGGGCCTCTCTGCTCAGACTATTCGGTACTCACCAGACAGTCCGGTGCACACTGGACAGGTATTATTCACTGTCCAATGCACCACTAGAGCGCTGGCTGACTGCCCTCTTCTTGGATTTCTTCACTATTTCCTTGGGCTTCTTTTGGTCTTGAGTCTTGGACTTCTACACATCTTTTAGGTCTTATTTTGAGGTGTTGCATCCTCCGAGTCTCAGTCCAATCCTCTTCGTATCTTGTGAACTATAAACACAAACACTAGCAAACACATTAGTCCACAGGTTATGTTGATCATCAAACACCAAATCATTTAGACAAATGGGTCGGGGTCCATTTTCCTTACAGGTGCCACTACACCGAAGTCTGCATCGAGGTTTCGTCCCTCGATGTTTGGCCAACGCTCACACGCCTTCTCCATGGTGTCACGAGCATCTTCGCCAACACGTCTGCGGTCGAGCTCTGCCCGCAAGTCCTTAGTCAGCATGCCCCTCACAGAGGATGAGTGCACAGAGGTTGACGCTTCACAATGGCGACAGTGGAAGAACCCTGAGTGGTGTTCGCCCACCTCGTGGGTGCCGAGCTATGGACGTGGCCCACTTCATGATGACCTAGAGGATGCTCTAGGTGCCAGCGTTGAGGAGGTGGTCGACATCGTCATGCCACTGCCCCAACGCCCTAGGAGTTTATAGAGCTTAGTGGGTTGCGGAGAAACTCCTTAGTTGCTGATAGTGCCCCACCTAGGGTGCCTCATGAGGAAGCTCTAGATGTCGGCTTCGGTGTGTGCTATGGTGCAACGAGCGCAGTAGCATGTGGAGTGGAGCAGTGCTGATGACACCACACCCTCCCCCATCAATATGTCGTCGGAGGAAGAAGAGTCAAGATGCTTAATAATCTGCACCATCATGCCGAGCCGAGAAAACAGGCGAAAAACCAAAGTTAAAGCCCCCCTACATAGTGCGCCAAATGTCGAAGGGGAAATCATCCAGCCAGGTGGCGGAATGCAACCACCCTAATCCTAAGATGAGGAGGGGGCTTTGAGGTTTTCCTGACTGAAGGATGGACACAAGAACACAAGGGTAAGTGGTTCAAGCCGCGGGAGCGTAATACCCTACATCCACTCTCAGTTGTATTGCTTGAGTATGGAGAAGTCTGCTTCCACGTGTCTTTTGCATCGCATGTGTAACACCATGAATTTGGGGGTATACCATTTCTTCTCTAGTACCTACCAAATTCAGGTGTTACCTCTCTTCTCCTCTCTATAGTTTCCTTTTTCTTTTCCTTTTAGTAGGGGTTTGGTTATTTATTTGGAGATGGATCAATACTTTAGTAGATTAAACCCTAGGGGAGACATGAGTTGTTGCATCATGCTGAGCTTAAACTTTGATCTTTGTTTGATGCATATGCTTGAAATGTTTAAATTTGAATTTTGGCTTGGTTGGATTTGAATTCAAAAGAGAAAAATAAAAAAAGAGATTAGAAATTCAGAATAAAAAGAAAAATCAAAAGCAGCCCGCAACCCCCTCTTCCTCAACCTTTCAGCCCATTAGGCCCAGCTTGCCCCCCGTGCGCCCGTGCCCCTCCTCTCTCTGCCAGCCCGGTCCTACCTGTCAGCGCGAACTCCCGCACCCACGCTTGCTCCCCGCTCTCTGCGCCATGGTCCCGTCCCGTCAGCGCCGTTGCCCGTTGCCTCGTGTGTCACACCCGGATTTAAGGGCAAATCTAGGCGCGAATCAATTCTGTGCTAGGATCAAGTCTCACACATATGATGACTCATGGTATAGAAACAAATGTCACATCTTTACTATGTAATAGGAAGTCTGTACAAAATAACTAAATAATTACATCATATGAAGACAATGATCCCCGCAACCATAGTTGACTGGGAGACGACGGCCTAGACCTCTCACGAACTCATCGCAACATCCTTCTTGCTCCTTGTCTTGTGGTACCTGTCCTTGACCTAGGGGATGTGAGTGCAGCAAGGGTGAGCTCACATACGTTCATCTCTCAACAAGTTGTGGGGAATAATGTGCATGAACTCACTTACGGTGGGGGCTCATGTGAAGTGTAAGGCTTACCAACGAATATGGTTAAAGCTGAGCATTGCTTTTAAAGTTCGTCAAAGTTTTATTAGTAGTTACTAGGTATAAGTAGTTACCAAATCAATTAAGTAAGATATCACAATTAATAATAACACCCACAATGCAATGCATATGACAAATTAGGTTTAATTCCATAATTTAATCATGTGAGTGTCTGAGCCGCTCATGACTGTGAGTACGGTTGATATACTAGTTTTACACTCTACAGAGGGTGCACATCTTTACCCACAAGTCATGTTACCTATTTGCTAAGGGATCGCGACTTCCCATTCATCTCTACCGAGGAGACAAGGCAGGGTAGCACTACGAGGCCTTTACAAAGTTTCACTAGCTTCAGAAAACCCGCTACGGTTTCTGAGAAGGGCAATATAGGAATCCCTCGTCCGAAAAGCCATCGCAGCATGATCGACCCAAGAACCTCCCTATACGCAGCTCCTCTACCGCCCATGCCCCTTTTGGGTAAGGTAGTCCTCCACTAGCTTTCCTAATTAGTCAGCCAAGGGCGTCCCATACCATCCTTGTGGTAGCACTATTTTCCCAGGTGGTTCTCTATGTTCCAATTAACATGATGATCTTATCATGAACAATAATTAAAACAACAACAAATTGGAACATGATCACAATATAACATGAATTTCCCAAAACCAGGTCGAGCAATAGCAAATCTACCCAACAATTCTTTTGTTTCTAAGGTGTGGGATAAACAATGCTAGGGAAACCTATTAGGTCTCATCAAATTAACCTAAGCATGTCACAATGATTAACAGGAACATTATTAGGTAAAGAAAAATGATCAAGGGCACAACTTGCCTTATATTGAGATTCCAGGTACTTTACCAAGTTGGTTTTCAGATTTCTTGTCACCTCGCTTCTAAGCGTAGCAATCCATACAATCAAGCAAATAATGGGTATGGTAAAATTACACCAAAGCATACGAACAAACAACGTAAGAATGTCCTACGCACCGCTACGAGTTCGTAGGTTCGAGAACCGTTAAAATCAGAGTTAAAACGAAAAAGTTATGGGTAAAACAATATTTTTAGGCGCAATAAATCTAATAGATGTTGTATTTAAATTAAGCATGTATTAAGTTAAAATATCTGACTTGATATTAATCAATTTAACAATTATTTATAATAAGCGTAGGTTACAACTATAAATTAGATTAACTAGATTGCCTAGCTAATTAATATTAATTAAACAAATATTTGATTAATTAATTAACTAATTATTTAAAACATGTGGCATAATTAAAACAGTATTATTACTATGTACGCAAAAATTAATATGAACCTAACACAGCTTGAACAGATTAAAAAAATTATTTGACCTAAACGATATCACATTTTTTAATAAATTAGTAGGGCTGCAGAGAAATAGTTGACATGACAGTGAAAAATTACTCGCCGAAGTTGTCGCTAGAGCTAGAGTGGAACTCGAACTTCGATGAGCTGGTCATAGCGGCTTATGGCTGCGAGCTTAACTAGCAGCGGGTTGTTGTAGCTTGGATGGCGACGATGCTGCTGTGAGGCTATGGAGGAGATGCGTCTATGATTGATGGCTTGAGGTGTTATGGTGGCATGTATTTATATAGGCAAGGAGGTGGGTGGTTACATTATAGATCTAATCTGGTACTTATCTGTTACAACCATATCCTATATATTAGGAACTCTAACAAATTCGAAACAAAAACTGTTCCATGATAGATCTAATTTGGTACTTATCTGTTAAAATCCTATCCTATCTATTAGGAACTCTAACAAATTCGAAACCAAATTTGTTACATGATAGATCTAATCTAGTACTTATCTGTTATAATCTTATCCTATCTGTTAGGAACTCTAACAAACTCTAAACTAAATCTGTTACGCAGTAGAGAAGTTTGGTCGGGCGGTTACAACAACTATGATGGTTAGTTTGTTACGAACAAGAAGGAATGGCTGATGTCATGGATGATGTAAAAGTGATGCAAGATCCTACAAGGGGAATAAAAAATAGAAGAAAAAACTCACGTGGGTTGTGTTCCTTAAGTGGCCGAATAGGTAAGCCTTTTATTTGCTATTCTTTTTTTCTATTTTTTTATTTCTAGATTTAGTTATCCCAATTCAAATTTTATTTTAAATTTTGAAACCATATTTATATGCACAACCAAAACACTAACATGAATGCAAATATTTTACATTTATTTAATCCTTATTTACTTTGCTCAAATAAGTATTTGTATGCATGAAATTTAATAATCATGGAATTCACATAGTTATATATCCCAATAGGAGTAATTTATATTGAATAACGCACTATGCTATTTATTATAGTTTAAGTATATAGCCAACAATTTATATTTACTATTTATTAAAATTTAGGGAAGAGTCTCAATTCATAACTTTATTATAATACGTTTGAAATATTAAATATTTAGGGATTTTTCTTAATTCGCCAAGATACGATTTTGGAGTGTTACATCGCGCGAGCAGATGCTGACACCCAGGCCCCACCTGTCAACCCTGGCCCCGCCAACCGTCCACGTGCACGTCCCGCACGCCTGTCGTGGACTCCGCGCTTATGTCGCATGCCGAGCCCGCGACCACCCCACCCCCTAGCCATTTCTAGCTCCCAGAGCCCCACTCACTCTCTGCCTCCCTCATTCGCGCATCCACGGAGCCCCCACCCTCGCCTAGCACATTGCGCACATCAGGGAAGGTGAAAGGGAAATAGGGTTAACCTTTTCCTATAATTAATTTTGGTGGTTGATAGTCAACACAAAAACATGGACTAACTAGTTTGCTCTAGAACTCATGTATTACAGGTGCATAAGGTTCAACACAAACCAATAAAAGAACCAAGTTAGGGACAATTTGAAATGGAGCAAAAAACTTGAGTGTGCTGAAAGTTAGCGCACCAGACTGTCCGGTGTGCCACTGGACAGTGTCCGGTGTACCAAGTTCGTATAGGTTTCAACCAGCCACTCTCGAGAAAATGAAGGCGCACTCCTCTATAATTCAGCGGACTGTCCGGTGTGCTACCAGACTGTCCGGTGAGCTAGCGGAGCAACGGCTACCTGTGCGCAACGGTTGTGACGGAACCTCCCAAGTTATTATGCCCACCTACAGTTGTCCTTGTCCAACAAACTTTGAACAACCCTGTAGATGCATATAGTAACTCAACAAGTTTGGTACTTGTATCCTCAAATCCTTGCCCAAGAGCGCTTCACCCATCACGCAGATATTACATCACATCGGAGGAAAGAATAGCGGAAGCAATTACAGTAACTTAATTTACATTTATTCAAATATAGAGAAAGAGTACTATGGTTATTACAAAACTAGGGTATATGAGTGCATAGAGTATTAATTATTACAGACCTTGGGAGGCAAAAACACCTCCCATATAAAAGTATATTGTTTTCAAGAGGGAGGCCAACATCCTCCCGTCACCACTTCACTGTTGGGGTTCTTCTTTGGGCACCACCTTTGAACAAAAACAGCAAAAGTCTGTTGTTTCCCTACCTATAACAACATGGGTTCGAAAACCCTAAGTACGAAGTGTACTTTCGCAAGTCTTACCCGTCAAAAGAAAAGACTCTCAAGGATATGCTGGCTTGAGGGAGTCAAGGTAAGGCTATTCAAGAATCAAAGACTCTGTTTTGTAGAAATGCTTACTAATAGTGAATCCTTAAAAATCTAGTTTTATTAGCAAGTTAAGTCATTACTTGTAGCTAGAGTTCTTTCTACCCTAGTTCAAGCACTTGACCTGTACTAGCCATCTTTTATCACCCTTTTACTTTACTGGATTGCTACGTGTAGGGCAGTGACCAAGTCTTCATATCCAAGAAGTAACGGCGATCCGAATCGATTAATACCCAGCTGGGGATCTCCAATCACATGACATATGTAGCACATAACCCTTGCATATGTCAAGTCGCCATCGGGTTTCTTAAGACCAGACCGGGTTCACGCCAACCGAGAGCACAGATACACCACCGTCGAACCTCTTGCCACGGAGGGTACACGCTACTCTCGCCATCTCTCCACTCCCATTGCGTGTTGGCCTTTCTGGTATTAGTCTGCCCAAGGCAAAGCTTACCCATGATGAGGCATGTGACCAGTTAAAAGGTCCTCAATCATCAAGCCTACATCGACACGATCCTTAATCGACTCAGACGGAGACACTACACGAAGACTCTCTTCTCGTGCAAGTCATCCGCCAGGTCTAAGCTTTATCATTTAAAAACCCAAAGTTTGGTACCTGGCAGAGGTACATCTTTTCCGATGTTGAACCCATCACGGCCATGATGGATCCATCATCAAGTTTTTATTTTTGAAAACATCCCCTTCCCTTTGAAGCATCACCTTTGGTTTAAAACAAAACCTTTTTGTTTTCTAAAGCAAGGCTAAGCATCAGAAAACCTTTTAATAAAAGCAGGTAACCAACGAATGGTAAAACAGTTCCAAGGAAGAAAATGCAGCAATTGGCTTAACACCCAACTCCTATCACCTAATGCATCATTCAAGTGATAAAGAGTTTAAAATCACAAGGAAAGGTAAATGCACCGGGGCTTGCCTTGTGTTGTAGGAGAGTTGGGCTCTATTCCACAGATGCCAAAATAAAAACAGTTCCCGGCATGTGGATTTTCTGTTGGTGGTGTAGTCTCTTCTTCAACCACTACTTCTTCCTCGTTCTCTATAACCATATATATATATATATATAAACATGAATGCTCATGTGGTGTTATGAATATGCAATTGTAGTAAAGGTACATCAAGTGGTGTCTTGAATACAATTTTCCTTCACGGTGCACCAGGGAAACTGGGGTCTTCTAGGTCAACACCCTAGTAGGGTTAGACAGTTTTACCCTAAGGGCTAGGGTTTTGGGATCAAACAATGTTCAAAACATGCCAAACTTCACCCAAAGGTTCTAAATACCATATTAGGCTTTCCTAAAAAGTTTTATGATTTTTGGAGCTATTAAAGAATTTATAAAATTCCAAAGGACTAGGTTTTGGCCTTTTTAAATACTACATAATTCCTGGTTTGGACTAAAAATTTTGGAAGTATTTTTATTAAATAATAGAGGAATTTAGGAACCTAGAAAAATTGGTCTTATATTTTTAGCATTTTTCTAGAATTTTCTATGATTTCTCTAATCCTGGCAGAAAAAGAAAAAGAGAAATGGTGAACAGTAGTTGGCTAAAACTGGCCCGAGTCGACCCACACACAGGTGAAAGCGCGCCCACGCGCCCGCGGTGTCAGGTTTACACAGAGGACCCTGGTTTATCGAAAAACCCATAAAGAGTCTTCAACACTATTCACACGTGTGTCTGACATTAACACTAAGGCCCTTTGTTTTCTGTTTCTTCTCCAAAACGAACCCTGGCAATGGCACGCTCGCCGTCGGCTATCTTGTGGCTCAGACCGGCCATGACCGGCATCGATTGCCTAAATTAACTGATGGGTTAGCGTTACAGACCCAAGGCAAACCTAGAACAAGCCTCAATTGAACTAATCCTGCCCTGGATTCACCTGACCACGGTGACGGCGAACACCGCATACAAATCAAGGTGTTCCGGTTGATTGAGTGTGGTCAAGCACAATGGGTTGAGCCGATGAGTATCACAAGCATGTGTGGGTGCTAAAACATGGCCAAGGAGAGCGAGGGCAGACCTGGAGATGGCTGGCCACGGCGCGATGTCCCAAGGTGGCGCGGACAACAGATTTGGGGGAAGAACAAAATTCTCCGACTATGGTGGCTAATCGAGGGCAGGGGTGGATGCTCTGGCTTCGTGACAACCTTGTGGAGCTAGCAGCACCATCAATTTATAGTGTCTGAGGGCGGTGGCTCCAAATTTGGAAGGAGGAGACCGGCGATCGAAGAGAGGGGTGAGTCACCGGCGCGAACTACCATGGCGTTCACCGGGGCAACGTCTCAGGCGATGGACAGACTACCTACTGCTATCTACTGCGACATGGTAACTCTTCTAAGTATGTGGCACGGCTACGAAAGACGGCGAACTGCGGCGAGGACACCTCAGTCAATCGCGCGGCAAGTGGCACAGTGAATAGTCCAGTGATAAGGCTCCAATCCTTCCTGGCGTTGAGATCTTTCACCACCAGCCGTTATTCACAAACCAGGGCGCACGAATCGTGAAGACCGGCATCAATCGTGACGTAAGGTCACCGGTGGCGAGATATACTGAATTAGAAGATCTTTTTGCTACTATACCATCAGGGTCTTCTTCAGTTGTTCTGACATAGCATCTTCAGAGGTGTTTTTCTTCAATTTTTGTGTGACAAGTTACCAATCGGATTACAATGAAGTTATTAACCTATATACAGGCTCCAATTCGATCATAGGGACTTTGGTCATCCTCTCACTCGATCAAGCTCAAATCTGCTTTAAAACTCGTCAGAGTTCACTGTCAGCCATGTTTCAGTCTTCTGACTCGATTGACAGCCAGACTTTCTGCCCATTATACTCCAATTTTTGTATAACATCAAGGATTAGTCACTTAAGCAAAGTTATGCCCCTATAGTATCTCTATAATCTTGATGTGTTGACCTAGGGCAAATTCTTTATGAATTGAGAGATATAGAGCTCCAAAGTTGACCCTATGCACTAAATTTCAGACTTAGGCATATATGGTTTATGGGGTGTTTTTTGCAAATAGGCCAAAATCCACTATTTAACTTGCAAATTCTCCAATATGAAAGATAGTTGGTTTAAGGTGCTCTTTTACTTTGATATTTGCTCTTTGGTCCAAAAGTGCCTAGAATTTACAATTACCCCCTAGGGTTCCAATTTAGGGTCTTTTTAGGGTTTTGAGTTCTCCAGGGTTTTTGTGCCACTGAAGTCCATCACATGTGATACCTTGTGAACATTTCTCATGTCTTATGAGATTTTTACTCATTTAAGCTTCACTTTCACCTATAAGCCCTAATTCAGGGTTGAAATACCTACCCTAGGGTTAATCACACTTCAAGCCACATCACCACAACTTATTTGAAATTTTTACCTAGTAAATGCATTCGAGGTGTAACAAGCAACATGAAATGTCAATGCACATGATGTTATTCTAAAGTTTTAGTGGTAGTAACACCAGGGGTGTTACATCCTTCCCCCCATAAAAGAATCTCGTCCCGAGATTTAAGGTCCTAGGGTAAGTAATGGAAAACGAAACGCGTCACATCTTTATTTCCTTAATTGTCTTACAAGGCAGGGGGTGGTATGGGGTTTACTTCTCCTTTAAAATCCAATGTACACATCTTACAAGTTACATGAAGCTAGAAAGCCAGGGAAATTCTTTTCTATGAAGTCTTGAGTCTTCCATGTAGCTTCATCTTCGGTATGTTGGTTCCACTGTATCTTATAAAACTTAAGAGTTCTTTTTCGGGTGATCCTGTCTTTTTGATCCAAGATTCGAATAGGATGTTCTGAATAGGTCAAGTCTAGTTCTAAGACAACATACTCAATATCAATGGTTTGATTCGGAACCAGAAGGCACTTCTTCAATTGAGATCCATGGAACACATTATGCACTGCGGACAATGCTTCAGGTAGTTGGAGTCGGTATGCTACTGGTCCACATTGTTCAAGAATGAGAAACTGACCAATGTATCGGGGTGCCAACTTTCCTTTTACCTCAAAGCGGTTCACACCCTTTGTTGGTGATACTTTCAGGTACACATAATCTTTGACTTGAAAGTACAAGGGTCGGCGTCGTTTGTCTGCATTACTCTTTTGTCGAGCTTGAGCTTCTTTCAAGTGATGCCTTATCCGTTGAACCTTTGCTTCTGTTTCTTTGACTAAATCAGGCCTGAAATACCACCGTTCTCTAGGTTTAGACCAATTTAAGGGTGTTCGACACTGTCGTCCATATAGTGCCTCGAATGGTGCCATCTTGATGCTCTCTTGATAGTTGTTATTATAAGAAAATTCTGCCAATGGCAGACATTCATCCCAATTCTGCGGGAACTCCAGAACACACGCTCGCAACATATCTTCAAGTATTTGGTTTACCCTTTCAGTTTGTCCACTGGTTTGAGGATGATATATCGAACTGTGGAGCAGCTTAGTACCCAAAAACTTGTGAAGCTCTTCCCAGAATTTGGGTACAAATTGTGATCCGTGGTCCGACACTATTGTTTTTGGAACCCCATGCAAACTAAGAATGTGAGCAATATAGAGTTCTGCATATGCGACCACTGGGTATTTGGTCTTGACAGGCAAGAAGTGAGCAATCTTTGTAAGTCGATCAATTATAACCCATATAGAATCAAATCCTTTGGCTATCTTGGGTACTCCCATGATGAAGTCCATACTAATGTCCTACCATTTCCAAGTTGGGATGGGCAAAGATTGCAATGGCCCAGCGGTCTTCATATGTATTGCTTTAACACGTCTACATGTGTCACATCTCGCCACATAGCGTGCAATCTCAATCTTCATTTTTGTCCACCAATAGTGTTGCTTTAAATCTTGATACATCTTAGTACTTCCGGGATGAATGGAATATCGACTAAGATGAGCTTCATCCAAAATTTGTTGGCGGACTTCAACATCTTTAGGCACAACTATGCGATTATTAAACCATATTATCCCTTGATCATCTTTTCTATAGCAATTAGCTTTGTCGGCTTCTATTTTCTCCTGAATATGTTTCATACCCTTGTCATTTCTTTGGGCATCAATAATTTTTGCAGAAGAACTAACTCAAGCTTCAATTGGGTCAAAGTTCCATGTTGTATCATTCCTAGGTTTAACTTTTCCATTTCTTGACATACTGTGGTGTTAGGGGTCCTTACTGTAAGACAATGGCAGGAAGCCTTGCGACTTAGTGCATCTGCCACCATATTGGCTTTTCCTGGGTGATAGTGGATTTCTAAATCATAATCTTTGATCAGCTCAAGCCATCTCCTCTGCCTCATGTTTAGTTCTGACTGGGTAAAAATATATTTCAGACTTTTATGATCGGTATATAAGTGGCAAGTATTTCCCAGCAGATAATGACGCCATATCTTGAGGGCATGAACAACTGCGGCTAGCTCCAAATCATGAGTCGGATAATGCTCCTCATGCTGGTGTAGCTGTCTTGAAGCATATGCTATGACTCGGCCCTCCTGCATTAAGACACAACCGAGACCACTGCCTGATGTGTCATAGTACACATCAAAAGGCTTTTCTATATCTGGTTGAGCTAATACTGGAGCAGTGGTTAATAATATCTTTAGCTGCTCGAAGGCTTCATTGCATTTGGAGGACCAGTCAAACTTCGTATCATTCTTCAACAAACTTGTGATAGGCTTCACAATCTTAGAGAAATCTGGAATGAACCTACGGCAATAACCAGCTAGTCCAAGGAAACTTCGGACTTGATGTACTGTAGTTGGTGGTTTCCACTCCAGAATATCCTAGACCTTGCTAGGATCGATCGCAATAACTTTGGCAGACAATACATGTCCCAAAAACTAGATTTCTCCCAACCAAAACGCGCATTTGCTAAACTTAGCATACAATTAGTGTTCCCTTAAGCGCGTCAATACGATTTGTAAGTGTTTAGCATGCTCCTCTTCATTTTTAGAATAAATCAAGATATCATCAATGAAGACCACCACAAATTTATCCAACTCGGGCATAAATACCGAGTTCATTAGATATGTGAAATGGGCTGGAGCATTTGTCAATCCGAAAGACATAACCAAATATTCAAATAATCCATACTGCGTTGTGAATGCGGTCTTAGGTATATTTTCGGGTCGAATACGGATCTGATGATACCCTGATCTGAGGTCAATTTTGGAGAATACCCCAGCACCAGTAAGTTGATCGAACAGAATATCGATCCGGGGAGGAGGGTACTTGTTTTTGATAGTGACCTCATTAAGGGGTCTGTAGTCCACGCACATTCGAAGCGTTTGAACCTTCTTCTTGACGAAAATTGCGGGACATCCCCAAGGTGATGAACTGGTCCTAATGAATCCCTTTTCCAGCAAGTCTTGTAATTGATTTTTGAGTTCTACCAATTCATTAGGTGGCATTCGGTACGACCTTCTAGAAATAGGAGTCGTATTGGGCTTCAGTTCAATCACAAATTCTACATCCCTTTTTGGAGGCAATCCAGGCAGATCTTTAGGAAAGATATCCGGGAATTCACATACTACCGGAATATTCTGGATTTCTGGTATGATAGCTTCATAGACCCGTCCAAATGGTTTGGCTGGGACAGCTACAGGGATGGATAAGAGAACCTCTTCATGGCCATGGCTCAATTTGATAGTCCTTAAATCAGTGTTGAGGATAGCTTTATGATGGGCTAACCAATTCATGCCCAGAATTATATCTATGTCTTGGCCTTTTAAAACAATCATGTTGGTGGGAAATTCCCTTTCAGCCAATGTTATTGGCACATGGAAGGCTACTTCCTTAGTAAATATTTGTCCCCTAGGTGAATGGATAATAAACCCTTCCCTTGATTCAGTGCAAGGAATGCAATGTTTTTCCACGAATTTCTTGCTTATGAAAGTATGCGAAGCACCAGAATCAAAGAGAATGACTGCTGGGTAATTGGCTACAAGGAACGTACCCATCATTACCGTCTCTCCTTCTGGTGTAGTGGCCACTTGAGTATAATAGATTCATCCCGTCTTCTTGACATTTTTGCCCGTTGAATTATTAGCCGTGTTTCGTTTGCCTTGATTGGAGCTCCCAGAGTTCTGTTGATTGTTGAACTTATTCTGCTTCGGATATGGACAGTCTTTTATAAAATGACCAGACTTTCCACAGTTGAAGCAGCCAGTAGAAGAACTAGGGAGGGCAGGGAAACGAGTACCAGGGGCACTCGGCTGATTTGTAGAAGTGGGGGCAGTGGTAGGATGAATGAAAACAGGCTATTTAAACAGATAGGAGGGTGGACGAGGCGAAGAACGATTCTGATTAAAAGGTAGGATTACCAACCTGGTTCGCTTCTCAAGTCCCTGAGTAGACCTGTCACCTCCAAATCCCTTTGATTTTCCCTAGCCTGTGTTCTTGGCTTCTACTGCCAGCGCAGTGCTGACAGCTCTGCTGTAAGTAAGATCCAGGCAAGTGGCCATTTTCCTCTACAACCTGTCGTTGAGTCCTCTCATAAAACAATTCTTTTTCTTCAGATCTGTATTTACTTGATCAATAGCATACTGAGATAGATGATTGAATTTGTTGAGATACTGCATTACAGTATCTCCCCCTTGTTTTAACCGGATAAATTCTTTCTGTTTCATATGAAGCACCCCTTCTGGAACATAGTGTTTGCGGAATGCTATCTTGAATTCTTCCTAGGTGATTTGATGTCCAGCCAGTTGAACTGCTACAAAATTCCCCCACCAAGTACTGGCAGGCCCTCTCAGTTGTTGAGCAGCAAACAATGGCTTCTAGAATTCCGTGCAACGAATCAAGCTGAACTTCTGCTCTATTACTCTTACCCACTCATCAGCCTCTAGAGGTTCTTCAGCTTTAACAAAGAGTGGGGGACGAGTTTCTAAGAATTCTTGATATGTAGTTTCACGTGGTCCTTGCAGAGGAGCCCTGCCTCTGTGCTGTTGGAACTGATTACCCGCCATTTCACACAAAAAGCGGGTATTGTCTGCAGTAGCATTGACTAAGGCAGCGATAGCCTCGGCCAATGTTGGGGGTACAGGTGGCGGGTTAGGAGTAGCTTCCTGACCACGGGAAGTTCCTGCACCATCGTGTGCGCGAGTCCGTGATGGCATCTGAGGCAAAGAAACATTTAGGAAAAATATAACATGCCACATATACCATCATATTACATTACCAAAATGTAATTATACAGACTCTAGCGTACAACATACCCACAATACTTATTTTGCATCAGTATAATATCTAAACTATACTATTCTAGTCTTTATCATCTTTTGTTGCTTCACTGTCTGCTGTAGGAGACCGCTCGTCAGCCAGGTTCATAGAAGGAGGGGGCTTAAAAAGGCCCAAATCCCCCTCAGGTCCTGCGTTTGCTGTTCCCGAGGGTTCGACTTCCATTGCAACAGCGTCGGAGGGCACATTCGGGTGCAGTCGCGCATACAGTACATGTACTTCCTCATGTAGAGTATTATAGTATACCTGTAGGTTATCAAGGGCCATGCTAAGCTCATCCACACGAGCTCGAGCTTTTGCTTCGCGGTGTCAAGCGATCGAACACGAGTGAATGGCCCAATCAATGGCTAAGTCTCGTTCTGAGATCCCAAACCACAAGCGGCTGACTTCGGCTGACAACTCAGCTATACACTGACTGTCCTGCTCCCGTGCCCTGTTCCGATGGCGTAGCTCTGATCGGAGTTGCTCCACCTTAGCTTCTAGGTCTCCAATGGGGTCGTTGGAGCCACTACTGCTCCCTTCATGTCTGGGGGCTAACTGATGGCGAGGCACGCCCAAAGGTCCGGTGGATTTCCATGCAGTTTTCCTTGTATGTGCCATATCTCCATAAGAGGGGAAGATTTATTAGTATAATTTTTAAACATGATGCATGCATAACCTAATAATGATGGAATCAACTTTCGTTGATCCCCAACTTCCTCTATATTGCACTCTATTACCTGGTCTTATAAGATGAGAGCTTCCGGAAAGTAGTAAGGTAAGAATGAAAGAATATTTATAGATAAGTATTTGAAAATGCTTCGTAACATCTGAAGAGATGGGCTTCGCTCCGATATCAGCTGTGATGAAACCTCCCAAGTTATTAGGCCCACCTACAGTTGTCCTTGTCCAACGGACTTTGGACAACCCTGTAGATGCCCATAATCACTCGACAAGTTCGGTACCTGTATCCTCAAATCCTTGCCAAAGAACGCTTTACCCGTCACACAGATATTACATCACATCAGAGGAAAGAATAGCGGAAGCAATTACAGTAACTTAATTTACATTTATTCAAATATAGAGAAAGAGTATTACAATTATTACAAAACTAGGGTATATGAGTGCATAGAGTATTAATTATTACAGACCTTGGGAGGCAAAAACCCCTCCCGCATAAAAGTATATTGTTTTTCAAGAGGGAGGCCAACATCCTCCCGTCACCACTTCACTGTTGGGGTTTTTCTTTGGGCACCACCTTTGAACAAAAACATCAAAAGTCTGTTGTTTCCCCACCTATAACAACATGGGTTCGAAAACCCTGAGTACGAAGTGTACTTTCCTAAGTCTTACCTGTCAAAAGAAAAGACTCTCAAGGATATGCTGGCTTGAGGGAGTCAAGGTAAGGCTATTCAAGAATCAAAGACTCAATTTTGCAGAAATGCTTACTAATAGTGAATCCTTAAAAATCCAGTTTTATTAGCAAGTTAAGTCATTACCTATAGCTAGAGTTCTTTCTACCCTAGTTCAAGCACTTGACCTATACTAGCCGTCTTTTATCACCCTTTTACTTTAGTGGATTGCTACGTGTAGGGCAGTGACCAAGTCTTCATATCCGAGAAGTAACGGCGATCCGAATCGATTAATACCGAGCTGGGGATCTCCAATCACACGACATATGTAGCACTTAACCCTTGCATATGTCAACTCGCCACCGGGTTTCTTAAGACCAGACCGGGTTCACGCCAACCGAGAGCACATATACACCACTGTCCAGCCTCTTGCCACGGAGGGTACATGCTACTCCCGCCATCTCTCCACTCCCATTGTGTGTTGGCCTTTCTGGTATTAGTCTGCCCGAGGCAAAGCTTACCCATGATGAGGCATGTGACCAATTAAAAGGTCCTCAATCATCAAGCCTACATCGACACGGTCCTTAATCGACTCAGATGGAGACACTACACCGAGACTCTCTTCTCGTGCAAGTCACCCGTCCGGTCTCAGCTTTATCTTTTAAAAACCCAAAGTTTGGTACCTGGCAGAGGTACATCTTTTTTGTTGTTGAACCCATCACGGCCATGATGGATCCATCATCAAGTTTTTATTTTTGAAAACATCCCCTTCCCTTTGAAGCATCACCTTTGGTTTAAAACAAAACCTTTTTGTTTTCTAAAGCAAGGCTAAGCATCAGAAAACCTTTTAATAAAAGCAGGTAACCAAGGAATGGTAAAACAGTTCCAAGGAAGAAAATGCAGCAATTGGCTTAACACCCAACTCCTATCACCTAATGCATCATTCAAGTGATAAAAAGTTTAAAATCACAAGGAAAGGTAAATGCACTGGGGCTTGCCTTATGTTGTAGGAGAGTCGGGCTCTGTTCCACAGATGTCAAAATAAAAACAGTTCCCGGCAGGTGGATTTTCTGTTAGTGGTGTAGTCTCTTCTTCTTCAACCACTACTTCCTCGTTCTCTATAACCATATATATATATAAACATGAATGCTCATGTGATGTTATGAATATGCAATTGTAGTAAAGGTACATCAAGTGGTGTCTTGAATACAATTTTCCTTCACGGTGCACCAGGGAAACTGGGGTCTTCTGGGTCAACATACTAGTAGGGTTAGACAGTTTTACCCTAAGGGGCTAGGGTTTTGGGGTTTTGGGATCAAACAATGTTCAAAACATACCAAACTTTGCCCAAGGGTTCTAAATACCATATTAGGCTTTCCTAAAAAGTTTTATGATTTTTTGAGCTATTTAGTAATTTATAAAATTCTAAAGGAATAGGTTTTGGCCTTTTTAAATACTACATAATTCCTAGTTTAGACTAAAAATCTTGAAACTATTTTTATTAAATACTAGAGGAATTTAGGAACCTAGTGTGATATCCAATTTTCAAAAAAAGAAGAGAAATTGAAGTTTACTCCTTTTTTCTGTGTTTTCTCTTGCGGGTTCCGTGCTATGGGAGGTTTGGAATTTTAGGAGGTAAACATTCGTAAAACTGCAAAATGTATGTTTGATGTGTGCATGGGGGTCGGGAGCTCTGGCATAGGAATGGTTTTGGGCCGTTGATCGCGACCCGACGGTGGGAAGCCCACTTCCCCCCCCCCAAAACCCTAGGCGCCCCCTCTCTTAAGGCCCCTTGTGGGCAGCCGCCCCCCTTCCCTCCTTTGGCTGCCACCCCCCCTCATCTTCCCTCTTCTCTCTTCCCCAAGTGCTGCAGCTGCCCCCCATTCTCAAGTTTTTTTGCAGCAGCCATCCCTCCAACCCTAGCCGCCACCCCCCCATCTCCTCTTCTCCAAGTGCCATCCTTCCTCGTCGGATCTTCTTCGTGTGAGTGCAAGTTTCAAGTGGAGAATTGGTGGGAGAAAGGAAGGAGGAAAAAGGTGGAACTCAAGGTGACCTTGAGGTTATCTATGTTTTTGCGCTGAAATTCAATTGGTTATATGTTTACCTATGCGAATCAGTAGAGGTGCTGTCCAAAATTTTTGTGGGTGCGCGAACAACACTAGTTCTAGTAGTTTCTATGAATTTTTTCGTGGGTAATTAGTGGGAATCAGTGGGAGAATCATGTAGATCTTTGTCATACCTTTCGAATGAGTACTTATGTGCTCGATTTGGAGTTATATTTTAGGAGATATCGCTATTTGAATCTGGGTAGGTTGCTATCCAAAAACAGATTGCAGGGTTTATCTTGTGGACTATTTTGGGCTAATTATCATTTGTATACAAAACTTGCGGGGAATTTTATGTAGATGCTTATGGAGTTTTTGTTTGTTACAACTGATGTCATAATTTTAAAGATATGAAATTGACAAGCAGTGCCGCTGCAGTTGGCGGGTGATGGGAGTGATAAGTCGCTTGTGATGGGTTTGGAATTGTGCGTAGGTGCGGCGTCATTTATAAGCGTTTGTTATGTGAATTTGTGCACTAATTGGTGTGTCAAAAACAGGTGGTGGACTTCCGGATCGCACTTAGGGCTTTGTCCAAATTCCCCGGTGAAGGCAAGTAAAATAGTGATGGTTATCTCATTGGTCGATTAATGTGTCTTATACTTGATTATATTTATGCCATTTGTGTTCGTACTCATATTCCTTGTTGGGTACCATCATTTGAAGATATCCATGTTCTATTGATTACATATGTTGAGGGTGTGGTTTGATCAAGTTACCCATGTTGTTTATTATTTGGATTGGGTGGAAGTATATGTTTAACACATGTTATTTGGGGTGGACTCATGTTGTTGCCATGCATAGTGCATTCATCATCCTTTGCATGGAATTTTCGTTTGATCTTATGGTCCGACCGTACCGGTACAATAAGCATCATACGTTGCCCGAGAAGGGGTATGATGCAGCTTCATATCCTTAGAGGTATGAAGGCAGAAGTCATTACTGCATCTGTAGCCATGTGCATTCATGGGTGAAGTGTGGAACCTGTTATGGTGGTGTGGATAGTGTGGATCTTTACTTTGTGATTCATTTTGGAACTGAGTAATTGGTTACTTGTTTACTTGCTACAATTTAATATTCAAGAGGGAAATTGTGAACTACGTGGTTGTTTAAGCACGACCAGTTTACATTGTACAGTTGTTGTTTGATCTTTTTACTTGCTGAGATGTGTAATCTCGCTCTTGCATTGTTTGATGCAGGCACTTGATCCTTGGTTTTGGGAAAGAAGGGGAGTAGCAGCACGACCACTACAAACCTTAAATAAATGTACCGCTGCTTAGTAATGATGTTAAACAGGGGTTCAAGTCTGGGGTGTTTTTATGTTCTAGCCTTCATGGTAGTCGAATTTGCTTTTGGGTTGGCTGGATTCCCTTTCCTTTTTATTTGGTCATGAATATTCATTACTACCTTTGCATTCTGATTATACCATGTGGATTATCTTTCTTTTACATTATGTATAAACTTTATGTTCCTCTCGTTACACTACTTTCAAGGGAGGTGCTACCGGATTTTTCTTTACTTTATGTCTCTATTTCTTTTCTTATGTTGTTTAAGTTTTGTGGGAAGGGTATTTGGTAACATTCATTATGTGGGAGCAATGGGGTGTTACAGTTGGTATCAAAGGCTATAGGCTGTAGGTCCTAGCAAGTGAAATAATGATAAATTGACACACTACACATATAGGATGGGTTTCCTGCTTTACTATTGATACATTATGATATTGTCAGTACTGGTTTGACATTATTGGTGAGATGCTATGCCAATTTTATTTACTTATCTACTTACTTCTGTGGCTGTAGTTATGCCGCCTCGTAGGGCTCGTGGCAGCCCGCAGGTTTCTAGTGGGGATTCTATGAGTCCGGCGGCAATGTTAGCCGCAACGCAGGTCATGGAGCAGGAGTTGGCCATTCTGAGGCAAGCTATTCCTATTGCCCCTACGGGTGCTGCTCAGGGTGCTGGAGGTGGAGGAGTGCCTAGGGGCGCTGTCCCTGGGGGTGCTGCTCTGGGTGGTGGGGCTGAGGCGCCCCTTCCTATTAGTGGTCTTTCTTTGATGTAGTGGATGGGATGAAGCTGGACACCTTTGATGACAATGGTACTCCGGTCGAGGCGGTGGATTGGCTGACTTATGTGGAGGATAAGATGGACGTCTTTGAGATTGTGTATGGTGATCGTGTTCGCTTTGGCACACAACTGCTGAAGGGAGAGGCTCAAATTTGGTGGAGAGGTGTGCAGGCAGCTCACTCCTCTTCACCAGGAGTCCTGTCCTGGGATATTTTCATTAGGCAGTTCAAGTAGAGGTTCTACCCGGTCACCTTCCTGGAGAAAATGAAGATTTATTTGTAGTCCTACAAGCAAGAGATGAAGTCCATCACCGAGTATGAAGTGGGCTTCAACAAGATGGTCCGCTTTGTTCCTCATGTGGCTTACAATGAGATGGAGAAGGCGAGCTAGTTCCGTCAGGGCCTAAAACCTTCTATCAGGCATGCTCTGGGCGCCTTTTCGTTGGTGGATTTTTGTACTACAGTGGAGCAGGCATTGGGTGTGGAGATGCAACACCAATACACCATGGAGTCACAGAAGTCTTCGGGTGTGGATCAGCCTCGTGGCCAGGACGTGAGGAGGGGCAACACTGGGGGTCCAGCCCATAAGAGGGGCAAGTCTCAGCACCAGCTCCACCACCCCTACAGTGGCAAATCCTCTGAATCGGGTACTTCAGGAGGAAGTACTCAGAGGTATCGGGTTGTTCCTAAGCCCGGGCTAGGGCTGGTGTGTTTCTGTTGTGGTGATGTGCATCGCCGTGCCGAGTGTCAGTGGAGTGGCAGATGCTCTATCTGCAGCCAAGATCACAAGGATGTGGTGTGTAGGAGGAATCCCAATGGGAAGCTCAGATGGGAGCCAGTGACTTCCTCCTCTTCTCAGGGCACTGTCAATATGATGTCAAGTGCTGAGCAGCAATTTCCAGTTCCACTCCCTCCGCAGCAGTTCTATGTGCTTGGGACTTCTCAGTTCATGCCGATGTAGGGTTTTCCTCAGTATCTGGCCACGCCTACTCCTGCACCGACTACTCCTATATCGTCTCAGTTTGGAGCTCCGCGTCTGCCTCACTCATCGGCTCAGTGGGGTTCTTCTGTTAACTTCACTCCAGGTGCTTCTTCTGTGGGTATTTCCGGAGCATATGTGCTACCCTCTGTTGATGGCAGGGAGCAGGGAGACGTGGTGACAGGTATGATTTTAGTTGATTCGTTTGTGGCCCATGCTCTTTTTGACTCTGGCGCTAGCTATTCATTTGCTTCGGAGAATTTTGTGTCGCGGGCTGGTCTTTCAGTGCGGAGTTGGGTCACCCAATTATGGCTAGTTCTGCTAATGGCTCCATTAGTAGCTGTTTGGTTTGTCAGGGTTGTTCCGTCATTCTTGCTAATGAGGTCTTTTCAGCTAATCTTGTTGTGATTTCCCTGGGGCATTTGATTTTATCTTGGGTATGGATTGGTTATCTCAGTATCGCGTAGTTATATCCTGTTTTTGGAAGACAGCGTTATTGTCGGCGCCGTCGGGTAGGGAGGTGGTATTCTTGGGAAGTTCTCCAAAGTTCACGTTATCCTTGTTGTCGCAATTGCTTCCGGATCGTCGGTCAAGGAAGTCGGGAATTTTTTTCTCCATGGTGGTGGAGGGTGAGGCTGCCTTGCGGGTGCAGGACATCCGGGTGGTGTGTGACTTTGCCGACGTATTTCCAGCAGAGCTTCCAGGCCTTCCACCGGATCACGATGCAGCTTTCAAAATTAAACTGATTCCGGGTACGCAGCCTATTCGTAAGGCCCCGTATCGGATGGTTCCAAAGGAGCAGGTTGAATTGAAGGGCAATTGGATGATCTACTGGCTAAGGGTTTCATTAGGCCTAGCAGGTCGCCTTGGGCTTCCCCAGTACTGTTTGTTGAGAAGAAGGATAAAAGCAAGAGGTTATGTGTGGATTATCGTGCTTTGAATCAAGTGACAATCAAGAATAAATATCCGCTACCCCATATTGAGGTTCTCTTTGAGTAGTTGAGGGGTGCCCAGGTGTTCTCCAAAATTGATTTGAACTTTGGTTATCATCAATTGAGGATTCATGAGGAGGATATTGAGAAGACAGCCTTTTGCACCAGGTATGGGCATTACGAGTTCATAGTCATGTCTTTTTGCTTAACTAGTGCCCCTGCCGCTTTTATGGAAGCAATGAATAGGATGTTGCATGAGTTCTTGGATGACTTTGTGGTCATGTTCCTGGATGATATTCTGATTTATTCAAAGACTGAGGCTGAGCATGAGCAGCATCTCCGTCTCGTTCTAGGTGCTCTTAGGAAGAATCAGTTTTATGGCAAATTGAGGAAGTGTGCCTTTTGGCTGTCTGAAGTGGCTTTCCTAGGTCATGTGATTAATCAGCAGGGCATTGTGGTTGATCCCAAGAATGTTGCGGCTGTGGTGGAGTGGAAGTGACCTTCTAGTGTCTCTGAGATTCGAAGTTTCTTGGGTTTCACCGGATATTATCGACGCTTCGTACCAAATTTTTCCAGCATTGCTAAGCCTGTGACTAGACTCTTGGAGAAGGGTGTTCTCTTTGTCTGGTCCAGTGATTGCGAGGTCAGTTATCAGACATTGAAGAACAAGTTGGTGGACGCCCCTATCCTAGCTTTGCCTGAGTGTGGTAAGCGTTTCACAGTTTATACGAATGCTTCTCGAATTGGTCTTGGCTGTGTGTTGATGCAGGAAGGCAGAGTGATTGCTTACGGCTCAAGGCAGTTGAGGAAGCATAAGGGGAATTATCCAACTCATGATCTCGAATTGGCCGCGGTGGTCTTTGCTCTAAAGTCATGGAGACATTATCTTTATGGCGAGTCTTGTGACATTTACACCGATCATAAAAGTCTCAAGTATTTTTTCACTCAGATGGAGCTGAATTTAAGGCAGCGTCGGTGGCTCAAATTAATTATTTGTCCATTCATTATCACCCAAGGAAGGAAAATGTGGTGGCTAATGCCCTTAGCAGGTCCGGGTTCCAAAAGTGGCCTTGCCTTTGATCGCAGATCTAGACCGTTCGGGGATCGCTTTGTGTTATGTCGGCACCGCCAGTGAGGAGACTCGGATGCTTATTCAAACCTCCCTCTTAGAGAGAGTGCATGTGGCTCAGCAGCAGGATCATTTATTGTAGGAAGCTCGAAAGAGGGTTGGCGATGGTAAACCCCAGGAGTTCACTATTGATGAGAATGATTTGGTTCATTTCAGGGGTCGTCTTTGTGTGCCTCAGAAATCACAGGTGAAGATGGATACCTTGAGAGAAGCTCATAAAACGCCTTACACCATTCACCCAGGCGAAACCAAAATGTACTGAGATTTGAAGCAAAACTTTTGGTGGAAACAGATGAAGGTTGATGTTTCTAAGTGTGTGGCCTCCTGTGAATTATGTCAGCACGTGAAGGCCGAGCATAAGAGGCCTGCAGGTTTACTAAAGCCATTGGAAATTCCGGAGTGGAAGTGGGAGCATATCACCATGGATTTTGTGGTGAGCTTACCTCGTTCTCCTCGAGGCAGGGACGCTATATGGGTGGTAGTGGATCACTTGACTAAGTCTGCACACTTTATTCCCATGAAGACTACAAATTCTGCTTTAGAGTTGGTTCCCTTGTACATGAAAGAAGTAATCAGGCTTCACGGGGTGCCCAAGTCCATTATTTCAGATCGAGACTTCAAATTTGTATCCAAATTCTGGGAGAGTCTCCACAGTGCATTGGGTACCAAACTCTCTCTTAGTGTCGCTTTTCATCCTCAGACTGATGGCCAGTCGGAGCGAACTATCCAAACCTTGGAAGATATGTTGCGTGCTTGTGTTCTATCTTGGAAGGGTAGCTGGGAGGATCATCTCGCTTTGGCCAAGTTCGCTTATAACAACAACTAGCAGGCTAGCATCAAGATGGCACCATATGAGGCTTTATATGGCAGGCGGTGTATCTCTCCTCCGTGCTGGGAGATCATGGGAGAGAGATCTTTGGTTGGTCCTTATTGGGTTCAGCAGACATCTGAGAAGGTTCAGGAAATTCGTCGGAATATTTTGGCCACTCAGAGCCGTCAGAAGAGTTATGCTGATGTGAGGAGGCGGGACTTGGAATTTGCAGTGGGTGACCAAGTCCTTCTCAGGGTATCACCAACTAAAGGACTTGTTCGGTTCGGTGTCTCCGGAAAGCTTAGCCCGAGATACATTGGCACGTTCACTATCTTGGCCCGGGTGGGCAGCCTGGCTTATCGCTTGCAATTGCCGGATTCCATGGCAGGGGTACACCCGGTGTTTCATGTCTCTATGCGGAGGAAGTTCTTGCGGGATCCGGACCATCAGATTGAGATGGAACCAATTGCTATACAACAGGATCTGACTCTAGAGTGTCGCCCGGTGTGTATCTTGGACTCCTCGGAGCGTGTTATGAGGAAGAGATCAATCAAGTATGTTAAGGTCTTGTGGACTAATCAGTCTGAGCGTGAGGCTACTTGGGAGCTTGAGGAGCTGATGCGGCAGAAATATCCTGAACTTTTCGTTTTGGGTGAGTTTTGTTGATTCATTAATTTTTCTTTTGTCGTTTCGATAGAAGCGTAGGAATTCGAGGTTGAATTCTTTTTAAGGGGGGTAGAGTGTGATACCCAATTTTCAAAAAAAAGAAGAGAAATTGAAGTTTACTCCTTTTTTCTGTGTTTTCTCTTGCGGGTTCCGTGCTATGGGAGGTTTGGAATTTTAGGAGGTCAACATCCGTAAAACTATAAAATGTATGTTTGATGTGTGCGCGGGGGTCGGGAACTCTGGTGTAGGAATGGTCTTGAGCCGTTGATCACGATCCGGCGGTGGGAAGCCCACTTCCCCCCCCCCCCCCCGCCAAAACCCTAGGCACCCCCTCTCTTAAGGCCCCTTATGGGCAGCCGCCCCCCTTCCCTCCTTTGGCCACCCCCCTCATCTTCCCTCTTCTCTCTTCCCCAAGTGCTGCAGCCGCCCCCCCATTCTCAAGTTTTTTGTAGCAGCCATCCCTCTAACCCTAGCCGCCACCCCCCTATCTCCTCTTCTCCAAGTGTCGTCCTTCCTCGTCGGATCTTCTTCATGTGGGTGCAAGTTTCAAGTGGAGAATTGGTGGGATGTTGGAAGGAGGAAAAAGGTGGAACTCAAGGTGATCTTGAGGTTATCTATGTTTTTGCGCTGAAATTCAATTGATTATATGTTTACCTATGCGAATCGGTAGAGGTGCTGTCCAGAATTTTTGTGGGTGGGCGAACAACAGCAGCTCTAGTAGTTTCTGTGAATTTTTTCGTGGGTAATTAGTGGGAATCAGTGGGAGAATCATGTATATCTTTGTCATACCTGCCAACGAGTACTTATGCGCTCGATTCAGAGTTATATTTTAGGAGATATCGCTGTTTGAATCTGAGTAGGTTGCTGTCCAAAAACAGATTGCAGGGTTTATATTGTAGACTGTTTTGGGCTAATTAGGGGTTGGAATTTAATTATCATTTGTATACAAAATTTGTGGGGAATTTTATATAGACACTTCTGGAGTTTTTGTTTGCTACCACTGCTGTCATAATTTTAAAGATATGAAATTGACAAGCAGCGCCGCTGTAGTTGGCGGGTGATGGGGGTGATAAGTCGCTTGTGACGGGTTTGGAATTGTGCGTAGGTGCGGCGTCGTTTATGAGCATTTGTTATGTGAATTTGTGCACTAAGTGGTGTGTCAAAAACAGGTGGTGGACTTCCGGATCGCACTTAGGGCTTTGTCCAAATTCCCCAGTGAAGGCAAATAAAATAGTGATGGTTATCTCGTCGGTCGATTAATGTGTCTTATACTTGATTATATTTATGCCATTTATGTTCGTACTCATATTTCTGGTTGGGTACCATCATTTGAAGATATCCATGTTCTATTGATTACATATGTTGAGGGTGTGGTTTGATCAAGTTACCCATGTTGTTTATTATTTGGAATGCGTGGAAGTATATGTTTAACACATGTTATTTAGGGTGGACTCATGTTGTTGACATGCATAGTGCATTCATCATCCTTTGCATGGAAGTTTCATCGCGATCTTATGGTCCGACCGTACTGGTACAATAAGCATCATACGTTGCCCGAGAAGGGGTATGATGCAGCTTCATATCCTTAGAGGTATGAAGGTAGAAGTCATTACTGCATCTGTAGCCATGTGCATTCATGGGTGAAGTGTAGAACCTGTTATGGTGGTGTGGATATTGTGGATCTTTACTTTGTGATTCATTTTGGAACTAAGTAATTGGTTACTTGTTTACTTGCTGCAATTTAATATTCAAGAGGGAAATTGTGAACTACGTGGTTGTTTAAGCATGACCTGTTTACATTGTACAGTTGTTGTTTGATCTTTTTACTTGCTGAGATGTGTCATCTCACTCTTGCATTATTTGATGCAGGCACTTGATCCTTGCTTTTGGGAAAGAAGGAAGTAGCAGCACGACAACTACACCCTTAAATAAATGTACCACTGCTTAGTAATGATGTTAAACATGGGTTCAAGTCTAGGGTGTTTTTATGTTCTAGCCTTCATGGTAGTCGAATTTGCTTTTGGGTTGGCTGGATCCCCTTTCCTTTTATTTGGTCATGAATATTCATTACTACCTTTGCATTCTGATTATACCATGTGGATTATCTTTCTTTTACATTCTGTATAAACTTTATGTTCCTCTCATTATGCTACTTTCAAGGGAGGTGCTGCTGGATTTTGCTTTACTTTCTGTCTCTATTTCTTTTCTTATGTTGTTTATGTTTTGTGGGAAGGGTATTTGGTTACATTCATTGTGTGGGAGCAATGGGGTGTTACACCTAGAAAATTTGGTCTTATATTTTTAGCATTTTTCTAGAATTTTGTATGATTTCTCTAATCCTGGCAGAAAAAGAAAAAGAGAAATGGTGAACAGTGGTGGGCTGAAACTGGCCCAAGTCGGCCCACACACAGGTGAAAGCGCGCCCGTGGTGTCAGGTTTACACAGAGGACCCTGGTTAATCGAAAAACCCTTAATGAGTCCTTAGCACTATTCACACGTGTCTCTGACATTTACACTAAGGCCCTCCGTTTTCTGTTTCTTCTCCAAAACGAACCCTGGCAACGGCGCGCTCGCCACCGGCCATCTTGTGGCCCAGACCAGCCATGACCGGCGTCGACTGCCTAAATTAACTTATGGGTTAACGTTACTGACACAAGGCGAACCTAGAACAAGCCTCAATTGAAATAATCCTGGCCTAGATTCACTCGACCACGGTGACGGCGAACACCGCATACAAATCAAGGTGTTTCGGTCAATTGAGTGTGGTCAAGCACAATGGGTTGAGCCGATGAGTATCACAAGCAAGTGTGGGTGCTAAAACATGGCCAAGGAGAGCGAGGGCGGACCTGGAGACGGCTGGCCACGACGCGACGTCTCAAGGTGGCGCGGACAACAGATTTGGGGGAAGAACAAAATTCTCCGACTATGGTGGCTAATCGAGGGCAGGGGTGGATGCTCTGGCTTTGTGACAACCTTGCAGAGCTAGCGGCACCATCAATTTATAGTGTCTGAGGGCGGTGGCTCCGAATATTGAAAGGGGGAGACCGGTGATCGAAGAGAGGGGTGAGTCACCGGCACGAACTACCGTGGCGTTCACCGGGGCAACGTCTTAGGCGATGGACAGACCACCTACGGCTATCTACTGTGACGTGGTAACTCTTCTAAGCACGTGCCGTGGCTACGAAAGATGGCAAACTCCGGCAAGGACACCTCAGTCAATCGTCGGGCAAGTGGCACGGTGAATAGTCCGGTGATAAGGCTCCAATCCTTCCTGGCGTTGAGATCTTTCACCACCAGCCGTTATTCGCAAACTAGGGCGCACGCATCATGACGATCGGCATCAATCACGGCGTAAGGTCACCGGCGGCGAGATACAGCGAATCAGAAGATCTTTTTGCTACTATACCATCAGGGTCTTCTTCAGTTGTTCTGACAGAGCATCTTCAGAGGTGTTTTTCTTCAATTTTTGCGTGACATGTTACCAACCGGATTACAACGAAGTATTAACCTATATATAGGCTCCAATTCGATTATAGGGACTTTGGTCATCCGCTCACTCGATCAAGCTCAAATCGGCTTTAAAACTCGTCAGAGTTCACTGTTAGCCATGTTTCAGTCTTCTGACTCGACTGACAGCCAGACTTTCTGCCCTTTATACTCCAATTTTTGTATAACATCAAGGCTTAGTCACTTAAGCAAAGTTATGCCCCTATAGTAGCTCTATAATCTTGATGTGTTGACCTAGGGCAAATTCTTTATGAATTGAGAGATATAGAGCTCCAAAGTTGACCCTATGCACTGAATTTCAGACTTAGGCATATATGGTTTATGGGGTGCTTTTTGCAAATAGGCCCAAATTCCACTATTCAACTTGCAAATTCTCCAATATGAAAGATAGTTGGTTTAAGGTGCTCTTTTACTTTGATATTTGCTCTTTGGTCCAAAAGTGCGTAGAATTTACAATTACCCCCCTAGGGTTCCAATTTAGTGTTTTCCAGGGGTCTTTTTAGGGTTTTGAGTTCTCTAGGGTTTTTTGCGCCACTAAAGTCCATCACATGTGATACCTTGTGAACGTTTCTCGTGTCTTATGAGATTTTTACTCATTTAAGCTTCACTTTCACCTATAAGCCCTAATTCAGGGTTGAATTCTCTACCCTAGGGTTAATCACACTTCAAGCCACATCACCACAACTTATTTGAATTTTTTCCTAGTAAATGCATTCTAGGTGTAACAAGCAACATGAAATGTCAATGAACATGATGTTATGCTCGGTGTTACAAAGGTCGACTCTAACGGATGAACAGTTCAACACAGTATCGCGACAGAAGTTAGAGCAGGAAGTCAAAGGGGCACCAGACTGTCTGGTGCCGCAAGAGGATAAAGCTCCAACTGTCAACTTCACTCCGAACCCTAACAGTTGGGTGACATGGTGGGGCACCAGACAGTGCACAGTGCCTGTCCGGTAAAACAAGGTTCTTTGGAACTGAACCTCGGTAAAACAAATCACCGTGTCATTTGCCTTGATTCTTGTTTGATTTGTTTCCCCTCTCTTTGCGACTTGAATTTAATTCTAACGCTAACCCCCGACCTTAGTGCTTGCTTAATGTTGGGGCGAAGGTGAAGATGCTACCCTCTGCTCCAGCCTTCATCTATCTCGCTGCGCCGACAGGAAGCAGAACGACCGACGAGGTCCACCCTTCGTCTTCTACACTACAAGACGAAGGCCTACAACGATGTCGCCCCATCCCACGTCCTCACTCCACCTGGAGGCCCGCGTGGGATTCGGCCCGTTATAACGGGCCCCGCATGGATAAGTGTGTTACGGGCCCGATTTGTAATAGCTTTTCTGTAATGACAGTCTGTAACCCTCCTTTACAGGAATATTCTGGGGATAGCCCAGGTGCCTGAGGGTACATGCGTCCTTACATTGAGACGTTGGGCACTCAGGCACCTATAAATACCCTCGTAAAGTGCCCTTGCGAGGCTAGATTAACAGAGCAATTGCCGCCTCGAGTTAAACCGTGTTCACATCTCTCTCACTCCCCTATTGGAATCAACTTGCATGGGAGCGCAAGTTCCAACATTGGCACCCACCGTGGGGTATTTAAGAGACAGCGCAACGATCAACACACTCCAGAAGGCACCCTCCGCACCTGCAGCTCCGAAGGACAGCCACAAGCGCCACCCCTAGGCTTCGCACCACCAGAGGGCGAGGACGCAACAGAGGACGGCGAGGTCCTCGGCGTCTCTGCAGAAGAACAGCTACAGCTACGGCCCCTGCGCCTCAAAAACCGTAACCTCTAGAAGCAGAAGGAAATCCTCGAGGCCAAGCGCCAACGTGTCTCTACGCAGGCCAAGGTGCGCCAAATGATACGAGATGAGGAGCAGAGGGCTCAAGAGCTTGAGCAGGAGATTGCGCTCATGCAGCGCGAAGGCCAACATGATCTGCAGCACGGCCCGCCCCTCTAGCAGCGCGCGCCAGTTGGAGACCTATTTTTTCCTCAGCGCGGACCCTTCATCCCGCACGTCGTAGCTTTCCAAGGCATCAATTACCTTGATGAGCGGAGCCCCCTGGCGCCGCAACTGCAGGTGTCACCATGGCCCACCAACTTCAGGGTAGGGACCTACCCCAAGTATAATGGCAGCACCGACCCAGCACAGTACATCATGAGCTATCAAGTCATTGTTGCATCATCCGGAGGGGACGACGCCACGATGGCCAAGTCCTTCATCATCGCCCTCGAGGGTCCGGCCCTAACCTGGTACATGTGGTTGCCCCCGTTGTCCATTGACTCCTGGAGAAGTCTCCGGGACAAATTTCTGCTCAACTTCCAAGGGTATCGCCCAGACACCGATGCCTTGGCCGAATTGTCACTCTGCAAGCAGCTAGAGAGAAAAACTCTGCGGGAGTACTACCGCAAGTTTCTGACTCTCAAGTCACAACTGCCTTCGGTTGATGACCAAATCGCCATTCACTACGCCATCAGCGGCCTTTGGGCTGGCGTCCTTTACAGCCACTGCATCAGGGATCCACCCAAGAACCTCCAGGAGATGTATTAGCTGTTCAAAAAATATGCCAGATCCGAAGAGCTCCACCAACGCAAGGTCGAGTCCTAGAGGAAACCCAAGAACCCTCTGCAGTCCAGCCGAACGTGGACAAGACCTTCGCAGTCAGACTCCGGTCGGGGCAGCCACAATCAGCAGCAGGTACATAACATTGCCAACCAGCACCCCGCTGGTGAGGCCCCTCGCTGCCAAGATTATCCCCCCAGGGCCACGGCAATGGGACTCGTGGTCAGGGTCGAGAACGGGCGCAACAGTCGCGCCGATTTTACTGCTTGTTTCACGGCGAAGACTGTGCGCACTCAACAAGGGACTGCTCGGAAACGAAGGCCACTAGGGACAGGATGTCTTAGGCGCAACCAGCCGACAACCCAAGAGTTGTCGCGCACACATATCAACAACTCCCACAACCATACAACATCCACCTAACCACGCATACCAACACCACCAGGAGGTACAAATCGTACCTCCCCCACTCCCACCTCCACACCCGCAACAGCCAAACATCCACCACCCAAACCACCCCCAAGCACCAAAACAAGAAGACTTCGCTGATCAGCCGTATCGCGGAGTCATTCACATGATCACTAGGGGGTCTAGCGTCGACTTCGACACGAAGCGACAGAAGAGGGACCACTACCGCAGCGTCAACCACATCGCCGTCACCGGTCCAGTCGTGTAGACAAAGTGGTCCCATGTGCCATTGACCTTCGATGCCAGAGATGTCGACCTGCGCAGCGCACCCCACATCGACGCCATGGTCATCAACTGCAGCGTGGCAGACTGGGACCTACACAAAGTCTTAGTTGACAACAGCAGCCAGGCGGACATCATTTTCCTCCACGCCTTCAACCGCATGGGCATCAGCCACAGCTTGCTGAAACCTTCGAACAACCACTTATATGGCTTCGGCGGCAAGGGCACCTTCCCTATGGGCAAAATAGAGCTATCCTTGTCCTTCGGTGTAGCACCCAATGCACGAAGTGAGCAGGTCACTTTCGACATCGTCGACATGGTGTACCCGTACAACGCCATAATGGGTCGGGGCTCCATCAACAAGTTTGAGGCAGCCATTCACGGACTTTACCTGTGCATGAAAATCCCGGGCCCGCAAGGTGCGATCATAGTACATGGCAACCAGCAGGCTGCGCGCAACATAGAAAGAGACTTCGTTCCAGGGCAACGGAACGTACACTGCCTCACGGCGCAACGCGAGGTCCCCGAGGCTACCCGCCCAACCGCCAATGAGCATGAAAAGGCACAGCTGCAGAGCAACGATGGGACGAAGACAGTTCCCCTTGACCAGGCAACACCCAAGCAAATGGTCATCATAAGCGAAGACCTTACTTCGCATGACGAGGAGAGACTCATCTCCTATCTTTCCAAAAATAAGGACGTCTTCGCCTGGTCCGCCCTCGACCTGGTCGGAGTCTGTCGCAC
Organism: Zea luxurians; assembly: GCA_029449295.1. Taxonomy (NCBI): domain Eukaryota; kingdom Viridiplantae; phylum Streptophyta; class Magnoliopsida; order Poales; family Poaceae; genus Zea; species Zea luxurians. The sequence goes on along the minus strand of JAOPSE010000350.1, from coordinate 386,576 downwards.
CATTATTGAGCACAGCATGGGCATCGACCCTTCGGTGAGGCCGAAGAAGCAGAGGCTGCGCAAAATGTCTAATGAGAAGACAGAAGCCACCAAGGCCGAGGTACACCGCCTGCTTGAGGCCAATTTCATCGAACCAGTCGCCTACGCTACGTGGCTCGCCAACGTAATCATGGTGCAAAAGAAGAGCGGCAAGTGGCGGATGTGCATTGATTTCACCAGCCTCAACAAGGCCTGCCCCAAGGATAATTTCCCCCTGCCTCGGATCGACAAGATCGTCGATAGCGTGACCGGGTGCGAAGTCATGTCACTCCTTGACTGCTTCTCCGGCTATCACCAGATATATATGAAGGAGGAAGACAAGGCCAGCACCAGTTTCATAACACCCTTCGGCACGTACTGCTTCATCAGAATGCCGGAGGGACTAAAGAACGCTGGGTCGTAAGTAGGACATAATGGGTCAGAAGACACTTGCCTTCATGAGGCTGCTGCTTAGGGAAATCTCCTGCAACACTCTCGAGAACCATGGACAGCTCGTTGTCTACGCAAAGCAATCATTCATTCAACACACTTGGGGAATAACAAAAGAATAGTACACCAAACATATGCAACAGAGTAAACACACGTGTAATAGAAAGGTAAAGACACACATGTGCATACTAAGTTTGTGGGTTGGTCACTATACCAAGTGGTCTATTGTTCTCTAACTAAGTCTATCTTAGTGAACTGCTTACTCAAATAAAGTTAGTTAAGGGATGGAACTACACATTAACTAGAGTTGTGTCTATAGAGTTAAGCACTTGAACATTCATTAGGGGCTTTTATCTTTATTTTATTTCTAATAAAGTTTCTATAGCATCAACTCTAACATAGAAACCAACTATAAAATTGAGTATGGAAATAGTCAATGAACACAATTTTCATAGATAGAAAATAACATAATGAGCATTTTGCAATTTGAACATCCAATTTGGAGTTCATATTACAAAGTTATGAATTTTGGAATTTTTAGGATTCAAAAACCCAAATTTGACACATTTTTGTGATTAAATTAAAGTCCTAGGGTCTCTCTACAAGAAACCAGGGACTCAGGTGAAAGAAACCGGGATGACAGGTTGATTCCCGAGAAGCTGAGGATTTCTTTAACTAAAAGACCACGCGAAGGGGTATCAGGAGTCCTCGGCCATCAGATCTCACATCAATGGCCGAGAACAGATCCCGCTGGCGAGTGCGCGGGCACGGGTGCGAGCGTGCAACTGACAGGTGGGCTCGGGTGGTCAGGGGCTTAGGGTTAGCAGGTGGGGCTGACTGGCCGAGCCTAGCGGTAGGGGCATAGGATTTGGGAAGATTTTGGGCAGTTGAATCTTAAGTGGAGGGTGGCTCAGGAGCATCGGAGGGTGGCGGTCCACGATGAGGTGGCTCAGTGGCGGCGTAACCTCACTCCGGTGAGAAATCACACACAACCGAGAGCAGGGAATGGAAAAATAGAGTGCGGAGGAGGTTGGTTACCTCAAGGGAAGTCTCTGGGACCCTTGCATAGCGACAGAGGCACGACGAGAGCTTGGGTCGATGGCGGCGATGCTGCGGCCACGCGGGAGAAGTCCGGTGAGCGTGGACAGAGGGAACCAGATGGAGAGGAAGCGAATTGAGGTGCTTCCTAAGCTATGGACGTCGAGGCAAAACTCACCGATGCAATGGACACAATGGGGCCTCAACGTCGACAACGGAACGAGCGTGCGACCACGTCGGACAGCGGCTGTCCTTCTGAAAGTCGGAAAGAGAGGGGAAAACAAATCAAATAAGAATCAAGGCGAATGACATGATGATTTGTTTTACCAAGGTTTGGTTCCAAAGAACCTAGTCCCCGTTGAGGAGGTCACAAAGACCGGGTCTATTTCAACCCTTTCCCTCTCTCAAACAGTCACTTAGACCGAGTGAGCCTTCTTCCTTAATCTCACGGGTCACTAAGACCCCGCAAGGGCCACCACACACTTGGTGTTTCTTGCCTCGCTTACAAAGCACTAGAGAATAAGAATGGGAAAAGAAGAAAGGCGATCCAAGCGACAAGAGCACAAATAAACACAAAAATCTCTCTCTCACAAGCCACTAAGTGTTTGGAATGGATTTGGGACTCGGAGTATTGTGTCTTGGAATGAATGCTAGAGCTCTTGTATTGAATGTGATCTTCAGAAAACTTGGATAGCAAATGTTGTGGTGGTTGGGGGTATTTATAGCCCCCAACCACTTGGGTAGCCGTTGGGGAGGCTGCTGTCGATGGGCGCACCGGACAGTCCGGTGCGCCACTGGACAGGATCCCATTTTCCACAATTTCCCAGATACTAGGATGGAGAGAAAACAGATGACTACGCATTTTATGACTCCAAAATGAGTAATCCTCTCCATCAAAGTGTGGGGGTTTTCCAAGAGGAATAGAAAGCAAATGAGCATTTGAGTTGTAGGGAATGCGAGAGTAATCAAAAGAATAATTTTGATTAACCGTTTTCTTTTTCGGTGACGAGTCGTTGTCGTTGTCATCTCTTGGTGAAGAAGAGGAGGCATCGCTGTCGTAGTAGATGATCTTCTTGATGCGCCTCTCCTTCTTCTTGAGACTCGAGCCTGAGTTAGTGGGCTTGTCATCTCTTGGCTCGTTGAAGATGGACTCCTTCTCTTTGTCATTGACCACCATCCCCTTTCCCTTAGGATCCATCACTTCGGGCGATTTGTCCCTTATGTGAAGAGTACGGCTCCGATACCAATTGAGAGCACCTAGAGGGGGGTGAATAGGTGATCCTGTAAAAATCAAACACTAATAGCCACAAAATTAGTTATAAGTGTTAGAACGGCTAAGTAGCTTGAAGCGAGTTCTTGTGAACACAAACAATCATAGAGAGAGCAACACAAGACATGCGATTTTTATCCCGTGGTTCGGCCAAGTAACACTTGTCTACTTCCACGTTGTGGCGTCCCAATGGACGAGGGTTGCACTCAACCCCTTTCAAGTGATCCGATGATCAACTTGAATACCATGGTTTTTCCTTTAGATGATTGTTACCATTTGTGAGGAATCTCCAAAAATTAGAGTCTCTCGCCCTTACAACAAAGATCACAATGAAGGCAAAGAGTAAGGTTGGGAGAAGCAACACACACAAGACTCGAATACGCAACACACCCATGCACATAAGTGAAGACTCGAGCTCAAATGACAACACAGGGAGTTCTTGACTCGAATAGAGCTCAAATCTCTAACACAACAAAGTGAATGCGCGGAAGCAGAGTCTAGATGCCTTAGAATACTTAGTGAATGCTTGGGTGACTCCTCCATGCGCCTAGGGGTCCCTTTTATAACCCCAAGGCAGCTAGGAGCCATTGGAGGCCAACTTGGAAGGCCAAACTTGCCTTCTATCGGGTGGTGCACCGAAAAGTCCGGTGCACCGCCGGACAGTCCCTGTAGCTGTCCGATGCGTGGTCTCCTTCCATTTCTAGTGCATCCGACCATTGGTCCTCGGTGTCGGTTGGCGCACCAGACACTGTCCGGTGCACACCGGATAGTCCGGTGTGCCCAACCGACCGTTGGCGCGACCACGTGTCACACAAAGATTGTGCGGCCGATAGTTGGCGCAGGCGACCGTTGGCTCACCGGACAGTCCGGTGCACCACCGGAGATTCTGGTGAATTATAGCCGTACGTCGCTGATCCTTTTCCTGAGAGCGATGAGTTCGCCACGGACGACTCACCGGACAGTCCGATGCACCACCAGACAGTCCGGTGAATTATAGCCGTACGCCGCTGATCCTTTTCCCTAGAGCGACGAGTTCGCCGCGGACGACTCACCGGACAGTCCGGTGCACCACCGGACAGTCCGGTGAATTATAGCCGTACGCCGTCATCGAGTCCCGAGAGTAGCCTTTTCACGCGGACCAGCCTGGCGCACCGGACACTGTCCGGTGCACCACCGGACAATCTGGTGTGCCAAGTCGAGCTGAAGTTGGCTGCACACAGCCACCTCTTTTTCCAATTCTTTTCTCACTGATTCTAGCACTTTAGACAAAACACATTAGTACTCAAAACAATGTACTAAGTCTAGAAACGTACCTTTCTCTTTGATTTGCACTTTTCTCTTTACTTGGCACATGAGAACTTAATTAAACGTGTTGCGCACTTAATCACCAAAATATTATTGAAATTGCCCAAAGGCACATTTCCCTTTCACATAGTCGCGGGGCATACCTAGACCAATGGGAGGCTACCTACCTGGTGCGTTGTCTGGATGATGATCTCTGAGGTGCAGAGGCCTACTCAGAGCACTACTCTATCTCTGAATGGGATACTGTCGAGGCAGCCATGCAGGATACTACACGCGCGTGCACTTTCACAGTATTGTTTGTTGTTTAGTGGGGTGGCTGACGGTCTCGACATGAAGTACTACTGAAAGGCAAATGAGCTTAAAACATTTCCTATAATCGATTTTGGTGTTTGACGTCCATCACAAACCATGTGGACTAACTAGTTTGCTTAGATGTCATTTAACTCAGGTGCATAAGGTTCAACATAAACCAAGAAAGAAATTAAGTTAGGGACTCAACTATGTTTGGAGCAAGAGTTGGAAAGGTGCTGCCAGTGGCGCACCGGACAGTGTCCAGTGTGCACCAGACGCTGTCCGGTGCTCTAGGCCGAGCACCACTCAAACAGGCCACTCTCGGGTTTTCCAAGGATGCGCTCCGCTATAATTCACCGCACTGTCCGGTGTGCACCGAACATGTCCGGTGAGCCAACGGAGCAACGGTAACCTGAGCTCAACGGTCGAGTGCGTGTACAGTAAAAGCGCACAGTGCAGAACTCAGATGTCAGGCTGCAAAGTCAGAATGCACCGGACATGTTCAGGGTGCCACCGGACTATCTGGTGCAGCTGCATGACAAAGGACTCCAACGGTCAACCGCTCCATACCCCAATGGGTCACTAACGTGGCACGCACCGAACACTGAACAGTGTCCTGTCCGGTGCACCACCGAACTGTCCGTTGCGCCATGGACAGCAACGGCTAGAATAGTTGTTGGGGCTATAAATACCACCCAACCACCTCCATTCAAGCCATCCAAGTTTTCTGAACTTCACATTCATTGCAAGAGCAAAAGACTACACTCCAAGACACATTCAATAGATCAAATCCTCTCCAAGGATCCAAATCAACTCAATTGCTTAGTGACTTGAGAGAGGGTGTTTTGTGTTATTTTGTTGCTCTTGTTGCTTGGATTGCTTTCTCCTTTCTATTCTCATTCTTCAAAGTGCTTTGTAAAGCTAGCAAGAGACACCTAAGTGTGTGGTGATCCTTGCAGGGTTTAGTGACCCAAGTGATTAAGGAGAAGCGTCGACCGGTCTGTGTGACCGATTGAGAGAGGGAAAGGGTTGGAATAGACCCGGCCTTTGTGGCCTCCTCAACGGGGACTAGGTTCATTGGAACCGAACCTCGGAAAATAAATCACCGCGTTCATTTGTGTTGATTACCACTTAATTTGTTTCCCCTCTTTCCTCTCTCTAAAGTTCCCTTGCTCATACACATTTGAGTTGGCTCCTAAAGTTATCCACATTGATTGAGCAACTCAAAGCAAGGAGAACTATCTTTCGAACTCTGATTTAATTCTAACGCTAACCCCGGCCTTAGTGCGTGTTTAAAGTTTATAAATTTCAGGTTTTGTCTATTCATCTCCCCTCTAGGCGTATTTCAATAGGTATCAGAGCTAGTGCTTCATTAAGAGTCTAACAAACTCGAAGTGATGTCTGGAGATCACGCCAAGAGGGAGATTGTCACCAGCCACAAGGCCATAGGCTCGAGAAGGACTCTATCAAGGTAGTCCGGCGACAAATACAAAGAGGAATCCTCTTCCTCCATCAAGTCACATAGGAAGGGTGACAAAAAGAAAAAGAAAATGAAGAAGGTGGTCTACTACGAGACCGACTCTTCATCACCTTCCACATCTGGCACCGAGTCTACAACTTCGAAGCACCAGGAGTGTAAGAAGTATAGTAAGATGCCTCTTCGCTATCTTCACATTCCTAAACACGCTCCTCTACTTTCGGTACCCCTAGGCAAACCACCATATTTTGATGGTGAAGATTATTGTATGTGGAGTGATAAAATGAGGCACAATCTAACCTCACTCCACGAAAGCATTTGGGATATTGTTGAGTTTGGAGCGCATGCACCATAGGTGGGCAATGAGGACTACGACTCAGATGAGGCCGCCCAAATTAGGCATTTTAACTCCCAAGCAACTTCTATACTCCTTGCCTCCTTGTGTTGAGAGGAGTATAATAAGGTGTAAGGGTTTAAAAATGCCAAAGAAATTTGGGATGTCCTCAAGACGGTGCACGAAGGGGACGAGGTGACCAAGATCACGAAGCGCGAGACGATCGAGGGAGAACTCGGTCGATTCGTCCTCAACAAAGGAGAGGAGCCATAAGCAATGTACAACCGGCTCAAGATGATGGTCAACCAAGTGCGCAACCTTAGGAGCACTAAATGGGATGACCATGAAATGGTCAAGGTTATTCTAAGATGTCTTGTTTTTCGTAATCCTACTCAAGTACAACTAATCCATGGAGATCCTAGATACAAACAAATGTCCCCTGAGGAGGTTATTGGCAAGTTTGTGAGCTTTGAACTTATGATCAAAGACTCCAAACACATTGTCAACTTGGAGGAAGGCGCCACCTCCACACCCGAGGTGCAACCCGTTGCATTCAAGGCAACGGAAGAAAAGAAGGAAGAGTCTACACCAAGTAGATTTCCAATTGACGCCTCCAAGCTTGACAATGAGGAGATGACTCTTATCATCAAGAGCTTTCGAAAAATCCTTAAGCAAAGGAAGGGGAAGGACTACAAACCCCATTCCAAGAGGGTGTACTACAGGTGTGGTAAGTCCAGTCACTTTATTGATAAATGTCCATATACAAGTGACAGTGACAGGGACAACAACAAGAAAGGGAAGAAGAAGATGGAGAAGAAGAGGTATTACAAGAAGAAGGGTGGCGCGGCGCACATGGGACGGGAATGGGACTCCGACGAGAGCTCCACCGACTCCTCCTCCGATGAGGACGCCGCCAACATCGCCATCAACAAAGGGCTTCTCTTCCCCAACGTCGGCCACAAATGCCTAATGGCTGAGGACGGCAAGAAGGAGGTACATTCTAGAGATACCTCTAAATATACTACATCCAATGATGAGGGTAGCTCTAGTGATGATAATGATGATTTAACTTCTCTTTTTGCTAACCTTATTAAGGGTCAAAAGAAAAAGATAAATGAATTGATAGAATCCATTAACGAGAAGGATGATCTCTTGGAATGCCAAGAGGACTTGCTCGTTAAGGAAAATAAAAAATTTGTTAAATTGAAAAATGCTTATGCTCTAGAGGTAGAAAAATGTGAAAATTTATCTAAAGAGCTTAATATGTACTATGATTCAATTTCTTGTCTTAGAATTGAGAATGATAATTTGACTACTAAGATTGAAGAATTGAATGTTTGCAAATCCTCTACATCTACTGTTGATGATTACCTTGCCATGATTAAAAAACAAAAAGATCACATAGCTACATTAAATGCTAAAATTGTCGAGCATGAATTAGAAAATGAAAAATGTAAATTCGCTCGAAGCATGCTTCATAATGGGAGACGCCCTGGCATTAAGGATGTCATTGGCTTCCAACAAGGGAGCCAAAGCAACATCAAGCTTAATGCCCCTAAGAACAAATAGTCAAATTTTGTTAAGGGTAAGGCTCCCATGGTTCAGGATAGAGAGGGTTACATTTTATATCCTAAGAACTATCCTAAACATAAGATAAGGAGAATTCATGCTAGAAAACCTCATTCTGTTTCTCATCATGCTTACATGTATAGTAATGAGACATCTTGCTCTAGGCATTCAACTAACATCAAAATGCCTAAAAAGAAAATTCATAAAGCATCAAATAAACATTGCATTTCATTTAAGACTTTTGATGTGTCTTTTGTGCTAACTAACAAATCAGGCAAAGTAGTTGCCAAATCTGTTGGGGGCAAACACAAGAGTCCCAAGACTTGTGTTTGGGTACCCAAGGTGCTTGTTTCTAATGTCAAAGGACCAAAGACCATTTGGGTACCTAAGAACAAGGCCTAAATTTGTTTTGTAGGTCTATGCATCCGGTGGATCAAGTTGGATAATCGATAGCGGGTGCACAAACCACATGACATGGGAGAAAAGAATGTTCTCCTCTTATGAGAAAAATGAAGATCCCCAAAGAGCCATTACATTTGGGGATGGAAATTAGGGTTTGGTCAAAGGTTTGGGTAAAATTGCTATATCTCCTGACCATTCCACTTCTAATGTTTTTCTTGTAGATTGTTTAGATTACAATTTGCTTTCTGTTTCTCAATTATGCAAAATGGGCTACAACTGTCTCTTTACTGATGTTGGTGTTACTGTCTTCAGAAGAAGTGATGATTCAATAGCATTTAAGGGAGTGTTAGATGGTCAGCTATACTTAGTTGATTTTAATGATAACAAGGCTAAACTAGACACTTGCTTAATTGCTAAGACTAATATGGGTTGGCTCTGGCATCGCCGACTTGCCCATATTGGGATGAAGAATCTTCACAAGCTTCTAAAGGGAGAACACATTTTAGGACTAACAAATGTTCATTTTGAGAAAGACAGGATTTGTAGCGCATGTCAAGCAGGAAAGCAGGTTGGAGCTCATCATCCACACAAGAACATCATGACGACCGACAAGCCGCTTGAGCTACTCCACATGGACCTATTCGGCCCGATCGCTTATATAAGCATCGACGGGAGTAAGTATTGTCTTGTTATTGTGGATGACTATTCTCGCTTCACTTGGGTATTCTTTTTGAAGGAAAAATCTCAAACCCAAGAAACCTTGAAGAGATTCTTAAGACGGGTTCAAAATGAGTTCAGATTAAGAATTAAAAAGATTAGAAGCGACAATGGAACAAAGTTCAAGAACTCTCAAATTGAAGGATTTCTTATGGAGGAGGGCATCAAGCATGAGTTCTCTTCTTTCTACACACCTCAGCAAAATGGTGTAGTGGAGAGGAAGAATAGAACTCTATTGGACATGGCAAGGACCATGCTTGATGAGTACAAGACACCGGATCGGTTTTGGGCAGAGGCGATTAACACCGCATGCTACTCCATCAACCAACTCTACCTTCACCGAATTCTCAAGAAAACATCGTATGAACTCCTCACTGGTAAAAAGCCCAATGTTTCTTATTTTAGAGTCTTTGGGAGCAAATGCTTTATTCTCATTAAGAGAGGTAGAAATTCTAAATTTGCTCCTAAAGCAGTAGAAGGCTTTTTACTTGGTTATGACTCAAACACAAGGGCACATAGAGTCTTCAACAAGTCCACTGGATTAGTTGAAGTTTCTTGTGACATTGTGTTTGATGATACTAATGGCTCCCAAGTGGAGCAAGTTGATCTTGATGAACTAGATGGTGAAGAGGCTCCATGCATCGTGCTAAGGAACATGTCCATTGGGGATGTGTGTCCAAAAGAATCCGAAGAACCTCCACAAGCACAAGATCAAGCATCATCTTCCATACAAGCATCTCCACCAACTCAAGATGAGGAATTGACTCATGAAGAAGAGGATGAAGATCAAGACGATGAGCCACCTCAAGAAGAGGACATTGATCAAGGGAGAGATGAAGATGATCAAGACAAGAAAGATGATCAAGAAATGTGGGATCAAAGACCGCCACACCCAAGAGTCCACCAAACAATTCAAAGAGATCACCCCATCAACTCCATACTTGGTGACATTCACAAGGGGGTAACCACTAGATCTCGAGTTGCTCATTTTTGTGAACATTACTATTTTGTGTCTTCTATTGAGCCATACAGGGTAGAAGATGCACTAAGAGATCCAGATTGGGTGGTGGCAATGCAAGAGGAGCTCAACAACTTCACGAGGAATGAGGCATGGTATTTAATTCCACGTCCTAACCAAAATGTTGTAGGTACCAAGTGGGTATTCCGCAACAAACAAGATGAGCATGGTGTGGTTACTAGGAACAAATCCCGACTTGTTGCCAAGGGATATTCACAAGTCGAAGGTTTGGATTTCAATGAAACCTATGCACCCGTAGCTAGGCTTGAGTCAATTCGTATATTACTTGCCTATGCTAAGTTGTATCAAATGGACGTGCCTTCCTTAATGGTCCTATCAAGGAAGAGTTATATGTTGAGCAACCTCCCGGCTTTGAAGATAGTGAGAATCCTAATCATGTTTATAAGCTCTCAAAGGCGCTTTATGGGCTCAAGCAAGCCCCAAGAGCATGGTATGAATGCCTGCAAGACTTTCTTATCACTAATGGCTTCAAGGTTGGAAAAGCTGACCCTACTCTCTTCACTAAAACTATTACTAAAGACATGTTTATATGCCAAATTCATGTTGATGATATTATATTTGGGTCTACTAACAAGTCAACTTGTGAAGAATTTAGTAGGATTATGATACAGAAATTCGAGATGTCAATGATGGGGGAGTTGAAGTATTTTCTTGGATTTCAAATCAAGCAACTCCAAGAGGGCACCTTCATCAGCAAAACTAAGTACATTCAACAAATTCTTAAGAAGTTTGGAATGAACAATGCTAAACCCATCAAGACACCCATGGGAACAAATGGGCATCTCGACCTTGACACGGGAGGTAAATCCGCAGATCAAAAGGTATACCGGTCGATGATCGGATTTTTACTCTATTTATGTGCCTCACGACCAGATATTATGCTTTCCATATGCATGTGTGCAAGGTTCTAGGCAAATCCTAAAGAAATTCACCTTAGGTCGGTGAAAAGAATCATGAGATATTTAGTTTACACTCCTAAGTTTGGGCTTTGGTACCCCAAGGGATCTACCTCTGATTTAATTGGTTATTTCGATGCCGATTATGCTGGATGTAAAATTGACAGGAAGATCACATCAGGGACTAACAAGTTAGTTTTTGGGGAGATCCATGGTGTCTTGGGCTTCAAAGAAACAAAACTCAGTAGCTCTTTCTATCGCCGAAGCCGAGTATATTGCTGCAGGCCATTGTTGTGCACAATTACTTTGGATGAGGCAAACCCTTAGGGACTATGGCTATAAAATGAGCAAAGTCCCTCTCCTATGTGACATTGAGAGTGCAATCCGCATGGCGGATAATCCCATTGAACACAGCCGCACTAAGCACATAGACATCCGGTATCACTTTTTGAGAGACCACCAACAAAAGGGGGATATCAAAATTGTAGGATTACGGGGATGCTACACTAGCGCAAAACAAAATTTTCAACCCCATAATATCAAGAACTACTGCGGTTATAGGTCATGGAATTACCACTAGACGCGCAGAGCAGCGGAAGACGTCTCGATGTAGACGAACGCGTCGAGCAGTGTCGTGCAGTCACCGGCGTCCTTCACGTCCTCGCACGGTTCGTCCAAGTGCTCCAGATGCAGCACCTCCGAGGTATCCACACGTACAGGGAGGAAGCGCCGCGTACCGAACTGCTAGGTTCGCGACGGCGGCTTGGCGAGGGCGAGAGGTGAGCGGCGGCTGCTGGTTTGCAGGTGGCGAATTAGGTTATCCCTTAACCGCGCCCCCGCCCCTCATTATATAGGCGTTATGGTGGGCTTCTGACGCCGAGGCCCATCATTAACCCTAAAGCCCAGTCTAATTTCGGATCTAATCCGAATTAGGCTTCCTTCCCCTTAAGTGTGTGACCCTATAGGTTCACGTACAAATAGACATAGCCCGAGTACTCTTACTTGGCCCAATAATTGACAGCGGCCTCTAGCAAGACATGTCAACTCCTATGTGTACGTAAAGATCATATCAGACGAACCATTGCGACATTACGTACATGCTGTTCCCTTTGTCTCACGATATTTGGTCTGGCTCTAAGCTGACCACTCTTTCTCGATACTATGAATTGGAATCCTTTCAATGGTTAACTCTTAACCCTAGCACGGCCATGCATTTCTTGATCCAATCACTCGAGGGGCCCAGAGATATCTCTCTCACAAAGAGAGGGACAAATTCCATCTTGACTGACCATGCCTCATAGCATGCTTCCTGACAAACCGAAAACTACCTTTATAACTACCCAGTTACGGGATAGCGTTTGATAGTCCCTAAGTAAGTCAATTCACATCTTGAGAACATGCGACAATCTCAGGTCTAAGGATACAGTATTCATGTTGCAAGAAGAGAACTATATAACAATATCTCACGTTGGGTCGGTCCAGCCTCATGTCATACATGCGCCCACATTATTAGTTTAACATCTCCATGTTCATGACTTGTGAAATGTAGTCATCAACTAATACATGTGCTAGTCATCGGCTCTGACTAGGGACATCATTTAGAATAACCATATAAGTAAAGAATCTCACAAACAATTCACATAATTGCTAATCAATACAAGGTGCCTTCCATGGATATTCAATTAAGCAATATATATATCATGGATACAAAGAAATATGCTCATCTCTATGATTATCTCTAGGGCATATTTCTAACAGTCTCCCACTTGCACTAGAGTTAATCTAGAAGATATCTAATACCCATAGATCTCACGTGTGCCTCATGCTTAGGTTGTGGAAGAGGTTTTGTCAAAGGATCAGCAACATTCAAATCCGTATGTATTTTGCATATCTTTATCTCACCCCGCCTAATGAATTCCCGTATGAGGTGAAACTTCCGCAGTACGTGTTTGTTTTTCTAGTGGTTCCTTGGCTCCTTAGCTTGCGCAATAGCCCCATTGTTGTCACAGTAGAGGTTCAATGGGCTAGATGCATTAGGAAACACACCAAGCTTGATGAGGAACTTTCTTATCCAAACACCTTCCTTCGCAGATTCAGAAGCTGCAATGTACTCGGCTTCTGTTGTAGAATCAGTCACAGTCTCCTGTTTGGAACTCTTCCAACTAACAGCACCACCATTTATTGTGAACACAAAACCTGATTGCGATTTTAACTCGTCTGGGTCAGTTTGGAAGCTAGCATCGGTGTAACCAGTTACAACGAGGTCCTCCTTACCCCCATATACCAGGAACATATCTTTAGTCCTTCTTAAGTACTTAAGAATGCCTTTTACCGCTGTCCAGTGATCCTCACCTGGATCAGCCTGGTATCTACTCGTAGCACTTATAGCGTATGAAACATCTGGGCGTGTACTTATCATGGCATACATGATTGAACCAATTGTTGAGGCGTATGGTACCTTACTCATGCGCTCCCGCTCATTAGCCGTTGCAGGACATTGCATCTGGCTAAGGTGTTTACCATGTGACATAGGTATGAACCCTTTCTTGGACTGTTCCATGTTGAACCGTTTCAAAACCTTGTCAATGTACGTATCTTGACTTAATCCTATAAGCCTCTTCGACCTATCTCTATAGATCCTTATGCCCAAAATATATGCTGCTTCCCCTAAGTCCTTCATAGAAAAACTCTTTTTCAGTGAAGCCTTGACGGACTCCAGCATAGGAATGTCATTCCCAATCAATAATATGTCATCTACATACAAGATCAGAAATACAACAGCGCTCCCACTTTCCTTCTTGTAAACACAAGCTTCTTCTTCATTCTGATGAAAACCAAGCCCTTTGATCACTTCATCAAAACGAATGTTCCAACTCCGAGATGCTTGCTTCAACCCATAAATGGATTTCTGAAGTTTGCATATCTTTCCAGCATTGATCGGATCGACAAAACCCTCGGGCTGTATCATATACACGTCCTCATCTAGGTTTCCATTAAGGAAAGCTGTTTTGACATCCATCTGCCAAATCTCATAATCGAAATATGCGGCAATAGCTAGAATGATCCGAATAGATTTAAGCATCGCTACTGGCGAGAATGTCTCGTCATAGTCAACTCCTTGAACTTGTCGAAAACCCTTTGCAACAAGTCGAGCCTTATAGATGTGAACATTTCCATCCATGTCTTTCTTCTTCTTATAGATCCATTTTCATTCTATAGGTCTAACACCATCAGGCGGGTCAACCAAGTTCCAAACTTGATTTTCTCCCATGGAATCTATCTCGGATCTCATGGCGACATGCCATTTCTCGGAATCTGGGTCCATCATCGCTTCTGAATATGTTGCAGGTTCGTCGTTGTCTAACAACAACACTTCCCCATTGCCCAACAATAACACTTCTCCTCGTGCCTCGCGAAGCCTTGCTGACCTTCGTGGTTGTGGTGGTGTTTCTCTTGCCATAGACGTCTCAACTTGTTCTGCTACATTAGCATCACTTGTTGAATCTTGTCCCATTGGCTCATCCTGAACTTCTTCAAGATACACCTTTTGTTTACTTTTCTCTCTTTTGAGAAACTCTTTCTCTAAGAACACACCGTTTCAGGCGACAAACACTTTTCCCTCTGACCGGTGGTAAAAGTAATATCCTAAAGTTTCCTTTGGATATCCCACGAACATGCACTTGTCCGATTTTGGAGTGAGTTTATCCGACTGTAGTCTCTTGACGTAAACCTCACAACCCCAAATCTTCAGAAAAGACAAACTGGGAGTCTTCCCAGTCCACATCTCATATGGTGTCTTAACTACGGACTTAGACGGTACCCTATTTAGTGTGAAAGCTGCTGTTTCTAGAGCGTATCCCCAAAACGACAAAGGTAGGTCCGACTGGCTCATCATTGATCGAACCATATCCAATAAAGTCCGATTACATCGCTCAGACACGCCATTCCTCTGAGGCGTTCCAGGCGGCGTAAGCTGTGGAACAATTCCACAACTCTTTAGATGATTGCTAAACTCATGACTCAAATATTCACCACCACGATCTGATCGCAGTGCTTTAATTTTCTTGCCACGCTGATTTTCTACTTCATTCTGAAACTCTTTGAACTTTTCTAAGGATTCAGACTTGTGTTTCATTAGGTAGACATACCCATATCTACTAAAATCAACAGTGAAGGTTATGAAGTATTGGAATCCTCCCCTAGCTGTCGTACTCATTGGTCCGCACACATCAGTATGTATGAGTTCCAATAAATCTAATGTCCTCTCCGGTAAACCCGTGAAAGGCGCCTTGGTCATCTTACCAAGTAAGCAAGCTTCACATGTCTCGTATGATTCAAAATCAAACGAAGTTAAAAGCCCATCAGAATGAAGCTTCTTCATGCGATTCTCACTTATATGACCCAAACGACAGTGCCACATGTAGGTAGGACTTAAATCATTAGGCCGAGGCCTTTTAGCACTAATATTACAGATAGGTGCATCATCAAGATTTAAAATGAATAACCCATTCATAATGGATGCAAAAGCCACAAACATGCCATTCTTAGAGATCACACAACCATTGTTTTCACTCGCAAATGAATAACCATCCTTCATCAAACATGAAGGAGACATAATGTTTCGACTCATACTAGGAACTAGATAACAATTATTTAACTCCAAAATAAATCCTGATGGGAGGTGGAGTTGCATCGTCCCGATGGTCAACGCAGCAACTCTTGCATTATTGCCTACCCGGAAATCAACTTCTCCTCTTTTCACGCTTCTACTTCTTATCATTCCCTGCATCGAATTGCAAATATGGGCAACCGATCCGGTATCAAATACCCAAGAATTAATATAAGAATCAGTAAGAAAAATTTCTGTAATGTGAATAGCAAGTGTACCTGCTGCGGCTGTACCCTTACCGCCGCGATCCTTAATAGAGGCCAAGTACTGCTTGCAATTCCTTTTCCAGTGACCAAGTTCTTTGCAATAAAAGCACTCTGCATCTGCAGCTGGTCCAGCCTTGGTCTTTTGATTTGGCTTGGATACTATATCCTTTGCCTTGCCCTTCTTCTTTTGAGACTTACCCTTCTTCTTAAAGTTGGGTTTGTTTTGGACCGCCATCACATGGCCGCTGCTGCCAGCGCTTTTCTTTATGTCCCCCTCTGCTGTTTTTAGCATTCCACATAGTTCATTGAGGCCCCTCTCCGCCCCATGCATATGGTAGTTCGTGATGAAGTTTCCATAGCTGGGCGGAAGAGATGCCAAAATGAAGTCAGTGGCCAACTCTTGGCTTATTGGGAAGCCTGGCTTCTCCAACCTCTGACTGTAACCAACCATTTTGATTACGTGTGGCCCAACTGCTGCGCCTTCTGCTAGCTTGCATTCCAGAAAGGCTTTGGACACATTGAACCTTTTAGTCCTAGCCTGAGTCTGGAACATATCCTTGAGCGCCACGATCATATCGTGCACCTCATGGTTTGTCTCAAACTGCATCTGGAGCTCAGGCTCCATGCAAGCAAGCATTAGGCAACTCACTTCAAGATTAGCATCCATTGCTTTCTTGTAAGCGGTTTTAGCTGCAGCAGTTGCATTTTCACCAGGATCCTCTAGCAGTGGGGTGTCTAGAACGTCTTCCTTTTTTTTAGCCCTGAGAACAATTCTCAGGTTACGGATCCAATCCGTATAGTTTGTTCCATTTAACTTATCCTTTTCAAGAATCGATCGCAAAGTAAATGTTGGTGTGCTAGGTGCCATTTATCTACAACAAAATAATGCAAAATACTAAGACAAAAATATCCATGACAGAGTAAATCATATTAAACATTTAATAGTCTACTCCCACTAAAATCAATATCCCTCTATTGATACTTAGTGATTCAGAATCCACAACTAACAAGTCTACTAGTGAGCTTTAGCATCACCGCTAGAAGACAAGGTAGATCGGTAAGCAACTCCTTGCTAATCATATCATATATATGACTTCTGTTGTTGGGTGACATCTCTATGTCTCGGCTCCCAACCTTATGCCTCAAAGTCCTTAACCAGTAAGCTGACTTTGTTTAAGTTAACCAACCCTTTCTGCAGTTCGTATCCGATACAAACCTATCTAGTCAAGGAAAACTGGTGGCACCCTAATTTCATAGACCCACCACGAATTGTACAAGACTTATGATAGTGCAAGGTTTGGAGAGGCATTAAAGCTTAAACATTTATGAGGGATCGTCCTACTTATAACATCGCACGCAAGGACATATATGCAATATAAACAAGTAGAACAATAAGAATGGCATTCACACAACAGTTGTGATTCGGTATGGCTTGCTGTCACATGGTGATCCCCATCTCCAATAATCTGTCCATCACGATGATCTCCATCTCCATGATATAGGTATGCCATCCTCCAGGTGATGAGTCCTTCAAGACCTATCTAACATATGCTGGTAAACAAATTACATATACGCTTTGGATCATCACATGTTGACACGCAGGTCATTACATTAAATTTGGACAATACATGTGGCTCCAGCCGTATTGCCCTGGTCACGACACGCAGGTCATGAATAATTTATTAACATGCATCATATACACAATAGCCATACCGATCACAAGATGTCCTGCAAAAACAGGTTAGACAAACACGTTTCTATATGTTCGCCACTTCAGCAGATAGCCACGGTGGTCCCTGAAAACCTCACAGGATTCCATGCATCGTATGTATGGAAATTCCACTGGAAATCTCATGCGGTTGATCAAATCAACCCAAATCCGAGACTTTCGACCCGAAGAAGATTACACTCATGACGTTGATCTGTTACGTCAATCTGCTGGTTGTGTACGCAGTTAGCCCCGATGGTGATTCCAGCCGGTAGGGGCAAGTCGCGCATACAACAGAGAAGGACGAACTGATCTCTCCAGTCATATCCGATGTAATCTACTTCAACCCTTTATTACCAATTGATCTAATCAAACCGTGCATCAAGTAGATCCATCTCATGAACCTAGATCCAGACCTAAAACTACGCAGAACCTGCCTCTGATACCACTGTAGGATTACGGGGATGCTACACTAGCGCAAAACAAAATTTTCAACCCCATAATACCAAGAACTACTGCGGTTATAGGTCATGGAATTACCACTAGACGCGCAGAGCAGCGGAAGACGTCTCGATGTAGACGAACGCGTCGAGCAGTGTCGTGCAGTCGCCGGCGTCCTTCACGTCCTCGCACGGTTCGTCCAAGTGCTCCAGATGCAGCACCTCCGAGGTATCCACACGTACAGGGAGGAAGCGCCGCGTACCGAACTGCTAGGTTCGCGACAGCGGCTTGGCGAGGGCGAGAGGTGAGCGGCGGCTGCTGGTTTGCAGGTGGCGAATTAGGTTATCCCTTAACCGCGCCCCCGCCCCTCATTATATAGGCGTTATGGTGGGCTTCTAACGCCGAGGCCCATCATTAACCCTAAAGCCCAGTCTAATTTCGGATCTAATCCAAATTAGGCTTCCTTCCCCTTAAGTGTGTGACCCTATAGGTTCACGTACAAGTAGACATAGCCCGAGTACTCTTACTTGGCCCAATAATTGACAGCGGCCTCTAGCAAGACATGTCAACTCCTATGTGTACGTAAAGATCATATCAGACGAACCATTGCGACATTACGTACATGTTGTTCCCTTTGTCTCACGATATTTGGTCTGGCTCTATGCTGACCTCTCTTTCTCGATACTGTGAATTGGAATCCTTTCAATGGTTAACTCTTAACCCTAGCACGGCCATGCATTTCTTGATCCAATCACTCGAGGGGCCTAGAGATATCTCTCTCACAAAGAGAGGGACAAATTCCATCTTGACTGACCATGCCTCATAGCATGCTTCCTGACAAACCGAAAACTACCTTTATAACTACCCAGTTACGGGATAGCGTTTGATAGTCCCTAAGTAAGTCAATTCACATCTTGAGAACATGCGACAATCTCAGGTCTAAGGATACAGTATTCATGTTGCAAGAAGAGAACTATATAACAATATCTCACGTTGGGTCGGTCCAGCCTCATGTCATACATGCGCCCACATTATTAGTTTAACATCTCCATGTTCATGACTTGTGAAATGTAGTCATCAACTAATACATGTGCTAGTCATCGGCTCTGACTAGGGACATCATTTAGAATAACCATATAAGTAAAGAATCTCACAAACAATTCACATAATTGCTAATCAATACAAGGTGCCTTCCATGGATATTCAATTAAGCAATATATATATCATGGATACAAAGAAATATGCTCATCTCTATGATTATCTCTAGGGCATATTTCTAACAAAAATTGCTTGTGTTGGCACCCACAACAAACTAGCCGATATCTTTACCAAGCCACTAGATGAAAAGACTTTTAGCAAACTTAGGAATGAGCTAAATATACTTGATTCTCGGAACCTTGATTGAAACATTGCACACATAGCTCATTATATACCTTTGATCATGTCTCTTTCATTTGGTACAATTGCATATTTCTTATTCTTCTTGTGCCAAGGCTAAGACTAATGTGCTCTCAAGTGTATCTCTATGATTAGTCTTAAATTGAAAGGGAAATGGAGTATTCGGCAAAGGCAAGGCTTCCACTCCAACTCATATCCATTAATTACCAAAGGAGAAAATAGGCCCCCAAAGAGGGAGAATTCCAAGGGCTCTCAAAGTTCATCGTTTTTGGCGATTCATGCCAAAGGGGGGAGAAAGTATTAGGCCCAAAGCAAAAGGACCGCATTGTCGGTGTTTAGAGCCCGACCGCACACCCAGTGTTACCCCTTGTGGTGCTTTTGGTTAGGACGGTGCTGTCGACTGTAGCTCAATGGTTCGTGCTAGATGCACGAGAGATGGACATGCAATTTTCTACAGGTTCGGGCCACTTGGAGACGCGTAATACCCTACTTCCTGGTGTGGATCTTTATGTGGTGGGTTACAAGTGAAGTCTCCTGAATGGTGAAAAGCTAATGAGATAGGTAGATATGGTTGATGGAAATGATGGGGTACCCCCTGGACCTTATATACTCGACCTTGGAGCACTACATGCGTACATGAGGATCACGCGTCTCCTAAATAATAGTGAACCGACTGAACTGATCTTCCTACAATCTTGCCGACTTATCCCTAATCCACCCCGATATTCAAGGGCGTCGTACGCGGGAAAGTCGGGCGGTTGCTGCGAATAGTGCACGAGTCTGACGGGTTGCCTGGGCCTGAATCTGCTTCTTTCTCGGGTCGGCCCACTCCGCCAGTAGTTCTAGCCCAGCCCACGAAGGGAAAGCCTTGCGAGGTAACTGGCCCGAGGCCTCGCGAGAGGCCTTCTAGCCTTGTAGTGGACCCGGGGGATATCTGTCCCCCACAAGCCCCCATTCTTTGAGTTGATTTTGAAATAATCAGCCCAAAGATTTTAGGTCCGGCTCGTGATTTTTTGTATGACACGGTTTCTATTTTGCCGATGGGTGCACCGAAGGTGCACCCATTGGGTTTAGCCCTGAGCTTTGAGTGGATTTTGAAAATAAGCCATTCAAAGGTCTTCATCTTATGCTTTAGGAATCAACGTTTTGTCATCATCTTATGCTTTAGAAATCAGCACTTTATCTTCATGGGACTAAAAATCTATTGGGTGCACCAATGGGTGTAGCCCTCGAGTTTTGAGTGGTTTTTGAAAATAATCCATTCAAAGGTCTTCATCTTGTGCTTTATAAATCAGCATTTTGTCATCATATTATGCTTTAGAAACCAGCATTTTGTCTTCATGGGACTAAAAAATCTATTGGGTGCACCCAATGGGTGTAGCCCCCGAGCTTTGAGTGGATTTTTGGAGATAATCCATTCAAAGGTCTTCATCTTATGCTTTAGAAATCAGCACTTTGTCATCATATTATGCTTTAGAAATCAGCATTTTGTCTTCATGGGGCTAACAATCTATTGGGTGCGCCAAAGGTGCACCCAATGGGTGTAGCCCCTGATCATTGAGTGGATTTTTGGAGATAATCCATTCAATGGTCTTCATCTTATGCTTTGGAAATCAGCATTTTGTCATCATATTATGCTTTAGAAATCAGCATTTTGTCTTCATGGGACTAAAAAATCTATTGGGTGCACCGAAGGTGCAACCAATGGGTGTAGCCCCCGAGCTTTGAGTGGAGATAATCCATTCAAAGGTCTTCATTTTATGCTCTTGCGAATTCAAATGATGCTATCTGTCCACACCTTGTTAGGTCTGAAATTAATTTGATCGATGACAGATTGGACGTCTGGCTGGTTGGGGCAGATGGCTCTCAGCTAGACATCACCCTGCTCTGTGCTTCAATGCTTCTGTTGATTAGACTTGCAGTTCAGTAGCTACATTTGGACTTCCTCCCATCTCAGCCGATCTCCTCCTTTTGTCGTTGTACATTCATTGCGTATATTTTGTGGATATGACTTCTGCAGAAAATCTTTGAAAATTCTTGGCAACACACCCAATGGGTGTGCCCAAGGGGTGTCTTGGTACGCAGAGTGTTCACCACACTGTCCTAGAGTAGTAACTTGATGTGACCGCGGGGTGTAATCATATTTCCTGAGCAGTTGACCTTGGTCCAAATGGTGTCATGTGACGTGAAGCGGCGCCTGTTGCCTAACTCATTTTCAGGCGGCTTGAATTGCTTATTGAATACTTGCGACTTTTCGGCAAGCGTGGTAGGAAGTGGACGGTCACCCCCGGTCTCTATAAATAGCCTGCTTGCCCCATTGTTCTCTTCACTCATCCTTCGACCATTTGCTTTTTTCTTCTTCTTCACTCTCTCCTTCTCCAACCAACCATGGGTAGAGGCAGGAGGGGTCATGGTTGGCCTCGCCGCGCTGACGGCAAGCGCAAGCGTGCTCCAAGTCCTCCGTCGGAGGACTTCGGGGATTCGGAGTACTTGGAGGAGGCCTCCTCCGAGTCTGACCGTTCACCTGCCCTGGCTTCTCCCCTGGCATCATCTGAGGACTCAGATGACTCCATGGGGCTTCCCACCATGGCTCGGGCGTACTAGCGCTCCATTGAGCGCGCCGGGCTCGATGGATCGGATGAGTCGGGGGTCTCCTCGGATGAGGCGGACTCCTCCGAGGAGTGGAGCGGTAGCGACGGTGACGACGAGGGCGACGGCAGCAGCGACGGCGACGATGACAAGGGTGATGGCAGCGGCAATGACAGCGGCAAGGGTGACGGCGGCGATGACAACAGCGACAGCGGCAAGGGCGACGGTGACGACGGCAGCAGCGGCGGTGGCAAGGGTGACGGTGATGGCGGCGACGAGGGCGATGGCAGCGGCGGCAAGGCCAGTGGAATAATGCCACTGGTTTAAATATTAGTATTGATAGTAGTAGTAGTAGTAAGTAGCAGTAGAATTGTCGGGGACCATAATTAGGGGTACCCTCAAGGCTCCTAATTCTCAGCTGGTAACCCCCATCAGCATAAAGCTACAAAGGCCTGATGGGTGCGATTAAGTCAGGGATCAGTCCGTTCGAGGGACTCGATCACGCCTCGCCGAGCCTAGCCTCGGACAAGGGCAGCCGACCCCGGAGGATTTCCGTCTCGCCCGAGGCCCCCCTCCAGCGGCGAACATATTTCCGGCTTGCCCGAGGCCCTGTCTTCGCGAAGAAGCAACCCTGACCAAATCGCCGCACCGACCGACCAAACCGTAGGAGCATTTAATGCAAAGGTGGTCTGACACCTTTATCCTGACGCGCGCCCCCCAGCCGGCAGAGCCGAAGTGACCGCCGTCACTTCGCCGCTCCACTGACCAGCCTGACAGAAGGACAGCGCCGCCAGCGCCACTCCGACTGCGGTGCCACTTGACAGAGTGAGACTGACAGACAGTCAGGCCTGGCCGAAGGCTCCATAGGAAACTCCGCTCCGCCCGAACCAGGGCACGGACACGGGCTAAGTCCCGGAAGACGGCGAACTCCGCTCCGCCCGACCCAGGGCTCGGACACGGGATAAGACCCAGAAGACGGCGAACTCCGCTCCGCCTGACCCAGGGCTCGGACATGGGCTAAGACCCGGAAGACGGCGAACTCCGCTCCGCCCGACCTAGGGCTCGGACACGGGCTAAATCCCGGAAGACGACGAACCCCGCTTCGCCCGACCCCAGAGCTCGGACTACGCCCTGGCCTCAGACGACGATCTCCGCCTCGCCCGACCCAGGGCTCGGACTTGGGCTCGGCCCCAGAAGACGACGAACCCCGCTTCGCCCGACCCCAGGGCTCGGACTACG
Organism: Zea luxurians; assembly: GCA_029449295.1. NCBI lineage: Eukaryota > Viridiplantae > Streptophyta > Magnoliopsida > Poales > Poaceae > Zea > Zea luxurians. The sequence goes on along the minus strand of JAOPSE010000350.1, from coordinate 363,520 downwards.
CCCTGGCCTCAAACGACGATCTCCGCCTCGCCCGACCCAGGGCTCAGACTTGGGCTCGGCCCCAGAAGACGACGAACTCCGCTTCGCCCGACCCTAGGGCTCGGACTCCGCCCCGGCACCAGCCGGCAATCTCCGCCTCGCCCGAACCTGGGGCTCAGACCCGACCTCGGCCACGGAATACAGACTCGACCTCGGCTTCGGAGGAGCTTCCACATCACCCAACCTAGGGCGCAGACCAGCCACGTCAACAGGAGGCGCCATCATCACCCTACCCCGAGCTGACTCGGGCCGCAGGGAACAAGACCGGCGTCCCATCTGGCTCACTCCGCCAGATAGGCAATGATGGCGCCCCGCATACTCTGTGACAACGGCGGCTCTCAGCCCCCTTACGGAAGCAAGAGGACATCAGCAAGGACTCAACCGCTCCGACAGCTGTCCCTCCGCCAGGCTCCATCGTTCCTCCGACGGCCACGACATCACACCAGCTGGGTGCCAAGATCTCTCCGGCTGCCACAACGACATGTACTTAGGGCGCTAGCTCTCCTCCGCTAGACACGTAGCACTCTACTATACCCCCCATTGTACACCTGGATCCTCTCCTTACGCCTATAAAAGGAAGGACCAGGGCCCTCTTAGAGAGGGTTGGCCGCGCGGGGACGAGGATGAGACAGGCGCTCGCTGGAGGCCGCTCGCTCCCTCTCCCGCGTGGACGCTTGTAACCCCCTACTGCAAGCGCTCCCGACCTAGGCGCGGGACGAACACGAAGGCCGCGGGACTCCCACCTCTCTCACGCTGGTCTCCGGCCGCCTCGCTCTCCCCCCTTCGCGCTCGCCCTCGCGCTCGACCCATCTGGGCTGGGGCACGCGGCGACATTCACTCGTCGGCTCAGGGACCCCCCGGTCTCGGAACGCCGACAGTTGGCGCGCCAGGTAGGGGCCTGCGGCGTGTTGACGAACAGCTTCCCGTCAAGCTCCAAATGGGCAGTCTCCAGCAACCTCTCCAACCCGGGACGGTGCTCCGTTTCGGGAGTCTTGAGTTCATGTCCCTCGACGGCAGCTACGACGTGATACTCCTTCCACCGCCGTGCGACAACGACAGTGGCAGCCGACAACCCGCCCGCCGGCGGCGGAATCGGCGACGTCTTCCCCGCATGGTGGAAGAACAACCTTCGAGCTCACCCCGTCCTCTCCCCCGCCGACGGGGGAGGAGGCGGGGCAACCAAGGCCAAGCAGGAGACAGCGCCTCGTCGGCTGTCGAGCGAGTCGACGGCCCCAGCGCCCCAACGGGGGGCGCACCGGGCGTCGACCTCGCGTTTGAGACGAAGGCGAGCGCCGTCTCCCCGCGACACGCCAATCCCGAGCAAGCGGACAACGCCAGCACGCTCACGAAAAGCTTGCTGGATGTCACCCTCGTACCTGAGACGACGACGCAGGTAGTCCCCGACATGACATTATCGCCACCCGTCGACCAAAAGGTACCGATCGATTCCCATCCCACGTCTTTCGGATTCAGCCTCGACCCGCCTAGCGGCCCCGCTTTGGCGGGCGCTCTTGTAGAGGCAAGTCCAAACCCTCTGGGGTTTCGTATGCGGTCACCTTGGGACTGGCTGATGGACGTCTCGACCTACGGGCCCTCTGGGTCCGAGGAAGACGGCGAACCCAGCGTATGTTGGGATTTCTCTGGACTTGGCAACCCCAGTGCCATGCGGGACTTCATGACCGCATGCGACTACTGCCTTTCCGACTGTTCGGACGGTAGCCGTAGCCTCGGCGACGAGGACTGCGACCCAAGTCGCGAATGCTTCCACGTCGATCTAGGGGGTCCCTCCGAAGGCAACCATCTCGGCATGCCGGAGGACGGTGACCTCCCTAGGCCGGTGCCTCGCATTGACATCCCACGGGAGCTAGCTGTGGTCCCCGTTCAGGCGGGGGGCCATGACCCACAGCTCGAGCAAATCCGCGGAGTGCAGGCCAGGCTCGACGTGAGAGCAGGAGCGCTTGAGCCGATCCGTCGGGATGTCGGGCAGGCATGGGCGGGCCAACCTCCGGCCGGGGAAATACGTCATCTACCCCAGGGCTTCCAGCACCGCATCACCGACGACGTCAGGGTCAGGCCACCACCCGCATCCAGTGGGGTCGGCCAGAACCTGGCGACAGCAGCAATGCTTCTTCGCGTGATGCCGGAGCCATCAACCACCGAGGGGCGGCGAATCCAGGGAGAGCTCAAGAATCTCTTGGAAGGCGCCGCGGTCTGACGGGCCGAGAGCTCCACCTCCCGAAGGCAGGGGTACCCCTCGGAACCTCATGCCGCGACTTCCCGATTCATACGGGAAGCCTCGGTCTACACCGGGCGCACGCGCAACACCGCGCCTGCGGCCCCGGGTCGCCTCGGCAACGAGCACCATCACCACAACCGTCGGGCCCACCTCGATGAGAGGGTGCGCCGAGGCTACCACCCCAGGCGTGGGGGACGCTACGACAGCGGGGAGGATCGGAGTCCCTCGCCCGAACCACCCGGTCCGCAAGCCTTCAGCCGAGCCATCTGACGGGCGCCGTTCCCGACCTGGTTCTGACCCCCGACCACTATCACAAAGTTCTCGGGGGAGACGAGACCGGAATTGTGGCTCGCGGACTACCGTCTGGCCTGCCAACTGGGTGGAACAGACGATGACAACCTCATCATCCGCAACCTCCCCCTGTTCCTCTCCGACACCGCTCGCGCCTGGTTGGAGCACCTGCCTCCGGGGCAGATCTCCAACAGGGACGACCTAGTCCAAGCTTTCGCCGGCAATTTCCAGGGCACGTACGTGCGCCCCGGGAATTCCTGGGACCTCCGAAGCTGCCGACAGCAGCCGGGAGAGTCTCTCCGAGACTACATCCGGTGATTCTCGAAGCAGCGCACCGAGCTGCCCAACATCACCGACTCGAATGCCATCTGCGCGTTCCTCGCTGGCACCACCTGCCACGACCTGGTGAGCAAGCTGGGTCGCAAGACCCCCACCAGGGCGAGCGAGCTGATGGACATCGCCACCAAGTTCGCCTCCAGCCAGGAGGCGGTTGAGGCTATCTTCCGAAAGGACAAGCAGCCCCAGGGCCGCCCATCGGAAGATACTCCCGAGGCGTCAACTCAGCGCGGTGCCAAAAAGAAGGGCAAGAAGAAGTCGCAAGCGAAACGCGACGCCGCCGACGCGGACCTTGTCGCCGCCGCCGAGTACAAGAACCCTCGGAAGCCCCCCGGAGGTGCCAACCTCTTCGACAAGATGCTCAAGGAGCCGTGCCCCTATCACTAGGGGCCCGTCAAGCACACCCTTGAGGAGTGCGTCATGCTTCGGCGCCACTTCCACAGGGTCGGGCCACCCGCGGAGGGTGGCAAGGCCCGCGACGACGACAAGAAGGAAGATCACCAGGCAGGAGAGTTCCCCGAGGTCCGCGACTGCTTCATGATCTATGGTGGGCAAGCAGCAAACGCCTCGGCTCGGCACCGCAAGCAAGAGCGCCGGGAGGTCTGCTCGGTGAAGCTGGCGGCGCCAGTCTATCTAGACTGGTCCGACAAGCCCATCACCTTCGACCGAGACGATCACCCCGACCATGTGCCGAGCCCGGGGAAATACCCGCTCGTCGTCGACCCCGTCATCGGCGACGTCAGGCTCACCAAGGTCCTCATGGACGGAGGCAGCAGCCTCAACATCATCTACGCCAAGACCCTCGGACTCCTGCGTGTCGATCTGTCCTCCGTCCGAGCAGGCGCTGCGCCCTTCCATGGGATCATTCCCGGGAAGCGTGTCCAGCCCCTCGGACAACTCGACCTTCCCGTCTGCTTCGGAACACCCTCCAACTTCCGAAGGGAGACCCTGACGTTCGAGGTGGTTGGGTTCCGAGGAACCTACCACGCGGTACTGGGGAGGCCATGCTACGCGAAGTTCATGGCCATCCCCAACTACACCTACCTGAAGCTCAAGATGTCGGGCCCCAACAGGGTCATCACCGTCGGCCCCACGTACAAACACGCCTTCGAATGTGACGTGGAGTGCGTGGAGTACGCCGAGGCCCTCGCCGAGTCCGAGGCCCTCATTGCCGACCTGGAGAGCCTCTCTAAGGAGGTGCCAGACGTGAAGCGTCATGCCGGCAACTTTGAGCCAGCGGAGACGGTTAAGTCCGTCCCCCTCGACCCCAGCTGCGACGCCTCCAAGCAGATCCGGATCGGCTCCGGGCTCGATCCCAAATAGGAAGCAGTGCTCGTCGACTTTCTCCGCGCGAACGCCGACGTGTTCGCGTGGAGTCCCTCGGACATGCCCGGCATACCGAGGGATGTCGCCGAGCACTCGCTAGACATCCGAGCCGGAGCCCGACCCGTCAAGCAGCCACTGCGCCGATTCGACGAGGAGAAGCGCAGAGCCATAGGCGAGGAGATCCACAAGCTAATGGCGGCAGGGTTCATCAAAGAGGTATTCCATCCCGAATGGCTTGCCAACCCTGTGCTTGTGAGAAAGAAAGGGGGGAAATGGCGGATGTGTGTAGACTACACTGGTCTCAACAAAGCATGTCCGAAGGTTCCCTACCCTCTGCCTCGCATCGACCAAATCGTGGATTCCACTGCTGGGTGCGAAACCCTGTCTTTCCTCGATGCCTACTCAGGGTATCATCAAATCAGGATGAAAGAGTCCGACTAGCTCGCGACTTCTTTCATTACACCCTTCGGCATGTACTGCTATGTCACCATGCCGTTCGGCTTGAGGAATGCGGGCGCGACGTACCAGCGGTGCATGAACCATGTGTTCGGCGAACACATTGGCCGCATGGTCGAGGCCTACGTCGATGACATCGTAGTCAAGATGAGGAAAGCCTCCGACCTCCTTTCCGACCTTGAAGCGACATTCCGATGTCTCAAGGCGAAAGGCGTCAAGCTAAATCCCGAGAAGTGTGTCTTCGGGGTGCCCCGAGGCATGCTCTTGGGGTTCATCGTCTCCGAGCGGGGCATCGAAGCCAACCCGGAGAAGATCGCAGCCATCACCAGCATGGGGCCCATCAAGGACTTGAAAGGCGTACAGAGAGTCATGGGATGTCTCGCGGCTCTGAGCCGCTTCATCTCACGCCTCGGCGAAAGAGGTCTACCTCTGTACCGCCTCTTGAGGAAGGCCGAGTGCTTCACTTGGACCCCTGAGGCCGAGGAAGCCCTCGGGAACCTGAAGGCGCTCCTCACAAAGGCGCCTATCTTGGTGCCCCCAGCTGCCGGAGAAGCCCTTGGTCTACATCGCCGCGACCACTCAGGTGGTTAGCGCCGCGATTGTGGTCGAGAGGCAAGAAGAGGGGCATGCATTGCCCATTCAGAGGCCAGTCTACTTCATCAGCGAGGTACTGTCCGAGACCAAGATCCGATACCCACAAGTGCAGAAACTGCTGTATGCGGTGATCCTGACACGGCGAAAGTTGCAACATTACTTCGAGTCTCATCCGGTAACTGTGGTGTCATCCTTCCCCCTGGGGGAGATCATCCAGTGCCGTGAGGCCTCGGGTAGGATTGCAAAGTGGGCGGTGGAAATCATGGGCGAAACAATCTCGTTCGCTCCTCGGAAGGCCATCAAGTCCCAGGTCTTGGCGGACTTCGTGGCTGAATGGGTCGACACCCAGCTCCCAACAGTTCCGATCCAGCCGGAACTTTGGACTATGTTTTTCGACGGGTCGCTGATGAAGACAGGAGCCGGCGCAGGCCTACTCTTCATCTCGCCCCTCGGGAAGCACCTACGCTATGTGCTACGCCTCCATTTCTCGGCGTCCAACAATGTAGCCGAGTATGAGGCTCTGGTCAACGGGTTGCGGATCGCCATCGAGCTAGGGGTCCGACGCCTCGACGCTCGCGGTGACTCGTAGCTCGTCATCGACCAAGTCATGAAGAACTCCCATTGCCGCGACCCGAAGATGGAGGCCTACTACAATGAGGTTCGACGCCTGGAAGACAAGTTCTACGGGCTCGAGCTCAACCACATCGCCCGGCGCTACAACGAGACTGCGGACGAGCTGGCTAAAATAGCCTCGGGGCCAACAACGGTTCCCCCGGACGTCTTCTCCCGAGACCTGCATCAACCCTCCGTCAAGATCGACGACACGTCCGAGCCCGAGGTACCCTCGGCTCAGTCCGAGGTACCCTCGGCTCAGTCCGAGGCACCCTCGGCTCAACCCGAGGCGCCCTCGGCTCAGTCCGAGGCACCCTCAGCTCAACCCGAGGCAACCTCAGCTCGGCCCGAGGCACCCTCGGTTCAGTCCGAGGTACCCTCGGCCCCCGAGGGTGAGGCACTGCGCGTCGAGGAGGAGCGAAGCGGGGTCACGCCTAATCGAAACTGGCAGACCCCGTACCTGCAATATCTCCACCGAGGAGAGCTACCCCTCGACCGAGCTGAGGCTCGGCGGTTGGCGCGGCGTGCCAAGTCGTTCGTCTTGCTGGGAGATGGAAAGGAGCTCTACCACCACAGCCCCTCCGGCATCCTCGAGTGATGCATCTCCATCGCCGAAGGTCAGGAACTCCTGCAAGAGATACACTCGGGGGCTTGCGGCCATCACGCAGCGCCTCGAGCCCTTGTCGGGAATGCTTTCCGGCAAGGCTTCTACTGGCCGACGGCGGTGGCCGACACCACTAGAATTGTCCGCACCTGCGAAGGGTGTCAGTTCTACGCGAGGCAGACCCACCTGCCCGCTCAGGCTCTGCAGACGATACCCATCACCTGGCCTTTTGCTGTGTGGGGTCTGGATCTCGTTGGCCCCTTGCAGAAGGCGCCCGGGAGCTACACGCACCTGCTAGTCGCCATCGACAAATTCTCCAAGTGGATCGAGGTCCGACCCCTGAACAGCATCAGGTCCGAGCAGGCGGTGGCGTTCTTCACCAACATCATCCATCGCTTCGGGGTCCCGAACTCCATCATCACCGACAACGGCACCCAGTTCACCGGCAGAAAGTTCCTGGACTTCTGCGAGGACCACCACATCTGGGTGGACTGGGCCGCCGTAGCTCATCCCATGACGAATGGGCAGGTAGAGCGTGCCAACGGCATGATTCTCCAAGGGCTCAAGCCTCGGATCTACAACGACCTCAACAAGTTCGGCAAGCGGTGGATGAAGGAACTCCCCTCGGTGGTCTGGAGTCTGAGGACAACGCCGAGCTGAGCCACGGGCTTCACGCGGTTCTTTCTAGTCTATGGGGTCGAAGCCATCTTGCCCACAGACTTAGAATACGGTTCCCCGAGGACGAGGGCCTACACCGACCAAAGCAACCAAGTTAGCCGAGAAGACTCGCTGGACCAGCTGGAGGAGGCTCGGGACAAGGCCTTGCTACACTCGGCGCGGTACCAGCAGTCCCTACGACGCTACCACGCCCGAGGGGTCCAGTCCCGAGACCTCCAGGTGGGCGACCTGGTGCTTCGGCTACGACAAGACGCCCGTGGGCGGCACAAGCTCGCGCCCCCCTGGGAGGGGCCATTCGTCATCGCCAAAGTTCTAAAGCCCGGAACGTACAAGCTGGCCAACAGTCAAGGCGAGGTCTACGGCAACGCCTGGAACATCCAATAGCTACGTCGCTTCTGCCCTTAAGATGTTTTCAAGTTGATCATATACCTCGCACCCACGCAAAGTTTAGTCATCAAGGAAGGGTCGGCCTCGCCTCGGCAAAGCCCGACCCTCCCTCGGGGGCTAAAAGGGGGGAACCCCCTCTGCGTCGAAATTTTCCTCGAAAAAAGATCTTTTCTGCGAGAATGTCTTTCGCGCTTTTTGGCTACTTCGAAAGTGGATCTTGAAAACGACGGAGTACACGTAAGCAGCCAAGGCTGACCGAGCCGAGGGACTCCTACGCCTCCAGGATACGGATACCTCACTCGTCTCCTTCCGCGAGAAGCAACTCTCGCTCGACCCATCTGGGCTGGGGCACGTGGCGACATTCACTCGTCGGCTCAGGGACCCCCCGGTCTCAGAACACCGACAGTTAAGCAGCCATCGTTGCGTTCCTCCAACGACGAGGTGGAAAGACGGCGGATACCCCCCATCCGGGGGCTTGGAAGGTGGAAAGACACGACGCACAAGGGAGCGCGAAGACATGGTCGCCTCCCAAGGGGGTCACCCTCCTTTTAAAGGCGGCTCTCCCTACTTGCGTCCCCAGCCGTCATGGGCTGAGTCTTCTCCAACACACTCCAAGGTCCTCCCCTACGGCGCGGGGGCTGGGTCCCACACGTCATGCAAGCCGACTCAGAGCAGAAGAAGCCAAACCGCCGCGCGCGGTGCGTACAACCGCCCAGCGGTTACAAGCGACCCTCCACTTTTGCCTAGACCAGCGGGCGAAAGGGTGGGCAGCCATGCACGCGACATGCAACCGCGCCAAGTGGGCGCACTTCTCCGACTCCCAACACGCCCAGCATGGTGGCCCAGGCCCACGCGTCATGCAACCGGCACACCGAATGCTTCGTGCATGCAACTGCACCGCCACTTGTGCCACCACCGCGCCTCCTCGACTGCGGAACCAGTGCCGCGACTCGAGGCAGCCTAGTGCACGACCCAGCGGCGCCAGCCTGGCGCGACGGTCAATGCGGCCAAGAATGGGCCGGAAGTAATGGCGGTGGCAGGCAGGCAGGAGCAGCGGTCACGTCATCAACTAAGCTCACGTCCCGTCCGGGGGCAGCAAGAGAACCCTCTCGCACGGCGTGAAGACAGTGCGCCCGTGCTCCGTCCCTCGAACGGCTCGCGCACGCGCAACGGTCGCTCCTCCAACCACTCGCCCCGTCGCATTAACTCCGTGGCGGGACAGGCGGCGTCTTTGGCAGGAGAAGCGAGCGACGCTTCGCCTTCGCCATAATGACCGCGTCAAAAAAGGTACGCCGCGTCGTTCGATTTCGTATCCTTTTCCTTTTTTCCTCTTTCTCTCTCTTGCAACAGGGACCGGGAAAGGGGGATACCCCAAAAAGGATCCTTCCCCGTGAAGGAACCAGGCCCCGAGCCTCCCTACTGATTAGAGGTTCGAAGGCTGGCCCCTCGGAAGGGTTCGACAGCCGCCTCAGATCACGTGGGCCCTACACCCACTACTGGTCAAAGGTTCGAAGGCCGGCCCCTCGGAAGGGTTCAACGACCGCCTCAGGCCACTCGGGCTCCGCGCCCACTACTGATCAGGGGTTCGAAGGCTGGCCCCCGAAGGGTTCACAGCCGCCTCAGACGCCGAGCGAGGGATGACCATGGGTACGTTCGATACATAACCAAGGCTTGGGCTGCGCTCCCGAGGTACCCTAGGACATTTCCGAGACCAGCGGGAACGATCTTGTAACGAAATCCCATCAGAGGGAGGCATCGAGCCCTCGGACCCCGTCGCCAGGGGACCAGGTCCGGCAGATCACCCGCAGGTACTTTTGGGCGTGCCTCTGGGCCCCTAGCCGACCCCTAACGAACGGGGCACGGACGTCCACTCGGATCACCCGCTTGCAGCTCACCGGAGACACCATGTTCGGCGCCCATCGAGGGCAACATGGTGCTTTCCCACCTCCTCCTTGCGGAAAGGCGACACAGGGGCGTATGTAAAAAAACCGAGTCTGTCCCTGATCGCCCTCTCGCCCTGTGCAGAGGCTCGGGGGCTGCTCTCGCAAACCCGACCCCGGCCGAACCGTTGACAGCGTCAACATACCAGCCCGAGAACTTGGGACCCGACCGTACACCCGGGCTACGACCAGCTCGCATGAGGGAACGACCAGACCAGCCGAAGCGTTACGCGGGGCATTAAGACCTCGAAGGAGTGAAACCACTCCTCCAAGGCCTCGGGGGCTACACCCGGCGGGTGCGCTCGCGCGCACCCACCGGAACAAAACGCAACCGAGAAAGGCTGGTCCCCTTGCAAAAAAGTGCGACGAAAGCCTCCAAGCGAGTGCTAACACTCCCTTCGAGGCTCGGGGGCTAATGTCGGGGACCATAATTAGGGGTACCCTCAAGGCTCCTAATTCTCAGCTGGTAACCCCCATCAGCATAAAGCTGCAAAGGCCTGATGGGTGCGATTAAGTCAGGGATCAGTCCGTTCGAGGGACTCGATCACGCCTCACCCGAGCCTAGCCTCGGACAAGGGCAGCCGACCCCAGAGGATTTCCGTCTCGCCCGAGGCCCCCCTCCAGCGGCGAACATATTTTCGGCTTGCCCGAGGCCCTGTCTTCGCCAAGAAGCAACCCTGACCAAATCGCCGCACCGACCGACCAAACCGCAGGAGCATTTAATGCAAAGGTGGCCTGGCACCTTTATCCTGACGCGCGCCCCCCAGCTGGCAGAGCCGAAGTGACCGCCGTCACTTCGCCGCTCCACTGACCGGCCTGACAGAAGGACAGCGCCGCCTGCGCCACTCCGACTGCGGTGCCACTTGATAGAGTGAGACTGACAGGCAGTCAGGCCTGGCCGAAGGCTCCATAGGAAACTCCGCTTCGCCCGAACCAGGGCTCGGACACGGGCTAAGTCCCGGAAGACGGCGAACTCCGCTCCGCCTGACCCAGGGCTCGGACACGGCTAAGACCCGGAAGACGGCGAACTCCGCTCTGCCCGACCCAGGGCTCGGACACGGGCTAAGACCCGGAAGACGGCGAACTCCGCTCCGCCCGACCTAGGGCTCGGACACGGGCTAAATCCCGGAAGACGACGAACCCCGCTTCGCCCGACCCCAGGGCTCGGACTACGCCCTGGCCTCAGACGACGATCTCCGCCTCGCCCGACCCAGGGCTCGGACTTGGGCTCGGCCCCAGAAGACGACGAACCCTGCTTCGCCAGACCCCAGGGCTCGGACTATGCCCTGGCCTTAGACGACGATCTCCGCCTCACCCGACCTAGGGCTCGGACTTGGGCTCAGCCCCAGAAGACGACGAACTCCGCTTCGCATGACCCCAGGGCTCGGACTCCGCCCCGGCACCAGCCGGCAATCTCCGCCTCGCCCGAACCTGGGGCTCAGACCCGACCTCGGCCACGGAAGACAGACTTGACCTCGGTTTCGGAGGAGCTTCCACATCGCCCAACCTAGGGCGCAGACCAGCCACGTCAACAGGAGGCGCCATCATCACCCTACCCCGAGCTGACTCGGGCCGCAGGGAACAAGACCGGCGTCCCATCTGGCTCGCTCCGCCAGATAGGTAATGATGGTGCCCCGCATACTCTGTGACGACGGCGGCTCTCAGCCCCCTTACGGAAGCAAGAGGACGTCAGCAAGGACTCAACCGCTCCGACAGCTGTCCCTCCGCCAGGCTCCATCGTTCCTCCGACGGCCACGACATCACACCAGCTGAGTGCCAAGATCTCTCCGGCTGCCACAACGGCATGTACTTAGGGCGCTAGCTCTCCTCCGCTAGACACGTGGCACTCTGCTATACCCCCTATTGTACACCTGGATCCTCTCCTTATGCCTATAAAAGGAAGGACCAGGGCCCTCTTAGAGAGGGTTGGCCGCGCGGGGACGAGGACGAGACAGGCGCTCGATGGAGGCCGCTCGCTCCCTCTCCCGCGTGGACGCTTGTAACCCCCTACTGCAAGCGCACCCGACCTGGGCGCGGGACGAACACGAAGGCCGCGGGACTCCCACCTCTCTCACGCCGGTCTCCGGCCGCCTCGCTCTCCCCCCTTCGCTCTCGCCCTCGCGCTCGACCCATCTGGGCTGGGGCACGCGGCGACACTCACTCGTCGGCTCAGGGACCCCCCGATCTTCGATCGCCGACAAGAATAATGTAGTGTTAGTTAGTAGTGTGGTGTAATGTAAGTAGTAAGGTAATGTAATGTAATGTAGTGGCAAGGGTAGAAGAAGTTGACTCATAATGAGTCGGCTTCGAGTTTGTGTTACTCCCTCTATTATGAATCAAGGATGTAGTTGCTCCAAATAATCGTTGTTGTTTTGGTTTTCATTTGCGCGCTTGAAAGTTTGGTCCATGCGCTTGACAATGCTAGCATTTTAGAGGTAATGTCCGAGTGACGACTGAGGGTTTTACTTTTCCGAGTGGTGATCTGGCACTTTAGAGGTAATGCCCGACCCAAGGAGCCCATTTATACTCGTGCCGACGTGCCTTTTTGATTTCTAAGCCCTAACTTCACTTTTTCCTCTGTCGCTTCTCTGCTTTTCTGAATTTCTGAGCCCGCTCATTCTGCCCGAGAGATTGCAATGGCTCCCAAGCGGAAGAGGCAGAGTGTCGTTACTCTGATCATCCCGCCCATCGATCCCAACAACCAGCTTCCGTTCGCTGGTAATCATATGTCCATTATCTCAGAATCTGATCTTTTTCACCTTGTTGAGACTGGGGTTTTGCCGCCACAAGAACTCTGTTCTTGGCGGATCTGGTGTGGGGTCACTGTTCCAACAGAGGACACCCATGAATCCGTTGTTTACGTGTCGTTTCTCATCCGCGGACTTGCTCTTCCCATCTATCCTTTTTTCGTGGTCTCCCTCGATTTCTACGATTTGAATCTGACACACTTAAACCCTAATTTCATTCTTCAAGTTGCCATTTTCGTACATCTGTGCGAGGCTTTTCTTGGATTTCTCCCCCATTTTGGACTTTGGAGGTACCTCTATCACTGTCGGCCCACGATGGCTGGAGGGCAGCATCAGCTGGTCGGCGGCGCAAGTTTAGAACTTCACCGAGGGAGGAAAGTGGAATACCTCGATATCCCCCTCAAGGACAGCATTAAGGGATGGCGCCTCGAGTGGTTCACCATGGAGAATCACGGCAAATCCCTCCCCCCTCGGCCAGGGAGGCAACCAGACATTCGCACGCCTAGCTGGGTGGAGTCTCCCACTTTTTCAGAGGTAGCCGAAGCCAAAGTGCTACTCACTGAAATCTGCTCTTGAAGGACAGGGGTCTGACTGTTGAGGTCGTGGTCGCTAACTTTGTCTTCAAGAACATTCAACCTTTGAAGGACAGAGTTTACCCTGCTTATTTGTATACTGGCATCAATGATTCTACCCGAGATACAAACAGATAGATTCCCAATGAGGACTTGCTGAGCCGACTGGATATGATACTGAGGGGCAGGGTCACGAATGCTGGTGCTCCCTTAGCTTACTCTGTGTGGAACCTGCCACCAAATAGGCCCTTCTCTGAATTTGTCTCCAATCCTCCTGCTCATGATAGTATCCCAGGCCATAGAGTGTGGCCCTCCCCTGAGGATATTGAAGCCTTGATTGCCCCACTTCGGAATCTTCCCAAAGCTAAGAGGCAAACTCATTTCGAGATGCCATCTAGCACCGATCATGCTGAGATGGACGCCGTGCTTAGCCTGCTGGCCAGGGGAATCGTCTGACTCTACCCGTACCGAGCCGATGGCCATTGCAACTGGAAAAGAGTTTGGCGAGGATGTGGAAATCCAGAAACCCGAAGGTGCCCGCAAGAAGCGTTCACACCGAGTGAACCGCCCGGCTGCACCTGTCGATGAGAAGAAGAAGAAGAAGAAGCGACTCCGGCGACTGTCGTGCCTAGATCAAGATGCTTGCCCTTCTGCATTATTCCCTGGTCACAGCCTGGTGGACGCCATTCCCGAGGTCAATGCTGAAGGTTGTGATGATGCTCAGGCTGCTAGTGATGTGTTTGATGAGGATGAAGAGGAAGAACAAGAAGAAATTCCGCTGATTCGCAAGAACATCCATCACTACAGAGGCAGCGACAGGGGCAGCGATATTCCCTCCCAAGCCTTGTCGGCACTCGTCAGCCTTCAAGGGCTTTCAATATCAGACTTTGATCAGGCACTAGAAGAGGTCATTCCCAAAGATATTTTATCAGAGCCTCCTGAGGCTGACATTCTGACCATATGTTTAGAGGTCCCGGATGGTGGTCTTTCAGTGCATGATTTTGCTGGGCAAGAGGTAACCCAAGTGGTATCTCGTGCATTGTCGACCTTAGAAGGTAGTCTTCCATGCAAAAGCGCGGATCCAATTCATCTAGCTCCTATGGATGTGGCTGAAGGGCCTTCAGCCCTGGAGGTGGCTACTGCAGAGAACCCAACCCCTGAGGGTGGCGCCGGTAGCGACCTAGCCCCCGAGGGTGTTGGAGCGGGCTCCCTCTCTGCTGCTTCCATGGACGTCCACGTTGGATCGCCCCTAGTCCGGTCCATGGAGGCTGCGGTGATGCACGTTTCTACGACTCTCGCTGGTCAAGTCGCTTTAGAGGCCAGCGAACCAGACGCCAGGAGCCTACCGCCTGCTGATGGGGCTGAAGTTACCCCGAGTCATGCTCTTGAGATTATTCCTGCTGATCTCCCCTCATCGAGCCATGCACCTACTCTTCCTGCCTTAGGTCTTCCCCTGTTCCTTTCCAATCTTCAGGTGAGTCAACTTTTTGCTTTTTATTGTTCGTACTGGTGAATTATCTTTTTTGCTTATCTGCCCACGATCACAGGATTTTATTGGTGGTGTAACCGCCCAAAAGAGATCTTGCGGCGCTACTGTTCCCGATCAAGCTTCATCTCTGATGCAGTGGAACCCTCTGTTGCTCCAAAAACATATAGACGACCTGAAGGCGTCGAATATTGGTTAGTGAGCTCACAGTTTCCTTAGTTGCTTTCATTATTTAGCTTATCTTTAATCATGTGTTCTTCTTCAACTGCTATATCAGATTTGGCTCGGCGGTGCACCAACTTTGAAGAGAAGTACTCTCAGAGTCAGGCCGACTTAGTCCAGACTTCTGCTTTTCTGGATAGTGCTTGTTCCCTGATTTCCTCTCTGAATGCACAACTTGATTCCGAGAAGATAGCACACGAGGTAAACTTCCTTGGCTGATCCTGCTTTGCTCTCCTTGCTTCGATGCTGAATGCTGTTCTTTGCTTGCATGAAGAAAAACAAACACTTGTTGCTTCTCGTGACAATCTGGACAGGCTATACCGTGACACTAGTAACTCCTTAACCATCCTAGAGAGGAGCCATCGCTTCACCATGTCTGACTTAGAGCATCATCGCCACGAGCTGCAGGCATCTCAGGGTGAGGTATCTTGACTTGGTCAGTTATTATCCACCAAGGATTCCACCATCAAGGAACAGCGCGCCTCTAAGAAGTTTGTCGCGCTGGAGCTGGAGGCCGCTCAACTTGCTATTAAGACCTTGGAGAATAACTGTGTCGTACTGAAGGCTTAGCGTGACAGGGCTATGGACAAATCCGTTCGCGCTGGACGGATCCTGATGAGGAGACCCGGTGTCGTAGCACCCGATGATATTGTCGCTGATGTCATGGCCGCGCCTGATGCCGCAAGCCATTCATGCTCTTCTGTTGCCCCGGTGAAGGATGCTGTCTGCAAGGATACTTCCACATAGTGATTTCCTGTAAGACACTTATTTATCGAGTTAGCATCTCTTTAGAGAAAATATGTAATATGAATTCTACATGTGCACAATAGTTATGTTAGAACTTGATTATTCCGTGGGCAGGGTGCTGGAAAACACCCCTGGCACGTGTAAGTGAGATATTTCTTTTTTCGATGTACTCTTAATTTGAGTTGGTTATTCTGTTACTAGGGTACAGTGGTCACCCTAAATCATGTGAGTGCAAGCATGCCGCATCGACTTAAGATGATTGGTCTGATAGTAGGGCATAGTGGTCACCCTAAGTTAAGTAAGCATGAGCATGTCACACCGACTTAAAGTGTTTCCGACTTAAGCCGATTGCTCTGTTAGTAGGGCATAGTGATCACCCTAAGTCGAGTAAGCGTGAGCATGTCGCACCGACTTAAGGCGTTTCCTACTTAAGCCGATTGCTCTGTTAGTAGGGCATAGTGATCACTCTAAGTCAATAATCGTGAGCATGTCGCACCGACTTAAGGCGTTTCCGACTTAAGCCAATTGCTCCGTTAGTAGGGCATAGTGATCACCCTTAGTCAAGTCATGCCGATTTCAAGTCAAGCCCAATCGAAGTTAGTTGTCAATTGAGAGTCTGAATGTCTTTGGAAAATGAAAGCTTTATTGATGATGAAATCTTCTGGTTACAGAGTACAATTTTCCTTCAAGGGTTTTTGAGGCCTTGCTAAGGGTAGAACTTTTTGAGGTGTTCTATGTTCCATGAGTTCCCCACTTCAGTGTCGTCCATCTGAGTAAGTTGATATAATCTCGGCCTTGTGACCTCTGATACGATGAACGATCCTTCCCATGGTGGTGACAGCTTGTGTCGTCCCTCCCTAGTTAGAATTCGGCGAAGGACCAAGTCTCCCACTGCAAAGGATCGTTGCCGCACAGCTTTGTCGTGGTAGCGCCTCAAGGTCTGCTGGTACCTAGCCGATTGAATTACTGTGTTCAATCGTTCTTCCTCCAGCACATCAATGTCTTCCAACCTGGTTGCTTCTGCCTCAGCTATGTTTTCGAAAGTCAACCTAGGCACCACGAAGATTAGATCGGCAGGCAGCACTTCTTCCGACCCGAAAACAATGAAGAATGAGGTATTTCCGTGCAGAGCTCGACTGGGTTGAGTTCACAGGCTCCAGACCACGTATGGCAGTTCTCTGATCCATTTTCCAGCAAGCTTTTCACTCTTATCGAATACCTTTTTTCTGAGTGCTTCTAGTATCATTCCGTTGGCTCTTTCCACCTGGCCATTAGCTCTTGGGTGTGCCACTGATGCGTACTTGATCTGGATACTCCTTTGCTTGCAGAAATCGAAGAACTTAGAGCTGGTGAAGTTGGATCCCAGGTCAGTGAAGATGCTATTCGGTATCTCGACCTGAATATTATATCCTGGATGAAGTCCACTGCTTTGGCTAAGGTCAAAGAGGTAATTGGCTTGTACTCTATCCATTTTGTGAATTTGTCAATGGCTACCAGTATATGAGTATAGCCTCCCCAAGCCTTCTTGAAAGGTCTGATCATGTGCAGCCCCCAGCATGCAAACGACCACGTTACAGGAATGGTCTGCAGCTACTGCGTGGGCAAGTGCTATTGTTTTGACAGGAATTAGCACGCTTCACACTTTTGGACTAACTCTGCAGCATCGCTCTTCGCAGTTGGCCAGTAGAAACTAGATCTGAAAGCCTTCCCGACCAGAGTCCTTGATGCAGCATGCACCCCACACTGCCCAGCATGGATTTCATCTAACAATTGTCTCCTAGTGGCCGAGTGAATGCATTTGATGAAGACTCCTCCTGCACCTCTCATGTACAGTAAGCCCCCTATGATGGTGTAGTGGGCTGACTGCCTTACGATGCATTCTGCCATAGCCTTGTCATCCGGCTCTTCTTCATTCTTTATGTACCTAATGATAGGTCTCTCCAGCCATTGGGATCTGCCTCTGGCTAGCTCAAGGCGTTGCATTCCTCCACCTGATCCGTGAGGATGCTCGGTTGTGATATTTCTTGGATGAAGATCCTAGGCGGAGCCTGGGCCCGACTGGATCCCAGCTTCGACAATGCATTAGCTGCTGCATTGCGATCTCTTTCCATTTGATGGAACTCCAATCCCTCGAACTTGTCTTCTAGTTTTCGCACAGCTGCGCAGTACTTGCCCATTGAATCAGTCGAGCAGTCCCAATCCTTGTTGATCTGGCTTATGACCACCAATGAGTCACCATATGCTATCAGCTACTTGATGCCGAGTGATACTGCAATGCTCAGCCCGTGGACCAGTGCTTCATACTCTACCACATTATTTGATGCTGCAAATAGCAACTGGAGTGCATACTTGAGTTGTTCACCTCCAGGAGCAATAAAGAGAATCCCTGCACCCGCTCCTTGCAGCTTTAGTGAGCCATCAAAGTACATTCTCCACACCTCAGTAACTTACGGGCTATCTGGGACCTGGTGCTCGGTCCATTCTGATATGAAGTCAACCAGTGGCTGAGTCTTTATTGCCGTGCGGGGCCGGAACTCTATGTCATGAGCTCAAGCTCGCATGCCCATTTGGCTATCCTTCCAATAGCTTCTTTGTTGTGGAGAATATCCCCTATCGGAAATCCAGTGACTACTATGACTTTGTGGTCGTCAAAGTAGTGTCAGAGCTTGCGAGCGGTTAGAAGTACCGCGTACAACAGCTTCTGGACTTGAGGATACCTTATCTTTGAGGGCCTAAGGACTTCACTGATGAAGTAAACTAGATGCTGCACTGGGTATGCATGTCCTTCCTCTGCCCGCTCGACTACTAACACGGTGCTTACCACGTGAGTCATGCAAGAGATGTAGAGGAGCAGATCTTCTACCGGCTGACCAGGCATAGCTCGGTGCGGTGGCTTGAGCACTGGTGGTGTGGTCAAGAACTTCTTCAGTGCCTCTAGAGCATCCTGTGCCTCTGTGGTCCACTGAAACTTGTCCACCTTCTTGAGCAATTTGTAAAATGGTATCCCTTTCTCACCTAGCCTTGATACGTACCTTCTCAGGGCTGCCATGCATCCAGTAAGCCTTTGCACCTTTTTCTATGACCGTGGCGCTTCCATTCTCATGATGGCCTCGATCTTTTCTGGATTAGCTTCAATTTCTTAGTGGCTAACAATGAATCCGAGTAGCTTCCCTGCCAATACTCTGAAGACACACTTTTCTAGGATCAGCTTCCACCAGTAGCGCCTCAGGCTATTGAAGACCAACTGCAAATCTTCGATGAAGTTTTCTGAGTTTTCTGTCTTGATAACCACATCATCGACATAGGCTTCCACCCGCTTGCCCTAGTGATCGGTTAAGCATGTCTGGATGGCTCTCTAGTAAGTCGCTCCAGCATTCTTAAGGTCGAACGACATGGAGGTATAGCAGAAAGCTCCAAACAGGGTAATGAAAGCAGTCTTCTCCTCATCTTCTTTTGCCAAGCTGATCTGATGATATCCGAAATAGCAGTCTAGGAAGGAGAGCATAGAACAGCTAGGAGTCGAGTCAACTACCTGATCTATTCTAGGGAGCCTGAAGGGATCCTTCAAACAATGCTTGTTGAGATCAGTATAGTCGACGCCCATGCGCCAATCCACTTTATTTTTTTAGTACAAGAACAGGATTCGCTAGCCACTCGGGGTGCAGTACTTCCCTAATGAACCCTATAGACACTAAGCGGGCTAACTTAGCGCGAATAGCTTCTCTCTTGTGAGGCATGAAACGACGCAGCGTCTGTCGAATCGGCCTTGCTTGAGGATAGACCTTCAATTTGTGCTCGGCCAGTTCTCTCAAGACTCCTAGCATATCCGCAGGTTGCCATGTGAATATGTCCCGGTTATCTTGCAGGAACCGGACGAGCGCGCTTTCTTATTTGTCATCAAGGCTAGAACTGATGATGGCGGTCTTGCGCTCATCAGCAAATCCCAGATTGATCCTCTTAGTCTCTTCAGTCGGCCGTATAGAGGTCATGACTTGAGCTTCATTAGTGGGTATTGTGAGACCCTCCTCCTCCGTCTTGGTGTTTGCTTGTGCGAGGGGAGCTGTCGGGGACCCAACAGTGAGGGCTGCTTGGATGGCTCCCCAAAAGTACTCCACGGTGCCTTGGAAGTCAGCATGCACAGCGATGATTCCTTGAGGTAAAAGCATCTTCAAAATCATGTACGAGTAATGCGGAATGGCCATGAGCTTTGCCAGTCCCGGCCTGCTGATGATGTCGTTGTATCCGCAGTGGAAGCGTGCCACCTCGAACCTCAGGAACTCGGTTCTGTAGTTCTCCAGAGTACCGAAGGTGATGGGCATGTAGATGTGTCTGAGTGGGTACTCCCCTTCAGTCAGCACGATACCGAAGAAGGGAGTATCTGACTTGGTGAGGTCTTTCAGTGCGACCCCCAAGGCTAGGAGCATCCGAGGGAAGGTAATGTTAATGCTACTTCCCCCGTCCACTAGTACTTTCTTCACCCGGCTTTCCCGGATCACTAGATCAACGAGGAGCGGGTACTTGCCAGAGTGGTCGAAGTTGAGCCATTGATCCGCTCGGCTGAAGGTTATTGTGTGCTCCAACCACCGGTAAGGAGCTGAGAAACTGGTGGTTACCGTCAGGACCTTTCGGTTGTTGAGCTTTTGCCGCCTCCTGTTCTCCTATGCTCTGTGTCCTCCGAAGATGACGTTGACCTCCCTATCAATGTGCGGGAATGCTCTGCCCCCTCCCCCTTCTTGCTGCTGAGGCTGCCTAGGCTCGCCAGGCCCTCCTCACTGTGGGGGAGGTGGTAGAGGCTGGAACGGTCAGCCGTGCCAGACAGATTGCTTGAAATACCTGCAGTTCCGTAGGGTGTGGCACATGTCCTTGTGGTACGGGCATTGGGCATCGAGGATTTCATCCAATGTCATTACACCTTCGCGGGGCGCACCACGGGCTTGAGCGACGGGTGGTCCAATGGCGTCTACCTCCTCACGAGGCCTCTTCTCCCAGCGCCTATCAGGTTGCTGGCTCGCGTCACGCCGTGGCGCGGGTGGTGCAGGTTTTGTACCTCCAATGAGGTCCTGGGCTTGCTCGTCTGCGGTGATGTAGAGGTCTGCCTCTCAAAACAGTTGTTCAGAGGTGGTGGGCGCTTTTTGTAGTATGGCTCAGACAAAGGCCGAGTCATTGGATCCCCGGTAGAAATCTTCAATCACCGCTGCCTCGGCGACTTTAGGGATGCGGTTCCTCATGGTCTGAAACCTCTTGAGGTAGGACCAGAGTGTTTCGTCGCCCTGGCACCTGATGGATTTGAGGTCCCATGGCTGCGCCGGCTTGTCAGAGAGAGACTGAAAGTTGGTGATGAAACGCCGACTGAAGTCACTCCAATCGTCGATGCAGTGTCGTGGCAGATGTCGTTTCCACTGTAGTGCATCTTGCCCTATGATGATGGGCAAATATGCTGTCATTACATCTTCCGTCGCCCTGGTGGCTTGAGCGGCGGTTGTGTAGATGGCCAACCAGCCCCCCGGGTCCTGCTTGGGCTCGTACTTGTCAACGTTGGAGACTTTGAAGTTGGGGGCCACTGGATGGCCTGGAGACGTGGAGTAAGCGCGGAGACCCCACATGTGTCTTCTTGTCGGCGTTCGTGAGGTTGGTCCCGGGGAGGGGAGCTAGTGGTGTGTCGTCTCGACCATCCTCGGGTCGGCCCACTAGTCGAGGCTGCAGCCGACTCAACTCGGGTGGCATGACTTCGAGCTGGGATGCCGTGGTCCCGGTCATACTCCTCCCAGTGCCTTATCTCACTTTCGTGCTGTCGGTCGCGTGAAGCGTTGATGGAGCTCCGCGCGTCTCGTTGGCTGTTGATGGCATGGTGTAGGTCACTCGGGGGACGAGCGATGGGCATAAGGTGATTAGCTGCTCGAGTAAGAAGTTGTCGATAGCCTTCTGCGTCCGGAGTTCGCGGGAGGCCATCAGCTATCTGGGCTAGCACCCCTCCAACTTCACTCGGCGTGTTCATTGCGCGAGCGAAGTCGAGGTACAGGTTCCAAGCAAAGAGAGGGTTCTCTCGGCGCAACCTTGCGCGTTGCTCGGCTTGCTCCCGCTCTCGGTCCTACGCCTGTCGGCGATCACGACGGCAAGAATTCCATCTTTCTCGGTGTACTCGCTCGTCAGGAGTTTCCCCCACTTCTGAAACTTCATCCCAGGATATGGGCTGTGTCGGGTCCCTTTCCCAGCCTCGTGATGTCGCCGCACATCCCGACGTCTGTTCCTTCGTCGTCGCGCTTCATGCTGGGGAGGTTCTTCCCTTTATAGGGTTGGTTCGTCGTTGGAGATGGGAGACGACTCCAATCTCCCCCAATGAAGAGGATGTCGGGGTAGAAAGGGGCTGTTGTGATGGCGCGTTTCTTTCCGTCCTCCTTTGAGGGCGAAGGTGCCGGAAAGATGACTCGGCGAGGTCCCGTTCCCTTACTCGGGACGTTTGCCTCCTCCTTTCTAGTGATCTGTGTCCACTCCTTTGTGGGCGAGGTGGACAGTGGAGTTCTTTGGGTAGGTAAGGTCCCAGATATTGGTTTGTAAAGGGTCATCTTTGCTTAGGGCGCGGGCAGCTGCACCACCCGTTGTTCTGCTCCTGTTTTCCTTAGGATCTCCGAGGAAAGCTTCTTCTCCAGCGGGTCTGCTATGCAGTGCAGAGTTCCCTTCTCATCCACTATGGACGAGATGGTTCCGAAGCAGAACATGGTTCCAGGGCAAAGAGCAATCTTGCACTGGATGTGATGTCCATTAAGCTAGCTTGGATCAACGACACACCCCCTACCTGGCGCGCCAGCTGTCAGTGTTTAGAGCCCGACCGCACACCTAGGGTTACCCCTTGCGGTGCTTTTGGGTAGGACGGTGCTGTCGACTGTAGCTCAATGGTTTGGGCTAGATGCATGAGAGATGGACAGACAATTTTCTATAGGTTCGGGTCGCTTGAAGAGGAGTAATACCCTACTTCTTGGTGTGGATCTTTATGTGGTGGGTTACAAGTGAAGTCTTCTGAATGGAGAAAAGCTAATAAGATAGGTAGATGGTCGATGGAAATGATGGGTACCCCCTGGGCCTTATATACTCGTCCGTGGGGCACTCCATGCATACATGAGGATCACGTGTCTCCTAAATAATAGTGAACCGACTGAACTGATCTTCCTACAATCTTGCCGACTTATCCCTAATGCACCCCGATATTCAAGGGCGCCATACACGGGAAAGTCGGGCGGTTGCTGCGGATAGCGCACGAGTCTGACCGGTTGCCTGGGCCTGAATCTGCTTCTTTCTCGGGTCGGCCCACTCCGCCAGTAGTTCTAGCCCGGCCCACAAAGGGAAAGCCTTGCGAGGTAACTGGCCCGAGGCCCCACGCGAGGCCTTCTAGCCTTCTAGTGGACCCGAGAGATATCTGTCCTCCACACGCACCACCCCATTTTCAAAATTCAAAATTTCAATTGGTATTTCATTTGGTATAATTTCATCTAGTATCTGCTTCAAAAACCCTCTTGATAGCTGTTGGGGGCCTTCGGCTTCCGAAGGTCCTCAAAAACACGATTTAACTATGTTTCTGGAGTATAATGTGTAAACAGGTACCTTCGGACATAAATCAAAACCACAGCGTGAAGAGTATGAAGGATGGCGCAGAGCCGAAGCTATGCGCAGGGGAGCTTCGGCGTGATAGCAGAAAAAGAAACCGACTTAAAAGGGAAAAGGCCATTTAGACCCCGATGGATTGCCACGGAGTTATTAGAAAATGTAAAGGGCACAGATGTAATTTTACATGGGCTGCGTCCCGTGTCTATAAATAGATGAACAGTACTTCCGTACTGTTCACATTGACTTGGCATTTCACTTTTGCGTCACGCTTGTACCTCTACTTTCCTTCAAGCCGAAGGTACATTTATAATCTATTATTGTTGATATACTTGCACAGATAAGAATAAGTTGATAATAACATTTAAAGTGTTTGTTTTACTGTTCATATCTTGTGTACAAATCCTTCTTCATTATTTATTGTGCTTATGGAGGTTTGTCCTTCATAACCTTCGTCTAGAATTCATTATACCCAAAAGGAGATAATGCTTCGAAGGACGAAGGACTTTAACATTTAACACTTTTTATGTTGCCTTGTTCTTAGTATTTGAGAACAAGTCCCCAACATTGGCGCCCACCTCCGGTGAACTCACTTCCACTTTTTGAGTTTTGAACACCTTCGGCAAGCATAGACCTTCGTCATGCCGACAAAGAAAGCTTTAGCAATAGGGGCTGCCGCTCTGCAGCCGCTGGACCCCAACCAGGAGACCCTCTCTCTTCGGGAGGCCCGAAGCCAGAAGAGGAAGGCCATCAGTCCGACGCCTCAGGAGGACGACTTGGATCAAGAGATCAGAAATATGGAGATGCTCCATCAGCAGGTGCAAAGGAAGAAGGAAAAGATTGCTAGGCTGGCTGATCTGCAAAGGCAGATAGACGAAGCCTCTTAAGAAGTTCGCCATCTTACTCAAGATGAGCAGAACCGAAGGCCTCAGCACAGAGAGCTTCATCAAGAGGGCTTCTTCAACGAAGATGACTGGTATGAAAATTTCCATCATGGAAATTTTGCTTTTGATGATGCTTCTCCTCTATCAGCAGAACTGCAGGCTACACCTTGGCCTTCGTCCTACAAGCCACCTCAACTCCCCATGTACGACGGCCACTCAGATTCGAAGCAGTTTCTGATGAGCTACGAAGCAACAATATCTTCCTATGGTGGCAATACTGCAGTCATGGCAAAGTCTTTCGTCATGGCTGTCAAGAATGTTGCACAAACCTGGTACTCCTCCCTTCGGCCAGGAACAATCACTTCATGGCAGAAGCTGAAAGATATGCTGATCACCAGTTTCCAAGGGTTTCAAACGAAGCCGGTCACCGCTCAAGCTTTATTCCAGTGCACCCAAGATCACGAAGAATACCTTCAGGCGTATGTCCGAAGGTTCTTACGCCTGAGGGCACAAGCGCCAACAGTGCCCAATGAAATTGTCATTGAGGCCATGATTAAGGGGCTTCGGCCAGGACCTTCAGCTCAATATTTTGCCAGGAAACCCCCTCAGACTTTGGAGAAACTGCTTCAGAAGATGGATGAATATATCCGCGCTGACAATGACTTTCGGCAAAGAAGGGAGGAAGCTTACAGGTTCTCCGAAATAGCCAGGGGCTTCGGAGGGAGAATTCATCCTAGACATGTCAGATCGATTCATTCCACTCAGAATGATGACAGGGGAAGCCAGCAGCAGAAGCCGCAATATTCCTCTCAGGCTTTGGGGCAGCAGCAGAGCTATCCTCGTCCCCCAGCTCCAAGGGGCAGAGGTGCCTGGGGCTTCGGAGGGAGATTTGGGGATCAGCCCAGGAAGATTTATTGCCTATTCTGCGGTGAGGACAAGGGCCATACCACCAGGATGTGCCATGTTACCATCCAGAAACAAAAGGAGATAGCAGAAGCTGCAGCCCAACAGAGCCAGCCGAAGCAAGTTATGCACACTGCTTCGTACCATTCGCCTTACATTCCAGAGTATGTAGGCAACCACCCTGCAGCTTCTGTCACTTCGGCAAGCCAACCTCAGGCATCCTGGCAACAGCCTCCTCCTCCACCACCAATGCAACGAGGCCAGCAGCCAGAAGGGGGTCAGCATACCCACCTCCAATGGGACTTCAGAGAAGAGTCCGAAGCTCGCATAATCAATAGTACTGTGCTAGAATCAAAGCATATTTACTAACAAATATCCTACCTCGACAGCAGTTTTTATATTCAGTATCATTTTCTTTTTAATAAGGAACAATTATTGAAAGACAAAGTATTTTTGTCGTTTTTTAATCTCTTGTAATAGTTTCGTTTTCGCCACAGTAAAAATATACCTTCTTCACAGAATGGCGGAGTTGTCGAAGCATAAGAATTTATGGTTACAAGGAGAATTTCCAAAATAACAAAAAGTCATTCCTAAGGGAGCGCAGCGTAAGTTTTCTGCTCAAAAGTCGTTCCGAAGGGAATGCAGAGCCTACAGCGAAAAATAAACGCTGATACCGCTGAAAGTAAAAGGCAAAGACGCTCCTAAGGGAGGCTTACAACGAAAAATAAACGCTGATACCGCTGAAAGTAAAAGGCGAAGAAGCTCCTAAGGGAGGCTTACAGCAAAAAATAAACGCTGATTCCGCTGAAAGTAAAAGGCGAAGAAGCTCCTAAGGGAGGCTTACAACGAAAAATAAACGCTGATTCCGCTGAAGTAAAAGGCGAAGAAGCTCCTAAGGGAGGCTTAGAGTGAAAAATAAACGTCGATCTTCGGCAAATGTCATTTCGCATAACATCACATCATCACATCATTTGCATAGCATAACATCATACATCATATTGCATCAATGACGCAAGAAGGGGATCAATGTTGATATTTGGAGATTGTTTCGAAAAAATAGTGCCAAGGCACAAAAAAGTAAATATTGATGAAGCTTACCTTCGTCAAACTCTGAAATGAAAAGATCTATCGGTTATTGATTTTACGAAGATTGGATGTTTTTATGAAAGTACAGATATTATTTACAACGCATGAAAAGAAGGGAAGGTGTTTTTTTTCGCTGAAGGCTCAAAAAACGGTATGTATGTAAAGTTTCATGCATCGTAAAGAATTGAACCATAAATAGCTTATATATTACATTCAAATTTACAAAATATTACACATGTTCAATAAATATTACATTCCAAATGTTTTTACAATAACATCTAGTCTTCCCTTAGAACTACTTCTGTAGCTTCGTTCAGTAGTTGATCAACAACTTTGTCCATGATAGCTTCAGCCATTTTTTTAATTTCGTCGTCCCCCTTCACGTGGGGGTCCGCCGATGGCTTGGCAGGCTCTGAGGGGTGATAAAGTGCGGCTGTGTTACAAAGCGTAAACAAGTTCAAAATCAAAAAATTACAACAGAGCCAAAAACTGCTAGTTAATACCTATTTGCACTTCGACATCCGCACTTTTCTCATCAGTCTCTGCTACTTTTCTAGCGTCATGAATACCTTTCTCGCTCTTTCGTATAATTTCTTGGGCCATCTCTCGGCCTCCATTGTCCCAGATGTCAGTAAAAAATTTTCCACCGATCAGGCTCGCTTCGGCCGAGGGGTCTTTTATATCTTCAGAAGACAAGGCGGCTTCGGATTGTGCCAAAAATTTCACATGGTCACAGCCTTTCCTCTCCAAAATAGTGGCAATCGCCCTGGCACCCGAAAAGGCACATATGTCTCCACGGCTATTCAAAACTTCTTCAAAAGCTTCAGCTTCGTGGCTGATCCATCCAATTGGGCCTTCGGGGTCACCCCTTATGAAGTCCTCCTCACTTGAGAATGCGCCAACGCTGGTGAAGCTGGTTCTTATTTTCTTAACACATTCTATAGATTTTTCATAACACTTTTTCTTGGATGCACGAAGCTCTTCAACGTTTTTTTCTAAATGATTGGCCCATTGTTCACTAATTTCTCGTTTTGTTTCTTCAAGTGTGCACTCTTCTTTAGCTCTGACTAGTTGCCTCCGAAGATCTTCAATTTCGCGCTTCTGAGCTTCAGCTTGAGCTTTGAAAGCAGCTTCATCTTCTTTTATTTTATTCAATAACGAGTGTAATATTTTATCTTTTTTGAGACCTTCGTTCCTTAGTTCAATTACTTCGGAACGAAGGTTGCTCAAGGCTATGGTACACCCTTCGTCTTCGACATCTTTTTGTGCCCTGAGGGCATTGCTAAGTATAAGACCCTAGGAAAAAATGTGTGTTAATAAGTTTAAGCAAATGAAAAATTTTGGTTTCAAGAAATAATACAAAGATCTCATTTTTTCACCTTTAAACTATTGTACGCTAAGCTGTCAGCCAGCTCGTTCTTTGACAACACTGAGAGCTCGTCTTCTAGTGTTGGGAATCCGAAGCTTTTGTTCATCTCCCGACAGACTGAAATCTCCTTGCTGTCAGGGAGACAATACAAGAAGTCTTCTTCTCCGCTGCCGTTGAATATCAACGCCCCTTGGGATGTTTCAGTCTTTGGGCATAGAACTGAGCCTCCTGCTTTTCTTTTTCAGTCAACTCCTTCCCCGAAGCATGTCGTAAAATATAATCGGAAGCTTCGAAAAAGGCTTCGGGGGCGGCAGTGCCAGTTCCTTCAACAACAATTTGTTCTGTTGTTTCTGTTTCTTTGGTTTCCAAGGATTTTACCTTGGCGGGCTCTGAAGGCTCAGCTTCAGTCTCAGCTTGGTGCTTTGAAGCTTCGGCCCCAAAGGCTTCGATTTGCACTTCGGGAGTTTCAGCAATTTTCTTCGGAGTAGTGCTTGAAGACTTTATTGTCTCCAATACATCCAGTACATTAACCATCCTTTTTCTTTTGGGGGTCAATGCTGGACCCTTTTGGCTTTTTGGTACTTCAACTTTTGCTGAAGGACTTAAAATTTCAGATGTCCTTGTATCTTTAGGCTTCGGTTCTTCTATTTTCTTTATCTCCGGCATTGTGACCGGCTCTTCAATATTCTTCAGGGGAGTCGGCTCCTTGGCTTCGGGGCCCGAAGAGGATTCACCGACAAACTCGGGCACTATGGCCGGTTCAATATAGCATGGACGGTGTGTAAGAACCTTTATCTTTTTCCTCTTCGGCGCTGGCTCACTAAGAGCGGCTGAGGCGGCTTCCTTCGTAGACGTCGTATCTTTCCTTTTTTGACCCCGTGTTGGGTAACGGTAGTCAGGATACACGAACCTAATGGCATCAAATACTCGGTTGAGCCTTTTCTTCTTCCGGCCTCCGAAGGCTGAGGATAGTGCAGTATCTTCTGCCTTCGAGTATGGCCCAAGCAGCTCATCGCTTACGGCCTCAATACTTTTCAGCCAGTCGTCATCTGGCTCGACGAACTTATCTCCATATTTGAAGGTGAATTTTAATCTAACTAGTCCACCTTTGTTAGGTTCGCTGACGGTTTCCTTTGGCATTTCCCACTTTTCTGCAAGTGGCCGTACTCTGAAGGCAATGTGTTCTTGAATCAAATCCCTTGTCTCGATGAAAGAGCAAACTACTCCGAAGGCTCTCCAGCATTCTTCGGCTGCTTCGTCAGTTTCCACCTTCGGTTTTCGAAGGCCGAAGCGCTGCTAGATAGGGCGCATAATGATATCTTTACTATCTTCTCGCGTTTTCAAGTCGTTCTTCACATAGAACCATTCCTTCATCCAGTCCCCAGACCATTTTCTCCGAAAAGTTGGCACGAGACAGCTTGACCCAGAGCGGGCACCGAAGCTATAACAGCCAAAATTGTTGTGATATTGCTCCTTACCCCATGGTTTCGTCTCATACAATAACTCATGCATACTGCAGAAACTTTTTGCATTTGGTTCCAAACCTTGGCTCCTCACGGCCCATACAAAGATTCCCATCCTTATGATTGCTTCGGGAGTAATTTGATGGAGGTAGATTTCAAATATCTTCAAAACTTCTACCACGAAACTGCTCAAAGGAAACCGAAGTCCAGCCTTAAAGAAGCTTCGGAATATCACGACTTCATTTTCCTCGGGAGTCGGACAAGTTTTCTCTCCTTCGTCAGCCCTTACAATAGATAAATCCCGAAAATATCTACCCCTCATATTGACAAGATGGCTTTGCTTTATGCTTGATTTCCCAAAAACTGCATGGCTTGGTCGCCAGGGTCGATCTTCGGAATCTTCACCACCACTTTCCACATCATAGCTGTCACTATCACCAGTGTCTTCAGATAAACCCTCTAAGATCTCCCTTGTAATCTTCTCTGTATTTGTCTTTGCTATTAATTCAAGAAAGCCGAGATTCATCTCCTCAGAAAGGCTCAGCTTCGATTCAGCGATGACTTTCTTATCTTCAGACATCTTCAAAAACGCTGAGAAAGTGCTCCCGAAACCGAAGCTTAAAATTTTAGAAAGCCAAGCAAGTGATTGGTGCGTAAGGGCTAAAAGTGGGGTGAGCAAGAAGCAGATGGCGAGAAAGCGTGCCAAATGAACTCGTGGTGAGCTCTTATTTATACGACTAGTGCGTTAAAAGCTGGAGGGTCCCGCTTGTCAGTGACTGTTGCTATTCTAGCAAAGGGAAGGTGTTTTTTTGGACCTTCGGCTTAAGGCCTTCGTCCATGTCGCAATATGAATTTATTACTTTAACAAATTAATATTGCGAGGGGCTACTGTTGGGGGCCTTCGGCTTCCGAAGGTCCTCAAAAACACGATTTAACTATGTTTCTGGAGTATAATGTGTAAACATGTACCTTCGGACATAAATCAAAACCACAGCGTGAAGAGTATGAAGGATGGCGCAGAGCCGAAGCTATGCACAGGGGAGCTTCGGCGTGATAGCAGAAAAAGAAACCGACTTAAAAGGGAAAAGGCCATTTAGACCCCGATGGATTGCCACGGAGTTATTAGAAAATGTAAAGGGCACAGATGTAATTTTACATGGGCTGCGTCCCGTGTCTATAAATAGATGAACAGTACTCACGCTGACTTGGCATTTCACTTTTGCGTCACGCTTGTACCTCTACTTTCCTTCAAGCCGAAGGTACATTTATAATCTGTTATTGTTGATATACTTGCACAGATAAGAATAAGTTGATAATAACATTTAAAGTGTTCGTTTTACTGTTCATATCTTGTGTACAAATCCTTCTTCATTATTTATTGTGCTTATGGAGGTTTGTCCTTCATAACCTTCGTCTGGAATTCATTATACCCAAAAGGAGATAATGCTTCGAAGGATGAAGGACTTTAACATTTAACACTTTTTATGTTGCCTTGTTCTTAGTATTTGAGAACAAGTCCCAAACAATAGCTAAGGGGAGAATTTCTTCAGGGGGAGCTTTTATTTAGTCAAAGAAAAAGCATTTGAAACAGGGGAGAATTTCAAATATTGAAAATGCTTCTTGAAATCATATTATTATACCTTTGGCTATTTGCAAAAGAATTTGAAAAGAGTTTTCCAAGAAGGTTTGCAAAAACATGCAAGCGGTGCAAATGTGGTCCAAAATGTTAATAGTAGAAAGCAATCACATTTATTCTTAGACTCATGTAGAAAGTCTTTCAATTGGTTTAAATCTAAGTAACCTATGCTCATCTATAATAATTCCAAACTAGTAGCATTTTTACACCTCATATTTGCTTTGGTTTGTGTTGGCATCAATCACCAAAAAGGGGGAGATTGAAAGGGAAATGAGCTTAAAACATTTCCTATAATCGATTTTGGTGTTTGACGTCCATCACAAACCACGTGCACTAACTAGTTTGCATAGATGTCATTTAACTCATGTGCATAAGGTTCAACATAAACCAAGAAAGAAATTAAGTTGGGGACTCATCAAAGTTTGGAGCAAGAGTTGGAAAGGTGCTGCCAGTGGCGCACGAGACAGTGTTCGGTGTGCACCGGGCACTGTCCGGTGCTCTAGGCCGATCACCAGTCAAACATGCCACTCTTGGGTTTTCCAAGGATGCGCTCCGCTATAATTCGCCGGACTGTCCGGTGTGTAACGGACATGTCCGGTGAGCCAACGGAGCAACGGTAACCTGAGCTCAACAGTCGACTCCGTGAACAGTAAAAGTGCACAGTGTAGAAGTCAGATGTCGGGCTGCGAAGTCAGAACGCACCGGACTGTCCGGTGCAGCTATAGCACAAAGGAATCCAACGGTCAACCGCTCCAAACCCCAATGGGTCGCTGATGTGGCACGCACCGGACTGTCCGGTGCGCCATCGACAGCAACGACTAGAATAGTGGTTGGGGCTATAAATACCCCCCAACCACCTCCATTCAAGCCATCCAAGTTTTTTGAACTTCACATTCATTGCAAGAGCAAAAGACTACACTCCAAGACACACTCAATAGATCAAATCCTGTCCAAGCCTCCAAATCAACTCAATTGCTTAGTGACTTGAGAGAGGGTGTTTTGTGTTCTTTTGTTGCTCTTGTTGCTTGGATTTCTTTCTCTCTATTCTCATTCTTCAAAGTGCTTTGTAAAGCTAGCAAGAGACACCTAAGTGTGTGGTGATCTTTGCGGGGTCTTAGTGACCCAAGTGATTAAGGAGAAGCGTCGACCGGTCTGTGTGATGATTGAGAAAGGGAAAGGGTTGGAATAGACCTGGCCTTTGTGACCTCCTCAACGAGGACTAGGTTATTTGGAACTGAAACTCGGTAAACAAATCACCGCGTTTATTTGTGTTGATTACCACTTGATTTGTTTTCCCTCTTTCCTCTCTCTAAAGTTCCCTTGCTCATACACATTTGAGTTGGCTCCTAAAGTTATCCGCATTGATTGAGCAACTCTAAGCAAGGAGAACTATCTTTCGAACTCTAATTTAATTCTAACGCTAACCTCGGCCTTAGTGCGTGTTTAAAGTTTATAAATTTCAGGTTTTGCCTATTCACCCCGCTCTAGGCGACTTTCAACTACCCCCGCTGTTCGACTGGTAGTACCGGGAGGGTGATTGTCTCACCCGTTGGTGAGTGCAATCCCAGGTTGAACAGCACGGTCAACCTGGTAATTGTGCTCAACATCGAGCTAGCCCATGCCCTTGACGAGTCGAGCAAGGCTCATGCGGAGATCGTAGAACTGCGCACTGAGTGCGTGGAGTTCTGCCATCAGGAGGATGGTTTCCCGGCCCCCTTTGGGACTCAGCACCCTTATCGCTCGATGCCCCATGGTCATCATGCTTATGGGACCCCTGTCTGCAGGACCAAGATAGACTTGGAGCCTTAGATCACTAGTGTCGTAGTTTGTAATAAATGCTTAAGTTAAGTGTCTTAGTCTTAGTTAGTCTTAGCTAGTCAGGGTAGTTTGCTTATCCTGTGTTTCTATTTTTTGTCATGGCAAACTTACGTTGGATTTGGATGTTTGTAATGATTGTCACCAAAATGTGGGTGTCCCCTGCAATTTGGTTTTGTTATTAATGTTAATAAAGTTAGTCATTTAGTTGGGCAACCTTTTACTTCTACTTTCCTCTTTATCTGAGAAGTTGTGTTTGGCTGTGTTGAGATTCAGTGAAGATGCTCGTTTGTTCAGTGTTATGAAGACCTCTATGTGCCTTTTCTTATGCTGAAAGACTACAAGATCAATTCTAATGTGTGAATGCCTTCCACAGGTGTCTAACAATAGGCACCGAGGCGGGAAGCTTACCGAGCAAGAGTAGCAAGCCCCACGAGATGAGGCACCCTAGCAGTTGCCTCCGCCACCAGCCCCAATGTTAGTGGAGCAGATGTTCTTCATGCAGACCCAAGTAATGCAAGCAATCGAGCAGACCCTAGCAGCCATGCAGCAAGCCCAGCAATAACCTCAGCCTCAACCATAGGTGTAGATGCCACATATGCTAAGAGACAAGCATGCAGAGTTCATGAGAGGTCATCCCCCTGTGTTTGCCCACTCTACAAACCCCATGGACACCGAAGATTGGTTGCGCACAGTAGAGTGGGAGCTGCACACCGCCCAATGCATTGACAGAGAGAAGGTTCTGTATGGTCCCTGTATTCTAAGGGAAGCTATTCAGTCCTGGTGGGAGTCTTATCTTGCCACCCATGCCGACCCTAAGGCCATCACTTGGGAGGAGTTTAGAGACAACTTCCGTCAGTACCACGTTCTAGAAGACCTGATGATAATGAGGAAGGAGGAATTTCTAGCACTGAAGCAAGGACCCTTGTCTGTCAATGAGTACAGGGATAAAGTTCTGCAACTGTCACACTATGCACCCAAGGATGTCAAAACTGATGCAAAGAGGCAGTGCAAGTTCTTGAGAGGTTTGGTTGACCCCCTACACTACCAGTTGATGAACCATACCTTTCCTACCTTTTAACATCTGATTGATAAAGCAATATTGACTGAGAGGAAGTGCAAGGAGATGGAAGATCGGAAGCGCATGATTGGTGGACCACAGGCCGGGAGCAGCAGCCGCCATAGTTTCTCAGACAACCCATGCCAGCAGTTTAGACAGAGTCACCCTCAGGGATATCAGCACCAGAAACAGCGTCTGCATCAGCAACAATTCCAGAGGTATTCGCTCAGCAGCAGCAGTACCACCAACACAACCAATCAGGAGGAAATTAATATCAGAGGTAGAGCAGTCAGGGATCTCGCCTTCCTGCCCCAGCAATTAATCAGAGTAGCCAGACAGCCCCAATGCAAGGAGGCCGAGGATGCTTCCATTGTGGAGAGCAAGGCCACTGGGTGATGTAAAGCCCGAAGAAAGTAGCTCAGCAGCAGTTAGCTTTCAACACCTCAGCAAGACAAGGAGCACCACAACAGGCATCAGAAGGCCGTGGCCAGGCCTACAACCGTGGAAAGGTGAACCACTTGGAGGCCAAAGCAGTCCAGGATGCACCAGATGTGTCAGTAGGTACATTTTCAGTCGAATCCCATCTAGCAAAAGTTCTATTTGATATTGGTGCCACACATTCTTTTGTTACTACATCATGGGTAGAAGCACATAACTTCCCCATAGAACCAATGATTCCACCTCTAAGGGTTAATTCAGTTGGGGGGGGGAAGTTCAATCAGATAAGATGTGCTCAAATCTAAGGATTGAAATAAGGGTGATAGTTTTCCCTGCTAACCTAATAGTAATGGGTACTCAAGGGATAGATGTCATCCTAGGGATGAATTGGCTGCACAAGAACCAAGCAACTATCAACTGTGACAAGTGGACAGTGAGGTTAGTGTCCCCATTTAGGGAAGAGATAGTAACCGAACTGATCGTGCCTGATTTAGAGGAAGGAGCCTGTCACCAGATGTTCGTAGATGGTAAAGAGGCCACCTGCTTGAGGCCATCAGAGTTGTGTCAGAGTTTCCCTACGTGTTTCCTGAGGAGCTACTAGGCATGCCACCCAAGCGGAAAGTTGAGTTTACCATAGAGCTTGAACCTGACACCACCCGTATTTTTAAGAGAGCTTATAGAGTGTCTAGACTAGAATTTGTGGAACTCAAGAAATAGATCGACGAGCTATTATAGAAAGGTTACATCATACCAAGTACTTCGCCTTAGGCCGCTCGAGTTCTGTTCGTGGAGAAGAAAGATGTGACTAAAAGAATGTGCATAGACTACAGGGCTCTAAATGAAGTCACCATCAAGAACAAGTACCCCGTACCAAGGATAGAAGGCCTATTTGATCAGCTGAGAGGAGCCGGTGTGTTCTCAAAGATAGATCTAAGGTCAGGTTGCCATCATCTCAGAATCCGACCTTCAGACATACCGAAGACGACATTCATCACCAAGTATGGGCTATATGAGTATACAGTCATGTCCTTCAGACATACTGAGGCCAGCTTTCTTCATGTACTTTATGAACAGTGTGTTCATGGACTATCTGGACAAGTTTGTAGTGGTGTTTATCAATGATATCCTCATATATTCTCAGAATGAGGAAGAGCACGAGGAGCATTTGAAGATGGTATTGCAACGATTACGGGAGCATCAGTTGTATGCCAAGCCGAGCAAATGTGAGTTCTGGATTAGTGAAGTCCTGTTCTTGGAGCACATCATAAACCGAGATGGATTAGCTATGGATCCAAAGAAGGTAGCAGATATTCTGGACAGGAAAGCACCGAGAGATGTCCATAGAATCAAGAGTTTCATTGGAATGGTCAGATACTATCGGCGTTTCATTGAAGGTTATTCCAAGATTGCCAAACCAATGACAACCCTATTAGTGCAGAAAGTTGAGTTCAAGTAGACCCTTGAGTGTCAAGAGTCGTTTGAAGCGTTGAAAAATAAGTTGACTGCAACACCTGTGTTGATCCTACCTAATGTTCACAAGCCATTCTCAGTGTACTGCAATGCATCATACACCGGACTGGGATGTGTGCTAATGGAAGAAGGGAGAGTGGTGGCATATTTGTCCCGACAGTTGAAGATCCATGAGAGAAATTATCCCATACACAACCTAGAATTAGTAGCAGTGGTTCATGCATTGAAGACCCAGAGGCACTAATTATATGGGCAGAAATGTGATGTTTACACAGACCACAAGAGTCTTAAGTATATATTCACCCAGTCGGAGCTAAACATGAGGCAATCAAGATGGCTAGAGTTGATCAAAGACTATGAATTGGAGATACATTATCACCCAGGTAAAGCTAATGTGGTTGCAAATGCTTTGAGCAGGAAGAGCCAAGTCAACATGATGGTCGCTCGCCCGATTCCATATGAGCTAGCGAAGGAATTCGATAGCTGAGTCTCGGTTTTCTAAACAGCACGTAGGGAGTGATAATTGAGCTAGAACCCACCCTAGAACGAGATATCAAAAATGGGCAGAAAAATGATGAGAAGATCAATGAGATTCGACAACTGATACTAGACGGAAAAGGCAAAGACTTTCAAGAAGACACGGAAGGTGTGGTATGGTTCAAATATAGGTTATGTGTTCCTAACATCAAGTCAAATCGGGAGCTTATCCTCAAGGAGACCCATGAAATAGCCTATTCCATACACCCTAGAAGAGAGAAGATGTACCAAGGCCAAAAGAAAGGATTCTGGTGGTACGGTACAAAAAGGGAGATCGTGGAGTATGTTGCCATATGTGATAGTTGTCAAAGAATTAAGGCGAAGCATCAAAGGCCCACAGGTTTATTGCAGCTATTGTAGATTCCTCCATGGAAGTGGGATGAGATTCGGATGGACTTTATAGTCGGCTTGCCTCACACTCGAGCCAGTTATGACTCCATCTAGGTAGTAGTGGATAGCTTAACAAAGGCGGCTCATTTCGTACCGGTTAAGACTAGCTACAGTAGTGCAGTGTTGGCAAAATTATACATGACTCGAATTGTTTGCTTGCATGGAGTACCAAATAAGATAGTGTCAGATCATGGAACATAGTTCACTTCTCACTTTTGATTGTAGCTATATGAAGCCTTGGGCATGCACCTGAATTTTAGTTCAACTTATCACCCGCAGACAGATGGTCAGACTAAAAGAACCAACCAGATCCTAGAAGATATGTTGAGGGCCTGCACGTTGCAGGACAAGTCAGGTTGGGATAAGAGGCTACCTTATGGAGATTTCTCCTATAATAATAGTGATCAAGCCAGTTTGAAGATGTCACCGTTCCAAGCACTCTATGGGATACCA
The DNA here is from genome assembly GCA_029449295.1 of Zea luxurians. NCBI lineage: Eukaryota > Viridiplantae > Streptophyta > Magnoliopsida > Poales > Poaceae > Zea > Zea luxurians. Next base: position 327,147 of record JAOPSE010000350.1, on the reverse strand, counting down.
ACTGCAGTTGCTCCTCGTGATCACCATCATTCTTGGAATAAATCAGAATGTCATCGACGAATACCATGACAAACTTATCAAGATACTCCATAAACACCTTGTTCATCAGATTCATGAAGTAGGCTGGTGCATTAGTCAAGCCAAACGACATGACAGTGAACTCATATAGCCCGTATCGGGTAGAGAAAGCCATCTTGGGAATATCTGAAGGTCTGATCTTCATTTGATGATAACCCAAGCTGAGATCAATATTGGAGAATACCCTGGCACCTCTCATTTGATCAAACAAATCTTCAATACGGGGTAAGGGGTACTTATTTTTAATTGTGACATCATTAAGTGATTTGTAATGAACACACACCCTCTGGGAACCATCCTTCTTCTAAACAAACAGAACCGGTGCTCCACAAGGTGAGGAACTATGACGAATATACCCCGACTCCTGCAACTCTGTTAGATGTTTCTTAAGTTCTTTTAATTCTTCCATTGACATTCTGTATGTCCTTTTAGAAATAGGAGCGGTCTCAAGAGATCAATAACAAACTCCACATGCCTATCCATTGGCATTCCGGGTAACTCCTCTAGAAAAACATCTAGGAAATCTCTAACAATTTTTATATGATCACCCACAAATTTACCGTTGATCATGTATATAGAAGGTTTGTTAGATGTGGGTGGTGCAACTGTGACTTATCTATCCCCATCAGGACTAGAAAGCTCTATTGTTCCTCTAGCATAATGTATTACTGCTTTCCAATGTTTTAACCAGTTCATGCCAAGGATTAAGTCTATTGTACTCTCTTCTAGCACTATAGGCATAGCCCAAAACTTCCTTCCCAGTATTGTTACTTCTATTTTATGACTCATATATGTTGCCTCATAAGGCCTTTAGGTGTGATGACTATCATAGGTCTACGCATAGCAAGGTAAGGTAGACTATTTGCATGAACATAACGAGCAGATATGAATGAATGTTTAGCTCTAGAATCAAAAAGTATAGAAGCTGGCACACAATTAATGAAGAACGTACCAATGACGATGTTAGAGCCATCCGCAGTAGCCTCAGCATTGATTTGATTAACCCTGGAAATGCTATATCCATGATTGCTGGCTGGAGTCTGTGTCTGCTTGCCCTGAGTACTGCCAAGAGCCGGAGTGTTGGGTTTCCTCTTAGGACAGACATTGGCATAATGCCCAACCTCACCACACTTGAAACATGTGCTTCCCGTAGCGGTGTTCTGGCCAGCAGGTCTCGTCGAGGTGCTAGTGGGGGCAGCTTGACGAGGACACAGAGTCTAATGTGTAGCCTGTGGTGTCTACTAAGCAGGGCACTGGTGAGACTGCTGGTATGAGACATTAGCTGGTACTAGAGTGGCCCAATAAGTCCTCTAGGAACTATTCTTGCTTCCTCTCGTCTTCAGTAACCTCCTCTAGAGCATACCTTGATAGCTGAATGAATTTATCTCTGTATTCACTCACTGTCATATTCCCCTTCTTAAGGGAGAGGAATTCCTTCTTCTTGATTTTCATCATACCAGCAGGAATATGATAATTCTTGAAATGAGTAGAGAACTCTGACCATGTAAAGGTATCAGCAGCGGCATGAGCAGCACAATATGAATCCCACCAGTCGGTAGCAGGGCCAGTAAGGCGACCCAATGCGTAGGGGACCTTCTCCCTGTCGGTTCACTAAGCAATATTGAGCATTTTGTCCACTGTCTTCAGCCAATCATCTGCCTGAAGAGGATCTAGAGAGCTCAAGAAGGTGGGTGGCTTGTGACTCATGAACTCCTGGTGCTTATCCCTGGGTGGAGCTGGTGGTGGTGGAGGTGGTAGCTGCTGTCGTTCCTGATGATCTTGACGGATCTATGCTTGCATCTCCGTCATGGTGTTAGCCATCTGCTACAGTAGTTGCATCTAAGCGGCAACCACAACATCTGTCCCAGCCGGTGGAGGATTCATCTCCAGTTGTGGTTGAGTAACTATCCTCCTGCAATGATTATGAGCAGGTAGATCGATACCGCCTCCCTTCCAGGTATTGACCATCTGGGTTAGAAACACATGGTAAGATAGAATTGTAGATAAGACGAATAATTACGAGACACCCAACTTTTAGGTCATGATCCATTGGGTCATAATAGCTCAGTAAATTAGAGTGTCATCTACCTAATACTAATACATTATCCTATGGTGGTACATGCTAGAATCCCTACTATACTATTTCACTCAATCAAAGAAGCAAATCAAGCATTTATCATCAGGACAAACATCCAAGCATTTGTCTTAGGTCTCCTATCTCTTTAGTGATTCTTAGATATTGGATTCCAAGGTGTGAAATCCTTTCTATCTTTATAGGGTAGAAAAGATAAGAGTAGTCAGAGTAGAACAGCCAAAGGTGAGATAGGATCAAGAAAAGTACAGAAAGAATCAGAGTAAAGGTAAGTAGGTAAGGGTTTTGTCCAGTTCTATCTAAATTTTGTCCTACAGTCAACATTTCCTTTGATACCACTTCTGACACACCCGAATTTAAGGGGTAAACCCAAGTGCGTCTCATATGTGCGCCAAAGAAGAACAACACATAAAATGACCAAGTGTATAGAGATAAATGTCACAAACATTATTACAAAGCGGAAGTGTCTTACAAAAATAAAAGATATCAAATAAAGTGAACTAATATTATTTCCTTGACGCCATTAAGTCAACTGGAAGATGCCACCTAGACTTCATCGAACTCCTCGTAGTAGTCCTCCTCCTGGGCCACATGCTCATCACCTGTCGGGGGGTTTATATATCGCAAGGGTGAGCTCACAAAAGTTCATCGCTCAACAAGTGTGGGGAATAATGTGCATGAGCACACCAAAAGTGGGGCTCATGTGAAGTGTAAGGCTGATCAACAAATAATGGTCAAAGCTAAGCATTGTTTTTAATAAGTTGATCAAATTTTATTAGCAGTTACTAAATGTAAGTATATACCAACCCAAATTAATAATAGATCAAAATTAATAATAAAACCACAATGCAATGCATATGACAAATTAAGATTAATTCCATAAAATAATCACGTGAGTGTCCAAAACACTCATGACCATGAGCACGGCTGATATACCAGTTTTACACTTTGCAGAGGTTACACATCTTTACCCACAAGCCATGCTACCCATTTACCAAGGGGTCTAGAAGTCATATTCATCTCTACCAAGGAGACAAGGCAGGGTAGCACTACGAGGCCTTTCCAAAGTTCCACTAGTTCGAGAAAACCCGCTATGGATTCAAAAAGAAGGAAGCATAGGAATCCCTCGTCCGGAAAGCTAAATAGACAGTCTGACCCGAGAACCTCCCTATACTCTGCAGTGATGCCTCCTCGCTTGCCCCTTTCAGGTAAGGTAGTTTCTCCCTAGCTTTCCTAATTACTTGGCCAAGGTTGTCCCATTCCACCCTTGTGGTAGCACTATTTTCCCGGTTGGTTCTCCATATTCCAATTAACATAGTAACCTTATCATGAACAATAAATAATCAACAGTAATAATAAAGAATGATCATGTTTCAAATTTATCTTAACACCCAAAATCACATGGAGCAATAGCAGAACTACCCAAAAGTTCAATGGTGATCAAGGTATAAAGTATATCAAACTAGGGCGACCTATTAGGTCCCATCAAATTAAACCTAAACATGCCATAGTGATTATAGAGAACATTATTGGGTAAAGAAAAGTGGTCAAGGGCACAACTTGCCTTTAATGAGCTCCTGCTCATTATCTTCTACCTGCTGAGTTCCAGGCTCCTCAATCACTTGCTCGTCTACTCGCAACAATACAAACAGACATTGCATAGGAGAAATTAACATCACACCAAACATAAGAACATAATGCATAGTAATGATCTACACATCGTAACGAGATCCTAGGTTCGAGAATCACTAAATTCGAAGTTACGGTTATATAGTTATGATTTTCTAAAGGTTTAGGTGTTAGACATGGAACAAATTAAGTGCATGATTTTAATCATAGGTTTCATAGTAATACAAGGTTACTAGATGATAAACAATATTAATATGAGATTAATGCAATTGGAATGGATCAAAAAGAAGTTAAAATGAATTAATTATGAATTAAACAAGATTCTAGAATTATTTCTATACTAGAAATCATTTCCCATATTAATTTATTCAAGTTATTTACTCTTTGGGCCGCAGGTACTATTTTGATGTTTTCCAGGGGGCTCTGTGTAAATTCTAGGACATATGCGCTCTAATCTCTGTCTCTGTGTGGATGGCGGGTCAATTCATTAAAACTTGAGGGGTTCTTTTAAGAAATGCCTCGGCCGAAGGGATGTGGTTCGGTCGCAGCCGTCCGATTAGAAAACGAGCGCCAGGATTCGATCTTACTTAAAATGAACCGGTATGCTCCATGGGCCCTTGGATCTAGATCCAACGACCCACAGTCAATCCGTGGATTGAAACACAAGGCTCGATCCCACTCGTCTGCTCCAAGATCTACGGTTTGGCTTAAATCGCGGCCACGGAGAAACGGCACCAAACTATGGCCAACGGATCCAAGATTAAGGGTTAGCACATGCCCGCGCCTGATCCTACACCAGCCGTCTGATCTGATCAAATGGCTCCGATTTTAAATAAGCGGAAAGGCACGCTTCTTTTAATCCCATCCGTTGCACCTGACATCGACGACAGAGGGTTTTCTTCCCCCTTCGGAACCCAAGCGCGGCGGTGCAGTGCTATGTCACAGTGGCGCGGCGGTGCAGTACTATGTCACGGTGGCGCGGCGGCGGAGTGCTATGCCACGGCAGCACTGTCGCCGGGCCAGGTGACCCGACGGCACGGTCTTCCCTCCCACGGAATTATTAGGTCCCACGCAAAGAGGAGGGCAATGCAGATCGATCAAAGGGTAACTCACAGTGAAACATGTAGCAGAATGCTACGACGATGACGACGAAGGGCAGACCGATGCGATATCTTGAAATCCGGCGAGCAATCGCCGGCACTCCGGCCAACGCCCCGTGAGAAGGGGTCACCAGGTCGTGCGGTTGGCGCGGCCGATCCTCCCTAGACTGTAATTAGATGGACAACGGTGCTATCCACCATTCCGTGCGTGGCGGCACTCTCTCCCTGCACTAGTCGGCGACGTGGTGTTCTAGTGAGGAGCTTTGGTGTCTCGGTTTGAGAAGAGAAGGAAAGGGGTGCGTGCAGGGTTAAGCTATTATAATGGAACGGGGACGAGTCTAAGGCGGCAGGGCGGTGATCGATTCTGCCATTGTAGGGACGTTAGTTAGCTGCTCCACTCACAGCAGGAGAACGGAACGAGTCAGAAAATTGGGGCCCACCACACAGTGAGGGTGCACGAAGAGGAGGGCGCGAGGTGGCTGACCTAGGGGCCCCACACGTCGGCGCAACAAGGCTAAGCAGAGGCGCGTGTGTACATGGGAGACTGACATAATGGGCCCACCTATCGACGTTGGCCTGCGCGATAGTAGTTGGGCCGATCTGCTTTGGGCCCAATACGGTCTTGCAGTCTTCTTTTCTTTTTTTATTCTGTTCTAAATTTCCTTTTTCAAGTTCAAAATCTAGTATTTGAATTTCAAATTTGTTTGTGAGTTTCACACACAGATTAAATGCACAAACAAAAGTACCAGCATGAAGAAATGTTTTCATTATATTATATATTTTGTTCTATTTATTAAGGAATTTATTCCAATTAACTTGTATATGTATATTCATGCATGTATCAAATAGGAAAAAAAATTCCATATACTTCAAATATTCTAACTCCTTTATTTAATATGATATGGGTATTACAAGCAACCCGCAACCCCCTCTCCCTCAGCCTTTTGGGCCATTAGGCCCAGGTTGACCCACACGCGCACCTGCGCCCCACCTCTCTCTGCCAGTCTGGTCCCACCTATCGGTGCCAACTCCCTCACCCACACACGCTCCCCCGCTCTCTGCGCCGTGAGCCCGTCTCATCAGCGTCATTGCCAGTTGCCTTGCGTGAGTAATCGCTGAAGCCTTGGCCTCGCCTGTCAGCCCTGTCCCCTCCAACCGTACACGCGCACGTCCCGTGCACACACCGTGAATTCCGTGCCCACGTCGCATGCCGAGCCCGTGATCGCCCCATCCCCGGCCATTTCTAGCTCCTAGAGCCCCACTCACTACCCCCTCCCTCATTTGCGCATCCGTAGAGCCCCCACCCTCTCCTAGCACCATGCGCACGCCAGGGAAGGACCGCCACCGTCTGCCATGGTCGCACGCCCGTTCCACCATCGACGTTGAGGCCACACGTGTCTATTGCCTCCGTGAGTTTCGGCTCGACATCCGTAGCTCAGGACACACCTTAATTTGCTTCCTCCCCCTCTGGTTCCCTCTGTCCGCGCTCACTGAACTTCTTCCGCGCAGCTGCAGCACTACCGCCGTTGACCAGACCTCGTCATGCCTCTACCGCTGTTCAAGGGTCCTGGAGACTTCCCATGAGGTAACCAACCTCCCCTGCCCTCTATTTTTCCTTTCCTCGCTCTCGGTTGCACGTGATTTCTCACTGGAGTGGGGTCACGCCACCACCAAGCCACCTCACTGTGGAACGCCACCCTCCGGTGCCTCTGCATCGATGTCGTGCCCACGCTCCTACTCACCACACTCCTCTTGACCTCCCTGAGCCCTCCCCGTCGCCCTAGGACCCCCAGCACGTCCGCGCCCTTGTCTCCAGTGAGTCCCCACCAGACACACGGGCAGCGCCGCCGCTAGCGGCCAGGGAGAGTCGGCTAGGGCTGGCCGTCTGATCTTAGACGTCCATCTTGGATCGAACGGTTCCGTTTCAAATAAATCGGACCCAATCTAGACCGCCCGCTTAAGGTCCAACCGCCCAGAATCTTCCCATATCCCTGCCACTGGGCCTGGCCAGTCAGCCCCATCTGCTAACCCTTAGCCACTGACCGCCCTGGCCTGCCTATCAGTTGCGCGCTCACGCCCTCGCTCGCGTGCTTGCCCGCAGGACCTGTTCTCTGCCGTTGATATGAGATCTGATGGCCGAGGACTCCCGATACCCCTTCGCTAGGTCTTTTTGTTAAAGAAACCCTCAACTTCCCGGGAATCAACCCGTCGTCCTGGTTTCTTTCACCTGAGTCCCTGGTTTCTTGTAGAGAGACACCTGGACTTTAATTTAATCATAAAAATTTGTCTTAATTAGGGTTTTTTTAATCCTAAAACTTCCAAAATTCATAACTTTGTCATATGAACTCCAAATTGGATGGCTCAAAGTATAAAATGCTCATTATGTTATTTTCTATCTATTAAAATTGTGTTTATTCACTATTTTCATATCTCAATTTTATAGTTGGTTTCTAGGTAAGAGTTGATGCTATAGAAACTTTATTAGAAATAAAATAAAGATAAAAGCCCCGAATGAATGTTCAAGTGCTTAACTCTATAGACCCAACTCTAGTTAATATATAGTCCCATCCTTGTACTAAATTTATTTGAGTAAGAAATTGACTAATATAGACTTAGTTAGAGAACAATAGACCACTTGGCATATGACCTACCCCCAAACTTATAATGCACATGTGTGTCTTTACCTTTCTATTGAACCTGTGTTTACTCTGTTGCATATATTTGGTGTACTGTTCTTTTGTTATTCCCCAAGTGTGTCGAATGAATGATTGCTTTGCATAGACAACGAGCATTCTACGGTTCCCGAGAGTGTTGCAGGAGATTTCCTTGAGCAGCAACCTGATGAAGGCAAGTGTCCTCTGACCCATTATGTTTTACTTACTGTATAATTCATTATTTTGCATACCATGATAAACCTAAGGATTGACTAGTTTACTGCTTATCCTGTCCTTGACTATCCTTTTGGGAATTGGCTACTGTTGGTCACTTGTTCTCAAATACTGTGAATCAAAAACAAGGCAACACAATTGTTAAGGATTAAGGACCTTCGTCTTCTAGAGCATTATTTCCACATGGGCATAATGCTCATCAGACGAAGGTCAAGAAGGACATACCTTCATCATTAATATGTGAGTAAGAATGCGAAAGGATGAAGATAGTAACTGCATCTTATTAATTCATTCGTACTTGTATTTCATAAAATATATATGAATATGAATAGGATTAATATTACATTGATACCTTCGGTTTGCTCGAAGGTGAAGATGCGATAAAGTGTTTACAATCTAACGTGAACAGTACGGTGTTACGGTTCATCTATTTATAGGCACGGGACGCAGCCTGAGTAAAATTACATTCATAACCCTCAACATTTATTTACAGACGAACCGACATACTAAGGTCTATCTGGTCTTTTCTTCTTCTACTCGACTTGAATCGAAGCTGATGGCAGCCTCGGCATTCAGTGATATTGCTTCTACTCAAGGTCTTCGTCTTGTAACCTTCAGTAGAAGAAGAAAGAGAACCTCTGTATCATTTTGCTGAAAGTGTTTTTGCCTTGAGGACCTTTGGCAGAGAAGAAGACCCCCAACAGTAGCCCCTTCGCGGTGCTAGATCATTTTTTGTAACGAGCTTGGTCCGTGAAACACGAAGGGTTCGGAATGCCGAAGGTCCAAAAAACACCTTCCCTGAGCTTTTTATCAAAAAATGATTAAAATATTCTAGGCTCTGGCGGTCCATCGTTCAGTCAGTGTGCACAGTCTCGCGGTTCGCCTTCTTCTCCTGTTGCACTATATAAATAGACGGGTTGGTGAGAAGTTACAACTGCATTCATTGTCATCACACTGTTGTGCTGTTAAAAATTTTAACCGAAGCCGAAGTTTTCTGTATTGCGCTTTCGAACAAGCTCTTCGGCACTTGAGATTAGCTTCGTCTTAAGGAAACTAAACGCTAAAATGGCTAGAGTGAGATCCACTGCTAGGGTGTCCCGTGAGGGAGATGAGGCCGAAGTAACTGAAACAGCACCGATATCAGAAGTGATGAGACGATCAGGTCTGGTTGATGTTCCAGCCGAAGCCCGAAGTATAGGGAACAGGTTCATCACTCAAATTTGGGCTAAGGGTGGACACGAGTTAGCTGGAGACGAAGCCCAGAACCTACTTAACAAAGTATTCTTTTACGTGACTCCTTACTAGGTTCCTGATTACCCTGTTCCTCGTCATTCTCCAAGGTGATTACGTCGAAGGCCAATGATTCGAAGCTAAATCTGAAGCTTTAGAGTAGTCTTAGGATCGTCCTTGATTTCTGTAAAAACACTTTGGAAATTCTTTCGCACAAGAAATATTTGTAACTATAATGCGAGCAGAATTGTAAATGTTTGTAAATGCTTTGTAATACTAATTACCTTTCGCTTATATATCATCTGCTTTGCTGTGGACGAAACCGACACTTGTAGCTTTTGAGCCGAAGGAGAAAAACACCTTCCCTTCTTTTTGTTCACATCGAAGCACCTTTTGTATACAACGAAGTTTCCTTTGAAACAAAGCACCTTCGTATAAAATGAAGTTTCCTTTGAAACGAAGCACCTTCATATAAAACAAAGTGTTTTCTCATTGAAGGCAGGAATCCCCGCTTTCCCTGTTAATGCTTCATGCTTTATGTGATGATGATGAACCTACGAATGCCTAATGTATGGTTGTATGAATGCAAAAGAAGATGTGATGATGTGTGCAAATATATGTCAAAGATAAAAAAAACTCACACGAATACACACCCAGACTCTGCATCCCCTTAGGAAGGACTTTGGAGTCTCTTCACCTTTTACTTAGGTGGTATTTCAGCTCTGCATTCCCTTGGGAACGACTTTGGAGCTAAGTTTTGTATCTCCTTAGGAACGACTTTGGAGCTTCTTCACCTTTGACTTAGGTGGCATTTAAGCTCTGCATCCCCTTAGGAATGACTTTGGACCTTCTTCACCTTTGACTTAGGTGGCATTTGAGCTCTGCATCCCCTTAGGAATGACTTTGGAGCTTTTTCATCTTTTACTTAGGTGGCATCTTAGCTCTGCATCCCCTTAAGGACGACTTTTAAGCTTCTTCATAGTTTTTTACACTCGATGGTGTAGTCCCAGGTTTTACATTTTACATGTGGGGGAATTTGGCCCTTGTATTGCACAGGGCTGCACAAGAAAAAATGAAAATTACAACCTATGGCCCCATTAAAAACCTTTCTCCCCTCTTGAAAGGAAAAGGGTGCCATAGGGAAAGAATAAGAAAATTACATAGTTTACATATAATATCTCTAAAGCTCATTCGCATTCCAAGACCTTGGAATGTCATTACCATCCAAGTCTTTCAACCTGTACGATCCAGGCCTTGACGAAGATATTACCAAGAAAGGACCTTCCCACTTAAGCTGAAGCTTCCCCACTGTATCCGGATTGGCTAACCTCCAAAGTACTAGGTGCCCTGGCCTGATGTTCTTCAGTTTTACCTAGCGGTCATGCCATTTTATTGTTTCAGCCTGATACTTATTGATTTTGGTCTACTACTTGGAGCCTGGTCTCTTCTATGGTGTCTTTTGTTATTTTGCAATTATCTTCATCTTCTGCCGAAGCCAAGGTCCTTATTGAGCCCCTTCTTGCTTCTTCCGGTGTTATTGCTTCGTCATCAAACAGAAACTTGAATGGGGTAAAACCTATTGACCTTGAAACAGAAGTGTTATGGTTCCACACCACCTTTATTAATTCGTCTGGCCACTTTCCTCTGGGATGATTGAAGATTGACTTCATTATTCCTGTTATTATAATTCCATTTGCTCTTTCTACTAGTCCATTTGACTCCGGATGCCTCACTGATGCAAAGTGTATTTTTATACCAATCTGGGCACAAAAGGTTTTGAACGTTTCGGCATCAAATTGAGTTCCGTTATCAACCGTGATAGCCTTCGGCACACCGAAGCGGCAAACAATATTCTACCAAAAGAACTTCTGAACTGTGGCTGAAGTTATTGTAGCTAGGGGCTTAGCTTCGATCCACTTGGAGAAGTACTCCACTGCTACCACAACATATTTCAAGTTACCTTGTGCTGGTGGAAGTGGGCCTAGCAAATCTAGGCCCCACCTTTGCAGTGGCCAGGTGGGCTGTATTAGTTGGGTTAAAGACGAAAGTTGTTTCTGGTCTCTGGCACATCTCTGACAGTTTTCACATTTTTGAACCAAATCTGCTGCATCCGAAGCTGCCTTCGGCTAATAAAATCCTTGTTTGAAAACCTTCCCCAGCAAAGGTCTATATCCAATATGAGCTCCACATAGTCTTGCATGTATCTCCCTCATCAGTTCTTGACCTTCGGTTCTAGACAAACATTTTAGTAATGGAGAGCAGACTCCTTGTTTGTACAACTTTCCCTCTATGATTACATAGGGTCTTGCTCTTCCTTCCATTCTTTTGTTGTAAACTTCGTCATCTGAAAGGCAATTACATTGTAGGAAAGATACAATCTCAGTCCTCCAATCTTCGGTGTGTACTAGCGAGATTGTAAGCACTGCTCTCTCTATGAGCTCAACTGAAGGTGCTTTTATTGTTTCGAAAAATACTTCCGAAGGTAACGGAAGCCCCTGTGCCGCTGACTTAGCTAGCAAATCTACATGTTCGTTTTCTCCTCTTGGGATGTTTTTTACAGAGAAACCTTCAAAAGAGGCTTCCATCCTTCGGACTATGTCCAGATATTTGTCTAGCTTCGGGTCCCTTGCTTTACTACTCTTGTGAACATGACCGGAAATGACTCATGAGTCGGATTTGAGTATTGCCCTTCTTATTCCCATTGCCTTAAGTTTTTGAAGCCCCAAGAGAAGGGCCTCGTACTCTACAATGTTATTTGTGCAGCTGAAGTCCAACCTTGCTGCATAGCAGGTTTTGATTTTAGATGGTGAAATTAAGACGTCAGCTGCTCCTACGGTGAAGGTTCCCCATGACCCATCACCTAATACTGTCTAGGCTTCGATATCGTTTGTTTTCTCTTCGTCCTAAGCCACTAGCTTCCAATCAGCAATGAAGTCTGCTAACGCTTGGGATTGGATCGAAGATCTATGAACTTAGTCAATAGTGAATTCATTCAACTCTGCAGCTCATTTTCAAACTCTTCATGTGGCTTCTCTGTTTCTCATTACAACCATGAGAGGTTGTGAAGAAGGTACCACGATATGGTATGTTTGGAAGTAATGCCAAAGCTTTCTGGAGGCCATCAATACAGCGTATAGTATCTTTTCCAATTATGTGTATTTTTTTTGATGAACTAAGTACTTCAGAGACAAAATACACAGACATCTGCTTCTTTGTCTGGCCATCCTGCTTTTTCTTGTACCAGTGCTGCACTGACCACAGCGTGGGAAGCAGCTACATACAATAGCAATGGAGTTCCTGATGAAGGTGGGGTTAAGGTTGTTAGTTCTATCAAATACTGCTTCAGTTCTTCGAAGGTTTTTTGCTGAGTTGGTCCCCATTGGAAAACTTTGGCTGACTTTAGCACTTCAAAGAATGGGAAGTTCCTCTCCGCTGATCTTGAAATAAATCTATTCAATGATGCCAGCCTTCCTGTTAACCTCTGGGCACCTTTTCATGACTTTGGTGGCTCCATCCGAAGTATAGCTTCTATCTTATTTGGATTGGCCTCAATCCCCTTTGTTGGTACCAAACAACCAAGAAATTTTCCTTTCTTCACTCTGAAGACACATTTTTCTGGGTTTAGTAAATGTTTCTTGCAAATCAGCAATGTGATCTTCGTGCTTCGTGCTTTTTACTATGATATCATCAACATATGTCAGTACATTCCTGCCAATTTGGGAGTGAAGGACTTTGGCAATCATCCTGCTGAAGCTTCCTCCAGCATTCTTGAGCCCCTCGGGCATCCAAAGGTAAAAATAGGTTCCACTAGGGTTTATGAAGCTTGTCTTGGGTTCATCTTCTTTCTTCATCCAAATTTGATGGTATCCTGAATAACAATCTAATAGGCTCATTAGCTCTGAAGTAGCTGCTCCATCCCCCAAAGAGTCTATTCTTGGTAAAGGAAACTCATCCTTCGGACACGCTTTATTAAGATCTGTGAAATCAATGCACATTCTCCACTTTCCATTAGTCTTCTTCACCATTACGGTATTGGCCAACCACTCTGTATATGTTACCTATCTGATTACTCCGGCACTAAGAAGCCTTTTGACTTCATTTCGTGCACCTTCGGCTTTATCTTCGAACATCTTCCGAAGCTTTTGCCTTCTTGGCCTGATAGCAGGATCTACATTAAGTGAATGCTCGATGATGACTCTGTCGACGCCACAGAAATCATTGGCTGACCAGGCAAAGACATCCTTGTTGTTGAATAAAAATTTTAGTAGGGATTTTTCTTGTTTGTCAGATAGTTGTGATCCTAGCAACACCTTCTGCTCAGCTATGTCCTCGCATAGAAGCATGGGCTTTGGCTGGTCTGCTGAGGCAGCCTTATCTCTTTTGTGCTTGTATTGTTGATGGGCTTCAGCTTCATCTATGTTATGGATAGCCTTCGAATCTGTCCAGTTCCCTTCAGCCCTTCTAGCAGCTTCTTGACTCCCATACACAGCCCTTCTAGCAGCTTCTTGACCATACACAGCTTCTTGACTTCCTAATCAAGGAAAATAAAAAGCATGTTAAGGTTAAGAATGCTTATGCTCTAGAAGTAGAAAAATGTGAGAAATTATCTAGTGAGCTAAGCACATGCCATGACACTATTGCCAACCTTAGAAATGAAAATGCCAAATTAATTGCTAAGGTTGATTCTCATGTTTGTGATGTTTCAATTCCCAATCTTAGAAATGATAATGATGATTTGCTTGCTAAGATTGAAGAATTAAACACCTCTCTTGCTAGCCTTAGGGTTGAAAATGAAAAATTAATTGTTAAGGCTAAAGAATTAGATGTTTGCAATGTTACAATTTCCGATCTTAGAGATAACAATGATATTTTGCGTGCTAAGATTGTTGAACTTAATCCTTGCAAACCCTCTACATCTACTATTGAGCATGTTTCTATTTGCACTAGATGTAGAGATGTTGATATTAATGCTATTCATGATCATGTGGCTTTAATTAAACAACAAAATGATCATATAGCATTATTAAATTCTAAAATTGCCGAGCATAACTTAGAAAATGAAAAATTTAAATTTGCTAGAAGTATGCTCTATAATGGGAGATGCCCTGGCATCAAGGATGGCATTGGCTTCCAAAGGGGAGACAATGTCAAACTTAGTGCCCCTCCTAAAAGATTGTCTAATTTTGTTAAGGGCAAGGCTCCCATGCCTCAGGATAACGAGGGCTACATTTTGTACCCTGCCGGCTATCCTGAGAGCAAAATTAGGAGAATTCATTCTAGGAAGTCTCACTCTAGCCCTAATCATGCTTTTATGTACAAGGGTGAGACATCTAGCTCTAGGCAACCAACTCGTGCTAAGTTGCCTAGAAAGAAAACTCCTAATGCATCAAATGATCATAGCATTTCATTTAAAACTTTTGATGCATCTTATATTTTGACTAACAAATCTAGCAAGGTAGTTGCCAAGTTTGTTGGGGGCAAACACAAGGGCTCCAAGACTTGTGTTTGGGTACCCAAAGTTCTTGTTTCTAATGCCAAAGGACCCAAAACCGTTTGGGTACCTAAAGTCAAAAACTAAACTTGTTTTGTAGGTTCATGCATCCGGGGGCTCAAGTTGGATCATCGATAGCGGGTGCACAAACCACATGACGGGGGAGAAGAAGATGTTCTCCTCCTACGAGAAAAACCAAGATCCCCAACGAGCTATCACATTCGGGGATGGAAACCAAGGTTTGGTCAAAGGTTTGGGTAAAATTGCTATATCTCCTGACCATTCCATTTCCAATGTTTTTCTTGTTGATTCATTAGATTACAATTTGCTTTCCGTATCCCAATTATGTCAAATGGGCTACAACTGTCTATTTACTGATGTAGGTGTTACTGTCTTTAGAAGAAGTGATGATTCAATAGCATTTAAGGGAGTGTTAGAGGGTCAGCTATACTTGGTAGATTTTGATAAAGCTAAACTCGACACTTGCTTAATTGCTAAGACTAACATGGGTTGGCTCTGGCACCGTCGACTAGCCCATGTTGGAATGAAGAATCTTCATAAGCTTCTAAAGGGAGAGCACATTTTAGGACTAACAGATGTTCATTTTGAGAAAGACAGGATTTGTAGCGCATGCCAAGCCGGGAAGCAAGTTGGTGTTCATCATCCACACAAGAACATCATGACGACTGACAGACCACTGGAGCTCCTACACATGGATCTATTCGGCCCGATCGCTTACATAAGCATCGGCGGGAGTAAGTACTGTCTAGTTATTGTGGATGATTATTCTCGCTTCACTTGGGTGTTCTTTTTACAGGAAAAATCACAAACCCAAGAGACCTTAAAGGGATTCTTGAGACGAGCTCAAAATGAGTTCGGCCTAAGGATCAAGAAAATTAGAAGCGACAACGGGACGGAGTTCAAGAACTCTCAAATTGAAGGCTTCCTTGAGGAGGAGGGCATCGAGCATGAGTTCTCTTCTCCCTACACCCCACAACAAAATGGCGTAGTGGAGAGGAAGAATCGAACTCTATTGGATATGGCAAGAACCATGCTTGATGAGTACAAGACACCGGATCGGTTTTGGGCCGAAGCGGTCAACACCGCCTGCTACGCCATCAACCGATTATATCTACACTGAATCCTCAAGAAGACATCCTATGAACTCCTAACCGGTAAAAAGCCCAATATTTCATATTTTAGAGTTTTTGGTAGCAAATGCTTTATTCTTGTTAAAAGAGGAAGAAAATCTAAATTTGCTCCTAAAACTGTAGAAGGCTTTTTACTAGGATATGACTCAAACACAAGGGCATATAGAGTCTTTAACAAGTCCTCAGGACTTGTTGAAGTTTCTTGTGACGTTGTGTTTGATGAGACTAACAGCTCTCAAGTAGAGCAAGTTGATCTTGATGAGATAGGTGACGAAGAGGCTCCGTGCATCGCGCTAAGGAACATGTCCATTGGGGATGTGTGTCCTAAGGAATCCGAAGAGCCTCCAAATGCACAAGGTCAACCATCCTCCTCCACGCAAGCATCCCCACCAACTCAAAATGAGGATGAGGCTCAAGTTGATGAAGGAGAAGATCAAGGAGATGAGCCATCTCAAGATGACGGCAATGACCAAGGGGGAGATGCCAATAATCGAGACAAGGAGGATGAAGAACCAAGGCCGCCACACCCAAGAGTCCACCAAGCAATCCAACGAGATCACCCCGTCGACACCATCCTCGGCGACATTCATAAGGGGGTAACTACTCGATCTCTTGTTGCACATTTTTGTGAGCATTGCTCTTTTGTTTCCTCTATTGAGCCACACAGGGTAGAGGAAGCACTTCAAGATTCGGATTGGGTGATGGCGATGCAAGAGGAGCTCAATAATTTCACTAGGAACGAGGTATGGCATTTAGTTCCACGTCTGTCGGTGTTCCGAGACCGGGGGGTCCCTAGGCCGACGAGTGAATGTCGTCGCGTGCCCCAGCCCAGATGGGTCGAGCGCGAGGGCGAGCGCAAAGGGGGGAGAGCGAGGCGGCCGGAGACCGGCGTGAGAGAGGTGGGAATCCCGCGACCCTCGTGTTCGTCCCGCGCCCAGGTCGGGTGCGCTTGCAGTAGGGGGTTACAAGCGTCCACGCGGGAGAGGGAGCGAGCGGCTCCGAGCGAGCGCCTGTTCTCGTCCTCGTCCCCTCGCGGCCAACCTTCTCTAAGAGGGCCCTGGTCCTCCCTTTTATAGGCGTAAGGAGAGGATCCAGGTGTACAATGGGGGGTGTAGCAGGGTGCTACGTGTCTAGCGGAGGTGAGCTAGCGCCCTAGGTACATGCCGTTGTGGCAGCCGGAGAGATCTTGGCACCCAGCTGGTGTGATGTCGTGGCCGTCGAAGGAGCGATGGAGCTTGGCGGAGGGACAGCTGTCGGAGCGATTGAGTCCTTGCTGACGTCCTCTTGCTTCCGTAAGGGGGGCTGAGAGCCGCCGTCGTCACAGAGCACGTGGGGCGCCATCATTGCCTATCCGGCGGAGCGAGCCAGATGGGACACCGGTCTTGTTCCTTGCGGCCCGAGTCAACTCGGGGTAGGGTGATGATGGCGCCTCCTGTTGACGTGGCTGGTCTACGCCCTAGGTTGGGCGATGTGGAAGCTCCTCCGAAGCCGAGGTCGAGTCCGAGCCCCCGGGTCGGGCGAGGCGAAGATTGCCGTCTTCTAGGGCCGAGCCCAAGTCCGAGCCCTGGGTCGGGCGAGGCGGAGATCGTCGTCTTCTGGGGCCGAGCCCAAGTCCGAGCCTTGGGTCGGGCGAGGCGGAGATCGTCGTCTTCTGGGGCCAAGCCCATGTCCGAGCCCTGGGTCGGGCGAGGCGGAGATCGTCGTCTTCTAGGGCCGAGCCCAAGTCCGAGCCCTGGGTCGGGCGGAGTTCGCCGTCTTCTGGGACTTAGCCCGAGTCCGAGCCCTGGGTCGGGCGGAGTTCGCCGTCTTCCGAGACTTAGCCCGAGTTCGAGCCCTGGGTCGGGCGGAGATCGTCGTCTTCTGGGGCCTAGCCCGAGTCCGAGCCCTGGGTCGGGCAGAGTTCGCCGTCTTCCGGGACTTGGCCCGAGTCCGAGCCCTTGGTCAGGCGAAGCAGAGCTTCCTATGGTGCCTCAGGCAGGGCCTGACTGCTTGTCAGTCTTACTCTATCCAGTGGCACTGCAGTCGGTGTGGTGTAGGCGGCGCTGTCCTTCTGTCAGGCCGGTCAGTGGAGCGGCGAAGTGACGGCGGTCACTTCGGCTTTGCCGGTGGGGGGCGCGCGCCAGGATAAGGGTGTCAGGCCACCTTTGCATTAAATGCTCCTGCGACTTGGTCGGTCGGTGCGGCGATTTGGTCAGGGTTGCTTCTTAGCGAAGGCAGGGCCTCGGGCGAGCCGGGAATATGTTCGCCGCTGAAGGGGGGCCTCGGGCGAGACGGAAATCCTCCGGGGTCGGCTGCCCTTGTCCGAGGCTAGGCTCGGGTGAGGCGTGATCGTGTCCCTCGAATGGAATGATCCCTGACTTAATCACACCCATCAGGCCTTTGCAGCTTCATGCTGATGGGGGTTACCAGCTGAGAATTAGGAGCCTTGAGGGTACCCCTAATTATGGTCCCCGACAGTAGCCCCCGAGCCTCGAAGGGAGTGTTTGCACTCGCTTGGAGGCTTTCATCGCACTTTTTTGCAAGGGGACCAGCCTTTCTCGGTTGCGTTTTGTTTCGGTGGGTGCGCGCGAGCGCACCCGCCGGGTGTAGCCCCCGAGGCCTCGGAGGAGTGGTTTCACTCCTTCGAGGTCTTGCTGCCTCACGTAGTGCTTCGGCTGGTCTGGTCGTTCCCTCATGCGAACTGGTCGTAGCCCAGGTGTACGGTCGGGTCCCAAGCTCTCGGGCTGGTATGTTGACACTGTCAACGGTTCGGCCGGAGCCGGGTTTGCGAGAGCAGCCCCCGAGCCTCTGCACAGAGCGAGAGGGCGGTCAGGGGTAGACTCGGCTTTTTTACATACGCCCCTGCGTCGCCTTTCCGCAAGGAGGAGGGGGAAAGCGCCATGTTGCCCTCGATGGGCGCCAAACATGGTGTCTCCGACGAGCTGCAAGCGGGTAATCCGAGTGGACGTCCGTGCCCCGTTCGTTAGGGGTCGGCTAGGGGCCCAGAGGCATGCCCAAAAGTACCTGCGGGTGATCTGCTAGACCCGGTCCCCTGGCGACGGGGTCTGAGGGCTCGATGCCTCCCTCTAGTGGGATTCTGTTACAAGATTGTTCCCGCCGGTCTCGGAAATGTCCTAGGGTACCTCGGGAGCGCAGCCCGAGCCTTGGTTATGTATCGAACGTACCCATGGTCATCCCTCGCTCGGCGTCTGAGGCGGCTGTGAACCCTTCGAGGGCCAGCTTTCGAACCCCTGATCAGTATTGGGCGCGGAGCCCGAGTAGCCTGAGGCGGTCGTTGAACCCTTTCGAGGGGCCGGCCTTTGAACCTCTGACCAGTAGTGGGTGTAGGGCCCACGCGATCTGAGGCGGCTGTTGAACCCTTCCGGGGGGTCAGCCTTCGAACCTCTGATCAGTAGGGGGGCTCGGAGCCTGGTTCCTTCTCGGGGAAGGATCCTTTTCGGGGTATCCCCCTTTCCCGGTCCCTGTTGCAAGAGAGAGAAAGAGGAAAAACGGAAAAGGATACGAAATCGAACGACGCGGCGTACCATTTTGGACGCGTTCATTTTGGCGAAGGGGAAGCGTCGCCCGCTTCTCCTGCCAGAGGCGCCGCGTGTCCCGTCGCAGAGTTAATGCGACGGGGCGAGTGGTTGGAGGGGCGACCGTTGCGTGTGCGCGAGCCGTTCGAGGAACGGATCACGGGCGCGTCGTCCTCACGCCGTGGGAGAGGGTTCTCTCGCTGCCCCCGGATGGGACGTAAGCCTAGCTGACGACGCGACCGCTGCGCCTGCTCGCCTGCCACCGCCATTACTGCCGGCCCACTTTTGGCCGTGTTGACCGTCGCGCCAGGCTGGTGCTGCTGGGTCGCGCGTCGGGTCGCCTCGAGTCGCAGTATTGGTTCCGCAGTCGAGGAGGTGCGGTGGTGGCGCGGGTGGCGATGCAGTTACTCACACGTAGCAACTGGCGCACCGGTTGCATGACGCGTGGGCCTGGGCCTCCATGCCGGGCGTGTTGGGTGTCGGAGGAGCGCGCCCACTTGGCGCGGTTGCATGCCGCCTGCATGGCTGCCCACCCTTTCGCCCGTTGGTCTGGGCAAAAGTGGAGGGTCGCTTGTAACCGCTGGGCGGTTGTATGCACCGCGCGCGGCGGTTTGGCTTCTTCTGCCCTGAGTTGGCTTGCATGACGTGTGGGACCCAGCCCCCGCGCCGTAGGGGAGGACCTTGGAGTGTGTTGGAGAAGACTCAGCCCGTGACGGCTGGGGACGCGAGTAGGGAGGATCGCCCTTAAGAGGAGGTTGACCCCCTTGGAGGGCGACCACGTCTTCGCGCTCCCTTTTGCATCGTGTCTTTCCACCTTCCAGGCCCCTGGATGGGGGAGATCCACCGTCTTTCCGCCTCGTCGTTGGGGGAACGCAACTCCGCGGGAGTTGGTACCTTTCAGCCATCGTTCGGCTTCAAGGATTTTCATCAGCCAGCCCGGCCGCTTCCCCTCGCCGGGGGTCACCCAAGACGGTGACCACCAGCCCCTGGATGGGGAGGAGCAAGCTGGGCTGTGGTCTTTGCCCCGCCCCCAGCTGGTCTTCATCATCCCCGCTGGGACGGCGCCCGGGCCAAGCCGGTGCTCTGCCCCCTGCGCGGGTCGGCCGACCGCCTCCTCTTCCAGCTTCTGGTGGTGGAGACCATCCTCCAGTTCTGCGGAGGAGACGTCCTCCAGTCATGCTGGGGGAGGCGGGCTGTTGCTGTCCAGCTAGGATGCAACATTCCGTCCTCTTCCTCGCTTGCGTGGCGAGGACAGGAGTGAGGACCTGCCGATGCGCCTTGGGGTGACCCGCGTTTGCTGGTGATTCGCCCAGAGCTTGTCGCTCCACGGGCTTCCCCGTCGTGGAGGTTGTCCATACCCGCGGGGACGGAACCGGAGTTCCGTTTGTAATGGCGCCTTGAGTGCCGGTGTTTTTGTTCATTGTGGCTGTCGGGGCCTGAACATGTATGTAGTTTCGGCACGGAGCCGTGTATTTTCCTCCTTTTCGAGCACTGAGACTCGCCTGTTGGTTGTCTGAACCGCTTCACCAAGCGTGAGTCGCCCCGTGTACTGGTGACGAGTGAGGTATTCATATCCTGGAGGAGTAGGAGTTCCTCGGCTCGGTCGGCCTTGTTGTCCGAGGCTTCTCTAACTTAGTTAAAGGAACCCCTCGGCCGCTCTTCGATGAGCCGAGGCCAGGGGTAGCGGCGTCAACATGGATAGAGGCAGAGCTGGCTCGAAAAGGGAGCCTGGTTGGCCGGAGCCTGGCCGGGTCGTCCATTAGCGGGACCGACGCCGGAATTGACCAGCCGAGGCCTCGGGTCGGGCTGACGTCCTTAGAGGGCAGCTGGCCGAGGCCCCGGGGTGACCGACCGAGCCGCCTGCTCAGGCCGAATTGACGTCCTCGGAAGGTAACTGGCCGAGGCCCCGGGGTGACCGACCGAGCCGCCTGCTCGGGCCGGATTCCCGGAGAAGACCCTGGCGGAGATGGCCCGGGCGTGGTGATGACGTCGTCCTCCAGAGTGGAGATCCTCGGTCCGCGTCGCCGTCCGAGGCTAGTTCGGCCCTCGCCGAAGGTGTCGTCGACGCCAAGGGTGCTGCTGCTCCCTTCAACCGTCAAGATCCGAGCCTGCAGGATCGGATTGTCTTGTAGCGTTTGTTTCCTGCGGCCGCCGAGGCCTAAACGCACCCTCGCCGTGTTGTAAAGCTGCGTCTCTTTTCCTTTTATTTCGAGTATCTGGACTTTTTTGTTGGTAACAGAGATGTTTGTGCGAGCAAGAGTTGCTTCTCGCGGAAGGTGATGAGTGAGGTATCCATATCCTGAAGGCGTAGGAGTCCCTCGGCTCGGTTGGCCTTGCCGCTTACGCGCACTCTTACCCGTCCATGGGGCTCTGTCACCGACGCAGTCGAGAAGGCTCGAAGGATCGCTTCGGCAGAAGAGCTTTCGGGCGTGAAGACTTGTTCGGTCCGCAGAATCACTTATCCGAACGTGAGTTACTTATCGCAGAAGGTGATGAGTGAGGTATCCGTATCCCGGAGGCGTAGGAGTCCCTCGGCTCGGTCAGCCTTGGCTGCTTACGTGTACTCCATCGTTTTCAGGATCCACTTTTCGAAGTAGCCAAAAAGCGCGAAAGACATTCTGGCAGAAAAGATCTTTTTTCGAGGAAAATTTCGACGCAGAGGGGGTTCCCCCCCTTTTAGCCCCCGAGGGAGGGTCGGGCTTTGCCGAGGCGAGGCCGACCCTTCCTTGATGACTAAACTTTGCGTGGGTGCGAGGTATATGATCAACTTGAAAACATCTTAAGGGTAGAAGCGACGTAGCTGTTGGATGTTCCAGGCGTTGTCGTAGACCTCGCCTTGGCTGTTGGCCAGCTTGTATGTTCCGGGCTTCAGAACCTTGGCGATGACGAATGGCCCCTCCCAGGGAGGCGTGAGCTTGTGCCGCCCTCGGGCGTCTTGTCGCAGCCGAAGCGCCAGGTCGCCCACCTGGAGGTCTCGGGACCGGACCCCTCGGGCGTGGTAGCGTCGCAGGGACTGCTGGTACCGCACCGAGTGTAGCAAGGCCTGGTCCCGAGCCTCCTCCAGCTGGTCCAGCGAGTTTTCTCGGCTGACTTGGTTGCTTTGGTCGGTGTAGGCCCTCGTCCTCGGGGAATCGTATTCTAAGTCTGTGGGCAAGATGGCTTCGGCCCCATAGACTAGAAAGAACGGCGTGAAGCCCGTGGCTCGGCTCGGCGTTGTCCTCAGACTCCAGACCACCGAGGGGAGTTCCTTCATCCATCGCTTGCCGAACTTGTTGAGGTCGTTGTAGATCCGAGGCTTGAGCCCTTGTAGAATCATGCCGTTGGCACGCTCCACCTGCCCATTCGTCATGGGATGAGCCACGGCGGCCCAGTCCACCCGGATGTGGTGATCCTCGCAGAAGTCCAGGAACTTTCTGCCGGTGAACTAGGTGCCGTTGTCGGTGATGATGGAGTTCGGGACCCCGAAGCGATGGATGATGTTGGTGAAGAACGCCACCGCCTGCTCGGACCTGATGTTGTTCAGGGGTCGGACCTCGATCCACTTGGAGAATTTGTCGATGGCAACCAGCAGGTGCGCGTAGCCCCCGGGTGCCTTCTGCAAGGGGCCGACGAGGTCCAGACCCCACACCGCAAAAGGCCAGGTGATGGGTATCGTCTGCAGAGCCTGAGCGGGCAGATGGGTCTGCCTCGCGTAGAATTGGCACCCTTCGCAGGTGTGGACGATTCGGGTAGCGTCGGCCACCGCCGTCGGCCAGTAGAAGCCTTGCCGGAAAGCGTTCCCGACAAGGGCTCGAGGCGCTGCGTGATGGCCGCAAGCCCCCGAGTGTATCTCTCACAGGAGTTCCTGACCTTTGGCGATGGAGATGCATCGCTGGAGGATGCCTGAGGGGCTGCGGTGGTAGAGCTCCTTCTCATCTCCTAGCAAGACGAACGACTTGGCGCGCCGCGCCACCCGCCGAGCCTCGGCTCGGTCGAGGGGTAGCTCTCCTCGGTGGAGATATTGCAGGTACGGGGTCTGCCAGTTTTGATTAGGCGCGACCCCGCTTCGCTCCTCCTCGACGAGCAGTGCCTTACCCTCGGGGGCCGAGGGTACCTCGGACTGAACCGAGGGCGCCTCGGGTCGAGCCGAGGGTGCCTCGGGTTGAGCCGTGGGTGCCTCGGACTGGGCCGAGGGTACCTCGGGCTCGGACGTGTCGTCGATCTTGACGGAGGGTTGATACAGGTCTCGGGAGAAGACGTCCGGGGGAACCGTCGTTCGCCCCGAGGCTATTTTAGCCAGCTCGTCGGCAGTCTCGTTGTAGCGCCGAGCGATGTGGTTGAGCTTGAGCCCGTAGAACTTGTCTTCCAGGCGCCGAACTTCATCGCAGTAGGCCTCCATCTTCGGGTCGCGGCAATGGGAGTTCTTCATGACTTGGTTGATGACGAGCTGCGAGTCACCACGAGCGTCGAGGCGTCGGACCCCTAGCTCGATGGCGATCCACAACCCGTTGACCAGAGCCTCATATTCGGCCACATTGTTGGACGCCGGGAAGTGGAGGCGTAGCACGTAGCGTAGATGCTTTCCGAGGGGTGAGATGAAGAGTAGGCCTACGCCGGCCCCTGTCTTCATCAGCGACCCGTCGAAGAACATGGTCCAGAGCTCCGGTTGGATCGGAGCCGTCGGTAGCTGGGTGTCGACCCATTCAGCCACGAAGTCCGCCAAGACCTGGGACTTAATGGCTTTCCGAGGAGCGAACGAGATTGTCTCGCCCATGATCTCCACCGCCCACTTTGCAATCCTACCCGAGGCCTCTCTACACTGGATGATCTCTCCCAGGGGGAAGGATGACACCATAGTTACCGGATGAGACTCGAAGTAGTGTCGTAGCTTCCGTCGCGTTAGGATCACCGCGTACAGCAGCTTCTGAACTTGTGGGTAGCGGATCTTGGTTTCGGACAGTACCTCGCTGACGAAGTAGACTGGCCTCTGAACGAGCAATGCATGCCCCTCTTCTTACCTCTCGACCACAATCGCAGCGCTAACCACCTGGGTGGTCGCGGCGACGTAGACCAGGAGGACTTCTCCGGCAGCTGGGGGCACCAAGATAGGCGCCTTTGTGAGGAGCGCCTTCAGGTTCCCGAGGGCTTCCTCGGCCTCAGGGGTCCAAGTGAAGCACTCGGCCTTCCTTAAGAGGCGGTACAGAGGTAGACCTCTTTCACCGAGGCGTGAGATGAAACGGCTCAGAGCCGCGAGGCATCCCATGACCCTCTGTACGCCTTTCAAGTCCTTGATGGGCCCCATGCTGGTAATGGCTGCGATCTTTTCCGGGTTGGCTTCGATGCCCCGCTCGGAGACGATGAACCCCAAGAGCATGCCTCGAGGCACCCCGAAGACACACTTTTCGGGATTGAGCTTGATGCCTTTCGCCTTGAGACATCGGAATGTCGTTTCAAGGTCGGAAAGGAGGTCGGAGGCTTTCCTCGTCTTGACTACGATGTCATCGACGTAGGCCTCGACCGTGCGGCCAATGTGTTCGCCGAACACATGGTTCATGCACCGTTGGTACGTCGCGCCCGCATTCCTCAAACCGAACGGCATGGTGACATAGCAGTACATGCCGAAGGGTGATGAAAGAAGTCGTGAGCTGGTCGGACTCTTTCATCTTGATTTGATGATACCCTGAGTAGGCATCGAGGAAAGACAGGGTTTCGCACCCAGCAGTGGAATCCATGATTTGGTCGATGCGAGGCAGAGGGTAGGGAACCTTCGGACATGCTTTGTTGAGACCAGTGTAGTCTACACACATCCACCATTTCCCCCTTTCTTTCTCACAAGCACAGGGTTGGCAAGCCATTCGGGATGGAATACCTCTTTGATGAACCCTGCCGCCATTAGCTTGTGAATCTCCTCGCCTATGGCTCTGCGCTTCTCCTCGTCGAATCGGCGCAGCGGCTGCTTGACGGGTCGGGCTCCGGCTCGGATGTCCAGCGAGTGCTCGGCGACATCCCTCGGTACGCCGGGCATGTCCGAGGGGCTCCACGCGAAGACGTCGGCGTTCGCGCGGAGAAAGTCGACGAGCACTGCTTCCTATTTGGGATCGAACCCGGAGCTGATCCGGATCTGCTTGGAGGTGTCGCCGCTGGGGTCGAGGGGGACGGACTTAACCGTCTCCGCTGGCTCAAAGTTGCCGGCGTGACGCTTCACGTCTGGCACCTCCTTAGAGAGGCTCTCCAGGTCGGCGATGAGGGCCTCGGACTCGGCGAGAGCCTCGGCGTACTCCACGCACTCCACATCGCATTCGAACGCGTGTTTGTATGTAGGGCCGACGGTGATGACCCCGTTGGGGCCCGGCATCTTGAGCTTTAGGTAGGTGTAGTTGGGGACGGCCATGAACTTCGCGTAGCACGGCCTCCCCAGTACCGCGTGGTAGGTTCCTCGGAACCCGACCACCTCGAACGTCAGGGTCTCCCTTCGGAAGTTGGAGGGTGTTCCGAAGCAGACGGGAAGGTCGAGCTGTCCGAGGGGTTGGACGTGCTTCCCGGGGATGATCCCATGGAAGGGCGCAGCGCCTGCCCAGACAGAGGACAGATCAACATGCAGGAGCCCGAGGGTCTCGGCGTAGATGATGTTGAGGCTGCTGCCTCCGTCCATGAGGACCTTGGTGAGCCTGACATCGCCGATGACGGGGTCGACGACGAGCGGGTATTTCCCCGGGCTCGGCACATGGTCGGGGTGATCGTCTCGGTCGAAGGTGATGGGCTTGTCGGACCAGTCTAGATAGACTGGCGCCGCCACCTTGACCGAGCAGACCTCCCGGCGCTCTTGCTTGTGGTGCCGAGCCGAGGTGTTCGCCACTTGCCCACCATAGATCATGAAGCAGTCGCGGACCTCGGGGAACTCTCCTGCCTGGTGATCTTCCTTCTTGTCGTCGTCGCGGGCCTTGCCACCCTCCGCGGGTGGCCCGGCCCTGTGGAAGTGGCGCCGAAGCATGACGCACTCCTCAAGGGTGTGCTTGACCGGTCCCTGGTGATAGGGGCACGGCTCCTTGAGCATCTTGTCGAAGAGGTTGGCACCTCCGGGGGGTTTCCGAGGGTTCTTGTACTCGGCGGCGGCGACAAGGTCCGCGTCGGCGGCGTCGCGTTTCGTTTGCGACTTCTTCTTGCCCTTCTTCTTGGTGCCGCGCTGAGTTGACGCCTCGGGAGTACCTTCCAATGGGCGGCCTTGGGGCTGCTTGTCCTTTCGGAAGATAGCCTCGATCGCCTCCTGGCCGGAGGCGAACTTGGTGGCGATGTCCATCAGCTCGCTCGCCCTGGTTGGGGTCTTGCGGCCCAGCTTGCTCACCAGGTCGCGGCAGGTGGTGCCAGCGAGGAACGCGCCGATGACATCCGAGTCGGTGATGTTGGGCAGCTCGGTGCGCTGCTTCGAGAATCGCCGGATGTAGTCTCGGAGAGACTCTCCCGGCTGCTGTCGGCAGCTTCGGAGGTCCCAGGAATTCCCGGGGCGCACATACGTGCCCTGGAAATTGTCGGCGAAAGCTTGGACTAGGTCGTCCCAGTTGGAGATCTGCCCCTGGGGCAGGTGCTCCAACCAGGCGCGAGCGGAGTCAGAGAGGAACAGGGGGAGGTTGCGGATGATGAGGTTGTCATCGTCCATTCCACCTAGTTGGCAGGCCAGACGGTAGTCTGCGAGCCACAGTTCCGGTCTCGTCTCCCCCGAGTACTTTGTAATAGTAGCCGGGGGTCGGAACCGGGTCGAGAACGGCGCCCGTCGGATGGCTCGGCTGAAGGCTTGTGGACCGGGTGGTTCGGGCGAGGGACTCCGATCCTCCCCGCTATCGTAGCGTCCCCCACGCCTGGGGTGGTAGCCTCGGCGCACCCTCTCGTCGAGGTGGGCCCGTCGGTCGAGGTGGTGGTGCTCGTTGCCGAGGCGACCCGGGGCCGCAGGCGCGGTGTTGCGCGTGCGCCCGGTGTAGACCGAGGCTTCCCGCATGGATCGGGAAGTCGCGGCATGAGGTTCCGAGGGGTACCCCTGCCTTCGGGAGGCAGAGCTCTCGGCCCGTCGGACCGTGGCGCCTTCCAGGAGATTCTTGAGTTCTCCCTGGATTCGTCGCCCCTCGGTGGTTGATGGCTCTGGCATCGCGCGAAGAAGCATTGCTGCTGCCGCCAGGTTCTGGCCGACCCCACTGGATGCGGGTGGTGGCCTGAGCCTGACGTCGTCGGTGATGCGGTGCTGGAAACCCTGGGGTAGATGACGTATTTCTCCGGCCGGAGGTTGGCCCGCCCATGCCTGCCCGACGTCCCGACGGATCGGCTCCAGCGCTCCTGCTCCATCGTCGAGCCTGGCCTGCACCCCGCGGATTTGCTCGAGTTGTGGGTCATGACCCCCCGCCTAAACGGGGACCACAGCTAGCTCCCGTGGGATGTCAACGCGAGGCACCGGCCTAGGGAAGTCACCGTCCTCCGGCATGCCGAGATGGTTGCCTTCGAGGGGACCCCCTAGATCGACGTGGAAGCATTCGCGACTTGGGCCGCGGTCCTCGTCGCCGAGGCTACGGCTACCGTCGGAACAGTCGGAAAGGCAGTAGTCACATGCGGTCATGAAGTCCCGCATGGCACTGGGGTTACCAAGTCCAGAGAAATCCCAACAGATGCTGGGTTCGTCGTCTTCTTCGGACCCAGAGGGCCCGTAGGTCGAGACGTCCGTCAGCCGGTCCCAAGGTGACCACACACGAAACCCCAGAGAGTCTGGATTTGCCTCTACGAGAGCGCCCGCCAAAGCGAAGTCGCTAGACGGGTTGAGGCTGAAACCGAAAGACGCGGGATGGGAATCGATCGGTGCCTTTTGGTCGACAAGCGGTGATAAGGTCGCGTCGGGGACTGACTGCGCCGTCATCTCAAGTACGAGGGTGACGTCCAGCAAGCTTTTCGCGAGCGTGCTGGCGTCGTCCGCTTGCTCGGGATTGGCGTGTCGCGGTCGCCTTCGTCTCAAACGCGAGGTCGACGCCTGGTGCGCCCCCCGTTGGGGTGCCGGGACCGTCGACTCGCTCGACAGCCGACGAGGCGCTGTCTCCTGCTTGGCCTTGGTTGCCCCGCCTCCTCCTCCGTCGACGGGGGAGAGGACGGGGTGAGCTCGAAGGTTGCTCTTCCACCATGCGGGGAAGACGTCGCCGATTCCGCCGCCGGCAGGCGGGTTGTCGGCCGCCACCGTTGTTGTCGCATAGCGGTGGAAGGAGTATCATGTCGTAGCTGCCGTCGAGGGATATGAACTCAAGACTCCCAAAACGGAGCACCGTCCCGGGTTGGAGAGGTTGCTGGAGACTGCCCATCTGGAGCTTGACGGGAAGCTGTTCGTCAACACGTAGCAGGCCCCTACCTGGCGTGCCAACTGTCGGCGTTCCGAGACCGGGGGGTCCCTGGGCCGACGAGTGAATGTCGCCGCGTGCCCCATTCCAGATGGGTCAAGCGTGAGGGCGAGCGCGAAGGGGGGAGAGCGAGGCGGCCGGAGACCGGCGTGAGAGAGGTGGGAATCCCACGGCCCTCGTGTTCGTCCCGCGCCCAGGTCGGGTGCGCTTGCAGTAGGGGGTTACAAGCGTCCACGCGGGAGAGGGAGCGAGCGGCTCCAAGCGAGCGCCTGTTCTCGTCCTCGTCCCCGCGCGGCCAACCTTCTCTAAGAGGGCCCTGGTCCTCACTTTTATAGGCGTAAGGAGAGGATCCAGGTGTACAATGGGGGGTGTAGCAGGGTGCTACGTGTCTAGCGGAGGTGAGCTAGCGCCCTAGGTACATGCCGTTGTGGCAGCCGGAGAGATCTTGGCACCCAGCTGGTGTGATGTCATGGCCGTCGAAGGAGCGATGGAGCTTAGCGGAGGGACAGCTGTCGGAGCGGTTGAGTCCTTGCTGACGTCCTCTTGCTTCCGTAAGGGGGGCTGAGAGCCGTCGTCGTCACAGAGCACGCGGGGCGCCATCATTGCCTATCCTGCGGAGCGAGCCAGATGGGACACCGGTCTTGTTCCTTGCGGCCCAAGTCAGCTCGGGGTAGGGTGATGATGGCGCCTCCTGTTGATGTGGCTGGTCTACGCCCTAGGTTGGGCGATGTGGAAGCTCCTCCGAAGCCGAGGTCGAGTCCGAGCCCCCGGGTCGGGCGAGGCGGAGATTGTCGTCTTCTGGGGCCGAGCCCAAGTCCGAGCCCTGGGTCGGGCGAGGCGGAGATCGTCGTCTTCTGGGGCCGAGCCCAAGTCCGAGCCCTGGGTCGGGCGAGGCAGAGATCGTCGTCTTCTGGGGCCGAGCCCAAGTTCGAGCCCTAGGTCGGGCGAGGCGGAGATCGTCGTCTTCTGGGGCCGAGCCCAAGTCCAAGCCCTGGGTCGGGCGGAGTTCGCCGTCTTCTGGGACTTAGCCCGAGTCCGAGCCCTGGTTCGGGCGGAGTTCGCCGTCTTCCGGGACTTAGCCCGAGTCCGAGCCCTGGGTCGGGCGGAGATCGTCGTCTTCTGGGGCCTAGCCCGAGTCCGAGCCCTGGGTCGGGCGGAGTTCGCCGTCTTCCGGGACTTGGCCCGAGTCCGAGCCCTTGGTCAGGCGAAGCGGAGCTTCCTATGGTGCCTCCGGCAGGGCCTGACTGCTTGTCAGTCTTACTCTGTCCAGTGGCACTGCAGTCGGTGTGGCGTAGGCGGCGCTGTCCTTCTGTCAGGCCGGTCAGTGGAGCGGTGAAGTGACGACGGTCACTTCGGCTTTGCCGGCGGGGGGCGCGCGCCAGGATAAGGGTGTCAGGCCACCTTTGCATTAAATGCTCCTGCGACTTGGTCGGTCGGTGCGGCGATTTGGTCAGGGTTGCTTCTTAGCGAAGACAGGGCCTCGGGCGAGCCGGGAATATGTTCGCCGCTGAAGGGGGGCCTCGGGCGAGACGGAAATCCTCCGGGGTCGGCTGCCCTTGTCCGAGGCTAGGCTCGGGTGAGGCGTGATCGTGTCCCTCGAATGGACTGATCCCTGACTTAATCGCACCCATCAGGCCTTTGCAGCTTCATGCTGATGGGGGTTACCAGCTGAGAATTAGGAGCCTTGAGGGTACCCCTAATTATGGTCCCCGACAACGTCCTAATCAAAATGTTGTAGGAACCAAATGGGTCTTCCGCAACAAGCAAGACGAGCATGGTGTGGTGACAAAGAACAAAGCTCGACTTGTGGCCAAGGGATACTCCCAAGTCGAAGGTTTGGATTTCGGTGAAACCTATGCACCCGTAGCTAGGCTTGAGTCAATTCGCATATTATTAGCCTATGCTACTTACCATGGCTTCAAGCTTTATCAAATGGACGTGAAGAGTGCCTTCCTCAATGGACTAATCAAAGAAGAGGTCTATGTTGAGCAACCTCCCGGCTTTGAAGATAGTGAGTACCCTAACCATGTCCATAGGCTCTCTAAGGCGCTTTATGGGCTCAAGCAAGCCCCAAGAGCATGGTATGAATGCCTAAGAGATTTCCTTATTGCTAATGGTTTCAAAGTCGAAAAAGCCGATCCTACTTTATTCACTAAAACTCTTGACAATGATTTGTTTGTATGCCAAATTTATGTTGATGATATTATATTTGGGTCTACTAACGAATCTACATGTGAAGAATTTAGTAGGATCATGACACAAAAATTCGAGATGTCAATGATGGGGGAGTTGAAGTATTTTTTAGGATTCCAAGTCAAGCAACTCCAAGAAGGCACCTTCATTAGCCAAACGAAGTATACTCAAGACATCCTAACCAAGTTTGGAATGAAGGATGCCAAGCCCATCAAGACACCCATGGGAACCAATGGGCATCTCGACCTCGACACGGGAGGTAAGTCCGTGGATCAAAAGGTATACCGGTCGATGATAGGTTCATTACTCTATTTATGTGCATCTCGACCGGACATTATGCTTTCCGTTTGCATGTGTGCAAGATTCCAATCCGACCCTAAGGAATCTCACCTTACGGCCGTAAAACGAATCTTGAGATATTTGGCTTATACTCCTAAGTTTGGGCTTTCGTACCCTCGGGGATCCACGTTTGATTTGATTGGTTATTCGGATGCCGATTGGGCGGGGTGTAAGATTAATACAAAGAGCACATCGGGGACTTGCCAGTTCTTGGGAAGATCCTTGGTGTCTTGGGCTTCAAAGAAGCAAAATTTGGTCGCTCTTTCTACCGCCGAAGCCGAGTATATTGTTGCAGGCCATTGTTGCGCGCAATTGCTTTGGATGAGGCAAACCCTGCAGGACTATGGTTACAAATTAACCAAAGTTCCTCTTCTATGTGATAATGAGAGTGCAATCCGCATGGCGGATAATCCCGTTGAGCATAGCCGCACTAAACACATAGCCATTCGGTATCATTTTCTTAGGGATCACCAACAAAAGGGGGATATCGAGATTGCATATATTAATACTAAAGATCAATTAGCCGATATTTTTACCAAGCCACTAGATGAACAAACTTTTACCAAACTTAGGCATGAGCTCAATATTCTTGATTCTAGGAATTTCTTTTGCTAATTTGCACACATAGCTCATAAGTATACCTTTGATCATGTCTCTTTTATATATGCTATGACTAATGTGTTTTCAAGTGTATTTCAAACCAAGTCATAGGTATATTGAAAGGGAATTGGAGTCTTCGGCGAAGACAAAGGCTTCCACTCCACTCTACTACTCATCCTTCGCCATCACTCCGCATCACTCTCCGTCTTTGGTATAATCTTCACTCATATGTTTTATTTGCCAAAGGGGAGATAGTAGTTAGACAAGGGCTTATATCTCACTCAAAGTATCCGTTTTTGGCGATTCATGCCAAAGGGGGAGAAAGTATGAGCCCAAAGCAAAAGGACCACACCACCACCCTAATTTTAACCACCACCCTAATTTTAAAATGATTTTCAATTGATAAAGTAGTATTTTCAAAATTGATATCTTAAAACCCTCTTGAACTCTAAGAGGAGAATTTATTTGAGGGGGAGTTTTGTTTAGTCAAAGGAAAAGCATTTGAAACAAGGGGAGAAAATTTCAAACTTGAAAATGCTTCGCAAAATCTTTTTCATTTACCTTTGACTATATTGCAAAAGGATTTTTGAAAAGGATTTACAAAAAAGAATTTTCAAAAACAAAACTTATGGTGCAAGCGTGGTCTAAAATGTTAAAAATAAAGAAACAATCCATGCATATCTAGTAAGTAATATTTATTGGCTCAATTCTAAGTAACCTTTGCACTTGCATATGCAAACTAGTTCAAAATTCTGCACTTCTATATTTGCTTTGGTTTATGTTGGCATCAATCACCAAAAAGGGGGAGATTGAAAGGGAATTAGGCTTACACCTATATTCCTAAATTGATTTTGGTGGTTGAATTGTCCAACACAAATAATTGGACTAACTAGTTTGCCCAAGTCTACAAGTTATACAGGTACCAAAGGTTCACAAAAAGCCAATAAAAAGACTAAGAAAAGGGTTCAACAAAAGGAGCAAAGGGACAACCGAAGGCACTCTGATCTGGCGCACTGGACTGTCCGGTGCACCACCGGACATGTCCGGTGCACCAGGGTTCTCCACGCGCTGAACTCCTCACCTTCAGGAAAACGCAGAGTCGCTCCGTTATAATTCACCGGACTGTCCGGTGTACACCGGACAGTGTCCGGTGCTCCAGGGATGAAGCGCCTCTGAACTCGCTAGCTTCGGGAATTTGCAATGGCTAGTCCGCTATAATTCACCGGACATGTCCGGTGTACACCGGACTGTCCGGTATGACAACAAAGTAACGGCTACTTCGGCACCAACGGCTACCTGCAGGCGCATTGAATGCGCGCCAGTGCGCGCAAAAGGCAGGCACGCCCATGCTGGCGCACCGGACACTCTACAGTGCATGTCCGGTGCGCCACCGGACATCCAGGCGGGCCCAGCAGTCAGAGCTCCAACGGTCAGAACCCTAACGGCCTGGTGACGTGGCTGTCGCATCGGACATGTCCGGTGTGCACTGGACTGTCCGGTGCACCATACGACAGACAGCCTCCACCAAACGGCTAGTTTGGTGGTTGGGGCTATAAATACCCCCAACCACCCCACATTCAAGTCATCCATGTTTTCCACCTCTCAACCACTTACAAGAGCTAGGCATTCAATTCTAGACACACTCAAGTGATCAAATCCTCTCCAATTCCACACAAAGCTTTAGTGACTAGAGAGAGATTTGCCGTGTTCTTTTGAGCTCTTGCGCTTGGATTGCTTCTTTCTTTCTCACTTGTTCTTGTGATCAAAACTCCATTGTAACCAAGGCAAGAGACACCAATTGTGTGGTGGTCCTTGCAGGGAAGTTTTGTTCCCGGTTTGATTTGAGAAGAGAAGCTCACTCGGTCCGAGGGACCGTTTGAGAGAGGGAAAGGGTTGAAAAAGACCCGGCCTATGTGGCCTCCTCAACGGGGAGTAGGTTTGCAAGAACCGAACCTCGGTAAAACAAATCCGCGTGTCACACTCTTCATTCGCTTGCGATTTGTTTTGCGCCCTCTCTCTCGGACTCATTATTATTACTAACGCTAACCCGGCTTGTAGTTGTGATTAATTTTTGTAAATTTCAGTTTCGCCCTATTCACCCCCCCCCCCTCTAGGCGACTTTCAGTAATCGACTATTATTTCCCTTTTTA
Organism: Zea luxurians; assembly: GCA_029449295.1. Classification (NCBI taxonomy): domain Eukaryota; kingdom Viridiplantae; phylum Streptophyta; class Magnoliopsida; order Poales; family Poaceae; genus Zea; species Zea luxurians. The sequence continues at coordinate 293,350 of JAOPSE010000350.1, read as the reverse complement.
ATACTATTTGAGCACTGTGTGATGATGTCCATGTTATGTAACTGTTGTGTACATGAATTACTGATCCTGGCACGTACATGGTTCGCATTCGGTTTGCCTTCTAAAAACCGGGTGTGACATAAGTGGTATCAAAGTCGTGCTGACTGTAGGACCGCTAACCTAGAATAGAATGGTCGTTCTAAGGACTATAGACCTTTGTCCCTGCCTTGACTTTGATATCCCTTCAAAAGTTGGTCATACCAACCAAACCTATGTTCTACTATATAATATACCTTGCTGAAAATTATGTTTTATTCTAATCCTTCATTTATTTATGATTCATTATTTGCTGGTCATATTAATTATGTTCTCACTCTTTTGCTTGCGGTGTCTTTTGTAGATGGCTCGTCTTAGACACAATGCACGAAAGTCCGTCATCCCCTTCTTACCCTCCCGCCTTCCTGAGCGTCCGCTTCGCCGTCCCATGGCCGGACAGTCCAGCCATTTGGAGAGGCTACACCACCGCCTGCATGAGGAGCGGGAACATCGACGACAGGAGCAGCAGGGTTCTTCTTTCTCGCTCCACCAGGAGATAGAGTCCGTGAGGAGCTGCTCCCCTGTGCTTCCCCTGGAGGCGCCCCCTGCACCACCACTGGGCGCCCCAGCCTCTGGAGTAGCTGCTGGAGGAGACCCAGATGACGGAGGTGGCGACGATAGCTCGAGCCACGACACCGACTTTTTTGCTGACCACGAGTCGGAAGGATGGGTTGCTCGACCCGTTACTCGCGACGCTGCTCGCGGGTGTCACTTCCACGACGCGCTCGACACCCTGCTACGTCGGGCACTTAACCGGCGTACTTGGTCCATCGAGTATCGCTGTGTGGTCTACCAGCATAGTCGCGGGGTCTACCCGGACCGCTGGGAGGCGACCTGCTTGGTGCGCCGTCTGGAGAACAGTCTCCAGGGTGCTGAGGTCTGCTCAGAGCACTATTCTATCTCTGAGCAGGACTCAGCTGAGGCGGCCATGCAGGATGCTGCACGGCGTGCGCTTTCGCACTACTGCTCGGTTCTCGGTGGGGTAGCTGACGGTCTCAACCTGAAGTATTACCCCCGCCGTCCATCTGGCAGCACAGGAGGCATGATTGTCTCACCTGTTGGTGAGGACAATCCTAGGTTGAGCAGCACAGTCAACCTAGCCGCTGTGCTAAACACGAAGCTGGACCATGCATTAGACGAGCTGAGTAGGGCTCGTGCTGAGATCGCCCTGCTGCGGACTGAGCGCGCAGAGCGTCGTCACCTGGACGATGGTTCCCCCGCTCCCGTCGGGACTCAGCACCCGTACCGCTCACCTCGGCGTGGACGCCAGCCTTATGGCAATCCCGACTGCAAGACCAAGATAAATCTAGAACCATAGATCGTTAGAGTTGGATCTTGTAATTAATACAAAATACATACGTAGAAGCTACAGTCTTAGCGTTAGTCTCGCTCTTATTTAGTCTTAGTTAGACAGGGTAGTTTGCTATATCCTATGCATTTATGTTTGTCATGATGAACTATGTTTGGTTTGGATCTTTATAATGACTGTCACCAGGATGTGAGTATCCCCTGCATTTTGGTTTACCTGTTATGCTAAAGGAGCTAGCTATCTAGTTAGGAAGCCTTTTATTCCACTTTCCTCTCTATCTGAGAAGCTGTGTGGTCTGTGTTGGAGATCAATGAAGATGCTCGTCTGTTCAGTGCTGTTGGAGAATTCTATACTCTTTTCTTATGCTGCAAGATTTGCCAGATCAGTTCTGATGTGTGGTTGCATTCTGCAGATGTCAGAGAACAGGTGCAGAGGAGGAAGGCGTGCTCAGCAGGAGCGAGCCGCTCAGCAGGATGAGGTTCCTCAGCAGCAGCACCTGCCGCCCCCGCCCCCGATGTCGATCGAGCAGATGTTTCTGATGCAGACTCAGGCAGTTCAAGCCATCGGTCAGACTCTGGCCGCCATTCAGCAGCAGCATCAGCAGTTCCAAAGGCAGTATCCTCAGCACCAGTATTAGAACCGTCAGAGCAATCAGTCAGGAGGTCAGTTTCAAAGGCAGAATCAGCAGGCACCTCGTCTTGCTGCCCCAGCAAACCAGCAGAACAGTCAGGCAGCACCAGCTCAGGTTGGAAACAGAGCATGTTTCCACTGTGGAGAGCAAGGCCACTGGGTGATGCAATGTCCGAAGAAGGCAGCCTAGCAGCAATCAGGCCCCAATGCTCCAGCAAAGCAGAACGTGTCTCAGCCTGGAGCAGGCAACCGCTCTCACCCACGCTACAATCATGGAAGACTGAACCACTTTGAGGCTGAAGCGAACGTAGTGGCAGATGCTTTGAGCAGGAAGAGTCAAGTCAATCTGATGGTCGCTCGTCCGATGCCTTATGAGTTGGCCAAGGAGTTTGATAGGTTAAGTCTCGGATTTCTGAACAATTCGTGAGGAGTAACAATTGAGTTGGAACCTACCCTAGAGCGGGAAATCAAAGAAGCGTAGAAGAATGATGAGAAGATCAGTGAGATCCGGCGACTGATTCTGGAAGGCAAAGGCAAAGATTTTCGGGAAGACGCAGAAGGTGTGATATGGTTCAAAGACCGCTTGTGTGTTCCCAATGTCCAATCCATTCGAGAGTTGATTCTTAAGGAAGCTCATGAGACAGCCTATTCGATTCACCCTGGTAGTGAGAAGATGTATCAGGATCTGAAGAAGAAATTCTGGTGGTACGGAATGAAGAGGGAAATCGCAGAGCATGTGGCTATGTGTGATAGTTGTCGACGGATCAAGGCAGAGCACCAGAGACCAGCTGGATTGTTGCAACCGTTGCAAATCCCTCAGTGGAAATGGGATGAAATCGGTATGGATTTCATAGTCGGATTGCCTCGCACTCGAGCCGGCTACGATTCCATTTGGGTAGTAGTGGACCGCTTCACCAAGTCAGCCCACTTCATACCAGTCAAGACCAACTACAGCAGTGCAGTATTGGCAGAATTGTACATGTCTCGGATCATTTGTCTTCATGGTGTGCCAAAGAAGATAGTGTCAGACAGAGGAACGCAGTTCACCTCTCATTTCTGGCAGCAGTTGCATGAAGCCTTGGGCACACATCTGAATTTCAGTTCAGCTTATCATCCGCAGACAGATGGTCAGACCGAAAAGAACAATCAAATTCTTGAAGACATGTTGAGAGCCTGTGCGTTGCAAGATCAGTCCGGATGGGACAAGAGATTGCCTTATGCAGAGTTTTCCTATAACAACAGTTACCAGGCCAGTTTGAAGATATCACCATTTCAGGCGCTCTATGGGAGGAGTTGTAGGACTCCGTTGCAATGGGATCAGCCTGGAGAGAAGCAGGTGTTTGGGCCAGACATTCTACTTGAAGCTGAAGAGAACATCAAGATGGTCCGAGAGAACCTGAAGATAGCGCAATCAAGGCAGCGAAGCTATGCAGATACCAGAAGAAGAGAGCTGAGTTTCGAAGTCGGTGACTTTGTCTATCTGAAAGTGTCACCGATCAGAGGAGTCAGAAGGTTCGGAGTCAAAGGCAAGCTAGCACCCCGCTACATTGGTCCGTACCAAATTCTCTCAAGGCGTGGAGAAGTGGCCGATCAGCTCAGTCTGCCAGAGAATTTGTCTGCGATGCATGATGTCTTTCATGTGTCTCAGTTGAAGAAGTGCTTGCGTGTGCCAGAAGAGCAGTTGCCAGTGGAAGGTCTTGAAGTCCAGGAGGACTTGACCTACGTTGAGAAGCCAGTGCAAATCCTTGAGGTTGCAGACAGAGTCACCCGAAGGAAGACCATCAGAATGTGCAAGGTCAGATGGAATCACCATTCAGAGGAAGAAGCAACCTGGGAGCGTGAAGATGATCTGATGGCCAAATACCCTGAGCTCTTTGCTAGCCAACCCTGAATCTCGAGGGCGAGAATCTTTTAAGAAGGATAGGTTTGTAACGCCCTGAATTTGGGGGTAGATTTTTTTTTTCTTCTTTTCTCTCACCAAATTCAGGCGTTACCCTTTTCTTTTCCCTTTTCTTCTCGCTAAGCCTTGATCTTTTCCAAAAGTTATAGCGAGAATTAGCTCGACATCTTGTGTAAGCAAAACCTAGAACTATTTTTGGTTGTTGCATCATGCCGGATTATGCACTCTTCTGCTTGTGGTCAGGTGAATTGGAGAATTAGGCACATAAGAAAATATGGAAATTAGAAAAAGAAAAGCTTTTTCTTTTTCTCTCCCCCCTTCTCCCTTTTGGCCCAACCGCCCCCTCCCCCTTCACGCTGGCCCAGCTGGCGGCCCAGCCGCCCCCCCTTCCCCCCCTTCCCGCGTGGGCCCCGCGGCGGCCCAGCCGCCCCCTCCCCCGTCGTGGGCCGTCCTGGCGGCCCAGCCGCGCCCCCCCCCCTTCCCCCTTTGGGCCCAAGCGACCCAGCCGCCCCTTCCCCCCCCCCCCAAATTCCCTCTCTCTCCTCTCCCGCGGGCCCTGCCCATCATCCCCTCCCCCAACTCCCTCTCCCCTAACCCTAGCCGCCGCCGCCCTAGCGCTGCCGCGCCCTCCCCCACGCCATGGGCGCGCTCGCCCGGCCCCGGCGAGCTCGGCCGCCCGGCTCGGCCGCTCCGGCGAGCCCGTCCCGCGCCGGCCCCGCCCTGCCGCGCCCCGACCCCGCCTCGGCCCCGCCTCGCCGCGCTCGGACACGGTCGCGCGCCATGGGCCCGCCTCGACCCCGCCTTGCTCACGTCGTGACGGTCCCGGCGTGGCCTCGAGCTCGGCCCAGCGTGCCCATGGCGCGCGACCTTGAGCTCGGCTAGCGCACGGCCCCGACGTGTGCACGGCTAGTTCGTGGCGTGTGCGTGCGGCCTCGCACGCGTGCTCGCGTAGTGCGCGTGCCTTAGCACGACCCGTCGTGCCTTAGCACGACCCGTCGTGCCCCCGTCTACCCCCCCCCCCCCCCCCCCCCCCCCGTGTCCTATGTGCACTAATCACGTGTTTATATTAATAAGATAGGAGTCTCAATTTGGAAATTGGTTACGTCAGTTAATTTGTATAGCTAATCATCTATCTCATTCAATGTTAATCTACTAAAAGTGGTCACGTTTACATTAGTGCATGTAGCTAATCCTTTTGTTAGAACCAACTGGAACTAGAGCGCGTAACGTCTAGTTATTCGCCTACCCGTAATGCGCCTCGAGCATAAGCTTTAACCCTCGCGAGACCTTTCCCCGCCTCTTTCTAACCATGGTAAATTCATTATCGTATGTGATATTCTATGCATATTTACTTTATTTGTTCTCTTGTATGGTGTACTGTTTGTTTCCTAATTTGAATGGATGGATGTATGTATGCTTGCAATCGCATAGAGAACGATCCGGTTGAAGAGCCCGAGGAACTCGCAGGAGAAGCCCCTGAGCAGCAGTCGGTTGGTGGAGGCAAGTGTCCCTTGACCTATCTTTGTCCTATTCATTCTTTAATTCACCTCCCGCTTTACACATTTATGCCTAAGGATTGACTAGTTTTGTTGTCCATGTCCTTGTTTACCTATTTGGGTTGGATTATTATTGTTTAGCTTTATGCTATTGCTCAAACTCTAATCAATGAACATGATGAGATTATCTATGATACGTTGTTTTCCCTTCTCTTATTATGATGTTGTACTTGTGGCCTTTAAGGGGGCTCGAGCAGTTTCTCGAGTGCCTCTCCGTAAGGACCTGTTCTATGGATGACCGCCCGAGAAAATAGTGCAACCATGAGGGTGGAATGGGATGCCCTTAGCTGAATAATTAGAGGATCCGGGGTGTAGTTCGCTTCGCCGCCGTGCCGTCAATGGGGCTCGGTGTATGCGGCTCGCTCTGCCAAGGTTGATTTGTCCCTTGGGGAGGAGTGTGGTACATTTAGGAAACCTAACGGGTGGCTACAGCCCCGGGGAATCTTTGTAAAGGCTACGTAGTGATGCCCTGCTAGGCCACCTAAGTAGTGGTCAATGGGGAGTAGCTCTCTCCGAGCAGAAAGGGAATCACGGCTTGTGGGTAAAGTGCACAACCTCTGCAGAGTGTTTGAAAACTGATATATCAGCCGTGCTCGCGGTTATGAGCGGCCAAGGGAGCTCCAGTGATTAGTGGTACTTGATTAGAGACATTTTGGTTTACAGGTGGCTATGAGATCGATGGTGTTGGTTATGACTATGGTACTGGTAAGCGGTATTCTTTCCGTTTGGAAAGGGTACATCGAGCTAATAACTTGGGTTAATGTTAAAACCTGGCTTTCTATTAGTAAAATAATAATCTTACCAACTAAAAGCAACTGCTTAACTTATCCCCACATAAAGCTAGTCCACTACGGCCAAACAGGATACTTGCTGAGTATGTTGATGTGTACTCACCCTTGCTCTACACACCAAACCCCCCCATCCCCAGGTTGTCAGCATTGCAACCACTGCTCAGGCGAAGATGAAGCCGTGGAAGGAGACTTCCAGGAGTTCCAAGACTACGACGAGTTCTAGGCGTGGGTTAGCGGCAACCCCCAGTCGGCTGCCTGTGAAGGCCGTGGTTATCTACGTTTCGTTTTCGCACTTTGATTTATTGTAAAGACTAGGTGGATGTCTCAGACATATGATGTAATCGACTATTATTTCCCTTTTTAATACTATTTGAGCACTGTGTGATGATGTCCATGTTATGTAACTGCTGTGTACGTGAATTACTGATCCTGGCACGTACATGGTTCGCATTCGGTTTGCCTTCTAAAAACCGGGTGTGACAAACCAAACCACCTTCGTGGGGATTGCTGATGGATTCTTTTGGCATCTCCCAGTTGGCTATCAATGGCCATATTCTGTAGGCCACGTGCTCTTGAACTAAGTCCCTGGTCCCGATGAAAGAGCAGACTAAGCCGAAGGCCTTGCGACATTCTTCGGCCGCTTCGTCAATTTCTACCTTCAGTTTCTGGAGCCCGAAGCGTTGCCAGATAGGGCACATGATTATCTCTTTAATGTCTTCTCGTGCCTTTAAATCATTTTTTACATAGAACCATTCTTTCGTCTAGTCTCCGGGCCATCTCTTCCGAAAAGTCGGTACTGGGGAGCTTGAGCCAGAACGGGCAACGAAGCTATAGCAGCCGAAATTGTTATGATACTGTTCTTTACCCCAGGGCTTCGTCTCATATAACAGTTCATGCATACTGCAGAAACTTATTGCATTTGGCTCCAAGCCCTGACTCCTTACAGCCCATACGAAGATTCCCATTCTTATAATGGCTTCGGGGGTAATCTGGTGAAGGTAAATCTAGAATATCTTCAAAACCTCGACTACGAAGCTGCTCAGAGGGAGCCGAAGCCCAGCCTTCAAAAAGCTTCGGAAGATCACGACTTCATTCTCCTCTGGAGTAGGACAAGTCTTCTCTCCGTCGTCAGCCCTCACAATAGACATATCCCGAAAGTATCTCCCCCTCATGTTGTCAAGATGACTTTGTTTAATAGTTGATTTTCCAAAAACTGCATGGCTCGGTCGCTAGGGTCGATCTTCGGAGTCTTCCCCGCCGCTTTCCACATCATAGCTGTCACTATCATCAGTGTCTTCAGATAAACCCTCCAAAATCTCCCTAGTAATCTTCTCTGCATTTGTCTTTGCTATTGATTCAATAAAGCCAAGATTCATCTCATCAGAAAGGCTTAGCTTCGATTCAGCGACAGCTTTTTTATCTTCAGACATCTTCGAAAATGCTGAGAAAGTGCTCTCAAAGCCGAAGCTTAAAAATTTAAAAAAGCTAAGCAAATGTTGGTGCGCAAGAGCTAAAAATTGAGTAAGCAAGAGCAGATGGCAAGAAAGCGTGCCAAATGAGCTCGTGGTGTGCTCTTATTTATACGCCTGGTGCGTTGCATGCTGGAGGGCCCGCTTGTCAGTGGCTGTTGCTATTCTAGCAAAGGGAAGGTGTTTTTTCGGACCTTCGTCTCAGGGCCTTCGTCCTTGTCGCAATCTGAATTTATCATTCTAACAAATTAATATTGCGAGGGGCTACTGTTGGGGGCCTTCGGCTTCCGAAGGTCCTCAAAAACATGATTTAACAATGTTTCTGGAAGTATAATGCATGAACAGGTACCTTCGGACTTGAGTTGAAACCACAGCGTGAAGAAGCACAAGAAGGGGTACGAAGGATAGCGCGAAGCCGAAGCTGTGCGCAGGGGAGCTTCGGCATGATAGCAGAAAAGGAGAACCGACTTAAAGATGAAAAGGTTATTTAGACCTCGATGGATTACTATAGAGTTATTAGCAAATGTAAAGGGCATGAGTGTAATTTTACATGGGCTGCGTCCCGTGCCTATAAATAGATGAACAGTAACCCCATACTGTTCATGCTGATTAGGCATTGGTCCTTGCACCACGCTGGTACTTTTACCTTCTTTCAAGTCGAAGGTACACTTGTAATTTGATATCATTTCTATTTTTCCATAGTAATAAAATAGAAATGAGATAATAATAATATATGATTGTTTATATTATCTTTTATGTTTTATGTGATTCTTTCTTCATCTCTATATGTTATGTTGATGAAGGTATGTCCTTCGTTACCTTCGTCCGAAAGCCATTATATCCTAAGGGAAATAATGCTTCAAAGGACGAAGGGCTTTAACATTTAACATTTTCTATGTTGCCTTGTTCTTAACTCATAGCATTTGAGAACAAGTCCCCAACAGGTACCTTTGATAAAAGTAGAGTGGTGGGTAGATGCATGAGTTGTTGAAGTAGTCTTGCATCAATCGTTTATGGACGAATACACGGTCGTGATCGATGTATCTCCAACGTTGCCTCGATCACCTCATTGGCGTGGAAGAATCAGAGGCAATCTCTACATTTGTTGCATTATATTTTTTTGTTGCAACTCAATCACCTCTTCTTCGGCCATGTCGATGTATGAATTGGACGAAGACTTCGCAACAATGCTTTGCTCGAATGAAACGAGAGCGAGATGAGTATGAGGAGGCAGAAAATAAATTCTAAGTGTGAATTGTATGATTGAGCCCAAGCACCCCCTCTATTTATAGAAGTGGATTCATTTTTAATTTTCTTGTTTTTTGGAGAACTTTTCAAATTCAAATAAAGAAAATAGAACCGACGAATTAGATCACATCATGCTAGCAAACGATAGCCGCTACCGACCGTTCCTGATCGATAGTGCTGCTGGTTCTGACGTGTCGATTATTACCGATCAAACTAATCACGATGCTGGTTGTATTGACTGGTCTGACCATTCAAAAACTCATCCAATTGGCCGAGTGTAACACGCTATCGGTGTTTCATACCTCGCTCCGATAAGTAAATTTATTGTACGTGTTTCAGGCTCCGGAGGGTGTGCGCGGAGGGCAAAAGATTTGTACTGGTTCGAACAGAATGTCCCTACTTCTAGCCATTGGTGGCTTGCGCTACCAGCACTATTGTTGATCAAACTTGTAGTAGGGGTTACAAGCAGTCGAGAGAGGGAGGAGAGGCTCCCAGATCTCTTATCGGGGTGGAAGTGGAGCTTAGAAGCTGCAAGGTGAAGTCCTACCTAAGTCTTGTCTTGGCGGGGCTCCAGCCTCCTAGTCCTCGTCGCCGCTCCTCCTCAAGTTCGTCCTTATGGGTTCGTCTCCTTCTGAAGGTGTCCTATTGTCTCTCTGTTCCATCCCCCTTTCCCTGAGGCAAGCCTCTCCCTTTAATAGGCCGGGAGAGGGGTCGACTAGTGTTGGCTTCGCTGGGAAGGAGCCGTAAGGTAGGGGTAAAACCATCATTTTACCTCGGGTGAGGCCACACGTACTCGTGGGGCCTAGGGCTGCCTGGCTATCACGTATTTATCGTGGTGGATGATGTGGGAGCGGCAATGGTCTCAGGTGCCATGATTCGAGCTACGCTGACCCCTGGCTTCCGTAGCCTAGGGCTCGGCGCGACCCGTCGTGTAGTGCCCTGCGGGAGGTCTGCGCACTGAGGCCTAGTCTGATAGGCCATAAGTGCATCGCAGGCCGAGGGGCGCGTATGCCATTAATGCACCACAGTCCAGAGGCTCGTAGGTCATGAATGCTATGTGGCCGGAGGGGTCCGTAGGTCATGAGTGGGAAGCGGACCGACACCCACATGTGGCTCGGTGCCAGGCGTGGTTAATGAGGTCAATCATTTACGGTGAGTCAGTCCAGGGCCGGGCGCGGGATCCACTCGAGTGGTTCCCTTCCGACATGGTCGACCTCCCTCGTCAGGTTCCGCAACGCTCGACCCTGGGCTCGGTGCCACGGGGTTCGACCGAGGGTGGATCCTTCTAGGGTTGGCGCACCTAGCGATCAGTGGATCCCTTTCCCGGCACGCTCTCTTACTGGTGGGTCCCAGGGATCGGGGGTCGTTCCCCTGACACACGCTACGTTGGTACTATCTGTGGTGTGGTCTGTATCGACCACCATCACTGCCACGCCAACGACCCCTATAGGCCGATGCTAAACTCGAAGTGTTGTCACTATTATTCTTCGCTGCGTAGAACGTACCACAAAACACGCATGGAAAAATTGTGTTTGGATTCTCAAACTAAAATTTAGTCACTATCATATCGAATGCTTGATGCTAGTTAGAAATATCAAATATCGTCTAATTATAAAACTAATTACGCGGATGAGAACTAAACGATGAGACGAACCTATTAAGTCTAATTAGTCTATGATCCCTTTGTGATGCTACGGTAAATATTGCTAATCATATACTCCCTCCGTTCCAAAATAGTAATCGTTTTAAATCTACATTTTTGTATCTATATTTCTATAGATTGATAACGAATTTAAACACATATATAGAACACATATATTAAATGAATCTACTAAAATGGTTAAATAAATTTTAATTTGGAACTGAGAGTATAAATTAGGCTTAAAAAATTTGTCTTGTCATTTTGTATTCATCTATATAATTAGTTTTATAATTAGACTATATTTAATATTCATATTTGATACTTAAATATTTAATATGATACTAACTAAATTTTAGCCTTGGTAACTAAACATGCTATAAATAGAACTAGCTGTGTATACATGGATGCTTTGAAGAAAGTTACATCCTTCCCTCGACCCTCAGCCGGTCAGCCCCCCTCCTGTAACTTTTGTTTTACGTCTGTTTTACGTGCATGTGGACATGTGGTAGGCTTTGTCTTTACAACGATGAGAGAGAGAGGCCACGTTGTGCACCAGTTGCATTGCATCGTTGCGCGCGCAACGATGGACATGGACGAGCCTTTTTTTTCCTCTGGATCGTAGCATGTTTGTCTAATGTCTGCGCAAGGAATCCGTGCAGGTAACTGCCGGTCTGCCGCCTCCTCTCTCTCCTCCCGGAAAGGCTCCATCAGAGCATGTATAATGGGTATCTTAAGTTGTGTTTTAGAATGTGTCTAAAAGGGTGAATGTAAAAAAATTCAAGACATGTATCTTGACAAAGACACAGTGTCTTAGCTCTATGTTCGAGATAATAGACTAGCTGATTGGTCACTTTAATTTATTGAATGCTTCGATTGGTACAATAAATATGGTAAGACACATGTTTTAGATACGACCACTGTATTATGTTGTGTTTTAGTTATGTCTTATACTTAGAGTATCGTACAGCAGTGTTTAGGTTGTACATGCCCTCAGTGCCGCCTTTTGAATAGCTTAACCCCACGCTCAGTCAATCAAGCAAGCCGCGGAGGAAAGAGAGAAAGGGAGCAGACCACGTGTCCGCCAAAAATTTCATCACATCCTGTCAAGCAGTTCAATTATATAGCCACCTAAAATATTATTTTACATCTACGAGTAAAATTCGAATATGGTTATAGAGATAGGTAAGACCATGTACAGTAGTTCACCCATATGACCACCCAAAAACATTGTTTTGTACTATTTTACTTATCACAGAGTGGAGTTTGAATATGTATATTGTTGGGGACTTGTTCTCAAATACTATGAATTAAGAATAAGGCAACACAAAATGTAAATGTTAATGTCCTTCGTCCTTCGAAGCATTATTTCTCTAAGGATATAACGATCTTCTGACGAAGGTCGTGAAGGACATACCTTCATCATCACAGCTTATATTAACGAAAGACAGAGCATATGAAACATGAAAAATTATGTAAAGAGGATGTTTCCTGGCTGACGCTCCGAACCGGTCCGGTGGCTATCTGGACCAATTATGTAAAGAGGATGTTTTCGGGGTAGTTTGGAGCTAGGGCACTGGACCGGTCTGGTGGCACACTAGACCGTCTGACAACCTCCAACGGTCAGCTGACAGACTCAACGACTCCCTGCTTTGACCGTTACAGGCGGTCCGGTGGTGCACTGGACCGGCACTCTAGGTAGTCTAGTGCACCCGTAGAAAGTGCTTTTTAGTCCAATTTATTGCAACGACTATTGGGTGGCTGAGGGCTATAAATACCCCCAACCAGCACATTAAAGACACAAGAACTACTCCAACCTACTAATATAAGTGCAATAAACCTCTTGTGGGTTTTGGTGATTAATGGACAAAACAAATAAAAATGTACTGCTCATAGTGTATGTCAATTTTAAATCATAAAAGGATGCACAGGAAAGAAATAAATGAGCTAACAGGAAACCAAGTGATGAAAGATAAAGATCTTCAGATGGTTTCTAGCAAAGATCCCCAAGTATTTTAATTATCTTTGATTAGTAATAGGGATCTCCGTATGCTTAGTTCCTTCGCGAGGTAAGGATGATATGCACCAACCAGTTCTATCCGCTTCAAAATTCTGTTTTTGAAAAGTTGCGACGTCACCGTTTGGTTTCTCCCTCTGACCTTTCAAAATCTGTTTTTCCTGTTCATACCGGTTCAACCAGGATCAGGGCCAGTTCAACCGGGATTCATTAGGTTCTTCTTTGGAAATTTTAGGTTCAACCATAATTTTAAATTCAGGTTCAACTGGTAATTTACAAAGAGTTCTCTATTGAATATCAGTTCAATCGGTATTTGCGTAGTCGCCTAGAATCAGCCAGATCTGATTTGTGGGGCTATAAAAACCTTCCTCTCCCTCTTCTAAACCCTAAGGATCTCGAACCTAAACCCTATGACGGCTGCTCTCGTTTGTTACAAAGCACTTTAACTCCGATCTCGCACCCCAAGTCCTTCCCCCTTCGATCGGTGGGAAGATTCTTCGGTGTGAAATAAGTTCTCAATTGTAAACCGTGTTTTTTACTCAAGTTATTCAATCTCTCTCTCTAGTTGGTGCATATCGTTCTTACTTGCGATATCTTTGTTCTTGTAACATGTTGTTCCATGTGCGCTTGTATAATCTTGCCTTGTGAGTCTCCAAATTTGTGGACGACCCCAAGAACGTTTTGTATAACCGGCTCTTTGTGGGAAAATTGAGTAAGGGATCGCCTTGACCTGCGTGGGAGAAACAAGGAACGGGGTTGAGAAAAACCTAACCCTTTGTGGGCACCTCAACAAGGAGTACGACACCTTGGTGGTGTGACCGAACCTAGGTAAAAATTGTGTGTCTTACGTGCTTTTGTGGGTGTGATTTTGTCTCTCATCTAGATGGTTTTAATTCAACTCTTCCACTGTGTTTATTGTTTATAGATCTAAGTAGTTTCATTTAAGTTCGCAGTTGAACAGGTGAATTGCGGTTGAACCGACCTCAAGACTGGTTGAACCAGCCTCCCCTGTTGAACTGTCGTTTCTCATAAAAGTTCAAAGTTTGTGTTGAGAATTGTAGGTGTATACTATTCACCCCACTCTAGGCTACTTTCAACTGGTATTAGAACTTTGTACCTCGTTTATAGCACTTAACCGCATGAGGAAACGATAATGTCGGCTCTAAGAAACAACGAGGATCCCCTGCTCGAGGAAGTGTTGACCACGACATGTGGTGAGGATTTGGATCCTCAAATCCTCAACATCGCCATGAAACTTGCTGAAAATATGTTCCTCAAGATGAAAGACGACGAGGCTAAGAAAAAGACCAAAGAAGAAGAAGCGAGGAGAAAAATCGAGGAAGAAGACAAAAGAAAAAAGACGATCGACTACAATGACGACTTGGTTGAACTCCTGTTGTATAAGGTAATGAGGAAAATGAATGTAAACACCAAGGGGTCACCAAGTAAGATTAAGAGTTATGAATTCAATAAAGTTCCATTTGATTATTCTAGAAATTTTGTACCAAACTTCTCTTCGGCACCACACAGAACACTTCCAACTCTTAGTGAGTTAAATTATGATGAGTGGGCCGATAAGATGAAGTCTCATCTAATCGACATACATCCAAGTGTTTGGGAGATTGTGAATGTAGGTGTATGCAAGCCTAGGTTTAGTGAGGAGATGACCCTAGAGATGATGCAAGATCTTCACCGAAATGCTCAAGTTGTGAGCATCATTAAAGGAAGCTTGAGTGCAGAGGAGTACAGGAAAGTGCAGGGACGGGAGGATGCTCGTGAGATCTAGAGTATTATGAAGATGTCACATGAAGGTGATCCTAAAGCAAAAAGACATCGAACTGAATCCCTAGAAAGTGAACTAGCAAGGTATGACTGGATAAAGGGTGAGTCACTACAATCACTCTTTGACTGGATAAAGGGCGAGCCTCGTGGCGGGATCAATTGCTCGACGGAGACCCTCCTCCGCCACGGATTGAACTCTACCATGGCCAGTGCACTGTGCGATCAAATCCTCTGGTATGAACCCCTTGGTCGAGTTTGTCATCGTTCCCGAAACACGTAGAAGCTGGCGGATTGGGTGGTAGGGCACTCATGCGCTTGTTTAGTGCTTCTCCAGCGAGGATCCACCGTGGCCAGGGCGGCGCCGCCGCGCTCCATCGTCGGGATAGGGTGGAGGCGCCCTAATGGTTGATCCGGGGCTGGACTGCACAGATTAAAAGCAAGGATACCGTTTCGGCCTGGAGAGTCTATATCTAGCTCGGACGGTTGCGATTAGAATCCGGAGTACCGGTTTAGTGTTTAATTTGATCCGTTGGATCAGGATATGGCAACCCTCATTGCCCGATACCTCTTCGGCCAGTCCGTTTTGCAAAACAACCCTTCAGGATTTTAAAAACAACCCGTCGTTCACTCGTGTGATAGTATCCTTACATTCAAGTCCTAAGTTTTGCGCTTTAGACCTTGTTCTCTCTGGAATTTATGCCCTAAGTCCAAATAGAACTCAGGTTTAATAGAATATACCAGAAAATGAATTTTTAATATAGAAATTAAATCCTAAACCTTCATAAAGGTATAATGTTGGGGCCGTGCTTCGGTGCGCCGAAGGTCTCACACGAAGAAGCAGCTTCGGCTGAAGTCGTCTCCAAGAGATGGCCGAAGGTTCCTTTTCATGGAGCTTCGGCGTTACAAACCGACTTAGAGATAGAATGACCTTTTTATCCATAGAGGTCTGAGTCAGTGTTGTAAACTTTTGTAAGGGGCATAATTGTAATTTGTCACAGGCTGCGACCTGTGCCTATAAATAGATGAACAGTACCTCTGTACTGTTCACGCGAACCTGCCATTTGATTTCGCATCACGCTTGTCCCTTTACTTTCCTCCGGACCAAAGGTACATTTGTAACTTGAAGTCATTTATATTCATTCATTTATGATAATAAAGATGGAAATAATACCATGATCATATTTAAATATTTATTTCATGTTTCATGATCTATATGATATGAATGCTTCGTTCCTTGATATTATGTTTACGAAGGTACGTCCTTCGTAATCTTCGTCCGAAATTCTTTATATCCTGAGGGGATATAATGTTTTGGAGGACGAAGGACCTTAACACCTAACATCTTCTATGTTGCCTTGTTCTTAATTCTTAGCATTTGAGAACAAGCCCCCAACATATAACTTCTTTGTTTTAAACCCAAATTAATCCATTCCAATTGCATTGAACTCATAGTAATTTTGTCTATCAGTTATTAACCTTATTTTATTATGTGACATGTGGTTAAAAGCACGCACTTAATTTGTTTTATGTTAACACCTAAACCTTCAGAAAATCATAACTCTTTAACTGTAACTCCGATTTTAGTGGTTCTCAAACCTACGATCTCGTAGCAACACGTATATCATTATAATGCATTTTGTGCTTATGTTTGTTGCGGTGTTAATTTTTCCTATACCATGTTTGTTTCTATTGTGGCGAGTAGACGAGCAAGTGACCGAGGAGCCCGGTATTCAGCAGGTGGAAAACTCTAAGATGGAGCTCATTGAAGGCAAGTTGTGCCCTTGATCACTTCTCTTTACCCAATAATGTTCTTGTTAATCATTATGTTCTGCATAGGTTAAATTTGATGGGACCCAATAGGTCACCCAAGTTTGGTCATCTGTATACCTTGTTTACCACTAAACTTTTGGGTAGTATATGTTATTTCTTTATGTGGTTAAGGTGTTAAGATACACATTATTCATGATCATGTTATATGTTGTCAATGATTTAGTTATTGTTCATGATAAGATCATTATGTTAATTGGAACATGGAGCGACCACCTAGGAAAATAGTGCTACCACAAGGGTGGTATGGGACGCCCTTGGATGACTAATTAGGAAAGCTAGTGGAGGACTACCTTATCCAAAAGGGGCAAGGGCGGTAGGGGAGTTGTCGATTTAGGGAGGTTCTCAGGTTGATCATGCTGCGATGGCTTTTCAGATGGGGGATTCCTATATCGCTCTCCTCAGAAACCATAGCGAGTTTTCTGAAGCTAGTGGAACTTTGTAAAGGCCTCGTAGTGCTATCCTGCCTCACCTCCTCAGTAGAGGTGTATGGGGTCCATACAATCCCATGGCAGATGGGTATCACGACTTGTGGGTAAAGATGTGCAACCTCTACAGAGTGTAAAACTGGTATATCAGCCGTACTCACGGTCATGAGCGGCTCGGACCCTCACATGAGTAACTTATGGAATTAAACTTAATTGGTCATTTGCATCGCATTGTTATTTATTTATTAAATATGATCTCCCTTTTATTTGGGTTAGTATTTACTTATATTTAGTAACTTCTAATAAAATTTGACCAACTTATTAAAAGCAATGCTTTGCCTTAACCATTATTTGTTGATTAGCCTGACACTATACATGAGCCCCCACTGTAAGTGAGCTCATGCACATTATTCCCCACACTTGTTGAGCGATGAACTTTTGTGAGCTCACTCTTGCGATAAAACTCTCCCCCCACATGTGAAGAGCAGGTGGCCCCGGAGGTAGATTACTACGAGGAGTTCAACGAGGTCTATATGTCTTCTCCTAGTCGACTTAATGGCGTCAAGGAAATAATATTAATTTGTTATTATTAGCTATTTTGTAAGACATTCTTGTTATGTAATAATGTGTGTGACATTTATCTCTATACACTTAGTCATTGTATGTGATGTTCATCTTTGGCTCACGTATGAGATGCACCCGGGTTACCCCTTAAATTCGGGTGTGGCACAAACAATCTAGTACAACACTCCAAAACCGAACACATTGATATTAGACATCATTTTCTGAGGGAACATGAAGCCAAAGGAGATATCAAAATCAGGCATGTGAGCACAGAAAATCAACTAGCTGATATCTTCACAAAGCCTCTCGATAAGTCTATGTTTTACACTTTGAGGAGTGAACTAAATATCCTAGATTCTCGTAACGCTGCTTGAGAACTTGTACACAAATTTGAATGTTAAGTCTCTAAATGTTTTCATTTGTTAAAATCTCTGAATTTTTATCTCTATATCATTTTTTGTTTGTTTTTCATGTTTTTCTAGGTTAGGTCGGTTCAACCGGGCATAGGGCCGGTTGAACCAGAAATTGAGTTATTCCTCTCTTCGGCGTTCCCGGTTGAACCAGTATTTCAAATTCTGGTTGAACTGGGATTGAGTAGTCTGGTCGGGTTTTTCCTTTTTTTCTTCTCTCCTTCTCTCTCTTCTCCTCTCATTTCTCTTCCCATCCGCCTCCTCCTCTACCCTAGCCCGTGCACACCATCGCCTCTACTCTCTTCTCCTTCTCCACCAAATCCACCCATCTCCCATTGATTTGTGGGGAAAACCTAGGGAGAAATCAGATCTACTCTCCCTAGCGCTTCTCCTTCACTCCCTCTTGCATGGATTGGATTCAAGCCTCTTTCTCTCCTGGGGAGTTCTTTTGATTCCTTGAAATTTCTGGTAAATCTATTCGAGATAGAGGCAATGTGTGTTGTATGGATGAATTTCTCTATGGATTTACACTCTATTGGGCTAGATCGGGAAAAAAACACGGTTGAACTGTTCATGTTCAGTTGAATCCCTCCTTTGGTTTGGTTGAACCATTCATGAACGGATTCATCGTGTCCCTCTGTTCGATTTTGTCACCACACCTTGTATTAGTTGTATCTCACACCTTGTCTAACTCCTGAAGATGATGGTGATTGGGGATAGGGCTAGTCTGTTCCGCCTCCTTCGTGCCCAGATCAGCCATCGTCCTCCCATGCTCCTCCTCCTCCTCCTAGTCATGCTCCTTCAGATGATCAGGACTTTGTCGCAGCCTTCACTGAGCCGTTATTCGCACCGCCTCTAGGTGGTGATCCTTATAGTGGGATGTGAGTTGTTTCTCTTATCTTTTTTGGTGCTTGGTGCTAAAAAGGGGGAGAGATGTTTGGGGGAGCTGGAGTTGTTTCAGTTGATGTTCGTTGATTATCTTTATCTTTTTATGTCTTTGAACAATTGGCTTGTAATAAGTATGTCGTGAACTCTATGTGATGCGATGGATCTTTATGTAATGGACACATCTTTGATTTCATGTTATGATGGATATTAGTTTGGTCTTACTTGAGTATTTATTTATGATGTAATCTTTGTTGTTGAGATATTTGTGTGCATAATATGTCATATGCATTCTGTTCATGGATATTCTATGACACGTGTGTGCACCCCTCGAACATATGTGTGTGTGACTTTTTCACTCTCTCTCCAAATGTGATGCAAATTGACATATCAGGTCAATTCAAAAGTTTATTCGATATACATATTTAGGGGGAGTCATACAAACACAAATGTTCAAAAGTATAGCATTAATACTTCGTATTATTTCCTATCGTTTTATTTGTTTTGGCATCAATCACCAAAAAGGGGGAGATTGTAAGTGCAATCAACCTCTTGGTGATTAATGGACAAAACAAATAAAAAATTTACTAATGAGTTTACTCCTAGTGTATGTCAGTTTTAAATCATAAAAGGATGCACATGAATGAAATAAATAAACTAAAAGGAAACCAAGTGGTGAAAGATAAAGATCTGTAGGTGGTTTCTGGTGAAGATCCCCAAGTATTTTGATTGTCTTGGATCAGTAAAAGGGATCCCCGTATGCTTAGTTCCTTCGCGAGGTAAGGATGGTATGCACCAACTAGTTCTATCCACTTCAAAATTTTGTTTTTGAAAAGTTGCGACATCACCGTTTGGTTTCTCCCTTTGACCTTTCAAAATCTGTTTTCCTATTCATACCAATTCAACTGGGATTAGGGTCGGTTCAACCGGATTTCATCAGGTTCTTCTCTAGAAATTTGAAGTTCAACCAGAATTTTAAATTCAGGTTCAACTGGGAATTTACATAGAGTTCTCTATTGAATATCAGTTCAACTGGGATTAGGGCCGGTTCTACTGGGATTTGTGCAGTCACCCAGAATCAGTCAGATCTGATTTGTGGGGGCTATAAAAACCTTCCTCCCCCACTTCTAAACCCTAAGGCTCTCGAAGCTAAACCCTGTAACAGCTGCTCTCCTTCTTTTTAAAGCACTTCAACTCCGATCTCGTGCCCCAAGTCCTTCCCCCTTCGATCGGTGGGAAGATTCTTTAGTGTGAGACAAGTTCTCGATTCTAAAGCGTGTTTTTACTCAAGTTCTTCAATCTCTCTCTAGTTGGTGCAAATCGTTCTTACTTGCGATCTCTTTGTTCTTGTAACGTGTTGTTCCTTGTGCGCTTTTACTCTTGCCTTATGAGTCTCCAAATTTGTGGACAACCCCAAGAACGTTTTGTTTCACTGGCTCTTTGTGGCAAATTAAGGGATCGCCTTGATCTATGTGGTCGGCAATGAGGAAGGAGGTTGAGAAAGACCCAGCCCTTTGTGGGCACCTCAACGAGAAGTAGGGCACCTTGGTGGTGTGACTGAACCTCAGTAAAAATCATGTGTCTTGTGTGCTTTTGTGGGTGTGATTTTGTCTCTCATCATCTCAGATCTTTGATCTATCTAGTTGGTTTTAATTGAACTCTTTCGCTGCGTTTATTGTTGGTAGATCTAAGTAGTTTCATTTAAGTTCGTAGTTGAACAGGTGAATTGTGGTTGAACCAACCTCCCCTGTTGAACTGTAGTTTCTCATAAAAGTTCAAAGTTTGTGTTGAGAAATGTAGGTGTAGACTATTCGCCCCCTCCCCTCTAGGCTACTTTCAACTACACATCAAGTGCAACACCTTGCAAGCATTCAAAGTCATTCACTCGCTGCATTTGATCGATTTAAGTTTGAGGGACTTAGCGGCTAGTGCATTCGAGTGTTGCGAGTTCTTATGATCTTAATTTGAGCTTTCGTTCTCACTTTCCCTCCCCCGTTCTCTTTTGTTGTAAAGTGAGGCAAGAGACTCTATTCTTTGTATGGAGGTCCTTGCGAGACTAGTGTCTATGTGAACTGAAGGAAAACTCAACTGGTCTCCGCGACCGTTTGAGAGAGAGAAAGAGTTGAAAGAGACCCATCCTTAGTGGACTCTTTAACGGGGACGTACGTTCTTTGGAGCAGAACATCGGGGAACCAGCTGTATTTAGTTGTGGCAGCCTATTTATCCTAAAATTGCTTTAAGCCAAACATGTTTAACCTAAAAGTTTTTTTAAGATATATTTTTGAAAAAGAATCATAAATATTCTATCAAAGTCCATTAAGAACTTGACTACAATGTCATAATTCACCTGAGGATGTCACATCTGTGTGTATGCACGGTAATTTTAATCTATGGTGATGGGTAGCCACCCAACGACCCGCGTCTTGTAATAGGCTGGTCGTGGTCTCGTGGCCTCTCGGCGTCCGTGACGCCATGGGATCGGAAACCCCACCTGGAACTGGAAAAGCGGCGAGGGGTGCGCTGCGGCTGGATCGATCAGCTGGCACGTACGAGCCCGTAGCGTCGCGCTCACAGTCGGGGGCTCAGGGCCTTTTCTGTTTGTCGCTTCGCCGCTGACCGCTGATGGATGCCTTGCCTGCTACAAGGGCGCTACTATACCGTGGGGGATTCTGATTCTGAACGCGAATCACATGGCCGCGCGCCGGAGATGCAGCTGCCGCGGCGGTCGGCCGAGCCCGAGCGCCCTCTCTGCTTGTCCGCTGTTCACCGGCTGCTGCATCTCATGTTCCTTGGACGCTCCACTCCAACGCAAGAGAGCGGCCGCAGCTTTAGACTGCTTATCATTGTACCAGTGCCTCTGCGAGTCTGCGTGCTGCGTGCTGCGTGCTGCCGTACGTGGTACCTATCCTATTCCTACTCGCCTCTCGCTTTGACCGAGACCGGGCCCTCTGCCACTCCGCATTTCTCTCAACTTCGCTGGCATTTGCACCGGTGTGTTCAATGCTCATCATATAATATCATCAGTTTACATTTAAAAATTCAATTTTTTTTTAAAAAATAATCCAAATGGATTGGGAGCTGCGAGTTGCCAATTGCCATAGATATGAACCACGCATATGATGAGAGAAGTCAGGGCAAAAGGAGCGAGCGAGACGATTCGAAGAGCAGAATATTTACACAGCTAGCAGGACATCAGATTTCGATCAACAAAGGTTCCTCCTGCCTGCCTGCCTGCACAGGTTCGTGGCCTAGCAGATGCCAATGCTAGCTTAATTTATAGCTAGTACGTGGCCTAGCACGGCCGGCGGCGCGGCGGCTACGAGCAGGACCTGATGAGCCCTAGGTTGTAGAGGAACTTCTCGGAGCGGGACCGGATCATGTTCCCGAGCGAGCGCCTGCCGCCGGCACCCGCCGGCGACTTCGGCCCGCCGGCGGCGTCCTGCTGCTGCTCCCTGACGAGGAGGAGCACCTGCTCGCCGATCTCGGCGCGCACGGCGTCCACGGCCGCCTGCGCCTGCACGGGCTCCCCCGACGCGTCCACCACGTAGAACACGTTGGCCGCTCGCGCCCCACGCGTCTCCACCTCCGCGTGCGTCACCGACAGCCCGTGCTCCCGGAAGATGCGCGTCACGTCGGACAGCAGCCCCACGCGGTCCTCGCAGCACAGCTCCAGCCGAAGCCCCTGGACGAGGAGGACCGCGCGAGTTCAGACAGAGTTGGCTGGAGTGAGTGAAAGAAATGCAAGAGTGTGCACGGGTGCGGCATGGACGTGGACCTCGGTGCATCGGCGTTGGATGGCGGCTTCGAGGCCGCGGCAGAGGCGGTCGCGGTCCTCGCCGGAGCTGTCGTCGAGGTGCCGGATGTAGTACTCCTGCAACGCAATGCAAGGTCACTCACCACGAGGAGCAGAAACGAGCTAGCATGTGTCCTTTTCAGTCTGCCGAACAAAACAAACTTTTCTCGCTTGCTGTTCTGCTGTAGTACATGTACATTTCAGTCTGCCGATAAAAAAAAAACCAGCATGCAAGGATCTCCCTCTCACTCACATGCCAACATCTGCCAGCATCCAACCACTGCCTGACAGCCAGGCATCTGTGTAACTGGTCAAAGCGCAAGGGGCCCGGCCGGCGTCAAGACCGAGAGCGGGACATGGCGTCGTCGTATGCGTCTTTGGACTACAGACAGGGGCGTGCTCGCACTTGCGTCGCAGGGGACACTATGTGCTAGCTATAGCTATAGCTAGCTGCTGGAGGCAAGTACCAACACAATGCGATACAGTACGTACGTACCTGGTACGCCTCGGAGCCCTCGGCGATAACGGTGCCGTGGAAGACCACGTACTGCATGTCGGTGAGCGTGCACACCGTGTCGAACAGCAGCTTGGGCCGGTCGCGGCACCGCACGTTGACGAGCGTGTACCCGCGCTCGGCGCAGTCCTCCACCGCGACCACCGGCACGCCGTTGCCCGACGCCTCGCCGCGCTCGCGCTCGCGCTCGCGCTCGTCCTCGCCGTCGCCCCCGCCCTCGCGGCGGGCGCTCCGGTCCGCCTGCATCATCTGGTGCAGGCGGCGCGGCGCGTGCTCCACGCGCGCCGACGAGACGGCGGCGCGGGCGGCCGTCTTGTCGCGGCTGCTCCCGCGCAGGACGTGGCGGAGCAAGCGCTTGACCGTGTCCAGGCGCGCCGGGTCGTCGATGGCGCCGAGGGTGTCGGCGTCCGTCACGTGCACCAGCGCCGCCACGCGGCCGTCGTGCGTCCACACCTCCGACGCCACCACGTTGCACCTGAGGTCGGCCAGCACCGCGAACACCTCCGACAGCAGGCCCGGCCGGTCCCTGCCCACCAGCTCGATGGTGGTCTGCGCCTCCTCCGCCTCCGCCTCCACGGCCACCAGCCGCTCCGGCGGGCCCCGGAAGCTGAGCGACCCCGCTCCCAGAGACTGAACGACATGGAACCGGATCGTCAAAACCGAAGCTAACTGAACCGCAGATTGCTCTGCGCTCGTTCTGTTCTTGGCTGGCGTTGAATTGAACAGCCAGCCAGACAGCCAGTAACAGGGACATGTGCACTTTACCTGCTCAATTCTGTCGATGACTTGGCCGTCGTAAAGTTTATTCCCATCCTGATCCACGACATGGAACACTGCAGAAAGGCGAAACAAGGCCACACACACACCCACCACACATCAGGATCGGGGGGAGGATAGAAAGATTAAACAACCGAAGCAAAAGCCAGGCTTTGCATAATTGCACTGCATCGCCCCCGAAAGGCACCATCTTTCTTTCTCTCATCTATCTTCCTAAACTTTCCAGGGACGGCAGGGAGGGAGGGAGGCAACGGCAACGGCACTCACCGTCCATGAACCACTCGCCGTCGGAGGAAATGTAGGCCCGGTTGATGGTCAGCTTGAGGTCGGTCAGCACCTGCACCACCTCCAGCAAGGTCCCGTACTTGTTGGCGCTGTCCACCTGCAGTGCAGCAGACAGAGATCGAACGAACACCCGCTAAGAGAGAGGAGAAGAAACAATAAGAAGAGCTCTGCAGAGCTGCGGCGGCGCTTGCCTTCACCAAGGTGGCAGTCATGTCGGAGTCGTTGTCCACGGTGACCCTGCGGGGTGCCAAACGGCCAAGAAGCAGGCACGGTTAGTAGAGGGCGACGACACAGGTCAAAACCGGCACAGCAAAAAGGAATGGGGTTGGGGGGAAGAAAAACAACCTTGGAGGGTTCATTCTGAGAACCAGCTTCTCGTACTCGTCGACCGTCTCGCTGGTTCGACGACTTCGCGACCCACACGCCATCGCTGTGCAAGCCTCGCTCGCTTTGCTTGCTTGCACAGGCGCTAGTGTCTCTCTCCGTCCCCCCCGTGGGTTCTGAAGAAGCGAAGCTCTCAGCTAGTCCTAGTGATTATATATATCTTGGCCATGGCCTCTGCGTTCGTGGCCTCACGGGGTTGGGAGGGTGGAGAGGACAGCAGCAGCGGCATGCCAACTCGTGGATTTGAGTATGCATTCTCTTTTTCTCTCTCTGGGGAGTGGGGTGCGTGCTGTGTGTGCAAGTGGCTGTGCTTGTGTCTGTGTGTGGTTTTGTGGGCAGGCAGTGGTGCTTGGTTGGTGTCCCTTCGCTGGTTTGAAGGGAGATCTTTGGGGGAAGAGAGAGAGAGAGAGACCATCCCATTCCCCGTAGGGGAGCTTGTCTCTGCCTTCCGCGCCTGCCCATAGTGGACATGCCTTGCCTGGCCTCTTGCCAGGCAGCGATCCGGGGCCTGTGTTCACTTGCTTCATCGTTTTCCTCTTCGAGGAACGCATAGAACTACCGTGCCTGAGGGACCACGCACGGCTCTCGCATTTGGACGTTGTAGTAATACAACTGGAATGGGTTGATTAGGGCGGTGGCAAACAATGCATTGCTGCCTGCTTATTAGCATGGTCGGCTGATCGCAGTGGGCAGATTAAGTCATGTATTGACGGAAGGTTTGCGCATAGCCTGGCCGGATCATGTGGCACCACGATATTCCTGTGTTTCCTTTTTTTTTCTTCCCTTTTTCGGTTTTATTTTTCAAGGAGTAACAGTCAACGAGGCAGGGGCGAGCCCACGGTGGTTCATGGGTATTCATTGAATATCAAAGTTTTTGGTGATGTATAATAATTTGTCAATAATGTATTATAAAAAATAGTATTAGAGCACTAGTTTCTTTAATCTTTTGAATTTTTGAATATTCAATCTTAAATGTCTAGGCTCGCTTCTGCAACGAGGAACCATGCATCGTGTGACATGCACACATGTAGCCTTGGTAATTTATTAGCCAAATTATTTTGTCAAAGGTTTTGAAGTTTGGTATTAAGGCGTTGTTCCAAACCTATGGAGCTAATCCTTGGTCAACCACATAATACTGTAAGTTATTAACTAACTTTAACTGAGTTGAAGCAGCAAACGGCTAATGGTTATTCGGGATATCGCTAAACATTGGTTGGTCTAACTTTTCGGTTACTTTTAGCTACCAAATGTTACCGGCCCAATTTTTTGCATTTTGACCCTTTAATGAGAATAAAATCATGTTTAGATCCTAGAAAATTTTAATCTCATTTTTGGACCCTTAGCTCAGCGTCATAGCCTATAGCGCCGAGGTAACACATCTCGGCGCCATAGGCTATGGCGCCGAGCTCTGACGTGGCGGTGGCGGCCACGGCTGATGTGGCAGCCCGCGTGGCACCTAGCTCGGCGTCACAGATCTTGGCGCCGAGCTAGGATTTGGTCGCGCGGGCAGTTTTCACGGCGATTCTCTGCTCATTGTGTTACTTCTCACCGCGCCGCCCTGCTCCCCCGACGGTCCCCGCGCCGCCCTAGGTAATGTTTTTTTTTCAAAATTTAAAATAATCTATATGTATTTATTTGATATTAATTGTTTAGTTAGTTTTTAGTTATTTATAATTAGTTATCATGCCATGTGCCATTTTTAATTATTCTTTAATTTTTTCTGTATTTATTTGTTATTAATGAGTTAGGTTTAGGTATTAGTTATTAGTTAGTCGTTAGTGAGTAGTCATTTATTTTGTAGCATAGTTTAGGGTTTATGGTTTACTTGTAAGGTAGTAGTTAGTGTTAATTAATACTGTTTACCATTTATTTAGCCTAGGGTTTATTTAGTACTTTTATATGTTCAGCCATCGCGCTGAAGGTTTATCTGCAGGTTTTAGAAACCTGACCATATAGGGGAGGTGCTGCCCATTTTTTTACTTGATAGTGTTAGTCAGATACCATATTTAATGGATATTGAGTTAGTAATATGTGTTTGCAATAGATGGACACCCTAGTGACACTATACCATAGAGGAAGCGTGGAGATAGATGCTTATGGGAATGTTAGTTTTGCTGGTATGAAGATCGTGACCATGATGTTCGATGAAAGACTATCTTTTGACAAGATTTTCGCTCGAGCTTGTGAGGAGATTAGTTGCAACATAAACGACCCTAGAATATCAATTCAGGGTTTGTTGTCCCATATTACATATGGAACAGTTGTCCGACAGTTGATCTCCATTGCCTCAGAAGATGATTGGGTGAGATATATAAGAATTGTGAAGACGATGGTTCCACCATGTTTGGATGTGGTTGTTCAAAAGTTATGTCCACAAATGCCAAATGCATCTCGTATTGAAGCTCCTTTGGTAGAGCTTCCGAAAGAAGTGGTTGTTGTACCCGATGCTCAATCTGGGCCGCACGAGTATGAGATTTCTCATCCTCTTCCTGGCGTTTATGGGGCTTCTAATCCGATGGTACCCCCACAGGAGATCCCATTGACCCAGGATCCAGTTCAGGATCATCCTAGTAAGTGTCTTTAACACGTTGTTCATATCCATCGTTATTTCGTTTGATTAGACTTTTTAATGTAGTATTTCCTGCTTCAACCCGATGCAGGATCTCCACAAATAGATAATGGTGCTTATCTTGATGTGCCTGTATCATATAATATGGACAACATATGCAGGGCATCAAATAGTGTTGATGTTCAGATTGAGGATGAGGAGGAGCCATATGAGGCTGCACGGGCCTTAGATTCTGATGATGACCATCCGGTTCAAGAAATGACCGAGCAAGAAATTAAACTCATTAGACATTTGTGTGTCTAGCGTGACCCTGCAGTACATGAATTTAGCAGTCTAAGTCATTCCACCCGTGCATATGCTGAAGGATGTGATGATGAACTGCTAGAGGCTCCAGATAACACCGACAGCATTGAGATTAAAGTAGGCTTACTTTTCAAGGACCTGCCTACACTGAGACGATGGCTACAGGAATATTCTGTGAACCGCAAGAGGCCGTTCAAGGTGAGACACTCGTATGCACAGCGTCGTTACACTGTTGTGTGTGAGGTGTCGGAATGTAATTGGAGGGTATGTGCCTGAAGGCAGAAGGAAACCGAAAAGTTTAAGATCACTAAAATTGTAGGTCCACACACTTGTGCCCAGACAGAGTTGAGTTCTAAGCATCGTCAGTTGACATCTACCCTAATTGCGAAAAGGATATTGGGGATATTGAAGGGTCAGCCAAACTTGAAGGTGAAGTCAATTATGACCATGACTTCGGAGTTGTTTGGTTACAGGATCAAATATGAGAAAGCATCGAGGGCAAAGCAGCGAGCATGGAAGATGATATACGGGGATTGGGAGGAGGGTTATGAGAAGTTACCGGCATTGTTCAATGCAATCAAAGCAAAAAAAAACCAGGCATGCATTATGAGTACATTCCCAAACCTAATGAATGGAGGAACGACAGAGAGATCTTTTTTCGAGCTTTCTGGTGTTTCTCGCAGTGTGTAGAGGCCTTCAGGCATTGTCGTCCCATGCTCTCTATTGATGGTACTTTTCTGCTTGGGAAGTATAAGGGCACATTGTTGGTTGCCATATCATGTGACGCAGACAACGCATTGGTTCCTTTAGCATTTGCTTTGGTGGAGAGGGAGAACAGAGATAGTTGGTCTTGGTTCGTGCGACTTGTTCGGATCCATGTTGTAGGCCCTGGTCGCGAGGTTGGTGTCATATCTGACAGACACCAAGGTATTCTTAATGCAGTGCAAGAGCAGATTCCTGACTACGCACCCATGCACCACAGATGGTGCACTCGACATCTAGCAGAAAATCTTCTTCGAAAGGATCATAGCAAGGCTAACTTCCCCCTTTTGAGGAGGTATGTCGACAGTTGGAGGTTTCGTTTTTTGAGGATAAGTTGAAGGAACTAAAAGATGCAACAAATACTGAAGGTAAGAACTAGATTGTTGGATTGCTGAGGGAACCACAGAAATGGACAAGGGCCTACGACGAAGGTGACTGGAGGTTTGAGTTCCAGACTAGCAACATGGCTGAGTCATTTAACAGTGTGCTCAAGGGTATACGCGGCATGCCAGTCAATGCTATAGTAACATTCACTTTTTATAGGCTCGTGGCTTGGTTTAATGATAGACACGCATAGGCCAAGGCAATGCAGACGCGAGGGCAGAGATGGGCACCTAAACCAACATCACACCTTAATAATGTAAAGGAACGTGCCCATAGACATGAGGTACAATGCTTTGATGAGGAGTTGGGTAAATATGAGGTAACAACACTAGGCGGCATAACTTCCGACGGTGAGGTGCGGCCTTTGAGGACACATGTCATGTTACTTGATGCATTCTCGTGCGGTTGTGGTAAACCTAGACAGTACCATTTTCCATGTTCTCATTATGTTGCGGCTGCACATCATCGTAACTTTGCATTTGAGAGCAGAATACCTTCAAAGTTCAGTGTAGAGAGCTTAGTACATACCTGGAGCCCTCGTTTTGAGCCATTTCTTGATGAGTCACAATGGCCAACATACATCGGTCCAGTATATGTTGCTGATCTAGCGCATCGATGGGACAAATGTGGTAGTAGGAAAAGGAGCCGGTGCAACATGGTTATGGATCAGGTTTCCGGTCGCAGTAGGAGAGGTCGAGCGTCCCCCTTTCTCGTGGACCCAGAGCAGAATGAATGCGGAAAATGCGGGAGACTTGGCCACAACTCACGTACATGCATTTGGACACTTAGTCAGGTGTGATACATTTTAATATTTTATTGTACTCAACTTTTATTGTAATATGTCGATGTTTTTGTTACACTTAGTACACAACATTTATTGTACTATGCCAATGTTTCTAATATTTTTACTAACCTTGATATCTTAATTTACAGGATGGCGCAGTTCCACTTGCTGGACCCTCACTACGACGAGCACCACAGGGGCCGTCTCACCGCCTAGGGAGAGGTAATATTTTGCACATATATTAAAATTTCGAATTAGTATATGCGGCATATATTTGATTAATCAAATTACTTTGATTGCTAGGTGTTGCCCGTTCTGCGGGTCGGACCCACGACCGGTTTCTAGAGGAGATGAGGTACGATGACAGGTACACTCCTCTCCTAGAGAGGGCTGGCTTGGACGTCGTATCGTTCCAGGTTCGTCGTGGACTGCCCACTTTCAACCCAGCGGTGTTGACGGCTCTAGTCAACAGGTAAAGACTTCTATATTTGTTTAACTTTTACAATAATCACATATACTTTGCATACTAATGATTTTGTATTCGTTTGTCTTCCAATAGGTGGCGGCCAGAGACTCACACTTTCCACCTTCCCTGTGGTGAGATGACCGTGACGCTGGAAGATTGCCAGAAGATTCTTGGTCTCAGCATTATGGGTCGTCCAGTGACCGGTTAGGTAGTACCAGGTGATTGGACGCAGAGGGTAGAGGCCTTCCTTGGGAGACTGCTTCCTGATGACCTACGAGGTAGTCATAACACCGAAGTCCCACTCACCTGGCTTAGGCAGGCTTTTGGTGAGTGTCCACCTGGTGCAGACGAGCAGACGGATGGCTACCATTGTCGAGCTTGGATTCTCCACCTATTTGGTTCAGTTCTTTTTCCAGACGCGACAGCTGACAGCGCGTCATGGATGTTTCTGCCCTGCCTGACTGATTGGGATACGACAGGAGGTTACAGCTGGGCTTCTGCAGTGTTGGCCTTCCTCTACAAGCAACTTTGTGAGGCTTGTCGTCATTCGTCGAGGACCGCTAGCTTAGGTGGGTGTGTCTACCTACTACAGCTGTGGATGTGGGCACACAAACCTGTCGGTCGACCCAGAGAGTTTGCTCCTCGTCAGTGGTTCGTGGTAGCTGGACATCGACTTAAGCCCACGGCTGCCTACCGCTGGGACCAGGTCGAGGAGCCATTCGCACGACACCAGCGTGCGTACGTGGAGTACTCAAACGAGCTCGACGCACTTACTCCTTCGATGGTGAGTTGTCTACTTTCATCTTTTTTCTTAAGAGGTTGGTAAAATGACTATAAACTTATATGTGAATTCTAATACTTTTCCAGGTGACCTGGCAACCATATCTTGATCCATATTTTGCCAGCATACAGTTGAGCAGCGTGTGCTCAATAGACGAGAACATCTACCTAATGAGGTGTCCCCTCATTTGTTTTTATGCTGTTGAGTACCATTTGCCCCACAGAGTTGCTCGACAGTTCGGATTGCGATAGGAGTTTCCGGTCGAGCAGTTCTCGACTTCAATACAACTTCACAAGTGAGTGACTTTGTCCACTAGTTATTCTAACTATTATTTCAAATATGCAATTAGTTATTAATATATGTGTCTAACTTTTGCAGGTTCGACAGACAGAGGCAAAAGAAGGTCACGGACTTTGAGACCCACCACCGTGATTATATTGATGAATGGGATCAGCAGGGGGATCTAAACTATGTCAACGACCAGCCGCACACAAACTACAACTTCTGAAGGTATTTGATTTGGTATGCTGGTGTGACTAGGTGCAAGCTTAAGGGACAGTGGACAACTGCTGACTATGTCGAGCAAGAATCGTTAGATGACGAAGACACTTCGTTCGACATAGCGGCTCGACTAGGGTCCCACATTGAGGCTGCTCCAATCCTTGACAGAGTGGTACCAAGTTCTTTACTAAAATTAGTTCTGTTAATTCAATGCATTATGTATTGTTTTGCGCATCCTAATGTTCTAACTTGTGAATAGGGAAACTCTATGCTCGTATCTGTTGTTGAACTTGAGCGTATCTCACAGAGAACTTCAGACAGTACTACGCTTTCGTTACTATCAGTGAGTATGAATGTTTAGAAGCGAAATTGTTTATTTGTATGTTATAACATATGTATGTAACTCATCTTTCAATTACAGAGGGTATCACGTCGTCTTCATCAGGCAGCGGCTCATTGTGGATGCCGGTCTCTAGCGAGCATTGACGTGCAGCTACCTGTGCCTCATATGCAGCCGGACGTTCAGCGTCCCATTTCTGCAGTTGGACCATCTATAGCTGGACTGAGCTCCTTGCGATCGACGCGGGATACGTTTCAAGATGTGCACCATGACGACGACGACACTCGCGCCGCAGGTCAGGAGGAGATTGGACCATCACAGCTGCAGGATGCTCCTACAACTCAGCCATCACAACTGACACCACGTAGAAGGCGTCCACGTGACCCTTACACTCCAGGCACCGACGCTCTTGGGGCCAAGGGCAAGGGTAAGACTAGGAGGAAATGAAAACTACATGATGTGGTCGTATGCTGAAAACTTTGTGATATGGACTAATGATGAAAACTTTGTGATGTGAACGATGTATTTTGGACTATGTTATCTGGACATTGTATTAAGCACTATGTCATGTGGATTTTGTCATATTCTTTGTTATTTTGTGATTGATTGTATGTTGAAATGTGGTGATGTCTTATAATATGTGATTATTATAACTGTGGTTGTTAATAAAACAAGGGGAACTCTTGCGAATTTTTTTTATGAATTGTAAAAACCATGACAAATGCAATAAAAACAATACAGATATGAAAGTAGTACATAACAAGCTAAAAGTTTGTTCAATCAGAATCACAATCTATAAGTAATTCATCTTCGGAGTCATCTGTCGCGCAATCCTCAATGACAACCTCGTTCCACTTGCTGCATTGTCCTGCATCACACTTGTCAGCAGTCCTCTTGTAATAATTGGCTTCTGCTTCATCTACAGCTTGGGAGAATAGCTCATCCTCAGCCTCAGCCTCATCAGACTTCTGCTTGTAATAAGTCGCCTCTACCTCTTCGGCGGCCTGAGACATAAACTCGTCCTCCTCCTCTTGAGCACGTAATCCTGCCTCAGCTAGTGCGATGAGCTCACTCAACCTTGATGTGTCGTCCTCCTCTTGCCCATGTAATCCTGCCTCTACGAGAGCGATAAGCACACTCAATCTAGACGTGTCATCGTCCTCCTCCTCCATCAGCTCCACTGTCGCCATTTTTTCCTGAACATATCTTGCATGTGCCTCATCTGCCAAATAGTTTACGCCACATCCAATCTCTGCAAATATAATGAGAAAAATAAGTTAGCGAAGTCAGGATAAATAAATTGTACTAACAATATTATAGTATCATTTTTGTCACTCACTTCCCTTGAGACGATCAGCAAGATTATCCAACATCTGTTTCTCGGCTCTAGCCGCCTCCCATTCCCTTGCATCCTGTGCTCTCTTCTCATGTGCCGCCTTCAACCTCCTCTGCTCTGCACGCTGCGGGCTACTAAAAAGGCAGATTTCGCGTACCTACGCATGTCGCGTATGCAATCGTTAATGTACGAATCGACAAGCTGAGATCCACAACGCATCTTCTGTCCCATTAGTGTCGGCGTTTCGGACCCGGGGGACCCTCAACCGGACCGACTAGTGAATTTTGTGCCGCGTGCCCCTGTCCAGATGGGTTGATGCAAGATGGAACACAAGAGGAGGGATGAGGCTTATATTATCTTGCACTAGGGGTGCTTGCAGTAGGAGTTACAAGCTTCGCGAGAGAGGGAACAGGCCCTAGGCCTCCTAGGGGGGTCTAGTGTTGCGGAGTGGAGCTCGATGTTTGGGTGAGTCCATCTCAATTTCTCTTGCTGCCCGTGTTTTTCCTCCCTCCCCCCCCCCTCGAAGGCCCTCGGCATCCCTTTTTATAGATACAAGGGGATGGTCCAGCTGTACATATGGGGGTGTAGCAATGTGCTAACGTGTCCGGCGAAGAGGTGCTTGAGCCCTGTATGAAGCGTAGCTGGCGGTGCAGCCCTGGGTCCTGCTGACGTTTCTTTGCCTTCGTAGGGAGCTTGTGGACTATTGACGTCATGGACGCATGCGGGGAACCATCATTACCTGTTGCCAGAGTAATCTAGATGTGACTCCGGTCTTGTTCCCTCGTAGCCTGAGGCGGCTAGCTAGAGGTAGGGTAATGATGTATCCCCTGTAGCGTAGTTGGTTCGAGGCCGAGGTCGAGCGAGGCGGCGACTCCTCCCGAGGCCGAGGCTGAGGTCGGGCGCGAATGTGACTCCTCCCGAGGCCGAGGTCGGGCAAGGCGGAAAACTTCCCCCAAGGCCGAGGCTGAGACCGAGGCCTAGGGTCAGGCAAGGCGGAGCTCCCTGTTGTGCCGCGGGGCTGAACTCGGGAGAGGCCGTGACTTACTGTTGTTAGTCTTACCCTAGTGGTTGGCACAGTAGCCGGAGCGGGGCGAACAGTGCTGTTTTCCTGTCAGAACGGTCAGTGAAAGGGCGAAGTGACTGCGGTCACTTCGACCTTGCCGACTGAGGCGCGCGTGTCAGGATAAGGTGTCAGGCGATCCCCGCATTAAATGCGCATGCGATACGGTTGGTTGGTAAGGCGATTTGGCCGAGGTCGCTGCATGACAAAGTTTGTCCGAGCTTGGCTTCGGGCGAGCCGAGGGTGCGCCCACTGCCTGTGGAAGCCCTCGGGCGAGGCATTGAGTGCACCTAGAGGGGGGGGGGGGTGAATAGGTGATCCTGTAACACTTCAAAACTTAAGCCACAAAACTTGGTTAATCGTTAGCACAATAATTGCCAAGTGGCTATAGAGGAATCCTCAACAAAACACAATAACCAACAAAGATCAATCACAGAGATGGCACGATGGTTATCCCGTGGTTCGGCCAAGACCAACGCTTGCCTACTCCACGTTGTGGCGCCCCAACGGACGAGGGTTGCAATCAACCCCTCTCAAGCGGTCCAAAGACCCACTTGAATACCACGGTGTTTTGCTTCCTTTTTCTCAATACCGTTTGCGAGGAATCTCCACAACTTGGAGCCTCTCGCCCTTACACTTGAAATTCACAAAGAACACGGAGCAAGGGAGGGATTAGCAACGCACACAAGACACAAGAATCAGAGTGTCAACACGCACACAAATCGCAACAAGAGCTCGCAACACGACTCAATGAGTTCACAACTCCACAAGAGCTCTATATGCTATCACAATGAAACGAATGCGCGAAATCGATGTCTTGGTGCTTAGAAATGTTGTAGGAATACTTGGTGTGCTCCTCCATGCGCCTAGGGGTCCCTTTTATAGCCCCAAGGCAGCTAGGAGCCGTTTGGAGCAATCTTGGAAGGCTGATCTTGCCTTCTGTCGACTGGCGCACCGGACAGTCCGGTGCACACCGGACACTGTCCGGTGCCCAATTTCCTTCCTTAAATAGCGAAGCCGACCGTTGGCAGCCTGAGAGCCGTTGGCGCACCGAACATGTCCGGTGCACACCGGACAGTCCGGTGCCATCTTCTAGCCGTTGGCTCGGCCACGTGTCCCGCGCAGATTGCGCGGCCGACCGTTGGCCCGGCCGACCGTTGGCTCACCGGACAGTCCGGTGCACACCGGACAGTCCGGTGAATTTTAGCCATACGTCGCCGATGAATTCCCGAGAGCGGCCACTTCGCTCGAACCAGCCTGGCGCACCGGACACTGTCCGGTACACCACCGGACACTGTCCGGTGCACCACCGGACAGTCCGGTGCTCCCAGACTCAGCAGAGTCTTGGCTGCTCGAGCCAAGACATTTACAATTGGATTTTTCCTGTTTCCAGCACTTAGACACAATACATTTGTCCATAAAACAATGTACTAAGTCTGAGAAACATACCTTTATCCTTGATTTGTACTTTGTCCACCTCTTTACACTTAGGCACTTGTGTTGGACACTAAATCACCAAAACACTTAGAAATGGCCCAAGGGCACATTTCCCTTTCAATCTCCCCCTTTTTGGTGATTTATGCCAACACAACATAAAGCAAGTAGAACAAGTACAAAATCAAATCAAATAAGAGTTCAAAATTGTTTTGATTCAATTTTGACATATATGGATCACTCTATGCCACCACTTGGTTTGTTTTTGCAAATCAAACTCAAATTCCTATCTCTAAGTCAAAACCACTTGTAGAGACATAAAGAGAGGTTTTCCAAAGAAATTTGATCAAGGATTTCAAAAACTCCCCCTTTTTTTCCATAATCAACACTTCTCCCCACAAGAGGCCAACTTTTGACATAAGAGACAATAAAAGAGTTTTGACAAACCAAAAGCTCTAATCTACTATTTTCAAAATTTCTCAAGTGGTAACTGATCCATTTATTGCTTTGGAACTGATCCATTTATTGCTTTGGCCTTTATTTTCTCCCCCTTTGGCATCAAGCACCAAAACGGGATCAATCTTGGCCCCTGAACCCCATTGCCTCACCAAAATCATCAAAAGAGAACACAAAGGCAATAAGAGTATAAAGATGAACTTGGAGAAGTTACTCTTTTCATCGGAGTGCAGTGGAAGTCTTGCACGGTCCAAGTCCACCTTTTCCCTTTCAATCCTCCTTGAAGACTAAAACAACCAAACTCAAGTACATGGTTAGTCTCAAAGGGTCAAGTTGTAGCACAGCTCCCCCTAAATATGTGCATCACTTGCAAAACGGACTTGTGAGGTCCAGGGAGTGTTTGTACAACTTGAGCACCACAGTAAGCAACAAAATGCAGAATGAACACGATCAAAGGCATAAACACATGTATGCTTCAATTCAATCCAAGTTCCGCGAATCTAAGATATTGAGCTCACTACGCAGCCTGCAAAAGGTCTTCTCATCTAGAGGCTTGGTAAAGATATCGGCTAGCTGGTTCTCGGTGCTAACATGAAACACTTCGATATCTCCCTTTTGCTGGTGGTCTCTCAAAAAGTGATGCCGGATGTCAATGTGCTTTGTGCGGCTGTGCTCAACAGGATTTTCCGCTATTCGGATAGCACTCTCATTGTCACATAGGAGTGGGACTTTGCTCAGATTGTAGCCAAAGTCCCGGAGGGTTTGCCTCATCCAAAGTAGTTGCGCGCAACACTGTCCTGCGGCAACGTACTCGGCCTCAGCGGTGGATAGGGCAACGGAGGTTTGTTTCTTAGAGTTCCATGACACCAGGGACCTTCCTAAGAATTGGCACGTCCCCGATGTACTCTTCCTATCGACCTTACATCTAGCATAGTCGGAATCTGAGTACCCAATCAAGTCAAAGTTAGACCCCTTTGGATACCAGATCCCGAAGCAAGGCGTAGCGACTAAATATCGAAGAATTCGCTTCAAAGCCACTAAGTGACACTCCTTAGGATCGGATTGAAATCTAGCACACATGCATACGCTAAGCATAATATCCGGTCTACTAGCACATAGATAAAGCAAAGAACCTATCATGGACCGGTATGCTTTTTGATCAACGGACTTACCACCTTTGTTGAGGTCGGTGTGTCCGTCAGTTCCCATCGGCGTCTTTGCGGGCTTGGCGTCCTTCATCCCAAACCGCTTTAGCAAGTCTTGCGTGTACTTTGTTTGGGAGATGAAAGTGCCGTCCTTGAGTTGCTTCACTTGGAACCCAAGGAAGTAGTTCAACTCGCCCATCATCGACATCTCGAATTTCTGCGTCATCACCCTGCTAAACTCTTCACAAGACTTTTGATTAGTAGAACCAAATATTATGTCATTGACATAAATTTGGCATACAAAAAGATCACCATCGCAAGTCTTAGTAAAAAGAGTTGGATCGGCTTTCCCAACCTTGAAAGCATTAGCAATTAAAAAGTCTCTAAGGCATTCATACCATGCTCTTGGGGCTTGCTTAAGTCCATAGAGCGCCTTAGAGAGCTTACACACGTGGTCGGGGTACCGTTCATCCTCAAAGCCAGGGGGTTGCTCCACGTACATCTCCTCTTTGATCGGCCCGTTGAGGAAAGCGCTCTTCACATCCATTTGGTACAACCTGAAAGAATGGTGAGCGGCATATGCTAGCAAGATACAAATTGATTCTAGCCTAGCCACAGGAGCGAATGTCTCCTCAAAGTCCAAACCTGCGACTTGGGCATAACCTTTTGCCACAAGCCGAGCCTTGTTCCTTGTCACCACCCCGTGCTCGTCTTGTTTGTTGTGGAACACCCACTTGGTTCCCACAACATTTTGCTTGGGGCAAGGTACCAGTGTCCAAACTTCATTGCGCTTGAAATTGTTGAGTTCCTCCTGCATGGCCAACACCCAGTCCGGATCTAGCAAGGCCTCTTCTACCCTGAAAGGCTCAATAGAAGAGACAAAAGAGTAATGCTCACAAAAATTAACTAATCTTGAACGAGTAGTTACTCCCTTGCTAATATCACCCAATATCTGGTCGACAGGATGATCCCTTTGGATCGTTGCTCGAACTTGGGTTGGAGGTGCCTGAGGTGCTTCTTCCTCTTCAACTTGAACATCCTGTGCTCCCCCTTGATCATGCGCCTCCACTTGAGGTACCTGTTCGTCATCTTGGGTTGGGGGATGCACCATAGTTGAGGAAGACGGTTGATCTTGCTCCAAATGTTCTTGAGGCCGTACATCTCCAATCGCCATGGTACGTATTGCGGCCGTTGGAACGTCTTCTTCATCTACATTATCAAGATCAACAACTTGCTCTCTTGGAGAGCCATTAGTCTCATCAAATACAACGTCGCTAGAGACTTCAATCAAACCCGATGATTTGTTGAACACCCTATACGCCTTTGTATTTGAATCATAACCTAATAAAAACCCTTCTACGGCTTTGGGAGCAAATTTGGAATTCCTACCCTTCTTCACTAGAATGTAGCATTTACTCCCAAATACACGAAAGTACGATACATTGGGTTTGTTACCAGTTAGCAGCTCGTATGAGGTCTTCTTGAGGAGGCGGTGAAGGTAGACCCTGTTGATGGCGTGGCAAGCCGTGTTTACGGCTTCCGACCAAAAGCGCTCGGGGGTCTTGAACTCTCCAAGCATAGTCCTCACCATATCCATGAGTGTCCTGTTCTTCCTCTCTACCACACCATTTTGCTGAGGTGTGTAGGGAGCGGAGAACTCGTGCTTGATCCCCTCCTCCTCAAGGAACTCCTCCACTTGAAGATTCTTGAATTCGGACCCGTTGTCGCTCCTTATCTTCTTCACCTTGAGCTCAAACTCATTTTGAGCTCTCCTTAGGAAGCGCTTGAGGGTCCCTTGGGTTTCAGACTTATCCTGCAAAAAGAACACCCAAGTGAAGCGGGAAAAGTCATCAACAATAACTAGACCATACTTACTTCCTCCTATGCTCAGATAGGCGACGGGTCCGAAGAGGTCCATATGCAGCAGCTCCAGAGGTCTTGACGTGGTCATCACATTCTTGCTGTGATGCGCTCCTCCTACTTGTTTACCTGCTTGACAAGCTGCACAAGGTCTATCTTTTTCGAAATGAACATTGGTTAGACCTATCACGTGTTCTCCCTTTAGAAGCTTGTGGAGGTTCTTCATCCCCACATGTGCTAGGCGGCGATGCCACAACCAGCCCATGCAAGTCTTAGCCATTAAGCATGCATCTAGACCGGCCTCTTCTTTTGCAAAGTCAACTAAATAAAGTTTGCCGTCTAATACACCCTTAAAAGCTAGTGAACCATCACTTCTTCTAAAGACAGACACATCTACATTTGTAAATAGACAGTTATATCCCATATTGCATAGTTGACTAACAGATAGCAAATTATATCCAAGAGACTCTACTAAAAACACATTAGAGATAGAGTGCTCATTTGAAATTGCAATTTTACCTAACCCTTTTACCTTGCCTTGATTCCCATCACCGAATATTATTGAATCTTGGGAATCCTTATTCTTGACGTAGGAGGTGAACATCTTCTTCTCCCCCGTCATATGGTTTGTGCATCCGCTGTCGATAATCCAGCTTGAACCCCTGGATGCATAAACCTGCAAGGCAAATTTAGGCTTGGGTCTTAGGTACCCAACTCATGTTGGGTCCTACAAGGTTAGTGCAAATATCCTTAGGGACCCAAATGCAAGTTTTGTCTCCCTTGCATTTTGCCCCTAACTTTCTAGCAACTATTTTCCTATCCTTTTTACAAATAGCAAAGGAAGCATTTAAAGCATGATAAATCGTAGAAGGTTCATTCATTACTTTCCTAGGAGCATGAACAATATTCTTTCTAGGCACATGATGAATAACATTTCTCCTAGACATATCTCTACCATACATATAGGAAGAACTAGAAGCAAACATGGCATGAGAATCAAAATCATCATAAGCATTATAACTCCTATGAGCATTTCTAGTTTGTCTCCTATCATGATACATAAAAGTGTGGTTCTTTTCAGCACTACCAGCCATAGGAGTCTTCCCTTTCTCCTTGGCGGAGATAGGAGCCTTATGGCTTGTCAAGTCCTTGACTTCCCTCTTGTAGCCAAGTCCATCCTTAATTGAGGGGTGTCTACCTATCGTGTAGGCATCCCTTGCAAATTTTAGCTTATCTAAATTACTCTTGCTAGTCTTAAGTTGAGCATTAAGACTAGCCAATTCATCATTAAGTTTGGAAATTGAAACTAAATGATCACTACAAGCATCAACATCGAAATCTTTACACCTATTACAAGTTTTAACAATTTCTACACAAGAATTAGATTTGCTAGCTACTTCTAGTTTAGCATTTAAATCATCATTAACACTTTTTAAAGTATCAATGGTTTCATGACAAGAAGATAATTCACTAGAGAGCATTTCATTCCTTTTAATTTCAAGAGCAAGTGATTTTTGTGCACTAACAAATTTATCATGCTCCTCATATAAAAGATCCTCTTGTTTTTCTAGTAATCTATTCTTGTCATTCAAAGCATCAATCAACTCATTAATCTTATCAATTTTAGATCTATCTAATCCCTTGAATAAGCATGAGTAATCTATCTCATCATCATCACTAGACTCATCCTCACTTGAAGAAGCATAAGTACTAGTATCATGAGTGCTTACTTTCTTCTCTCTTGCCATGAGGCAAGTGTGACGCTCGTTTGGGAAGAGGGATGACTTGTTGAAGGCGGTGGCGGCGAGTCCTTCATTGTCGGAGTCGGAGGAGGAGCAATCCGAATCCCACTCCTTGCCTAGATGTGCCTCGCCCTTTGCCTTCTTGTATGCCTTCTTCTTCTCCCTCTTCCTCCCTTGGTCCTGTTCACTATCATTGTCGGGACAGTTAGCAATAAAATGACCAAGCTTACCGCATTTGAAGCATGAGCGCTTCCCCTTGGCTTTGGTCTTGCTTGGCTGTCCCTTGCGACCTTTAAGCGCCGTCTTGAATCTTTTGATGATGAGGGCCATCTCTTCATCATTAAGTCCGGCTACCTCA
This sequence comes from Zea luxurians, assembly GCA_029449295.1. Lineage (NCBI taxonomy): Eukaryota > Viridiplantae > Streptophyta > Magnoliopsida > Poales > Poaceae > Zea > Zea luxurians. The sequence continues at coordinate 252,786 of JAOPSE010000350.1, read as the reverse complement.
ATTTGTGCCACCTTACTAGGTAGCGCCTCCTTGCTTCTTGTTGCCTTGAGAGCAAGGGATTGCGGCTCGTTGATCGGACCATTCAAGGCGTCATCTACGTACCTTGCCTCCTTGATCATCATCCGCCCGCTAACGAATTTTCCAAGGACTTCTTCGGGAGACATTTTGGTATACCTGGGATTCTCACGAATATTATTCACCAAATGAAGATCAAGGACGGTAAAGGACCTTAGCATCAGTCGGACGACGTCGCGGTCCGTCCATCGCGTGCTTCCGTAGCTCCTTATTTTGTTGATAAGAGTCTTGAGCCGGTTGTATGTTTGAGTTGGCTCCTCGCCCCTTATCATCGCGAACCGTCCAAGCTCGCCCTCCACCAACTCCATTTTGGTGAGCAAGGTGACGTCGTTCCCCTCATGAGAAATCTTGAGGGTGTCCCAGATCTGCTTGGCGTTATCCAAGCCGCTCACTTTGTGACATTCATCCCTGCACAGTGAAGCTAGAAGAACAGTAGTAGCTTGTGCATTCTTATGCATTTGCTCATTAATGAACATGGGACTATCCGAACTATCAAAGTGCATTCCACTCTCTACAATCTCCCATACACTAGGATGGAGAGAGAATAGGTGACTACGCATTTTGTGGCTCCAAAATCCGTAGTCCTCCCCATCAAAGTGTGGGGGCTTGCCGAGTGGAATGGAGAGCAAATGTGAATTTGAACTTTGCGGAATACGAGAGTAGTCAAAAGAAAAGTTCGAATTAACCGGTTTCCTTCTCTCGTAGTCGGTGTGGTCGTCGTCCTTTTAGGAAGAAGTAGACTCATCGCTGTCGTCGTAATAGACAATCTCCTTGATGCGCCTCGTCTTCTTCTTCTTCCCTTCCTTCCGTCTATGGCCCGAGCCGGAGTCGGTAGGCTTGTCGTCCTTCGGCTCGTTGACGAAGGATTCCTTCTCTTTGTCGTTGATCACGATTCCCTTCCCCTTAGGATCCATCTCTTCGGGCGGTTAGTCCCTTTGTGAAGAGAATGGCTCCGATACCAATTGAGTGCACCTAGAGGGGGGGTGAATAGGTGATCCTGTAACACTTCAAAACTTAAGCCACAAAACTTGGTTAATCGTTAGCACAATAATTGCCAAGTGGCTATAGAGGAATCCTCAACAAAACACAATAACCAACAAAGATCAATCACAGAGATGGCACGATGGTTATCCCGTGGTTCGGCCAAGACCAACGCTTGCCTACTCCACATTGTGGCGCCCCAACGGACGAGGGTTGCAATCAACCCCTCTCAAGCGGTCCAAAGACCCACTTGAATACCACAGTGTTTTGCTTCCTTTTTCTCAATCCCGTTTGCGAGGAATCTCCACAACTTGGAGCCTCTCGCCCTTACACTTGAAATTCACAAAGAACACGGAGCAAGGGAGGGATTAGCAACACACACAAGACACAAGAATCAGAGTGTCAACACGCACACAAATCGCAACAAGAGCTCGCAACACGACTCAATGAGTTCACAACTCCACAAGAGCTCTATATGCTATCACAATGAAACGAATGCGCGAAATCGATGTCTTGGTGCTTAGAAATGTTGTAGGAATACTTGGTGTGCTCCTCCATGCGCCTAGGGGTCCCTTTTATAGCCCCAAGGCAGCTAGGAGCCGTTTGGAGCAATCTTGGAAGGCTGATCTTGCCTTCTGTCGACTGGCGCACCGGACAGTCCGGTGCACACCGGACACTGTCCGGTGCCCGATTTCCTTCCTTAAATAGCGAAGCCGACCGTTGGCAGCCTGAGAGCCGTTGGTGCACCAGACATGTCCGGTGCACACCGGACAGTCCGGTGCCATCTTCTAGCCGTTGGCTCGGCCACGTGTCCCGCGCAGATTGCGCGGCCGACCGTTGGCCCGGCCGACCGTTGGCTCACTGGACAGTCCGGTGCACACCGGACAGTCCGGTGAATTTTAGCCGTACGTCGCCGATGAATTCCCGAGAGCGGCCACTTCGCTCGAACCAGCCTGGCGCACTGGACACTATCCGGTGCACCACCGGACACTGTCCGGTGCACCACCGGACAGTCCGATGCTCCCAGACTCAGCAGAGTCTTGGCTGCTCGAGCCAAGACATTTACAATTGGATTTTTCTTGTTTCCAGCACTTAGACACAATACATTAGTCCATAAAACAATGTACTAAGTCTGAGAAACATACCTTTATCCTTGATTTGTACTTTGTCCACCTCTTTACACTTAGGCACTTGTGTTGGACACTAAATCACCAAAACACTTAGAAATGGCCCAAGGGCACATTTCCCTTTCAGGCATGAATCCGCCCGAGACTAATGTTCTCGCCCGAGGCCAGGCTCAGGCGAGGCGAGATCGTGTCCCTTGGCAGACGAGGCCTTGACTTGAACCGTGCTTATCAGTCTTTATGGTTTGTTCTGAAGACGTTTTCCAGCCGTGTTTAGGAGTGTTGGGGGTACCCCTAATTACGGTACTCGATAATAGCCCCCGAGCCTCGAAGGGAGTGTAGGTACTCACTTGGAGGTTCTGCCGGATTTTTTGCATGGGGACCAGCCTTTATCGGTTATATTTTGTTCCGATGGGTGCGCGCGAGCGCACCCGTCGGGTGTAGCCCCCGAGGCCTCGGAGGAGTGGTTTGACTCCTCTGAGGTCTTAATTCTTTTTGTGATGCCTCGGTCGGCCTTGTTGTTTCCTCATGCGGCCTGGCCACAGCCCGGGTGCATGGTCAGGCTCCGAGTTTTCAAGCTGTTTTGTCGACGTGGTCGACAATTTGGCCGTAGCCTGGTGCGAGAGCAGCCTCCGAGTCTCTGCACGGAGCGAGAGGACGATCAAGGACCGTCTCGACTTTTATTGTACGCCCCTTCGTCGCCTTTCCACAAGGAGGAAGGGGGGGGAAGCGCCATGTGACCCTCGGAGGGCACCGAACACGGTGTTTCCAGTGAGTTGCTATCGGGTGATCCAAGTGGACGCCCGAGCCCCGTTCGATAAGGGTCGGCTAGTGGCCCAGAGGTGCGCTCCAAAAGTACCTGCAGGTGATTTGCTGGACCCAGACCCATTTGATAGGGTCCGAGGGCTCGGTGCCTCCCTCCGATGGGATTCCATTACAAATCGTTCCCGCTGGTCTCGGAAATGTCCTAGGGTACCTCGGGAGCGTAGCCCAAGCCTCAGCCATGTAACGGATGTACCTAGGGTCATCCTAGACTCTGCGTGCTCTGGGGCGGCTGTCGAACCCTTCCGAAGGGCCAGCCCTCGAACCCCTGATTAGTAAAGGGCTCGGAGCCCGAGTGCTCTGGGGCAGTTGGCGAACCCCGCAGGGCGCAACCTTCGAACCCCTGATCAGTAGGAGGGCTCGGGGCCCATTTCCTTCGCTGAGAAGGATCCTTTTTCGAAATATCCCCTTTCCCGATCCCTGTGGCAAGAGAGAGAGAGAGAGAGGAAAAGAAAAAGGATATGAATTTAAATAATGTGGCGCACCTTTTTTGACGCGGTCATCATGACGGAGGTGAAACGGCGCCCGCTTCGCCTGCCAGAGGTGCCGCTTGCCCTGCCAGGGAGTTAATGCGATGGGACAGGCAATTCGCGGGGCATCTGTTACGTGTGCGCGAGTCATTCGAGGAACGAAACATGGGTGCGCCGTCTTTATGCCGTAGGAGAGGGCTCCCCTGCCGCTTCAGGAGAGGACGCGAGCCTGTAGGTGATTGGACCAACGCTTCCGCCCGTCTGTTGCTGCAATTACTGCCGGTCCGCCTTTGGTCATATCAACTGTCGCGCCTATCCCCGTGGCTGACTGACCCGTGATCGTCGCACTTAATTAGCACTATTGGGTCACGCGTGGGGCTGCCTCGAGTCGCTGCACTGGTTCTGCAGTCCTGAGAAGACGCGGCATTGGCGCGAATGGCGGTGCGATTTCTTTGCACGCGGTAACCGGCGCGTTGGTTACCTGACATGTGGGCCTGGGCCTCCATGCTGGACCGCCAGTTGCAACGAAGCTGAAAGGGCGTACAACCGTGGTGCGGTTGCACGCTTCTGGCGTGGCGGCCCGCCCTTTCGACCGCTGGATTCGGTGAGAATGAGGGAGCGCTTACCCGCGGGGCGGTTGCATGCTTCGTGTGCAGCGGTTCGCCATCTTCGCATTGCGGGTCAGTTTGTATGACATGTGGGACCTAGCCCCCGTGTCGCAGGGCGAGAATCCTGGAGCACGTCGGGGGAGACTTTGCCCACGACGTTTCAGGGCGTAAGTGGGGAGATCTGCCTATAAAAAGGGACCGATGTCCCGAGCACTAACCATGCTTTGCTCCTCTCATCCTCATCGCGCCCCTCCGCCTTCCGGGCCCCCAAATGGGGTGCACCTGTGTTGCCTTCTTCTTGCAGCTGTTGGAGGAGCACGACCTCGTGGGGGTTGGCGCTCTTTAGTCATCGCTCAAATTCAAGGATTTTCATCATGCACCCCGGCTGCATTCCCCCACCAATGGTCATCCAGAAGGATGACCACCAGTCTCGTGGTGGGGAAGGGCAAGCCGGGCTGTGGCCTCCCTGCCGCCCTCAGCTTCAAGGATGTTCATCATCCGTGCTGGGGGCAAGGGCAAGTCGAGCTGGGTCCCACCTTCGCGTGGGCAGCGGCCCTCTTCTTTCCTCAGTGTTCGGGGGAGAAGGGCGTTCGCCGTCCGTGGCGCTGTCAGCTGCCGCGTGTGTGGCTCCCCGGCCTGGGCGGCTCTGGCGCTGCTTCCGGTGCTGCCTCCTACCGCTGGGGCGGAGCGTGGCTGCCCGTCCGCCGCACGGGTGTTGGTCTCACAACACGTCGTACGCCGCGAGGGCGGTGTTCGTGTTCTAGGACAGTCTCGTCCTTGCTCCTGTGGCGAGGACGGGAGTGAGGACCTGCCGGTGCACACTGGGGCGGCCGCCATTCGCCGGTGTGGTGTTGGGGCGCAGGTGGCCGCTGTCGTCGGTGCTGAGGTGGTGGCTGCCATAGGTGAGGCTTCCCACCGCCAAGGTGGTTGCCTCTGCCGACGAGATCGTTAGTGCCACCTGGACCCGGACCTCCGGCCTTTTGGCTTTAATGGCTTGTCCTCGCCCCTCGGACGGGGGCGAGGGCCTTTTCACAGTAGCGTTTGCCCTGGGGCAATCGCTGCTGCTGTCTAGCCGCCCAAGGCGGAGGTCGTTGTCGCTGCTGGTGCAGTGGTCGCCGGTGAGCCGCTTGGAGCTCGTTATCTTGTAGCACCTCCGGTGTGGAGGTAGTTCATTCCTGCGGGAATGGAGCTGGGTCCCGTTTGTAAGGGAATGTAAGAGCAAAATGTAATTGCTCCAAGTACCGAGATATCTGCTGCAGGTCGGGAAAGCTGCCGAGGGTGCTGCCGACATCTACATAGCATATGTCACACCCGGTTTTAGAAGGTAAACCGAATGCGGACCATGTACGTGCCAGGATCAGTTATTCACGTACACAGCAGTTACATAACATGGACATCATCACACAGTGCTCAAATAGTATTAAAAGGGGAAATAATAGTCGATTACATCATACGTCTGAGACGTCCATATAGTTCTTACAATAAATCAAAGTGCGGAAAAGAAACGTAGATAACGCGGCCTTCACAGGCAGCCGACTGGGGGGTTGCCGCTAACCCACGCCTAGAACTCGTCGTAGTCTTGGAACTCCTGGAAGTCTCCTTCCACAGCTTCATCTTCTCCTGAGCAGTGGTTGCAATGCTGACAACCTGGGGGGGTTTGGTGTGTAGAGCAAGGGTGAGTACACATCAACATACTCAGCAAGCATCCTGTTTGGCTGTAGTGGACTAGCTTTATGTGGGGATAAGTCAAGCAGTTGCTTTTAGTTGGTCAGGTTATTACTTACTAGTAGAAAGCCAGGTTTTAGCATTAACCCAAGTTATTAGCCCAATGTATCCTTTCCAAACGGAAAGAATACCACTTACCAATACCATAATCATAATCAGAACCATCAATCTCATTGCCATCTGTACCAAAGTATCACTGATCAAGTATCACTAATCTCTGGAGCTCCCTTGGCCGCTCATAACCGCGAGCACGGCTGATATATCAGTTTCATAACACTCTGCAGAGGTTGTGCACTTTACCCACAAGCCGTGATTCCCTTTCTGCCCGGAGAGAGCGACTCCCCATTGACCACTACCTAGGTGGTCCAGCAGGGCATCACTACGTAGCCTTTACAAAGATTCCCCGAGGCTGTAGCCGCCCGTTAGGTTTCCTAAATGTACCGCACTCCTCCCCAAGGGACAAATCAACCTTGGCAGAGCGAGCCGCATACACCGAGCCCCATTGACGGCACAACGGCTAAGCGAACTACACCCCGGTTCCTCCAATTATTCAGCTAAGGGCGTCCCATTCCACCCTCATGGTTGCACTGTTTTCCCGGGCGGTCATCCATTGAACAGGTCCTTACGGAGAGGCACTCGAGAAACCGCTCGAGTCCCCTTAAAGGTCACAAATATAATCATAAATAAGAAGGGGAAAACAGTGTATCATAGATAATCACATCATGTTCATTGATTAGAGTTGAGCATTAGCATCAGACTAAGCAGTAATAATCCGACCCAAATAGGTAAACAAGGACATGGGTAACAAAAGCTAGTCAATCCTTAGGTATAAATGTGTAATGCGGGAGGTGAATTAAAGAATGAATAGGACAGAGATAGGTCAAAGGACACTTGCCTCCACCAACCGACTGCTGCTCAGGGGCTTCTCCTGCGAATTCCTCGGGCTCTTCGACCGGATCGTTCTCTATGCGAGCGCAAACATACATACATCCACATATTTAATACAAAAGAACAGTATACCATACAAGGGAACAAGTAAAGTGAGTATGCATCAAGTATGACATTCCATATCGCCTTTGTTATGGTTAGAAAGAAACGGGAAAGGGTCTCGCAGGGGTTAAATCTTATGCACTAATGATTAGCTACAATTGGTTCTTAACAAAAGAATTCTGTTATATACACTAATGGAAACCTAATCATTTTAAGTTGATCAACATTGAACGAGATAAACAATTAACTAGATGAATCAACTAGCATAACGGAATTTTAAATTGAGCTTCATATTTCAATAACATTAACAATGATTAGTCTACCTAAAATAAAATAGCTATGATAACAGAAAGTAAATAAAATAAAATAAAAAAACAGAGGGGGGGGGGGCGGTTGAACCGGCCCTAGGGCTGTTGAACCGGCCCTAGGCAGGGCGGCCGAGCTGGGCGCGGGCGCGGGGGGGCGGCTGAGCCGGCCCGGTTGAACCGGCGGCCAGGGCGGCTGAACCGGCCCTGCGCAGGGGGACGCGGCCAGGGGCCAGGGCGGCCGAGGGCGGCCAGGCGGGCGGCCGGGGGCGCGGCCAGGGCCGGCCAGGCGCGGCTGGGGGCCGGCTGGGGGCGCGCTGGGGGCGGCCGGGCGGGGGCTGGGGTCGGCCGGGGCTGGCCGGGGCGGGCAGCGGCCGGCTGGGGGCGCGGCCAAGGCGGCCAGGCCAGGGCGGCCAGGCGGCCGGGCTGCCGAGGAGAGAGGAGGGGGAGGGGAGAGGGAGGGAGGAGGGAGAGAGGGAGGAGGGGGGAAGCTCACCGGCGATGGGCGGCCGACGGCGAGGGGCAGCGCTAGGGCAGGGTGGGGGTAGGGGCGGCGGCGGCCTAGGGAGAGGAGGGAGAAAATGAGAGGGAGGGAGAGGGGATTGGGGGAAAAAGGGGAGGTGGGGGGGCGGCTGGGCCTGCCAAGGCCCAAGAGGGGGCGCGCAGGGGCGGCTGGGCCAGCCAGAAGCAGCCCACGGCGCGGGAGAGAGAGAGAAAAAAGAGAGAGAAAGAGAAAGAAAAAGAAAGAAAAGATTTTCCCTTATTTTCGAAATCCGATCTTCCTACATGAATGCATTTGCACTTTCAAACAATCAAAGAGTGCATAGTTCGGCATGGTGCATCAAACAACATAAAGTATTTTAGGGTTTTCTTACACGGGAATTCCAAACCGAATCCCGCTAAAACTTTGGAAAAGATCAAGGTCTAGCGAGGGGAAAAAGAAAAAGAAAAGGTAACGCCCGAATTTTGGCGAGTAAAGAAAAGAAAAAATTCAACTGCAAAATTCGGGGCGTTACAAACCTATCCCCCTTAAAAGAATCTCGCCCTCGAGATTCAGGGCTGGCTAGCAAAGAGCTCTGGGTACTTAGCCATCAAATCATCTTCACGCTCCCAAGTTGCTTCTTCCTCAGAGTGGTGACTCCATCTGACTTTGCACATTCTGATGGTCTTCCTTCGGGTGACTCTATCTGCAACCTCAAGGATCTGAGCTGGCTTCTCAACATAGGTCAAGTCCTCCTGGACTTCCAGACCTTCCACTGGCAACCGCTCTTCTGGCACACGCAAGCACTTCTTCAACTGAGACACATGAAAGACATCATGCACAGCTGACAAATTCTCTGGCAAACTGAGCTGATAGGCCACTTCTCCACGCTTTGCAAGAATCTGATACGGACCGATGTAGCGAGGTGCTAGCTTGCCTTTCACTCCGAATCTTCGGACTCCTCTGATCGGTGACACTTTCAGATAGACAAAGTCTCCGACTTCGAAACTCAGCTCTCTTCTTCTTGTGTCTGCATAGCTTCGCTGCCTTGATTGCGCTATCTTCAGATTCTCTCGGACCATCTTGATGTTCTCTTCGGCTTCAAGCAAAATATCTGGCCCAAACACTTGCTTCTCTCCAGGCTGATCCCATTGCAACGGAGTTCTACAACTCCTTCCATAAAGCGCTTGAAATGGTGACATCTTCAAACTGGCCTGGTAACTGTTGTTATAGGAAAACTCTGCATAAGGCAATCGCTTGTCCCATCCGGACTGATCTTGCAGCGCACAGGCTCTCAACATATCTTCGAGAATTTGATTGGTTCTTTCAGTCTGGCCATCTGTCTGCGGATGATAAGCTGAACTGAAATTCAGATGCGTGCCCAAGGCTTCATGCAACTGCTGCCAGAAATGAGAGGTGAACTGCGTTCCTCTGTCTGACACTATCTTCTTTGGCACACCATGAAGACAAACGATCCGAGACATATACAACTCTGCCAATACTGCACTGTTGTAGCTGGTCTTGACAGGTATGAAGTGGGCTGACTTGGTCAAACGGTCCACCACTACCCAAATGGAATCGTAGCCGGCTCGAGTGCGAGGCAATCCGACTATGAAATCCATACCAATTTCATCCCATTTCCACTGAGGGATCTGCAACGGTTGCAACAATCCAGCAGGTCTCTGGTGCTCTGCCTTAATTCGCCGACAACTATCGCACTTAGCCACATGCTCTGCGATTTCCCTCTTCATTCCATACCACCAAAATTTCTTCTTCAGATCCTGATACATCTTCTCACTGCCAGGGTGAATCGAATAAGCTGTCTCATGAGCTTCCTTGAGAATCAACTCCCGAATAGACTGGACATTGGGAACACACAAGCGGTCTTTGAACCATACCACGCCTTCTGCGTCTTCTCGAAAATCTTTGCCTCTGCCATCTAGAATCAGTCGCCGAATCTCACTGATCTTTTCATCATCCTTCTGCGCTTCTTTGATTTCTCGCTCCAAGGTAGGTTCCAATTCAACTGTGACTCCTCGCGAATTGTTCAGAAATCCGAGACTCAACCTGTCGAACTCCTTAGCTAACTCATAAGGCATCGGACGAGCGACCATCAGATTGACTTGACTCTTTCTGCTCAAAGCATCTGCCACTACGTTTGCTTTGCCTGGATGGTAATGAATTTCCAACTCATAGTCTTTGATCAGCTCTAACCATCTTCGTTGCCTCATATTCAATTCTGACTGAGTGAATATGTACTTCAGACTCTTGTGGTCTGTGTAAACATCGCATTTCTGTCCATACAGATAGTGCCTCCATGTCTTTAGTGCGTGAACCACTGCTGCCAACTCTAGGTCATGGATTGGGTAATTCTTCTCATGAACCTTCAGCTGTCGGGACGAGTAAGCCACAACTCTTCCCTCTTGCATCAACACGCATCCCAAACCTGTGTAACAAGCATCACAGTACACAGAGAAGGGCTTGTGCACATCAGGCAAGACTAGGACAGGCGCTGTTGTCAACTTCTCTTTCAGCGCTTCGAAGGCCTCTTGACATTTCTGGGTCCATTTGAACTCAACCTTGTTGCCTAGCAATGCTGTCATTGGTTTCGCAATCTTCGAAAACCCTTCAATGAATCGCCGATAATATCCGGCCATTCCAATGAAACTCTTGATTCCTCGAGCATCCGTTGGCGCTTTCCAGTTCAGAATGTCTGCCACTTTCTTCGGATCCACAGCCAATCCTTCTTTGTTGATTATGTGACCCAAGAACAGAACTTCACTGATCCAGAACTCACACTTGCTCAACTTTGCATACAACTGGTGCTCTCGCAATCTCTGCAGTACCATCCTCAAATGATCTGCATGCTCTTCTTCATTTTGAGAATAAACCAGAATGTCATCAATGAATACCACCACAAACTTATCAAGATAATCCATGAATACACTGTTCATCAAGTTCATAAAGAACGCTGGTGCATTGGTCAAACCAAAAGACATCACTGTGAACTCATATAAACCATACTTGGTAATGAATGCCGTCTTCGGAGTGTCCGAAGGTCGGATCCTGAGCTGATGAAAACCTGACCTCAGATCAATCTTGGAGAACACACTGGCTCCTCTCAACTGGTCAAACAGATCTTCTATTCTGGGCAAAGGGTACTTGTTCTTGATCGTGACTTCATTCAAAGCTCGATAATCGATACACATCCTCTTTGTGCCATCTTTCTTCTCCACAAACAAGACAGGGGCGGCCCAAGGCGAGGTGCTTGGCCGGATGTAACCTTTCTCTGACAGCTCATCAATCTGCTTCTTAAGCTCAACCAACTCTGGTCCAGATATTCTGTAAGCTCTCTTAAAGATAGGGGCGGTTCCAGGAAGAAGCTCTATGGCAAACTCAACTTTCCGCTCTGGTGGCATACCCGGTAAATCCTTTGGAAACACATCCGGGAATTCGGACACAACCTTGATACTCTCAATTGGGTCTGCTTCACTGCTATCGACAGCCATCTGATAACAACTTCCTTTCTTCGGCTCAGGCGGGACTAACTCGGTCACCACTTCCTCTCCTAGTGGGGACACCAACTTGATTGTCCTTTGATCACAACTGATAACTGCCTGATACTTATCTAGCCAATTCATCCCTAGGATGACATCTATTCCCTGAGTACCCATTACTATAAGGTTAGCGGGAAACGCTATCCCCCTTATTTCCACACTTACATTCAAACAGATGCTATCAGCTCGAATTCTACCACCAGCTGAGTCAATTTGAATGGGGGTTGACATGGTAGTAATTGGAAGATTATGTGCTTCTACCCATGATGCAGTAATGAAAGAATGCGTTGCTCCAGTATCAAATAACACTTCTGCAATATGGGAGTCGACTGGGAACATACCTACTGTCATGCCGGAGGTCTCCTGAACTGCTTCAGCCTCCAAGTGATTCAATCTTCCATGATTATAACGCTGCTGAGGGCGGTTGCCTGCTCCAGGCTGGGACACATTCTGCTTTGCTGGGGCATTGGGGCCTGACTGCTGCTGGGCTGCCTTCTTCGGACATTGCATCACCCAATGGCCTTGCTCTCCACAGTGGAAACATGCTCTATTTCCAACCTGAGCTGGTGCTGCCTGATTGTTCTGCTGAGTTGCGGGGGCAGGAAGACGAGGTGTCTGCTGATTCTGCCTCTGAAACTGACCTCCTGATTGATTGCTCTGACGGTTCTGGTACTGATGCTGAGGATACTGCCTTTGGAACTGCTGATACTGCTGACGCTGCTGATGCTGTTGAGGTGGACGCTGGTTCTGCCTGAACTGCTGAGGTTGATTGCCTGAAAAACGAGGACGACTGCTGCTTCCAGGCTGGGGTCCACTGATCTTGCGCTTACGATCTTCCATCTCCTTACGCTTCCTTTCTGTCATGATTGCTCTGTCAATCAGGTGCTGGAATGTCGGGAAGGTGTGATTCATCAGTTGATACTGCAGAGGGTCAACCAAGCCTCTCAAGAAACGGTATTGTCGCTTGGCGTCAGTGTTGACATCTTCAGGAGCATAGCGAGACAACTGCAGAAACCTGTCTCGATACTCACTGACAGATGATGACCCTTGCTTAAGGGCCAGGAACTCCTCCTTCTTCACTGTCATCAGACCTGCAGGCACATGGTACTGACGAAAGCTACCTCTGAACTCTTCCCAGGTGATGGTGTCGGGGTTGGCATGGGTGGCGAGGTAAGACTCCCACCATGATTGGGCTGCTCCTCTCAACAGACGGGGACCATACAAGACTTTCTCCCTGTCATCACACTGAGCGGTATGCAACTCCCGCTCCACAGTGCGCAGCCAATCTTCAGCATCCATGGGGTCAGAAGAGTGAGCGAACGTTGGGGGATGACCTCTCATGAATTCAGCACGCTTGTCTCTGGGCATCTGAGGCATCTGAGGCTGGGGTGGTGCTTGCTGCTGCTGCTGAATGGCGGCCAGAGTCTGACCGATGGCCTGAACTGCTTGAGTCTGCATCAGAAACATCTGCTCGATGGACATCGGGGGCGGGGGCGGCAGCTGCTGCTGCTGGGGCGCCTCATCTTGCTGACCGGCTTGCTCCTGCTGAGCACGCCTTCCTCCTCTGCGCCTGTTCTCTGACATCTGCAGAACGCAACCACACATCAGAACTGATCTGGCAAATCTTGCAGCATAAGAAAAGAGTATAGAATTCTCCAACAGCACTGAACAGATGAGCATCTTCACTGATCTCCAACACAGACCACATAGCTTCTCAGATAAAGAGGAAAGTAGAATAAAGGGTTTCCCAACTATATAACTAACTCCATTAACATAATAGGTAAGCCAAAATGCAGGGGATACCCACACTCTGGTGACAATCATTACAAAGATCCAAACCAAACATAGTTCATCATGACAAACATAAATGCACAGGATATAGCAAACTACCCTGTCTAACTAAGACTAACTAAGACCGAGACTAACGCTAAGACTGAAGCTTCTATGTATGTATATTTCGTATTAATTACAAGATTCAACTCTAACGATCTATGGTTCTAGATTTATCTTGGTCTTGCAGTCGGGATTGCCATAAGACTGGAGTCCACGCCGAGGCGAGCGGTACGGGTGCTGAGTCCCAACGGGAGCGGGGGAACCATCATCCAAGTGACGACGCTCCGCGCGCTCAGCCCGCAGCAGGGCGATCTCAGCACGAGCCCTACTCAGCTCGTCTAATGCATGGTCCAGCTCCGTGTTTAGCACGGCGGCTAGGTTGACTGTGCTGCTCAACCTAGGATTGTCCTCACCAGCAGGTGAAACAATCACGCCTCCTGTGCTGCCAGATGGACGGCGGGGGTAATACTTCAGGTCGAGACCGTCAGCTACCCCACCGAGAACCGAGCAGTAGTGCGAAAGCGCACGCCGTGCAGCATCCTGCATGGCTGCCTCAGCTGAGTCCCGCTCAGAGATAGAATAGTGCTCTGAGCAAGCCTCCGCGCCCTGGAGACTGTTCTCCGGACGGCGCACCAAGCAGGTCGCCTCCCAGCGGTCCGGGTAGACCCCGCGACTATGCTGGTAGACCACACAGCGATACTCGATGGACCAAGTACGCCGGTCAAGTGCCCGACGTAGCAGGGTGTCGAGCGCGTCGTGGAAGTGACACCCGCGAGCAGCGTCGCGAGTGATGGGTCGAGCAACCCATCCTTCCGGCTCATGGTCAGCAGAGAAGTCGATGTCGTGGCTCAAGCTGTTGTCGCCATCTCCGTCGTCTGGATCTCCTCCAACAGCTACTCCAGGAGCTGGGACGCCCAGTGGTGGTGCAGGGGGCGCCTCCAGGGGAAGCACAGGAGAGCAGCTCCTCACAGACTCTATCTCCTGCTGGAGCGAGAAGGAAGAGCCCTGCTGCTCCTGTCGTCGACGTTCCTGCTCCTCATGCAGGCGGTGGTGCAGTCTCTCCAAGTGGCTGGACTGTCCGGCCACGGGACGGCGAAGCGGACGCTCAGCAAGGCGGGAGGGTAAGAAGGGGATGACGGACTTTCGTGCAGTGTGTCTAAGTCGAGCCATCTACAAAAGACATCGCAAGCAAAAGGGTGAGAACAGAATTAATATGACCAGCAAATAATGAATCATAAATAAATGAAGGATCAGAATAAAACATAATTTTCAGCAAGGTATAATATATAGTAGAACATAGGTTTGGTCAGTAGGACCAACTTTTGAAGGGATACCAAAGTCAAGGCAGGGACAGAGGTCTATAATCCTTAGAACGACCATTCTACTCTAGGTTAGCGGTCCTACAGTCAGCACGGCTTTGATACCACTTATGTCACACCCGGTTTTAGAAGGTAAACCGAATGCGGACCATGTACGTGCCAGGATCAGTTATTCACGTACACAGCAGTTACATAACATGGACATCATCACACAGTGCTCAAATAGTATTAAAAGGGGAAATAATAGTCGATTACATCATACGTCTGAGACGTCCATATAGTTCTTACAATAAATCAAAGTGCGGAAAAGAAACGTAGATAACGCGGCCTTCACAGGCAGCCGACTGGGGGGTTGCCGCTAACCCACGCCTAGAACTCGTCGTAGTCTTGGAACTCCTGGAAGTCTCCTTCCACAGCTTCATCTTCTCCTGAGCAGTGGTTGCAATGCTGACAACCTGGGGGGGTTTGGTGTGTAGAGCAAGGGTGAGTACACATCAACATACTCAGCAAGCATCCTGTTTGGCTGTAGTGGACTAGCTTTATGTGGGGATAAGTCAAGCAGTTGCTTTTAGTTGGTCAGGTTATTACTTACTAGTAGAAAGCCAGGTTTTAGCATTAACCCAAGTTATTAGCCCAATGTATCCTTTCCAAACGGAAAGAATACCACTTACCAATACCATAATCATAATCAGAACCATCAATCTCATTGCCATCTGTACCAAAGTATCACTGATCAAGTATCACTAATCTCTGGAGCTCCCTTGGCCGCTCATAACCGCGAGCACGGCTGATATATCAGTTTCATAACACTCTGCAGAGGTTGTGCACTTTACCCACAAGCCGTGATTCCCTTTCTGCCCGGAGAGAGCGACTCCCCATTGACCACTACCTAGGTGGTCCAGCAGGGCATCACTACGTAGCCTTTACAAAGATTCCCCGAGGCTGTAGCCGCCCATTAGGTTTCCTAAATGTACCGCACTCCTCCCCAAGGGACAAATCAACCTTGGCAGAGCGAGCCGCATACACCGAGCCCCATTGACGGCACAACGGCTAAGCGAACTACACCCCGGTTCCTCCAATTATTCAGCTAAGGGCGTCCCATTCCACCCTCATGGTTGCACTGTTTTCCCGGGCGGTCATCCATTGAACAGGTCCTTACGGAGAGGCACTCGAGAAACCGCTCGAGTCCCCTTAAAGGTCACAAATATAATCATAAATAAGAAGTGGAAAACAGTGTATCATAGATAATCACATCATGTTCATTGATTAGAGTTGAGCATTAGCATCAGACTAAGCAGTAATAATCCGACCCAAATAGGTAAACAAGGACATGGGTAACAAAAGCTAGTCAATCCTTAGGTATAAATGTGTAATGCGGGAGGTGAATTAAAGAATGAATAGGACAGAGATAGGTCAAAGGACACTTGCCTCCACCAACCGACTGCTGCTCAGGGGCTTCTCCTGCGAATTCCTCGGGCTCTTCGACCGGATCGTTCTCTATGCGAGCGCAAACGTACATACATCCACATATTTAATACAAAAGAACAGTACACCATACAAGGGAACAAGTAAAGTGAGTATGCATCAAGTATGACATTCCATATCGCCTTTGTTATGGTTAGAAAGAAACGGGAAAGGGTCTCGCAGGGGTTAAATCTTATGCACTAATGATTAGCTACAATTGGTTCTTAACAAAAGAATTCTGTTATATACACTAATGGAAACCTAATCATTTTAAGTTGATCAACATTGAACGAGATAAACAATTAACTAGATGAATCAACTAGCATAACGGAATTTTAAATTGAGCTTCATATTTCAATAACATTAACAATGATTAGTCTACCTAAAATGAAATAGCTATGATAACAGAAAGTAAATAAAATAAAATAAAAAAACAGAGGGGGGGGGCGGTTGAACCGGCCCTAGGGCGGTTGAACCGGCCCTAGGCAGGGCGGCCGAGCTGGGCGCGGGCGCGGGGGGGCGGCTGAGCCGGCCCGGTTGAACCGGCGGCCAGGGCGGCTGAACCGGCCCTGCGCAGGGGGACGCGGCCAGGGGCCAGGGCGGCCGAGGGCGGCCAGGCGGGCGGCCGGGGGCGCGGCCAGGGCCGGCCAGGCGCGGCTGGGGGCCGGCTGGGGGCGCGCTGGGGGCGGCCGGGCGGGGGCTGGGGTCGGCCGGGACTGGCCGGGGCTGGCCGGGGCGGGCAGCGGCCGGCTGGGGGCGCGGCCAAGGCGGCTAGGCCAGGGCGGCCAGGCGGCCGGGCTGCCGAGGAGAGAGGAGGGGGAGGGGAGAGGGAGGGAGGAGGGAGAGAGGGAGGAGGGGGGGAAGCTCACCGGCGATGGGCGGCCGACGGCGAGGGGCGGCGCTAGGGCAGGGTGGGGGTAGGGGCGGCGGCGGCCTAGGGAGAGGAGGGAGAAAATGAGAGGGAGGGAGAGGGGATTGGGGGAAAAAGGGGAGGTGGGGGGGGGGGGCGGCTGGGCCTGCCAAGGCCCAAGAGGGGGCGCGCAGGGGCGGCTGGGCCGGCCAGAAGCAGCCCACGGCGCGGGAGAGAGAGAGAAAAAAGAGAGAGAAAGAGAAAGAAAAAGAAAGAAAAGATTTTCCCTTATTTTCGAAATCCGATCTTCCTACATGAATGCATTTGCACTTTCAAACAATCAAAGAGTGCATAGTTCGGCATGGTGCATCAAACAACATAAAGTATTTTAGGGTTTTCTTACACGGGAATTCCAAACCGAATCCCGCTAAAACTTTGGAAAAGATCAAGGTCTAGCGAGGGGAAAAAGAAAAAGAAAAGGTAACGCCCGAATTTTGGCGAGTAAAGAAAAGAAAAAATTCAACTGCAAAATTCGGGGCGTTACAGCATAGTTATCCCAAGTACGTGTGTTTGTTTTCTGTGGCTGCCGAGGCCTGAACATTTGGGTATTTGTGTGTAAAGTCGTGTTTCTTTCCCCTTATTTCGAGCATTAAGACTTGTTCGTCGGTAGCAGAATCACTTATCCGAGCGTGAGTTACCTTTCGCGGAAGGTGACGAGTAAGGTATCCGTATCCCGGAGGCGTAGGAGTCCCTTGGCTCGGTCGGCCTTGCCGTTCAAGGTCTCTCTTGTCGTTTTTAGGATTCCGCCATAGATGCAGTCGAAAGGCACGAAAGTCATTTTGGTAGAAAAACTTTTCCGAGGAAAGTTTTGGCGCAGAGGGGGTTCCCCCGTTCTAGACCTCGAGGCGACCGCTCGGGCCGGGACCCTCGCGGAGGGCCTGGCCGTGGCTGTCGGGTCTGCTTGGTCCGCCCAAGCTAAGGCCTCGCAACAGCGTGTCTGGGCCGAAGGTACGTTTCGCCTGCTTTGCGACTTTGGTTTAGCTTCATCCTTGTCCTCGTGTTTGAAGAACATTGTCCGGCTATCTGCAGGGTTCGAGACGGCTCTTAACAAGTCCGTTAAGAACTGCAAGGCGCTTGCCCAGGCGGCTGAGGAGAAGGAGGCCGACCGCGTGGCCATGTCCGAGGCTATCTCAGCCTTTTGCCGGGCCTTTGGCCTCAATGACGTCCCCTCGGGTAGCTCCCCCCAGAGTCACCTGCGGGCCTTGGGCGGCCATGTGCGCAACAGACTCCACGGGGCGCTGCACCATGGCGTTAGGCGGGCCTTGTGACGGAACCTCCCAAGTAATTAGGCCCACCTACAATTGTCCTTGTCCAACGGACCTCAGACAACCCTATAGGTGCCCCCGAACTACTTGACAAGCTCGGTATCTTTCCTTACCTTACCAGGAACGTTTCACCCGTCATGCAGACATTACAGAACATCGGAGATAAAGAAATGCGGATGCGATTACATAGGCTTACATTTATTAAAAAGTAAGATCACGTTGTTTATTACAGACCAGGAATATGTAACGAGTGCAGAGTAATATTATTACACATACCAAGGGAGGTAAAAACTCCTCCCGACAGCTATCACACAAAAAGTCTTAATGGAGGATCCTTTCCTCCCGCACTTCATTCTTGCTTTTCTTCCTTAGGAACCACCTTGGTACAGAAGCAACAGAACTCTGCTGCTTCCTCACCTAAAAACAACAAGGGGATAAACCCTGAGTATGGAATTACTCAGCAAGTCTTACCCGACTAAGGAAAAGACTCTCAAGGGTATGCTGGCTAGAGGGATTCAAGGAGTGGCTTGTCAAGAATCAAAGACTCTGTTTTGCAGAAAAGCTTACTATGAGTGGATCCTTAAAATCCAATTTTATTGTCAGGTTAAGTAAAATTACCTACCGCTAGAGTTCTTTCTACCCTAGTTCAATCACTTTGCCTGCACTAGCCAATTTTCTTATCCACCCTTCATCTTCACTGGATTGCTACGTGTAAGTCAGTGGCCAAGTCTCCATAACCGCGGAGGTACGGCGATCCGAATCGATTATACTCAGCTGAGGATCTCCGATCACACGACATATGTAGCACTTAACCCTTGCATATGTCAACCCGCCACCGAGTTTCTTAAGACCAGATCAGGTTCACGCAAACCGAGAGCACAGATACACCACCGTCCAGCCTCTTGCCACGGAGGGTACACGCTACTCCCGCCACAGCTCCATGCCCATTTCGTGTTATCTTATTCTGGCCTTAGTCCACTCGAGGCAAAGCTTACCCATGACGAGGCATGTGACCAGTTAAAGGGTCCTCGGTGTAATACCCGATTTGGAAATAATAAGAAAAGGGGGTGGATGTCATTAGATGTTTTGATCTTCTACTCATTATCACATGGGAATACCTAAATTTATGTGAACACTTATTTAATAAAATACTTTAAACATCATGTGGGAATTTTGTTTGTGCATTTAATAACAATAGCAATAACATTAATAAAAATGTAATAAATAGTTGAAGAGTGGAGTAAAACCTAAAAATTTGAATTTGGGATTTACAATGGAAAAAGAAGAGAGAAAAGGGTGATATAAATAATATAAATAATTATATTCCTAAAATTGGGATTTTTAGATTTCATAATATCATTTGAGAATAAATTCGACACTAATTTGGATTCAAAATTTGAATTGGATTTGAAAAAAAAAGAGAAGGAATAAGAAATGGGATAAGAAAATGAAAAAAAATATAAAACCCGTTTTGGGCCAAATTTGTCCTCTGGCCCAACTACTATCAACCTATCGCCGGCCCACCCGCACTCATGAATGTCACCCACCACTTACATGTGGCCCCCGTGTGACAGCTCTCTCCCTCCTTCACCTAGAATCATTTACACGTGGGCCCCAAACGCCAGGATCATCTTCCTCGCGGGCGAATGAAACGGAACTCCGCTGATGCCTCCGCGGAATTATGCTAAATCAGCGCGGGTGCTTCACCAAACTGCCGCGGAATCCGTGGAGGATCTCCCGCACCTGTCGCACGGCCTGATCGAGCTCGTCCTCGCCCCTAGGTATAAATCCGTGGTCGTGGTTTCTCTCTCACCTCACGCGCCACTCCAAATCACACCCTGCGCCGACGCTTTGCACCAGTAACTCGATTCCGGGCACTCGTGCGGACTCGTGGGTTGTGCTCGGGGAGAAATCCAGGGGCACAAGGCCCCACGCCGACGTGAATTTCTCATCGGCCTTCACCCTCCGCCGCGTAGCCGCCCTGCTCCGTGGGCACTGATCATCGTCGCTCTTCCTCGGGTATGTAGCTCTAAATCACGTTCGCCACATTCCGTACTACGCGTACCTGTCGCCGATTGGGTTTTGGCCACCGTTTCGCGCTTGGGGGAGGTCCGGTGATGGCGCGCCGCCGTGCTGTGCGCCGGACCGCCGTGGTTATGCGTTGTGAGGGGGAAGGATCAACCGCCGTCGATCGGTTGATGGAGGGCGGAGATTAGAAGATAGCATACCTATTCGCGCGGTTAAATCGTGACCGTTGATCGGAATCGAGGGCTGTGGGTGAGAGGCTGTCGTGGACGATTTTGAACCTTGGATCTGGGATCCTGTGGTTGCGAGCGCGTACTGGTTCACTTAATGGGCAATGTAATCTGGGCCACCAGATTTTGATCGGAGGGCTCAGATCTCACGATACCCCTTCGCGGGTACTTTTTGTTAAAGAGTCCCCGAGGAAAGCAGTAATCAACCCGCGGTCCAATCCTGAGTCTTGGAACTATTTGCATAGTAAACCCTGTGCTCTCTGGAATTCACTGCCGCGGTCCAGTCAGTTATTAAATAAGAGAAAACATAATCAAAATGAATTTCTTATATAAAAACAATTCCAGAATCTTGTTAAATCCATAGAAAATTCATATTAAGTCCGAATTGACCCATTCTTGTTTCTATAATTTTGTATTAATATTGTCTACCAACCAGTAGTATTGTTTAGCCATGAAACTTAAGTTAAAATTGTTCATCAGGATTAATTTATTCCAAGCACTAAATAATTTCGAAAATCCATAACTTAATAACCGTAACTCTGAATTTAGTGGTTCTTGTTTCTACGATCTCGTTACGCAGCGTAGATTATTATTATTCAGTTTGTTATTATGTTTGGTGTGATGTTAATTTTGCCTATACTATGTTTGTTTGTATTGCTACGACTAGCGTGAGGTCACGTGTCACTTGAAGATCATCCTGGTACCTGGAATCTCAAGTCCCAGGCAAGTTGTGCCCTTGATCACTTCTTTTTACCCACTCATGTTCTGATTAATCATAATGATCTGCATAGGTTAATTTTGATGGGACCCAATAGGTTACCTCAGTTTGACTATCTTTATACCTTGATCACCACTGGACTTTTTGGGTAGTACTTGCTATTGCTTTATGTGGTTTTGGGTATAGAGATACACATTACTATTCATGATTATACTTTTATTGTCAGTTGTTATTTACTATTCATGTTAAGATCATTATGTTAATTGGAACATGGAGAACCACCTGGGAAAACAGTGCTACCACAAGGGAGGAATGGGACCCCTTGGCTGATTAATTAGGAAAGCTAGTGGAAGACTACCTTACCCGAAAGGGGCAAGGGCAGTAGGGGAGTGGTCAGTGTAGGGAGGCCCTCGGGAGGATTTTGCTGCGATGGCAGTCCTGCAAGGGATTCCTGCTAGGGAGGCCCTCGGGAGGATTTTGCTGCGATGGCGGTCCTGCAAGGGATTCCTGCATTGGAACTTCCTATAAACTGTAGCGGGTTTTCTGAAGCTAGTGGAACTTTGTAAAGGCCTCGTAGTGTTACCCTGCCTCGCCTCCTCGGTAGAGGTGTATGGGATTGGCCGTCTCTTGGCAGATGGGTAACACGACTTGTGGGTAAAGATGCGCAACCTCTGCAGAGTGTAAAACTGGTATACTAGCCGTGCTCACGGTCATGAGCAGCTCGGACACTCACATGATTAAAGTATGGAACTAAATTCAATTTGTCATATGCATTGCATCGCGGGTGAAGTGGTTACTTTTGTTCTACTACTTAATTGGGTTTGGTATTTACTTATACTTAGTAACTGCTAATAAAATTTTGACTAACTTTAAAAGCAATGCTCAGCTCTAACCATCCTCTTTGGTAAGCCTTACACTTCACGTGAGCTCCCACCTTTGGCGAGTTCATGCACATTATTCCCCACAACTTGTTGAGCTATGAACGTATGTGAGCTCACTCTTGCTGTCTCACACCCCCCCCACAGGTCAAGAACAGGTACCACAGGATGAGGCGCTTGGAGGATGCTGCGATGTGTTCGTGAGAGGTCTAGGCCGTCGTCTCCCAGTCAACTTTGGGTTGCTGGACCGTTGTCTCTTTATTATGTAATTATGTATTTTGTATAGAACTCCTGTTATTTATAAATATGTGACATTCGATCCTGTGCCACTATACATCATATGTGTGAGACTTGGTCCCAGCATACCTGGTGTTTATGTTCGCGCCCGGGTCTTGGTGCCCAGAAACCCGGGTGTGACAGAAGTGGTATCAGAGGAATGTTGACTGTAGGACGAAACCTAGATAGAACTGGACAACCGATACTTACTTACCTTTGCTACTCTAATTCTTTCTAAACTTTTCTTGATCAATTCTCAACTATTTCCGCTTTACTCTGATTATTCTTACCTTTTCTTTTCTAAGACAAATGTGGATTTCACACTTTGAAATCCTGTGCCTAAAGTGACCTTTAGGAATAGGAGACCTACTCTTAGGAACAAAAAAAAACAAAATTATTTTCATTTATATAGATATCTATGAACTTGAATGTTTGTCCTTATGATACATGCCTGATTTGGATCTTTGTTTGAGTGTGATGGGTTGTGGATCAATGTCCATAATTACATTTACATATACATCTAGGCATAAAGGATAGTATTTGTAAGATAACTAGACAATCTAGATTATTCTCCCTTAAAAAAATATATAAAATAAAATATATATATATAGTATTCCGTATCTATCTCATCTTGACAGATTCTATCTTACCTTTGGACATTCACCTCGTACAACTAGTTACCCTAGTCTTGACATAAAACATCTGGTCAAGCCCTGCCAAAGAAAGTTTCAGTACATAACCAACTATTAGCTTATTCATTCTGCCTACCAAATGATTCCCTTGCAAAACTATCTTACCATATGTATCTAACTCAGATGGTCAATACCAGGCGGGGTGGTGGAATTGATTTACCTCCTAATCGACACACTCGGTGGATATATCGACAACCCCAACCACAGCCAGCAGAGATGAATCCTCCTAATCCTCCACCAGGCGGAGTCGATCCACTAATTGCAGCTCAAATGAGGATGATGCAGCAAATGGCTGACACTATGGCAGATATGCGCGCCCAAATGCAGCAAGAACGCCAGGAAATGCGCCAGGAAAGAGAGGATGCACGTCGGGAAATGCACCAAGAGCGGGAAGAGATACGCCAGGAGAGGAGGGTGCAACAACAGCAGCTGCAACAACAACTTCAACAACAGCAGCAACAGCAACAGGTGCCATTGCCTCCACCTCCACCACCAGTTTCACCCCGAGATAAGCATCGGGAATTCATGAGCCACAAACCACCAACCTTCTCCAACTCCACGGACCCACTGCAAGCTGATGACTGGCTAAAGTCTATAGAGAAGATGCTCAACATAGCTCAGTGCTCGGACCGAGAGAAAGTACTCTACGCATCAGGTCGTCTTGCTGGTCCTGCTGCAGATTGGTGGGATGCGTACTGCGCTGCTCATGCTGCTGTCGATACAATTACCTGGGCAGAATTCTCCACACAATTCAGGAATTACCATATTCCTGCTGGACTCATGAAGATTAAGAGAAAGGAGTTTCTATCCCTCAAGCAAGGAAGTATGTCTGTGAGTGAATATAGGGACAAATTCATCCAATTATCTTGATATGCTCCTAGAGATGTTGAGGACGATGAGCAAAAGCAGGAGCTTTTTCTGGACGGGTTAATTGGACCCTTGCAATATCAACTGGTATCACACACATTCCCATCCTTCCAAAGGCTACTTGACAAAGCTATTGCTGTAGAAAATAAGAGGAGTATATTTGGAGAGAAAAGAAAGGCTGCTAACCAAGGGCAGGCTGGAAGTAGTTCCCGTCCTCGCTATACTACCACTCCAAGTACACCAGCCAGTGGCAGTTCCGGACAACAAACTCAACAGGCACCAACTGCTCCTCCAAAAGCAAGCACT
Organism: Zea luxurians; assembly: GCA_029449295.1. Classification (NCBI taxonomy): domain Eukaryota; kingdom Viridiplantae; phylum Streptophyta; class Magnoliopsida; order Poales; family Poaceae; genus Zea; species Zea luxurians. Next base: position 228,865 of record JAOPSE010000350.1, on the reverse strand, counting down.
CCAGCAGGACCCGTTGCTCCTAACACAACCACCAACAGGGCATGCTTCAAGTGTGGACAACCGGGACACTACGCCAACTACTGTCCCAACAGAGCTGCCTACACTACACCGGCTCCGATGAAGCAAGGACAAGCCTCGGCAGGAAAGAGTCAGCCCCTATCTATTAACCGGGGACATGCCCATCATGCAGAAGTAGAAGCTGAACCAGGTGAACTGGAGGTTCAAGAAGAAGAGCCAGTTGAAGATGAAATAGTCGGTGAAGAAGTCAACGAACAACAAGAGTAGAGTATATATATAGAAAGATGCATAAATATAGATATATATAGATATATTTTACTATTTGTAAGACTTACATATTAATCTAGCTAGTAGTAGTATTTTACTATTTTGGTAATAATAATAATAATAAGGTCTATCGACCCTATGTTTTGTTAAAGAATTATGCATCATGCCGAGATTTCTTTGTTTGTGCATATGTTCCGAGAACAATATGAATTTTACATCCTTGTTCTTACAAATCTCGAGGACGAGATTTCTGTTAAGGGGGGTAGGATTTGTAATACCCGATTTGGAAATAATAAGAAAAGGGGGTGGATGTCATTAGATGTTTTGATCTTCTACTCATTATCACATGGGAATACCTAAATTTATGTGAACACTTATTTAATAAAATACTTTAAACATCATGTGGGAATTTTGTTTGTGCATTTAATAACAATAGCAATAACATTAATAAAAATGTAATAAATAGTTGAAGAGTGGAGTAAAACCTAAAAATTTGAATTTGGGATTTACAATGGAAAAAGAAGAGAGAGAAAGGGTGATATAAATAATATAAATAATTATATTCCTAAAATTGGGATTTTTAGATTTCATAATATCATTTGAGAATAAATTCGACACTAATTTGGATTCAAAATTTGAATTGGATTTGAAAAAAAAGAGAAGGAATAAGAAATGGGATAAGAAAGTGAAAAAAAAATATAAAACCCATTTTGGGCCAAATTTGTCCTCTGGCCCAACTACTATCAACCTATCGCCGGCCCACCCGCACTCATGAATGTCACCCACCACTTACATGTGGCCCCCGTGTGACAGCTCTCTCCCTCCTTCACCTAGAATCATTTACACGTGGGCCCCAAACGCCAGGATCATCTTCCTCGCGGGCGAACGAAACGGAACTCCGCTGATGCCTCCGCGGAATTATGCTAAATCAGCGCGGGTGCTTCACCAAACTGCCGCGGAATCCGTGGAGGATCTCCCGCACCTGTCGCACGGCCTGATCGAGCTCGTCCTCGCCCCTGGGTATAAATCCGTGGTCGTGGTTTCTCTCTCACCTCACGCGCCACTCCAAATCACACCCTGCGCCGACGCTTTGCACCAGTAACTCGATTCCAGGCACTCGTGCGGACTCGTGGGTTGTGCTCGGGGAGAAATCCAGGGGCACAAGGCCCCACGCCGACGTGAATTTCTCATCGGCCTTCACCCTCCGCCGCGTAGCCGCCCTGCTCCGTGGGCACTGATCATCGTCGCTCTTCCTCGGGTATGTAGCTCTAAATCGCGTTCGCCACATTCCGTACTACGCGTACCTGTCGCCGATTGGGTTTTGGCCACCGTTTCGCGCTTGGGGGAGGTCCGGTGATGGCGCGCCGCCGTGCTGTGCGCCGGACCGCCGTGGTTATGCGTTGTGAGGGGGAAGGATCAACCGCCGTCGATCGGTTGATGGAGGGCGGAGATTAGAAGATAGCATACCTATTCGCGCGGTTAAATCGTGACCGTTGATCGGAATCGAGGGCTGTGGGTGAGAGGCTGTCGTGGACGATTTTGAACCTTGGATCTGGGATCCTGTGGTTGCGAGCGCGTACCGGTTCACTTAATGGGCAATGTAATCTGGGCCACCAGATTTTGATCGGAGGGCTCAGATCTCACGATACCCCTTCGCGGGTACTTTTTGTTAAAGAGTCCCCGAGGAAAGCAGTAATCAACCCGCGGTCCAATCCTGAGTCTTGGAACTATTTGCATAGTAAACCCTGTGCTCTCTGGAATTCACTGCCGCGGTCCAGTCAGTTATTAAATAAGAGAAAACATAATCAAAATGAATTTCTTATATAAAAACAATTCCAAAATCTTGTTAAATCCATAGAAAATTCATATTAAGTCCGAATTGACCCATTCTTGTTTCTATAATTTTGTATTAATATTGTCTACCAACCAGTAGCATTGTTTAGCCATGAAACTTAAGTTAAAATTGTTCATCAGGATTAATTTATTCCAAGCACTAAATAATTTCGAAAATCCATAACTTAATAACCGTAACTCCGAATTTAGTGGTTCTTGTTTCTACGATCTCGTTACGCAGCGTAGATTATTATTATTCAGTTTGTTATTATGTTTGGTGTGATGTTAATTTTGCCTATACTATGTTTGTTTGTATTGCTACGACTAGCGTGAGGTCACGTGTCACTTGAAGATCATCCTGGTACCTGGAATCTCAAGTCCCAGGCAAGTTGTGCCCTTGATCACTTCTTTTTACCCACTCATGTTCTGATTAATCATAATGATCTGCATAGGTTAATTTTGATGGGACCCAATAGGTTACCTCAGTTTGACTATCTTTATACCTTGATCACCACTGGACTTTTTGGGTAGTACTTGCTATTGCTTTATGTGGTTTTGGGTATAGAGATACACATTACTATTCATGATTATACTTTTATTGTCAGTTGTTATTTACTATTCATGTTAAGATCATTATGTTAATTGGAACATGGAGAACCACCCGGGAAAACAGTGCTACCACAAGGGAGGAATGGGACCCCTTGGCTGATTAATTAGGAAAGCTAGTGGAAGACTACCTTACCCGAAAGGGGCAAGGGCAGTAGGGGAGTGGTCAGTGTAGGGAGGCCCTCGGGAGGATTTTGCTGCGATGGCAGTCCTGCAAGGGATTCCTGCTAGGGAGGCCCTCGGGAGGATTTTGCTGCGATGGCGGTCCTGCAAGGGATTCCTGCATTGGAACTTCCTATAAACTGTAGCGGGTTTTCTGAAGCTAGTGGAACTTTGTAAAGGCCTCGTAGTGTTACCCTGCCTCGCCTCCTCGGTAGAGGTGTATGGGATTGGCCGTCTCTTGGCAGATGGGTAACACGACTTGTGGGTAAAGATGCGCAACCTCTGCAGAGTGTAAAACTGGTATACTAGCCGTGCTCACGGTCATGAGCAGCTCGGACACTCACATGATTAAAGTATGGAACTAAATTCAATTTGTCATATGCATTGCATCGCGGGTGAAGTGGTTACTTTTGTTCTACTACTTAATTGGGTTTGGTATTTACTTATACTTAGTAACTGCTAATAAAATTTTGACTAACTTTAAAAGCAATGCTCAGCTCTAACCATCCTCTTTGGTAAGCCTTACACTTCACGTGAGCTCCCACCTTTGGCGAGTTCATGCACATTATTCCCCACAACTTGTTGAGCTATGAACGTATGTGAGCTCACTCTTGCTGTCTCACACCCCCCCACAGGTCAAGAACAGGTACCACAGGATGAGGCGCTTGGAGGATGCTGCGATGTGTTCATGAGAGGTCTAGGCCGTCGTCTCCCAGTCAACTTTGGGTTGCTGGACCGTTGTCTCTTTATTATGTAATTATGTATTTTGTATAGAACTCCTGTTATTTATAAATATGTGACATTCGATCCTGTGCCACTATACATCATATGTGTGAGACTTGGTCCCAGCATACCTGGTGTTTATGTTCGCGCCCGGGTCTTGGTGCCCAGAAACCCGAGTGTGACACTCGGTCAGCAGGCTTACATCGAGACGGCCCTTAATCGACTCAGACGGATACACTACACCGAGACTCTCTTTCTCGTGCAAGTCACCCGCCCGGTCTCAGCTTAATCATTAATCCCAAAGGTTGGTACCTGGCAGAGGTACATCTTTTCCGATGTTGAATCCATCAAGGCCTTTGACAGATTCACCATCAAGTTTTATTTTAAAAACAACCCTCCCACTTTGCCAAACATCTTTTGTAAAACAAATCCTTTTGTTTGCTAGAGTAATACTAAGCATAACAAAACCTTTTGTAAAACAGGGTATCAAGGAAGGTAATCAAATTCCAAGGAGAGTAATGCAGGAATTGTCTTAGCAATCAACACCTATCACCTAGTGCACAAATAAGTGAGAAAGATTTAAAACACAAGGGGGTGGCAAATGCACCGGGGCTTGCCTTTGTTAACAGGTGAGTCTGGCTCGGATCCGCAAATATCAAAGTAAAAGCAGTTGCCTGCTTGAGAATCCGAAGGTGGTGGTGTCCTTTCTTCGGTGACTTCTTCTTCTTCTTCGTGTTCTAACATAACCATATATATGTATAAGAATGGATGCCATGGGATGCTCATGAGGGTGCAAAGATAATATAAACTTATTATCTAAGTCTTGAATACAACTTTCCTTCATGGTACTCCGAGAACTTAGGGTTTCCGGAGTCAGTAAAGGAGTTCATAGGGCAGGGGGGGTGTTTTGGGGTTTGGTGATCAAACAAGGTCCAAATCAACCCAGATTCTACCCAAGGCTTCTAAATATTGTTTTAAGTGCCCATAAAAAGTTTGGGCATTTTTGGACTTACAACTTATCTTTTAAAAATCCAAAACTACTACTTTGAACTACTTTAAATGCCTTAAAATTCCTTATTTAACCTAAAAATCACAAAACTATTTTTATTAAATTCTAGGAAAAATAAGAAACCTAGGAAAATTGGTTTCACAATTTTATCATTTTTCTACTGTTTTCTATAATTGTTTTACTCTGGAGTAAAAAGAAAAAAGAAAAGCCTATGAATAGTACTGGGCTGATTTCAGCCCAGTAGCCCAACCCAGAGGGAGAAAGCGCCTGCGCGCGCCCGCGCGATGTCGGGTTTGCAGAAAAGCCCTCGCCTTTCTGAACAACCAGAAACAGAACCGAAGTGCTATTCACAGAGTCACTGACGCTTTCCAGAAAACCCCTCGGACTTCTAATTCTTCGCAGGGGAGGGTCCTCGACGGCGTCGCGCGGAGGACGAACTCCGGTGAGCGCGCAGACCGGCCGAATTGCTCCAAGACCGGTGCCTAGACTAAGGCCAAACCAAATTCATGACCAGGGAAGCATTTTCCCCAACATAATTGCGCGAATGGTCAAGAGGTGTGCTCTGGCCACGGGGGCCGTGAACATGGTGGCTAGCCCGTCGTGTTCCCGACGATTGGGGGCATCTAGATTCAAATTGATGGCTTGGCGAGCATCACTGAGCTATGAGAAGACTTAAACAAGGTTTGAATCGGACAGAGCTTTACCAGAATCGACTAGCCACGGTGGACTTGGTTTCACGGTGTTCTTCGACTGATTTGGGGGAAGTATGAAATTGGAGCTTGCTGGTGATCGGCTGGGAGCAATACTAGACGTGGGGGTGCGCAACGATGTTGCGAAGCTAGTCACGGGCTCAATTTATAGGCAGCTTCGTCGGTGGTACTCAATTTGAGCGAATAACGCGGTGGCCGGAGGTGAAGACGAACGCGGGTGCGGTGAATACGTGTGCAATGTCGTGGCAGTAATTCCGATGGTCGACAGGAAGATAGAGGGAGTCACGGCGATGCGATGGCAAGGTTGGGACACGCGGCGCAAGGTCGGAGAACGGCGGTTCACCGGCGAGCTTATCGGCTCAAGCCGGAGGGTAGAGGGAAAGCAAGGGGGGTCACCGGAGTGGAGTCCAGCTCACCGGTGATGAACATTCCCCCATCCCGCGACGTTATCCGTTAATCTCCAGCACGAATCCGGGCGGCGGCAGCACGAATCCCAGTGCAGGGAGGTCACCGGCGACGAGCGAGCAGCGCTGGCAGTCTGATCTTTATCAGGCTACTGTACCATTGGATTGGGATTCAGTTAGCCTGACAGTCGATATTCAGGCATGATTTGCTCACAAATCCCAATGGGAACTATTGGGGGCCTTCGGCATCCGAAGGTCCTCAAAAACAGGATTTAACAGTGTTTCTGGAGTATAATGTGTGAACAGGTATCTTCGGACTCGAGTCGATATCACAGTAGGAGAAGTCCAAGTAATACGAAGGTTGATACAACGCCGAAGATGTGAGCGGGAAAGCTTCGGCGTGATAGCGGAAAAAGAAACCGACTTAAAGATGAAAAGGCTATTCGGACCTCGGTGGATTACTATAGAATTACTACCAAGTGTAAAGGGCATGAATGTAATTTTATATGGGCTGTGTCCCGTGCCTATAAATAGGTGAACAGTACTCCCGTACTGGACACGCTGACTTGGCATTCGCTTTTGCGTCACGCTTGTACTTTTGCCTTCCCTCAAGACCGAAGGTACATTTGTAATTTGAAATCATTTCTATTTTTCCATGATAATAAAATAGAAATGATTCTGTGATGATATTTAAATGTCTTTATTATATCTCATGCTTTATATGAATCCTTCGTCATTTATTGCCATGCTTACGAAGGTATGTCTTTCGTAACCTTCGTCCGAAACTCATTATTTCCCGAAGGGGTATAATGTTTCGGAGGACGAAGTACTTTAACACTTAACACTTTTTATGTTGCCTTGTTCTTAACTCTTAGCATTTGAGAACAAGTCCCCAACAGGAACATACTCCATGCTCTACAGCAAAGTTGGAGAGCTATATACCATCTACATTTCGACTATAGTGATTGAACTCATTTGATCACTAGATCAAGGTTCAATTCAACCCCAAAGATGGCTCTGTTACACTGAAAACCTTAATTTCAGAGTAAAACTAGCCTGACAGCCAGACTTTAGGCTTAATTATCTCTTACATTTCCTTAACAACAATGCTCACACTCTTAAGCAAAGTTGTTCATCTATAATTAAGCTACAATTTTGATGTGGTGACCTAGGGCAAATTCTCAATAATTTGGAAGATCCAATGCTCCAAAGTTGAGCCCTCAACACTGAATTTCAGACTTAGCCTTTATAGTGCTTAAGAGGTGATTTTTGCAATTTGGTCCAAAATTTAGGGTTTGGCTTGCAAATTCACATATATGTGACCCAAATGACTTAAGATACTTATTTGCCTTGGTTTTTGCACTTTAGCCCAAAAGTGGACTAATTTTGCACATAGGTCCCTAGGATTTGGTTTTAGGGTTTTTAGGGTTCTAATTGAAATTCTTGATGTCCCAGGGGCATAACTGTGATTCCACCTTGTTTTTGGGGATATTTTATGACTCTTCCCTAAAGCCTTTAGGTTTTCTCATCTTGGGTTATGTTTTACCCCTTTTGAGCCTTATATAGGGTTAGGTTTCCTATCGAGGGTCCTATTTGCAAAACACCAAAATCAATACACTTGTTTGAAATTTTTACCGAGTGAATGCACTCTAGGTGTATCAAACATATGCAATGTCCATGCTTATGATGCCATGCTCAAGTTTTAGTTACAGTAACACCAGGGGTGTTACATCCTTCCCCCCATAAAAGAATCTCGTCCCAAGATTTAAAGTCCTAGGGTGAGTAATGGAAAAGGAAATGCTTCATATTTGTATTCCCTTATTTCTGGTACAAGGCAGGGGTGGTGTGGGGGTTTACTCCTTTATTGCAATGACTATATACACTTTACAAATTACATGAGGCTAAAAAGCCTGGGAAGTTCTTATTCAAGAAGTCTTGAGTTTCCCACGTAGCCTCTTCCTCAGAATGCTGGTTCCATTGTATCTTGTAGAACTTGAGAGTCTTTCTCCGGGTAACCCTGTCCTTTTGATCCAGAACTCGAATAGGATGTTCCGAGTATGTTAAGTCTGGTTCCAGGACAACATCTGTCACTTCAATGGTTCGATCGGGAACCCGAAGACACTTCTTCAATTGCGACACATGGAACACATTATGTACAGCAGACAATGTTTCGGGAAGTTGAAGTCGATACGCCACTGGCCCATATCTTTGAAGAATAGGAAATGGACCAATGTACCTGGGTGCAAGCTTTCCTTTTATCACGAAACGCGATACCCCTTTCATTGGGGAAACCTTCAAGTAAACATAGTCCCCTTCAAGAAAATACAAGGGCATTCACCGTTTGTCTGCATAGCTCTTCTGTCGAGCTTGGGCTTTCTTCAGATTATGAATAACTTTCTGAACCTTTTCCTCGGCCTCCTTCACTATGTCAAGCCTAAAGAAATACCTTTCTCTAGGTTCAGACCAATTTAGCGGAGTTCGACACCGTCGCCCATATAAAGCTTCAAAAGGTGCCATCTTGATACTTTCTTGATAACTATTATTGTATAAAAACTCCGCCAAAGGTAAACATTCATCCCATTTTGGTGAGAAATCCAGGACACATGCTCGCAACATATCCTCAAGTACTTGATTAATTCTCTCAGTCTGTCCACTGGTTTGTGGATGATATGCCAAACTATGGAGCAACTTAGTACCCAAGGATTTGTGAAGTGCTTCCCAAAACTTGGCTACAAATTGGGGTCCACGATCCGACACAATGGTCTTCGGAACACCATGCAGACTAAGAATACGAGCAATGTATAATTGGGCGTAGACAGTAACTGGGGAATCCGTCTTGACCGGTAAGAAGTGAGCAATCTTCGTAAGCCGATCAATTATGACCCAGATAGAATCATACCCTTTTGCAGTCCTGGGCAATCCCACGATAAAGTCCATACTTATATCTTCCCATTTCCATGTTGGGATTGGCAAAGATTGTAATGGACCAGCAGTTTTCATGTGTATGGCTTTGACACGTCTGCAAGTGTCACACTTAGCCACATAGCGTGCAATTTCAATTTTCATCTTCGTCCACCAGTAATGTTGCTTTAAGTCTTGGTACATCTTAGTGCTTCCGGGATGAATAGAATAACGACTAAGATGTGCTTCATCAAGAATTTGCTGGCGGAGTTCTTCATCCTTTGGCACGACTATGCGGTTATTAAACCATAACACACCTTGATCATCTTCCTTGAAACATTTGGCTGTTCCAGCCCTTATTTTCTCCCGTATGTGCTTCATGCCCAGATTATCTTTTTGAGCATCAATTATCCTTTGCAAAATAATTGACTCAAGCTTTAGCTGGTTCAGAGTCCCTTGTTGGATCATCCCCAGATTTAACTTTTCCATTTCCTGACACAGAGTGTTGTCAGGGGTCTTTACCACAAGACAGTGGCAGGAAGCCTTACGGCTTAGTGCATCTGCCACCACGTTGGCTTTGCCTGGGTGATAATGGATCTCCAGTTCATAGTCCTTAATAAGCTCAAGCCATCGTCTTTGCCTCATATTTAATTCTGACTAGGTGAAGATGTACTTCAAGCTTTTATGATCTGTATATATATGACAGATATTTCCCAGCAGACAGTGACGCCAAATTTTCAGGGCATGAACCACAGCAGCTGCTCCAGATCATGAGTTGGGTAATGCTCCTCATGTCGGCGCAACTGCCTTGAAGCATATGCAATTACTCAGCCCTCTTGCATTAATACACAGCCGAGTCCACTGCCAGATGCATCACAATATACATCAAAAGGCTTGGTGATGTCCGGTTGAGCCAATACCGGAGCAGTGGTTAATAATGTCTTCAATTGCTCAAAGGCTTCATTACACTTAGAAGACCAATTGAATTTAATGTCATTCTTCAATAAACTTGTGATTGGCTTCACAAGGTTATAAAAATCAGGTATGAATCTGCGATAATATCCAGCTAGTCCAAGAAAACTCCGGACTTGGTGAACAGTGGTTGGGGGTTTCCACTCCAGAATATCTTTGACTTTGCTAGGATCTACCGCAATTCTTTTGGCCGATAACATGTGCCCCAAAAATTGAATTTCCTCCAGCCAGAACGCGCACTTGCTGAACTTGGCATAAAGCTGATGTTCCCTCAGGCGCGTTAATACAATCCGTAGATGTTGAGCATGCTCCTCTTCATTTTTAGAATATATCAAAATATCGTCGATGAAGACCACCACGAACTTGTCCAAGTTGGGCATGAACACCGAGTTCATCAAATAGGTGAAGTGGGCAGGAGCATTAGTGAGCCTGAAAGACATTACCAAGTATTCAAACAATCCATACCGCGTAGTAAACACGGTCTTCGGTATATCCTCGGGCCGAATACGGATTTAATGATAGCCCGACCTGAGATCAATTTTGGAAAATACCCTCGCCCCAGTTAGTTGATCAAATAAGATGTCGATCCTTGGAAGAGGGTACTTATTCTTGATGGTGACCTCATTCAGGGGTCGATAATCCATGCACATTCGCAAGGTTTGATCCTTCTTCTTAACAAAAATGGCGGGGCAACCCCATGGGGACGAGCTTGGCCGGATGAATCCCTTATTCAGTAGATCTTGTAATTGAATCTTCAATTCTGCCAACTCATTAGGGGGCATACGGTACGATCTTCGAGAGATGGGAGCCGTACCAGGCTTTAGCTCAATTACAAATTCTACATCTCTTTCCGGGGGCAGTCCAGGCAAATCTTCGGAAATACATCTGGAAACTCACTACCGGAATATCCTTGATTTCCGGTACAATGGCTTCGTATACTCTACCAGAAGCTTTGGCTGGATTGGTCATGGGGAGAGACAAAAGAATCTCTTCTTGATTATAGCTCAACCTGACGGTTCTGAGTTCAGTGTTGAGTATTGCCTTGTATTGGGTTAACCAATTCATACCCAAAATTATATCTATATCCTGGCCTTTCAGAACAATCATGTTAGCAGGAAAGTTCCGTCCGGCCATTGTTACTGGCACTTCATAGGCCACTTCTCGAGTAAAAATATATCCCCCAGGTGAATGAATTTTAAATCCCTCTTTTGATTCATGGCATGCAATGTGATGTTGCTCCACAAATTTCTTGCTAATGAAGTTATGCGAAGCACCAGAATCAAAAAGAATAATTGCAGGGTGACTGGCCACGGGAAACGTACCCATCATCACCGGCTCTCCTTCCGGTGTAGTGGCCACTTGGGTGTAGTATACACGCCCCGTTTTCTTGGTATTCCTCCCCACAGCATTTCCCTTGGGCTGAGTGGACTTCCCAGTTCCTTGCTGAGCATTGGATTGATTTTGCTTGGGGTATGGGCAGTCTTTGATAAAATGTCCCGACTTGCCGCAGTTGAAACACCCAGTTGAAGAGCTGGGCAAGGCAGGGAATCGAGTGCCTGGGGCACCCGGCTGATTTGGGAGAGTGGGGGTATTGTTGGGGCGAATAATAATTGGCTGTTTGAAAGGGAATGCAGGTGGACGTGAGAAAGTGCGATTTTGGCTAGAAGGCCGGATGACGAACCGTTGCCTCTTCGCCTGGCCTTGATTAGGCCTCTCACCACCGAATCCCTTGTTGTTCCCAGAGCTTGCGTATTTCGCTTCCACAGATAAGGCTGTACTGACAGCCTTTCCATACGTGAGATCAATACATGTGGCCATCTTTCGCTGCAACCGGTCATTTAGACCCCTCATGAAGCAGTTCTTTTTCTTCAAATCAGTATTCACCTGGTCGATGACATACTGCGACAGGTGATTAAACTTGTTGAGATACTGATTGATGGTATCTCCTCCTTGTTTCAGCTTCATGAATTCCTCTTGTTTCATATGCAGCACCCCTTCAGGTATGTAGTGCTCACGGAAGGCTGCTTTAAATTCTTCCCAAGTGATTTGATGGTTGACAGGTTGGATAGCCACAAAATTTCCCCACCAGGTACTGGCAGGGCCACGTAGTTGCTGTGTGGCGAATAATGGCTTCTGCGTTTCTGAACAACGGAGAAGACCAAACTTTTGTTCAATGACCCGTATCCACTCGTCGGCTTCTAGCGGGTCCTCTTCCTTGACGAATAGGGGTGGACGGGTTTCCGAGAAGTCCAGATAGGTAGTTTCACGGGGGCCTTGCTGAAAACCCCTTCCTGCCTGCTGCTGGAACTGTTGTTGACCCGCCATTTCCCTAAGGAAGCGGGTATTATCGGCGGTGGCATTTACCAAGGTGGCAATCGCCTCAGCTAGCGTGGGTGGAACCGGAGGTGGATTTGGGGTGACATCCCGACCCCCAGAAGTTCCGGCTGCGTCCTGTCCGCGAGTCCTGGTCGGCATCTGAGGCAAAAACATTTGAAATAAACATAATATGCCAAAGAGACCTTCCATTTTACATTACTATAAAAAGTAATGATACAAACTCGATATTACATAACAGGACACATTACCATTATACAAAAGTTCCACCTATTATACAATTTACTAACTCTACTTCTACAAGCTATACTACTACTCCTGCTTATTCTTAGTAGCTTCATCGTCAGGGGTGGGAGACCATACGTCGACCAGCCTCAAAGAAGGAGGGGGCCTAAAAAGGTCTAACTCTCCACCAAGCGCTTCGCCCGCAGTGTGCGAGGGTCTGGCTTCAGACCTGACGGGATCCGTAGGGACATTTGGGTGTAATTGCGAATACAGTACATGAACTTCTTCATGCAAAGTATTGCAATATACCTGCAAGTTATCAACAGCAACGCTAAGTTCGTTGACTCGTGCTCGAGCCTTTGCTTCCTTAGCTAAAGCTACCGAACGAGACTGCACTGCCCAATCAAGTGCCAAATCTTGGTCAGCTAGTTGATCTTGCAGGGTGCGGATGTAACTTCTTAAATCATTGATTCGGTCACCGTCCGCAACCCATAGATTAGTCTTGTGCTGTAACTCCGCTTGGAGATGATTCACGCGAGCTTCGAGATCACCAATAGGATCGTTGCTCCCGCTACTGCTGTTTTGCTCTTGCTCTCGTGGGGCAAGCTGATGCCGAGGCACACCAATGGGTCCAGTATGCTTACGTGCCGTTTTCCTTGTACGTGGCGGCATTTGCTAAGGGGGAAAATTTATTAGTATAATTCTTAGCATGATGCATGAATAAGTACATAATCAACCTTAGTCGATTCAACCTTCTATACATTGCACTCTTCCTAGCTGGTCCTTGACATAAACTCTTCAGAAATACTTTGGTAAGAAGAAAAGCAATTTTCTAGATAAGTCTTAGAAAATCCTTTTGAAGATGCCACATAATATCTGACAAGAAGGGCTACGCTCCGATACCAGCTGTGACGGAACCTCCCAAGTAATTAGGCCCACCTACAGTTGTCCTTGTCCAACGGACCTCAGACAACCCTATAGGTGCCCCCGAACTACTTGACAAGCTCGGTATCTTTCCTTACCTTACCAGGAACGTTTCACCCGTCATGCAGACATTACAGAACATCGGAGATAAAGAAATGCGGAAGCGATTACATAAGCTTACATTTATTAAAAAGTAAGATCACGTTGTTTATTACAGACCAGGAATATATAACGAGTGCAGAGTAATATTATTACACATACCAAGGGAGGTAAAAACTCCTCCCGACAGCTATCACACAAAAAGTCTTAATGGAGGATCCTTTCCTCCCGCACTTCATTCTTGCTTTTCTTCCTTAGGAACCACCTTGGTACAGAAGCAACAGAACTCTGCTGCTTCCTCACCTAAAAACAACAAGGGGATAAACCCTGAGTATGTAATTACTCAGCAAGTCTTACCCGACTAAGGAAAAGACTCTCAAGGGTATGCTGGCTAGAGGGATTCAAGGAGTGGCTTGTCAAGAATCAAAGACTCTGTTTTGCAGAAAAGCTTACTACGAGTGGATCCTTAAAATCCAATTTTATTGTCAGGTTAAGTAAAATTACCTGCCGCTAGAGTTCTTTCTACCCTAGTTCAATCACTTTGCCTGCACTAGCCAATTTTCTTATCCACCCTTCATCTTCACTGGATTGCTACGTGTAAGTCAGTGGCCAAGTCTCCATAACCGCGGAGGTACGGCGATCCGAATCGATTATACTCAGCTAAGGATCTCCGATCACACGACATATGTAGCACTTAACCCTTGCATATGTCAACCCGCCACCGAGTTTCTTAAGACCAGATCAGGTTCACGCAAACCGAGAGCACAGATACACCACCGTCCAGCCTCTTGCCACGGAGGGTACACACTACTCCCGCCACCGCTCCACGCCCATTTCGTGTTATCTTATTCTGGCCTTAGTCCACTCGAGGCAAAGCTTACCCATGACGAGGCATGTGACCAGTTAAAGGGTCCTCGGTCAGTAGGCTTACATCGAGACGGCCCTTAATTGACTCAGACGGAGACACTACACCGAGACTCTCTTTCACGTGCAAGTCACCCGCCCGGTCTCAGCTTAATCATTAATCCCAAAGGTTGGTACCTGGCAGAGGTACATCTTTTCCGATGTTGAATCCATCAAGGCCTTTGACAGATTCACCATCAAGTTTTATTTTGAAAACAACCCTCCCACTTTGCCAAACATCTTTTGTAAAACAAATCCTTTTGTTTGCTAGAGCAATACTAAGCATAACAAAACCTTTTGTAAAACAGGGTATCAAGGAAGGTCATCAAATTCCAAGGAGAGTAATGCAGGAATTGTCTTAGCAATCAACACCTATCACCTAGTGCATCAAATAAGTGAGAAAGATTTAAAACACAAGGGGGTGGCAAATGCACCGGGGCTTGCCTTTGTTAACAGGTGAGTCTGGCTCGGATCCGCAAATATCAAAGTAAAAGCAGTTGCCTGCTTGAGAATCCGAAGGTGGTGGTGTCCTTTCTTCGGTGACTTCTTCTTCTTCGTGTTCTAACATAACCATATATATGTATAAGAATGGATGCCATGGGATGCTCATGAGGGTGCAAAGATAATATAAACTTATTATCTAAGTCTTGAATACAACTTTCCTTCACGGTACTCCGAGAACTTAGGGTTTCCGGAGTCAGTAAAGGAGTTCATAGGGCAGGGGGGTGTTTTGGGGTTTGGTGATCAAACAAGGTCCAAATCAACCCAGATTCTACCCAAGGCTTCTAAATATTGTTTTAAGTGCCCATAAAAAGTTTGGGCATTTTTGGACTTACAACTTATCTTTTAAAAATCCGAAACTACTACTTTGAACTACTTTAAATGCCTTAAAATTCCTTATTTAACCTAAAAATCACAAAACTATTTTTATTAAATTCTAGGAAAAATAAGAAACCTAGAAAAATTGGTTTCACAATTTTATCATTTTTCTACTGTTTTCTATAATTGTTTTACTCTGGAGTAAAAAGAAAAAAGAAAAGCCTATGAATAGTACTGGGCTGATTTCAGCCCAGTAGCCCAACCCAGAGGGAGAAAGCGCCTGCGCGCGCCCGCGCGATGTCGGGTTTGCAGAAAAGCCCTCGCCTTTCTGAACAACCAGAAACAGAACCGAAGTGCTATTCACAGAGTCACTGACGCTTTCCAGAAAACCCCTCGGACTTTTAATTCTTCGCAGGGGAGGGTCCTCGACGGCGTCGCGCGGAGGACGAACTCTGGTGAGCGCGCAGACCGGCCGAATTGCTCCAAGGCCGGTGCCAAGACTAAGGCCAAACCAAATTCATGACCAGGGAAGCATTTTCCCCAACATAATTGCGCGAATGGTCAAGAGGTGTGCTCTGGCCACGGGGGCCATGAACATGGTGGCTAGCCCGTCGTGTTCCCGACGATTGGGGGCATCTACATTCAAATTGATGGCTTGGCGAGCATCACTGAGCTATGAGAAGACTTAAACAAGGTTTGAATCGGACAGAGCTTTACCAGAATCGGCTGGCCACGGTGGACTTGGTTTCACGGTGTTCTTCGACAGATTTGGGGGAAGTATGAAATTGGAGCTTGCTGGTGATCGGCTGGGAGCAATACTAGACATGGGGGTGCGCAACGATGTTGCGAAGCTAGTCACGGGCTCAATTTATAGGCAGCTTCGTCGGTGGTACTCAATTTGAGCAAATAACGCGGCGGCCGGAGGTGAAGACGAACGTGGGTGCGGTGAATACGTGTGCAATGTCGTGGCAGTAATTTCGATGGTCGACAGGAAGATAGAGGGAGTCACGGCGATGCGATGGCAAGGTTGGAACACGCGGCGCAAGGTCGGAGAACGGCGGTTCACCGGCGAGCTTATCGGCTCAAGCCGGAGGGTAGAGGGAAAGCAAGGGGGGTCACCGGAGTGGAGTCCAGCTCACCGGCGATGAACATTCCCCCATCCCGCGACGTTATCCGTTAATCTCCAGCGCGATTCCGGGCGGCGGCAGCACGAATCCTAGCGCAGGGAGGTCACCGGCGACGAGCGAGCAGCGCTGGCAGTCTGATCTTTATCAGGCTACTGTACCATTGGATTGGGATTCAGTTAGCCTGACAGTCGATATTCAGGCATGATTTGCTCACAAATCCCAATGGGAACATATTCCATGCTCTGCAGCAAAGTTGGAGAGCTATATACCATCTACATTTCGACTATAGTGATTGAACTCATTTGATCACTAGATCAAGGTTCAATTCAACCCCAAAGATGGCTCTGTTACACTGAAAACCTTAATTTCAGAGTAAAACTAGCCTGACAGCCAGACTTTAGGCTTAATTATCTCTTACATTTCCTTAACAACAATGCTCACACTCTTAAGCAAAGTTGTTCATCTATAATTAAGCTACAATTTTGATGTGGTGACCTAGGGAAAATTCTCAATAATTTGGAAGATCCAATGCTCCAAAGTTGAGCCCTCAACACTGAATTTCAGACTTAGCCTCTATAGTGCTTAAGAGGTGATTTTTGCAATTTGGTCCAAAATTTAGGGTTTGGCTTGCAAATTCACATATATGTGACCCAAATGACTTAAGATACTTATTTGCCTTGGTTTTTGCACTTTAGCCCAAAAGTGGACTAATTTTGCACATAGGTCCCTAGGATTTGGTTTTAGGGTTTTTCAGGGTTCTAATTGAAATTCTTGATGTCCCAGGGGCATAACTGTGATTCCACCTTGTTTTTGGGGATATTTTATGACTCTTCCCTAAAGCCTTTAGGTTTTCTCATCTTGGGTTATGTTTTACCCCTTTTGAGCCTTATATAGGGTTAGGTTTCCTATCCAGGGTCCTATTTGCAAAACACCAAAATCAATACACTTATTTGAAATTTTGACCTAGTGAATGCACTCTAGGTGTATCAAACATATGCAATGTCCATGCTTATGATGCCATGCTCAAGTTTTAGTTACAGTAACACCAGGGGTGTTACATGCCTTTGTCGTCCTCGCCTCCCACTATGATGTGGATCTGGAGCGGGTCAGCGAGGGGTACTGCTTACCCGACAAAGAGGAGGTTGCCTTAGCTGAGGTCCAGAGGCTTGATGCGGCTGTCGAGGGCCCAAGCGCGGTGCTGGCTTCCTCCTTCGAGGTGGAGGTCCTTCCGCCCGTGTCGCCGTCTAAGGCCGGGCTAGATTCTGCCGAGGGCGGAAACGACGCCGAGGGTGCTGCTCCTCCCCCTGCCGATACTTGAGCCAGTAGGAACAGTTTGTTTTAAGTATGCGTATGTTTCTCGCGGCCGCTGAGGCCTAAACATTTTCAATGTTGGAGTTTAAAGCTGTGTTTCCTTTCCTCTTGTTTCGAGCATTAGGACTTGTTCGGTAGCAGAGTCACTTATCCGAGCGTGAGCTACCCTTCGTGGAAGGTGACGAGTGAGGTATCCGTATCCCGGAGGCGTAGGAGTCCCTTGGCTCGGTTGGCCTTGCCGTTCAAGGTCTCTCTCGCTCATTTTTAGGATTCTGTTATCGATATAGTCGAAATGGTACGAAAGTCGTTTTCTACCCGAGCGTTAGGACTTGTTCGGTAGCAGAATCACTTATCCGAGCGTGAGCTGCCTTTCGCGAAAGGTGATGAGTGAGGTATCCATATCCCGGAGGCGTAGGAGTCCCTCGGCTCGGTCAGCCTTGCCGTTCAAGGTCTCACTCGCTCGTTTTTGGGATTCCGCTATCGACATAGTTGAAAGGCACGAAAGACGTTTTGGTATAAAACTTTTCTGAGGAAAATTTTGACGCAGAGGGGGTTCCCCCCTTCTAGCCCCCGAGGGAGGGTCGGTTTTTGCTGAGGCAAGGCCGATCCTCCCTTGACAGCTAGAATTTTTATTTGTACATGTAAAGGGACCGAGGTACATAAACGACTTGAAACATTTTAAGGGTAAAAGCGACGTAGCTGTTCGATGTTCCAAGCGTTGCTGTAGACCTCACGTTGATCGTTGGCCAGCTTGTATGTCCCGGGCTTCAAAATTTTGGCGATGATGAACGGCCCTTCCTAGGGAGGAGTAAGCTTGTGGCGCCCTCGGGCGTCTTGTCGTAGCCGAAGCACCAGATCTCCCACCTGGAAACCTCGGGGCCGAATCCTTCGGGCGTGGTAGCGTCGCAGGGACTGCTGATACCGCGCTGAGTGTAGCAAGGCTACGTCCCGAGCCTCTTCTAGCTGGTCCAATGAATCTTCTCGGCTGGTTTGGTTGTTTTGGTCGTCGTATGCCTTTGTCCTTGGGGCGCCGTATTCTAAGTCCGTGGGTAGGATGGCTTCGGCCCCATAGACTAGGAAAATCGACGAGAAACCCGTGGCCTGGCTCGGCGTCGTCCTCAGACTCTAAACCACCGAGGGTAGCTCTTTTACCACCGCTTGCCAAACTTGTTCAGGTCGTTGTAGATCCTTGGTTTTAGCCCTTGCAAAATCATGCCATTGGCGTGCTCCACTTGCCCATTTGTCATTGGGTGAGCTACGGCGACCCAGTCCACACGGATGTGGTGGTCTTCGCAGAAGTCTAGGAACTTTTTCCCAGTGAACTGCGTGTCGTTGTCGGTGATGATAGAGTTTGGGATCCCGAAGCGGTGGATGATATTTGTAAAGAACGCCACCGCTTGCTCGGACCTGATGCTGGTCAAGGGTCGGACTTCGATCCACTTAGAGAATTTGTCGATGGCGACCAGCAGGTGCGAGAAGCCCCCGGGTGCCTTCTGCAAGGGACCGACAAGGTCTAGAACCCACACAGCAAACGACCAAGTGATAGGTATTGTTTGTAGAGCTTGAGCAGGCAGGTGTGTTTGTCTCGCGTAGAATTGACACCCTTGGCAGGAGCGTACAATCCTAGTGGCATCGGCCACTGCGGTCAGCTAGTAGAAACCTTGTCGGAAAGCGTTTCCCAC
The DNA here is from genome assembly GCA_029449295.1 of Zea luxurians. NCBI lineage: Eukaryota > Viridiplantae > Streptophyta > Magnoliopsida > Poales > Poaceae > Zea > Zea luxurians. Next base: position 209,836 of record JAOPSE010000350.1, on the reverse strand, counting down.
GAGGGTCCGAGGCGCCACATGGTGACCGCAAGCCCCCGAGTGTATTTCTTACAACAGCTCCTGTCCTTGGGCGACGGATATGCATCGTTGGAGAATGCCTGAGGGGCTACGGTGGTACAACTCCTTTTCATCACCCAGCAAAACGAACGACTTGGCACGCCGAGCCAGTCGCTGAGCTTCGGCCTTGTTGAGGGGCAGCTCTCCCTGGAGGAGATATTCCAGGTATGGGGTTTGCCAGTTTGGGACTGGTGTGACCCCATCCTGCTCTCCCTCGACGCGCAGGGCCTCACCCTCGACGGCCGAGGGTACCTCGGGCTGGGCCGACGTCTCCTCGGGTTCAGGCGTGTTGTTGAGTTTGACGGATGGCTGGTATATGTCCCTGGAGAAGACATTCGGGGGAACCGTTGTTTGTCCCGAGGCTATCTTAGCCAGCTCATCAGCGGTCTCGTTGTACCGTCGAGCAACATGGTTGAGCTCCAGCCCGTAGAACTTATCTTCCAAGCGCCAAACTTCGTCACAGTAGGCCTCCATTTTTTGGTCGCGGCAGTGAGAGTTCTTCATGACTTGGTTGATAACAAGCTGCGAGTCACCACGAGCGTCGAGGCACCGAACCCCTAGCTCAATGGCGATGCGCAACCCATTAACCAAGGCCTCGTATTCGGCCACGTTGTTTGACGCTGGAAAATGGAGGCATATTACGTAACGCACATGTTCTCCGAGGGGTGAGATGAAGAGCAAGCCCGCGCCTGCTCCGGTTTTCATCAACAACCCATCGAAGTACATGGTCCAAAGTTCGGCCTGGATTGGGGCCGTTGGCAACTGGTTGTCTATCCATTCAGCCAGGAAGTCGACCAAGACATGGGATTTTATGGCCTTCCGAGGTACAAATGAAAGTGTTTCGCCCATGAGTTCCACTGCCCATTTTGCTATCCTACCCCAGGCCTCTCGGCACTGGATGATCTCTCCCAGGGGGAAAGATGACACCACAGTAACCGGATGAGACTCGAAGTAGTGTCGCAGCTTCCGCCGTGTCAGAATCACTGCGTACAACAACTTCTGGATTTGCGAGTAGCAGATTTTGGTCTCAGATAGCACTTCGCTGATGAAGTAGACTGGCCTCTGGATGAGCAGTGCATGCCCTTCTTCTCGTCTCTCGACTACGACCGCAGCGCTGACCACCTAAGTGGTTGCGGCGACGTAAATCAAGAGGGCTTCTTCCGTAGTGGGGGGCACCAAGATGGGCGCATTAGTAAGGAGTGCATTTAAGTTTCCGAGGGCTTCTTCGGCCTCGGGAGTCCAAGTGAAGCGCTCGGCCTTCCTTAAGAGGCGGTACAAGGGCAATCCTTTTTCGCCAAGGCGCGAGATGAAGCGGCTCAGAGCCGCAAGGCATCCCATGACCCTTTGTACTCCTTTTAAATCTTTGATGGGTCACATGTTGGTGATGGCCACGATTTTCTCCGGGTTGGCCTCGATGCCTTGTTCGGAGACGATGAACCCTAGGAGCATGCCTCGGGGGACTCCAAAGGCACACTTCTCAGGATTGAGTTTTACGCTCTTCGCTTTTAGGCACCTAAATGTTACCTCAAGGTCAGAGAGGAGGTCGGAGGCTTTCCTTGTTTTGATAACGATGTCATCGACGTAAGCCTCGACCATTCTGCCGATGTGCTCTCCGAACACATGGTTCATGCACCTTTGGTATGTTGCAGTTGCATTCCTTAAGCCAAATGGCATAGTAGTGTAGCAATACATGCCAAAAGGTGTGATAAAAGAAGTCGCGAGCTGGTCGGATTCTTTCATCTTGATTTGGTGATAACCTGAATAGGCGTCGAGGAAAGACAGGGTTTCGTACCCAGCAGTGGAGTCCACAATTTGATCGATGCGGGGCAGAGGGTAGGTGAAAAGGAATTAGGCTTACACCTAGTTCCTAAATAATTTTGGTGGTTGAATTGCTCAACACAAACAATTGGACTAACTAGTTTGCTCTAGTGTATAAGTTATACAGGTGCAAAAGGTTCACACTCAGCAAATAAAGAGATCAAGTTTTGGATTCAACAAAGGAGCAAAGAGGCAACCGAAGGCACCTCTGGTCTGGAGGCACCGGACAGTGTCCGGTGCGCCACCTGACAGTGTCCGGTGCACCAGAGGACTCCAACTCAAACTCGCCACCTTCGGGAATTTCTCAGGCCGCTTCGCTATAATTCACCGGACTGTCCGGTGTACACCGGACAGTGTCCGGTGCCCCAAGGAAGCGCGGCCTCCTCAACTCGCCAGCCTCGGGATCGCGCAGCAGCCGCTCCGCTATAATTCACCGGACATGTCCGGTGTGCACCGGACTGTCCGGTGCGTCCACGGATCAACGGCTATTTCGGCGCCAACGGCTACCTGCGTCGCATTTAATGCGCGCTCTGCGCGCGCAGAAGTCAGGCGCGCCCATACCGGCGCACCGGACAATGAACAGGGGATGTCCGGTGTGCACCGGACATCCAGGCGGGCCCAGAAGTCAGAAGCTCCAACGGTCAGAATCCAACGGCATTGATGGCGTGGCGGGGGCACCGGACATGTCCGGTGTGCACCGGACTGTCCGGTGCGCCATCGACAGACAGCCTCCACCAACGGTCAAGTTTGGTGGTTGGGGCTATAAATACCCCAACCACCCCACCATTCATTGCATCCAAGTTTTCCAACTTCCAACCACTATACAAGAGCTAGCATTCATTGCAAAGCACACCAAAAGAGATCAAATCCTCTCCCAACTCCACACAAAGCCCTAGTGACTAGAGAGAGTGATTTGTAGTGTTCATTTGAGCTCTTGCGCTTGGATCGCTTCTTTTTCTTTGGCATTCTTTCTTGTGATCAAACACTCACTTGTAATTGAGGCAAGAGACACCAATCGTGTGGTGGTCCTTGCGGGAAGTTTGATTCCCAAGTGATTTGAGAAAGAGAAGCTCACTCGGTCCGAGGGACCGTTTGAGAGAGGGAAGGGTTGAAAGAGACCCGGCCTTTGTGGCCTCCTCAACGGGGAGTAGGTTTGAAAGAACCGAACCTCAGTAAAACAAATCCACGTGTCTCACTTCATTATTTGCTTGCGATTTGTTTTGCGCCCTCTCTCGCGGACTCTATTATATTTCTAACGCTAACCCGGCTTGTAGTTGTGATTATTTTTGTGATTTTCAGTTTCGCCCTATTCACCCCCCCTCTAGGCGACTTTCAATTGGTATCAGAGCCCGGTTCTTCATTAGAGCCTAACCGCTCGAAGTGATGTCGGGAGATCACACCAAGAGGGAGATGGAGACCGGCGACAAGCCCACTACAAGCCAAGGGAGCACTTCATCGGAAGAGTCCCGCACCAAGAGAAGGGAGAAGAAGAAAGACTCCTCCAAGCGGAAGGAGAAAAGATCTTCCTCTTCTCACCACAAGGAGAAGAAGGAAAAATCTTCTTCTCACAAGCCGCATCGGAGTGGCGACAAGCACAAAAGGATGAGGAAGGTGGTCTACTACGAGACCGACACTTCATCAACATCCACCTCCGACTCCGATGCACCGTCCGTAACTTCTAAGCGCCAAGAGCGCAAGAAGTTTAGTAAGATCCCCTTACACTATCCTCGTACGCCTAGACATACTCCATTACTTTCCGTTCCATTAGGCAAACCGCCAACTTTTGATGGCGAAGATTATGCTAGGTGGAGTGATTTAATGAAATTTCATCTAACCTCACTCCACAAAAGTATATGGAATGTTGTTGAGTTTGGAGCTCAGGTACCATCAATAGGGGATGAGGATTATGATACGGACGAAGTGGCCCAAATCGAGCACTTCAACTCCCAAGCCACAACCATTCTCCTCGCCTCTCTAAGCAAGGAAGAATACAACAAAGTGCAAGGGTTGAAGAATGCAAAGGAGATTTGGGACCTACTCAAGACGGCGCACGAGGGTGATGAACTCACCAAGATCACCAAGCGGGAAACGATCGAGGGGGAGCTCGGTCGCTTTCGTCTTCGCCAAGGGGAGGAGCCACAAGATATGTACAACCGGCTCAAAACCTTGGTGAACCAAGTGCGCAACCTCGGGAGCAAAAAGTGGGATGACCACGAGGTGGTTAAGGTTATTTTAAGAGCTCTTATTTTCCTTAACCCCACTCAAGTTCAATTAATTCGTGGTAATCCTAGATATCCACTAATGACCCCCGAGGAAGTTATCGGGAATTTTGTGAGCTTTGAATGCATGATTAAGGGCTCAAAGAAGATCAACGAGCTTGACGAACCTTCCACATCCGAGGCGCAACCGGTGGCCTTCAAGGCAACAGAGGAGAAGAAGGAGGAGTCTACACCAAGTAGACAACCAATTGACGCCTCCAAGCTCGACAATGAGGAGATGGCCTTAATCATCAAAAGCTTTCGGCAAATCCTCAAGCAACAGAAGGGGAAGGATTACAAATCCCGTTCCAAGAAGGTTTGCTACAAATGTGGTAAGCCCGGTCATTTTATTGCAAAATGTCCTATGTCTAGTGACAGTGACAGGGGCGACGATAAGAAGGGCAAGAGAAGAGAAAAGAAGAGGTACCACAAGAAGAAGGGCGGTGATGCCCACGTGTGCCGCGAGTGGAACTCCGACGAGAGCTCCACTGACTCCTCCTCCGACGACGAGGACGCCGCCAACATCGCCGTCACCAAGGGACTTCTCTTCCCCAACGTCGGCCACAAGTGCCTCATGGCAAAGGACGGCAAAAGGAAGAAGGTTAAATCTAACTCCTCCACCAAATATGAATCTTCTAGTGATGATAATGCTAGTAGTGAGGAAGATAATTTGCGTATCCTTTTTGTCAACCTTAACATGGAACAAAAGGAAAAATTAAATGAGCTAATTAGTGCCATCCATGAAAAGGATGATCTCTTGGACTCCCAAGAGGACTTCCTAATCAAGGAAAATAAGAAACATGTTAAGGTTAAAAATGCTTATGCTCTAGAGGTAGAAAAATGTAACAAATTAACTAGTGAGCTAAGCACATGCCATGACACTATTGACAACCTTAGAAATGAAAATACTAGATTAATTGCTAAGGTTGATTCACATGTTTGCAATGTTTCAACTTCCAATTCTAAAGATGATAATATTGATTTACTTGCTAGAATTGATGAGTTGAATGTTTCTCTTGCTAGCCTTAGAGATGAAAAAGAAAAATTGCTTGCTAAGGCTAGAGATTGTGATGTTTGCATTTCCAACCTTAGAGATGAGAATGATATACTACATGCTAAGGTTATAGAATTAAAAACTTGCAAACCCTCTACATCTACTGAGCATATTTCCATTTGTACTAGGTGTAGAGATATTAATGTTGATGCTATCCATGATCACCTAGCCTTAATTAAAAAACAAAATGATCACATAGCACAACTTAATGCTAAGATTAGTGAGCATGACTTAGAAAATGAAAAATTTAAATTTGCTAGAAGCATGCTCTATAATGGGAGACGCCCTAGCATCAAGGATGGCATTGGCTTCCAAAGGGGAGACAATGTCAAACTTAATGCCCCTCCAAAGAATTTATCTAACTTTGTTAAGGGCAAGGCTCCCTTGCCTCAGGATAACGAGGGTTACATTTTGTACCCTGCCGGCTATCCTGAGAGCAAAATTAGGAGAACTCATTCTAGGAAGTCTCGCTCTGGCCCTAATCATGCTTTTATGTATAAGGGTGAGACATCTAGTTCTAGGCAACCAACCCGAGCCAAGTTGCCTAGAAAGAAAACGCCTAATGCATCAAATGATCATGCTATTTCATTTAAAACTTTTGATGCTTCTTATGTGCTTACTAACAAATCCGGCAAGGTAGTTGCCAAGATTGTTGGGGGCAAACACAAGGGCTCCAAGACTTGTGTTTGGGTACCCAAAGTTCTTGTTTCTAATGCCAAAGGACCCAAAACCGTTTGGGTACCTAAAGTCAAGAACTAAAATTGTTTTGTAGGTTTATGCATCCGGGGGCTCAAGTTGGATACTCGACAGTGGGTGCACAAACCACATGACAGGGGAGAAAAAGATGTTCTCCTCATATGAGAAAAACCAAGATCCCCAACGAGCTATCACATTCGGGGATGGAAATCAAGGTTTGGTCAAAGGATTGGGTAAAATTGCTATATCACCTGACCACACTATTTCCAATGTTTTTCTTGTAGATTCTTTAGATTACAATTTGCTTTCCGTATCCCAATTATGTCAAATGGGCTACAACTGTCTATTTACTGATATAGGTGTTACTGTCTTTAGAAGAAGTGATGATTCAATAGCATTCAAGGGAGTGTTAGAGGGTCAGCTACTTGGTAGATTTTGATAGAGCTGAACTCGACACTTGCTTGGTTGCTAAGACTAACTTGGGTTGGCTCTGGCACCGCTGACTAGCCCATGTTGGAATGAAGAATCTTCACAAGCTTCTAAAGGGAGAACACATTTTAGGACTAACCAATGTTCATTTTGAGAAAGACAGGATTTGTAGCGCATGCCAAGCCGGGAAGCAAGTTGGCACTCATCATCCACACAAGAACATCATGACTAGTGACAGGCCACTGGAGCTCCTACACATGGACCTATTAGGCCCGATCGCTTACATAAGCATCGGCGGGAGTAAGTACTGTCTAGTTATTGTGGATGATTATTCTCGCTTCACTTGGGTGTTCTTTTTGCAGGACAAATCTCATACCCAAGAGACCTTAAAGGGATTCTTGAGACGGGCTCAAAATGAGTTCGGCTTAAGGATCAAGAAAATTAGAAGCGACAATGGGACGGAGTTCAAGAACTCTCAAATTGAAGGCTTCCTTGAGGAGGAGGGCATCAAGCATGAGTTCTCTTCTCCCTACACTCCACAACAAAATGGTGTAGTGGAGAGGAAGAATCGAACTCTATTGGACATGGCAAGAACCATGCTTGATGAGTACAAGACACCGGATCGGTTTTGGGCCGAAGCGGTCAACACCGCTTGCTACGCCATCAACCGGTTATATCTTCACCGAATCCTCAAGAAGACCTCCTATGAACTCCTAACCGGTAAAAAGCCCAATATTTCATATTTTAGAGTTTTTGGTAGCAAATGTTTTATTCTTGTCAAAAGAGGTAGAAAATCTAAATTTGCTCCTAAAACTGTAGAAGGCTTTTTACTAGGATATGACTCAAACACAAGGGCATATAGAGTCTTTAACAAGTCCTCAGGACTTGTTGAAGTTTCTTGTGACGTTGTGTTTGATGAGACTAATGGCTCTCAAGTAGAGCAAGTTGATCTTGATGAGATAGGTGAAGAACAGGCTCCATGCATAGCGCTAAGGAACATGTCGATTGGGGATGTGTGTCCTAAGGAATCCGAAGAGCCTCCACATGCACAAGATCAACCATCCTCCTCAATGCAAGCATCTCCACCAACTCAATTTGAGGATGAGGCTCAAGATGTTGAACAAAAAGATCAAGAAGATGAGCCACCTCAAAATGACGGCAAGGATCAAGGGGGAGATGCAAATGATGAAGACAAGGAGGATGAACAACCAAGGCCGCCACACCCAAGAGTCCACCAAGCAATACAACGAGATCACCCCGTCAACACCATCCTCGGCGACATTCATAAGGGGGTAACTACTCGATCTCGTGTTGCACATTTTTGTGAACATTACTCTTTTGTTTCCTCTATTGAGCCACACAGGGTAGAGGAAGCACTTCAAGATTCGGATTGGGTGATGGCGATGCAAGAGGAGCTCAACAATTTCACAAGGAATGAGGTATGGCATTTAGTTCCACGTCCTAATCAAAATGTTGTAGGAACCAAGTGGGTCTTCCGCAACAAGCAAGACGAGCATGGTGTGGTGACAAGGAACAAAGCTCGACTCGTGGCCAAGGGGTATTCACAAGTCGAAGGTTTGGATTTTGGTGAAACCTATGCACCCGTAGCTAGGCTTGAGTCAATTCGCATATTATTAGCCTATGCTACTTACCATGGCTTCAAGCTTTATCAAATGGACGTGAAGAGTGCCTTCCTCAATGGACCGATCAAGGAGGAGGTCTATGTTGAGCAACCTCCAGGCTTTGAAGACAGTGAGTACCCTAACCATGTTTATAGGCTCTCTAAGGCGCTTTATGGGCTCAAGCAAGCCCCAAGAGCATGGTATGAATGCCTTAGAGATTTCCTTATTGCAAATGGCTTCAAAGTCGGCAAAGCCGATCCTACTTTATTCACCAAAACACTTGATAATGATTTGTTTGTATGCCAAATTTATGTTGATGATATTATATTTGGGTCTACTAACAAATCTACATGTGAAGAATTTAGTAGGATCATGACACAGAAATTCGAGATGTCTATGATGGGGGAGTTGAAGTATTTTCTAGGATTTCAAGTCAAACAACTCCAAGAGGGCACATTCATTTGCCAAACAAAGTATACTCAAGACATTCTAAGCAAGTTTGGAATGAAGGATGCCAAGCCCATCAAGGCTCCCATGGGAACAAATGGGCATCTCGACCTCGACACGGGAGGTAAGTCCGTGGATCAAAAGGTATACCGGTCGATGATTGGTTCATTGCTTTATTTATGTGCATCTCGACCGGACATTATGCTTTCCGTATGCATGTGTGCAAGATTCCAAGCCGACCCTAAGGAATCACACCTTACGGCCGTAAAACGAATCTTGAGATATTTGGCTTATACTCCTAAGTTTGGGCTTTGGTACCCTCGGGGATCCACATTTGATTTGATTGGTTATTCGGATGCCGATTGGGCAGGGTGTAAGATTAATAGGAAGAGCACATCGGGGACTTGCCAGTTCTTGGGAAGATCCTTGGTGTCTTGGGCTTCAAAGAAGCAAAATTCGGTCGCTCTTTCTACCGCCGAAGCTGAGTATATTGCCGCAGGCCACTGTTGCGCGCAATTGCTTTGGATGAGGCAAACCCTGCGGGACTACGGTTACAAATTAACCAAAGTTCCTCTTCTATGTGATAATGAGAGTGCAATCCGCATGGCGGATAATCCCATTGAGCATAGCCGCACTAAACACATAGCCATTCGGTATCATTTTCTTCGGGATCACCAACAAAAGGGGGATATCGAGATTTCATACATTAACACTAAAGATCAATTAGCCGATATCTTTACCAAGCCACTTGATGAACAATCTTTTACCAGACTTAGGCATGAGCTTAATATTCTTGATTCTAGGAATTTCTTTTGCTAAACTTGCACACATAGCTCATAATAATACCTTTGATCATGTCTCTTTTATATGCTATGACTAATGTGTTTTCAAGTGTATTCCAAACCAAGTCATAGGTATATTGGTATATTGAAAGGGAATTGGAGTCTTCGGCGAAGACAAGGCTTCCACTCCACTCTACTACTCATCCTTCGCCGTCGCTCCGCATCACTCTCCATCTTTGGTATAATTCTCACTCATTTATTTTATGACCAAAGGAGGAGAAAGTACTTCTATGGGCTCTAATATTTCCGTTTTTGGCGATTCATGCCAAAGGGGGAGAAAATATGAGCCCAAAGCAAAAGGACCGCACCACCACCCTAATTTTTAAATTGATGATTTTCAATTGGTAAATTTCAAAATTGGTATCTCTTTGTGTTCTAAAGGGGGAGCAAGTAGTAATTTCAAAACTTGATATCTTAAAACCCTCTTGAACACTAAGAGGAGACTTTATTTGAGGGGGAGTTTTGTTTAGTCAAAGGAAAAGCATTTTGAACAAAGGAAGAAAATTTCAAAACCTGAAAATGCCTTGCAAAATCTTATTCATTTACCTTTGACTATCTTGCAAAAGGACTTTGAAAAGAATTTACAAAAGAGTTTGCTAAAACAAAACTTTTGGTGCAAATATGGTCCAATATGTCAAAAACAAAGAAAACAATCCATGCGCATCATATAAGTATTTATATTGGCTCAATTCCAAGCAACCTTTGCACTTACATCATGCAAACTAGTTCAATTATGCACTTCTATATTTGCTTTGGTTTGTGTTGGCATCAATCACCAAAAAGGGGGAGATTGAAAGGGAATTAGGCTTACACCTAGTTCCTAAATAATTTTGGTGGTTGAATTGCTCAACACAAACAATTGGACTAACTAGTTTGCTCTAGTGTATAAGTTATACAGGTGCAAAAGGTTCACACTCAGCAAATAAAGAGATCAAGTTTTGGATTCAACAAAGGAGCAAAGAGGCAACCGAAGGCACCTCTGGTCTGGAGGCACTGGACTGTCCGGTGTACACCGGACAGTGTCCGGTGCGCCACCGGACAGTGTCCGGTGCACCAGAGGACTCCAACTCAAACTCGCCACCTTCGGGAATTTCTCAGGCCGCTTCGCTATAATTCACCGGACTGTCCGGTGTACACCGGACAGTGTCCGGTGCCCCAAGGAAGCGCGGCCTCCTCAACTCGCCAGCCTCGGGATCGCGCAGCAGCCGCTCCGCTATAATTCACCGGACATGTCCGGTGTGCACCGGACTGTCCGGTGCGTCCACGGAGCAACGGCTATTTCGGCGCCAACGGCTACCTGCGTCGCATTTAATGCGCGCTCTGTGCGCGCAGAAGTCAGGCGCGCCCATACCGGCGCACCGGACAATGAACAGGGGATGTCCGGTGTGCACCGGACATCCAGGCGGGCCCAGAAGTCAGAAGCTCCAACGGTCAGAATCCAACGGCATTGATGACGTGGCGGGGGCACCGGACATGTCCGGTGTGCACCGGACTGTCCGGTGCGCCATCGACAGACAGCCTCCACCAACGGTCAAGTTTGGTGGTTGGGGCTATAAATACCCCAACCACCCCACCATTCATTGCATCCAAGTTTTCTAACTTCCAACCACTATACAAGAGCTAGCATTCATTGCAAAGCACACCAAAAGAGATCAAATCCTCTCCCAACTCCACACAAAGCCCTAGTGACTAGAGAGAGTGATTTGTAGTGTTCATTTGAGCTCTTGCGCTTGGATCGCTTCTTTTTCTTTGGCATTCTTTCTTGTGATCAAACACTCACTTGTAATTGAGGCAAGAGACACCAATCGTGTGGTGGTCCTTGCGGGAAGTTTGATTCCCAAGTGATTTGAGAAAGAGAAGCTCACTCGGTCCGAGGGACCGTTTGAGAGAGGGAAGGGTTGAAAGAGACCCGGCCTTTGTGGCCTCCTCAACGGGGAGTAGGTTTGAAAGAACCGAACCTCGGTAAAACAAATCCACGTGTCTCACTTCATTATTTGCTTGCGATTTGTTTTGCGCCCTCTCTCGCGGACTCTATTATATTTCTAACGCTAACCCGGCTTGTAGTTGTGATTATTTTTGTGATTTTCAGTTTCGCCCTATTCACCCCCCCCCCTCTAGGCGACTTTCAGTAGGGAACCTTGGGGCATGCTTTGTTTAACCCAGTGTAGTCTACGCACATCCTCCATTTCCCACCTTTTTTCTTTACAAGCACAGAGTTAGCTAACCATTCTGGATGGAATACCTCTTTGATGAACCCTGCAGCCATTAGCTTGTGGACCTCCTCGCCTATGGCTCTGCGCTTTTCTTCATCAAAACAACGCAGGTGCTGTTTCACGGGTCGGGTTCCAGCTCGGATGTTCAGTGAGTGCTCGGCGACATCCCTCGGTATGCCCGGCATGTCCGAGGGACTCCACACAAAAACTTCGGCGTTTGCGCGGAGAAAGTCGACGAGCACTGCTTCCTATTTGGGGTCGAGCTCGGAGCCGATCCTAACTTTCTTGTTGGCGTCATTGCTGGGGTCGAGAGAGACAGATTTGACTGCTACGGCTGGCTCGAAGTTGCCGGCATGTCGCTTCGCATCGGGCGCCTCTTTGGAGAGGCAATCCAGGTCGGCGATGAGGGCTTCAGACTCGGCGAGGGCTTCGGCGTACTCCACGCATTCCACGTCGCACTCGTGAGCGTGGCGGTACGTGGGTCCGACGGTGATGACTCCCTTGGGGCCAGGCATCTTGAGCTTGAGGTAAGTGTAGTTGGGGATGGCCATGAACTTGGTGTAGCACGGTATTCCCAGCACCGCGTGATAGGTCCCTCGGAACCCGACTACCTCAAAGGTGAGGGTTTCCTTTCGGAAGTTGGAGGGAGTTCCGAAGCAGACGGGCAAGTCAATCTTTCCGAGGGGCAGGATACGCTTTCCGGGTGCAATCCCGTGGAAGGGTGCTGCACCAGCCCGGATCTCGAACCGATCAACACCCAAGAGCTCTAGGGTCTCGGTGTAGATGATGTTGAGGCTGTTGCCTCCATCCATGAGGACCTTGGAGAGCCTAACGTTGCTGATGATTGGGTCGACGACGAGCGGGTATCTTCCTGGGCTCGGCACGTAGTCGGGGTGGTCGCCTTGGTCGAAGGTGATGGGCTTGTCGGACCAGTCTAGGTAGACTGGCGTTGCTACCTTCATCGAGCAGACCTCCCGGTGCTCCTGCTTGCGGTGTCGAGCTGAGGCATCCGCCATTTGACCACCGTAGATCATGAAGCAGTTGTGGACCTCTGGGAACTCTTCTTCCCCGTCGCCTCCTTTCTTGTTGTTGCTGTGGTCCTTGCCGTCCTCCGCCGAGGGTCTAGCTTTATTGAAGTAACGCAAGAGCATGTCGCACTCTTCCAGGGTGTGCTTTACGGGACCCCTATGATAGGGGCACGACTCCTTGAGCATTTTGTCGAACACGTTGGCCCCTCCGGGAGGCTTCCAAGGATTCCTGTGCTCGGCAGCGGCGACGAGTTCCGCGTCGACGGCATTGCGCTTCGCTTGTGCCTTCTTCCTGGTCTTCTTCTTCGTGCCACGCTGGACGGACGCCTCGGGGTCGTCTTCCTTCTGTCTTCCCTGAGGCTGCTTGTCCTTCCGGAAGATGGCTTCGACCGCCTCCTGGCCAGAGGCGAACTTGGTGGCTATGTCCATCAATTCGCTTGCCTTGGTGGGTGTCTTGCGCCCCAGTTTGCTTACCAGGTCCCGGCAAGTGGTGCCGGCGAGGAATGCCCCGATGACGTCCGAGTCAGTGATGTTAGGCAACTCGGTGCACTGCTTTGAAAACCGTCGGATGTGCTCTCGCAGGGATTCCCCTGGCTGCTGGCGGCAGCTTCGGAGATCCCATGAGTTTCCAGGGTGCACGTACGTACCTTGGAAATTTCCCGCGAAGGCCTTGACTAGGTCGTCCCAGCCGAAGATCTGTGTAGGAGGCAGATGCTCTAGCCAGGCCTGGGCAGCGTCGGAGAGGAAAGGGGGAGGTTGCAGATGATGAGGTTGTCGTTGTCCGTACAACTCTGGCCTCGTCTCCCCCGAGTACTTGGTGATGGTAGTCGAGGCTCGAAACCGGGCTGGGAACGGCGCTCGTCGTATGGCTCGGCTAAAGACCTGCGGGCCTGGTGGTTCGGGTGAGGGGCTCCGATCCTCCTCACTGTCGTAGCGTCCCCCGCGCCTAGGGTGGTAGCCTCGGCGCACCTTTTCCTCAAGGCGGGCTCGACGGTCGCGGCGGCGCTGATCGTCGCCGAGGCGATCCCTGGCTGTAGGTGTCTCGTCTCTTGTAGGCTCGGTGTGGACCAAGGCCTCGCGCGTGTGTTGGGAGTATGCTATGTGATGCACCGAGGGGCACCCTTGCCTTCGGGAGGCGGAGCTCTTGGCTCGTCGGGCTGTGGCGTTTTCTAGGAGGTTCTTGAGTTCGCCCTGGATACGTCGCCCTTCGGTGGTGGATGGCTCCGGCATCGTTCGAAGCAATACAGCCGCCGCAGCCAGGTCCTGGCCGGCCCCGTTGATGGCTGGGGGCAGCATTGCCCTGGCATCTTCAATAATGAGGCGCTAGACGTCCCGGGCCCGATGACGTGCTCCTCCGGCGAGCGCTCGGCCTGCCCACTCTTGCTCGAGGTTTTGTCGGAGCTGCACAAGTTGCCCCGTTTCCTTGTCGAGCTTGGCCTGCATCTCGTGGAGTTGCTCGAGCTGTGAGCCCTGACCCCCCCGTGGGGACCTGGGCCACAGCTAGCTCCCGCGGGATCTCAACGCGAGACGCAGGCACAAGGGCACCGTTGCCCCCTGGCATGCTAGGGTGATTGTCTCCGTCGTGATCTTCCTGATCGATGTGGAAGCACTCGCAAGTTGGGTCGCAACCCTCATCGTCGAGGCTGTGGCCATCATCAGAGCAGCCGAAGTGGCAGTGGTCACATGCGGACATGAAGTCACGCATGACACCGGGATCACAGAATCCGGAGAAATCCCAACTGACGTCGGGGTCATCCTCTTCCTCGGAACCCGCGGGTCCGAAGGTTGAGACGGCCGTCAGTCGGTCCCAAGTTGACCATATATGGTACCCCGGAAGGTCAGGATATGCCCTTACGAAAGTGCTTACCGAAGCAGGGTCGCTTGGTGGGTCGAAGCTGAACCTAAAGGGAACAGGATGGAAGACTGAAGGTACCTGCTAGTTGGTAGACGGCGGTGAAGTTGCAGTGGAGATGGAATGCGTCGTTATCTCAGGCGCGAGACTGATGCCCGACAAGTCCCTCGCAAAGGTGCCGGCGTCATCAGTCCGCCTGGGGCTGGCGTTTTGCTAAGAAGCGACACCTGTCGTTGTCTCAGGTGCGAGGATAACGCCTGACATGTCCCCCGCAGGGGTGCCGGCGTCGTCGACTCGCTCTGGTCCAACAACCATCGAGGTGTTGCCCCCTGCCTGGCCATGGTTGTCCCGTCTCCGTCTCCTCCGGCGAGGAGGGTGGCGGGGTTGACTCGGGTGTTCCTCTTCTACCACGTTGAGATGTCGTCGTCGAGTTCGTCTCCGCCGGGCGAGCCGACGACCGTCGTTGTTGTCGTGCTGCGGGGGAAGGAGTACCATGTCGTAGCCACCGTCGCGGGACATGAACTCGAGACTCCTGAAGCGGAGCACCGTCCCGGGCTGAAGAGGCTGCTAAAGATTGTCCATCTAGAATTTAACGGGAAAGTATTGTCAACACGCAGCGTGCCCCTACCTAGCGCGCCAACTGTCGGCGTTTCGGACCTGGGGGACCCTCAACCAGAACGACTAGTGAATTTTGTGTCGCGTGCCCCTGTCCAGATGGGTTGATGCAAGATGGAACACAAGAGGAGGGATGAGGCTTATATTATCTTGCACCGGGGGTGCTTGCAGTAGGGGTTACAAGCTTCGCGAGAGAGGGAACGGGCCCTAGGCCTCCTAGGGGGGTCTAGTATTGCGGAGTGGAGCTCGATGTTTGGGTGAGTCCGTCTCCGTTGCTCTTGCTGCCCGTGTTTTTCCTCCCTCCCCCCCTTGAAGGCCCTGGGCATCCCCTTTTATAGACACAAGGGGATGGTCCAGCTGTACATATGGGGGTGTAGCAATGTGCTAACGTGTCCGGCGAAGAGGTGCTTGAGCCCTGTATGAAGCGTAGCTGGCGGTGCGGCCCTGGGTCCTGCTGACGTTTCTTTGCCTTCGAAGGGAGCTTGTGGACTATTGACGTCATGGACGCATGCGGGGAACCATCATTACCTGTTGCCAGAGTAATCTAGATGTGACTCCAGTCTTGTTCCTTCGTAGCCTGAGGCGGCTAGCTAGAGGTAGGGTAATGATGTATCCCCTGTAGCGTAGTCGGTCCGAGGCCGAGGTCGGGCGAGGCGGCGACTCCTCCCAAGGCTGAGGATGAGGTCGGGCGCGGATGTGACTCCTCCCGAGGTCGAGGTCGGGCGAGGCGGAGAACTTCCCCTGAGGTCGAGACTGAGACCAAGGCCTGGGGTCGGGCGAGGCAGAGCTCCCTGTTGTGCCGCGGGGCTGAACTCGGGAGAGGTCGTGACTTACTGTTGGTAGTCTTACCCTGGTGGTTGGCACAGTAGCCGGAGCGGGGGCGAACAGTGCTGTTTTCCTGTCAGAACGGTCAGTGAGGCGCGCGTGTCTGGATAAGGTGTCAGGCGATCCCCGCATTAAATGCGCATGCGATACGGTCGGTTGGTAAGGCGATTTGGCCGAGGTCGCTGCACGACAAAGTTTGTCCGAGCTTGGCATCGGGCGAGCCAAGGGTGCGCCCACTTCTTGTGGAGGCCCTCGGGCGAGGCGTGAATCCGCCCGGGACTACTGTTCTCGCTCGAGGCCGGGCTCGGGCGAGGCGAGATCGCGTCCCATTGCAGACGAGGCCTTGACTTGAATCGTGCTTATCAGTCTTTATGGTTTGTTCTGAAGACGTTTTCCAGCCGTGTTTAGGAGTGTTGGGGGTACCCCTAATTACGGTACCCGACAATTAGTCTCTTGGACTCTATTGTGCGTATCACCTCTCCTTTGTCGTCGTAACTCTCCCAACTGCATTTCCTCGTCTACTACAAAAAAAAATAGTAAGTACGGGTCTAACATTACAACTGGTGTAAAATAATAAATAAATACCAACCTCATCGTAATCTACCATTTGTCCACAAAAATATCCAACACCAAGCTCAGAAGGAACTAACCCATACTTAGCTTCAATACCACATTTGCAAAGTACTGGATCAAACTTCAACTCTTCCGTCCACAGATTTTTTTCTTTTCCTTTACCTCTGCCTCTGGCCAATGAGACAAAGGACCATACAACCACTCTCTGAAATGACACTTACGCCACCCGTATGGCTGCAGGAGAATAAATTAGTAATTTATTATAAAAATATCAAGTTTATACATTTAGCGCGTCGATGGGCTTACATAATCAATGTTCGGACACACGAAGTACTTCGCAGTGTCTTCGTCGATGACAGCACGATATCCACAATCGTATCGAGGCGGTGAGTCCATCCTTCTTTCTGTTGCTACCTTCCTCTCTGCATCCGTCATTGGTGGAGGACTCGGGGGAGGAGGTACCCAACGCTTAAAACGCTCATGATTAGTCCTTCCACACAGCCAATTAGCGAAAAGAAGATATCGAGGGTCAAATTTATCAGGACCATCGATCTAATGAAAAAAGAAACACCTCAGGTGCTCCTAAAACAATGGAACGAAGCACTATTACACATCTAGTAAATAAAAAATTCGAACAAAATTAAGTCACAAGTCATAAGCTACGTACGTTAAAATCGCCACAAAGGTAGAAGCAGCGAGCAGCCGTGTCTAGATGTTTAGATTGACATATCCAAGCCAGTCTGCCATAGTCACAATTAGGCACAGGAAGTTCAGGAGGAACAGGAGCATCCTTACTAGACACGTCCAGATATAACTCCCGAGGACGACCTCTCTTCTGCCACAACGCCTCCCGGTACATGTCTTTCATCTAATAAACGATTATAATTATCACTTGTATCTAATAGACTTTATAATCGGTTTACACAAACTATCATATGAAATGTACTCATCATATTAACGATACTATATATTATGAGCAACATTGGAAACTAATAACCGAAAAATTACAATACAATATATAAAACGAATCAGTGAGACACCATACCTTGCTCTACGAAGTGTTGCAACTTGAAACTTTGAATATAGCAACCTTTTGACGAAGTTTTGAATTGATAGGAGATGAGGTCTTTTCGGCCAGCAGCGCGGGCAGTTTTATAGGGGTCCGTAGCTCAGCGCCAAGATCTGTGGCGCCGAGCTATGAGGCCACGGCGGCGCCACCTCGATGCCAAGTCAGCCCTAGCCGCAACTAGCCGTTATCGCCACGTCACAGCGCTGTGTTACCTCGGCGCCATAGCCTATGGCGCCGAGTATCAGGGTCCAAAGTTGCATTTAAAATTTTTAGAGGTCCAAACGTAAATATTTTTCGAAAATAGGGCTCAAAAACAAAAAATTCGGTGTTACCGGCTATTAGTTTTAGAGGCTTGAGCCTAATAACTTACTGTCTGATCTTTATCCGTATCTGTATTCTCAAAATTAGATATTTAAAATATCGTTATCCATTTAAATCTTATCCGACACAACTCAATCTGAATTCGAAGAGAGAGAAAAATACGAGAATAGATATAGAATAAGGTATTGTTCGTTTGTGTCGGATTGGTGGGTCGGAACGATTTCTAACCAGATTACTTCTCTAATTTATATAAACTTTGATTAACTGGAACGATTCCGGGTGCAATCCGACACAAACGAACAAGACCTAAATAGTATCTGTCCCGTATCCGATCCGATTACACCCAAGAATAACGTAAGTAATTAGCCATCATGCTTCCGGTGCAATATTTACTTCCATGTAACCTCAAACGAGAAAAAAAATTGAATACCGGCATGTCTGATTGCTTGGGATGCAGCTCTCGATTGGAGAACAACGCGAGTGGTCCCCGGCCCGAATTCGACAGCAGTATCAAGCATGTGACCTCAGCTTTGGTCCTAGACGATACGGGTAGGAACGCTATCTTCTCTTTGCAGTCTATCATTCTGTGCCCATCTTTGGTCCCGCGAGCCCCTCTATTGCCCCTGCCTTTCCAGCTCGCAACTTCTTCATTTGGTGGTAGTACCAAGTGCCCCCCCTTAGATTTTGATGAGATCTCTGTCTTCAGATGGTGAGAGCCTCGCCGTCCCTGCTCTTCAGATTGCACAGCCCCTCATTCTTGCATATTCCAACCTCCAGGTCAAAAACTATTACAGTTTTTTCTTGCTGCAACGTAGCAATGGATGAATGCGTTAACTTGAAAAAAAACAACAATAAATAACGCCCATCAAAAGTAAATTACCAGAATGAACAAGTAATTATACCGAATAGTTATAACATGTGCTATGTGACGACATCTCAATTTCAACTACAGAAGTTTCGTTCAAACTAAAACTAGTATATAAAATGTAGTATGCAATCAAAATTCAAATGTATACTACAAGAGAGTGATGCATAGAAAATGGTACCTCATAACTATACTCATTCATATACGACTCAAGCAACCTAAAGTAATGTCACACCATGATAGCACTAGTGGTTGTACCGTTTTTCTGAGTGGTCACTCCATATTCCGTTTAATATAACATGATCTTATTTAATCATCAGATTAACACCAATAGTATAAATTTCATCTCCAGAACAGTGATATCTTTAAAAGAGTGACATTATAATGATAAAGTTGAGCAGTAGAATAATTATTAAGCATAACATTCATCCTAGGTTAATCAAGGAATACGGTTGGTAATTTTAGGTAATTCTATTTAGTCAAAACCCATCAAATTTATGCATATATCCAAAAGTAAATATTATTGTATGCATTATTTGGGTACAATAAGAAATATAGAGGGAGAATCTACTTGTCTTCATCAAAAGTGTCATGTGGGTCGTCTTTAAACGTATTTGGGTCCTCTACCACGAAATCAGCTTCTAATATAGATTCGTATATCGTACATACAAAAAGAAAACATACACCATTACATAAAAAAACATACACCATTACACAAATAAACATACACCGAACAAATCATACATATGAAAAGAAGATGTCTAAAATAGAACTTGATTTGTAACTATAATATAAGTCTACTCACATCGACGTCCATCTCATTTGTTATGACATAAAATATTAATTTTGTTTTGGAAATTCACTAGTGAAATCTATATGGCAATTTGACTATGAGAATGCATTTATAAATTCATATATAACGACTTAGATGTAGTGATTTAACCAACTCTACGGAAATGGATTAATTATAATTAATTATTGCTACCATAAACATGAGTCTCATTTTAGTTTTATCTTTCCTTTCTGAAAGGAAATGACACCATGTTAGCTAGAGGCCAAATAAACTTAATATTAAGAGAACTAAATTAAACTATTAATTTTAACTATACTATTTAGATTATGGTGGGCATGGGTACTACTTATATTATCTCAATGTTAGTAGAAACTCTATTATTTGTTTAGTATATATGAATTAGGCATATGAACCTATGAGTACATACATCTCAACTAAAACTCTAAAGTTCATTATAAGCAAAGTTAACCGTGAAATTACTCATCTAGTGTTTTTGTTACAAATATGTGGTCTATCATATCCTTATATTCTTTATTCTAAACAACTAATTCCAAAATAATTTTAACGGACATAAACAAATTAACATACACAATGTGACAAATAATAGAACATCAGTCCATCACATACATTCGATACTAATCGCTCAACATCCACATAATCTCAATTTCACAGTATATACAAATTTGAACAACAAATCGCTACAATAATCTTTAACTAAATCAAACATAGTTTTGAAAATAAAACAAAATTTGTGTTGTCTTCAACCTTACTCACTGGTTCTTGCGTAGGAACGAAATCGAAGAGTAGGAGGTCGGCCAGGGAGCAGGGGATGCAGCCATGACGACATGGGTGGATGGCGCAGGGGCTTTGGCGCAGCGGCAGTTGACGACGGGTGGAGCTCCAGCAGTGGCGAACGCGGGTGAGAGAGAGGAGAGGGCACGGGGTGCTTGGAGTGACGGGAACCGATCCTAGGAGCTCGGCATCGATATTTATAAAGAGAGGGAGAGGGAGAGCCGGCGGCGCCATTACCGCCATTAATGGCGCGACCATGGTGGAGAGGGAGTGTGGGGAGAAGAAGGGACGGGGCGGCTGTTACTCGGTGTGTGGAGGTGAGGGGTCGCGGGGGAGAGACGAGCGGTTGTACGGTGATGGCGGGCACGGACGCCCAAGCGCCAGAGCGGCGGCGGCGCAGCACTTCGTCGACGCGGGCGCACGACCGTGAGGGAGGCAGGGACCGTGGGTGGGGCCCACCCATCATAGAGAGGAAGGGGGTGGGGGAAATGAAGGAAAAGGGGGCGCGACTGGGCCTATTGGGCTGGCGGCCTGCAGGGCCGGCACGGCTAGGGTTTTCAGTTTTAAGTTATCTATTAAAAATATAAATAAATATATTTTTAAATATTTCCAAAAAATCATAATAAATATACCAATAATGTTTATAATGAGAATATTTTATTTTTAGACCAAAGTCCATATATTAATAAATTGGGTTTTAAATAAAGGGATTCTATGAATAAAACCATCAATCAATTATTAGCAAACAAAAAATCATTCTCCAAAGATAAATGAGATCAAGCACTTGACTTAAATTTTAAATTTTCTATTAAGTTTAGGGACTAGTAATGTATTATTTTAATTGATGGATTTAAGGTGTTACAAGTAAATCTTCTAGAATGTCTTCATCTATGTAAGAACTACAGAGCCTACTCCGTATTAATGTTAAATCTGGGACAAGTTTTTAGATGGTTTCCATATGATCTCTTTGAATATCAGAGATTACAGAATCTGCAAAAGGAATAAAACAACATAATGATACCACTAAAATAGTAACAAAATAATATTACTAAAAGTGAAGACAAAAATGCATAGCACGTAAGAATAAAAAACACAAATAATACTTCTAAAACGGGAGCTAAATAAAGTAACTCAGTACTAAGCCTGTATTTTCAAGATTTCAACGTCACGATCATGTCAAACATAATTGGTCCAAGGAGTAGGGAATTAAGACTTGTAAAGGTATTGCACAGAAACAAACAATGCATCACTGCCATGTATTTTCAAACAAGAAGCAATTTATTAAATATAGTTGCTCATGTAAAAATACCTCTTACCGTTGTAAAAGAGTAAACCATTCTACAAAATCCATAAATGCATCTTATTTATACAAACTCTCGTATGTATTTAATATAATAGGAAGTCAAATATATAATAATAATAAATACCACATGGAGGATGGACCAAAAGTACAAAACAAAATCATGACATCATGAGACCTGTACTCAACAGCAATATAGCATATATGACAAACTCCCAATGTCTAAGAATAATAGGTACATAACAAGAGTCTCTCCAGTTTGATTAAGCCTATTCTAGGCGGAAAGAAACTGAAAGGGAAATATGGTCAAACATTTTCCTACATGATTTTGGTGGTTGAATTGCCCAACACAAACAATTGGACTAACTAGTTTGCTCTAGATTATATGTTCCACAGGTGCCAAAGGTTCACAACAAACCAATAAAAAGTCCAAGATAGGGTTCAAAACAAAGGAGCAAAGAAAACCGAAGACTGCCCTGGTCTGGCGCACCGGACAGTGTCCGGTGCACTAGGGAGAATCACTCCGAACTGCTTAGCTTCGGGTTTCTGAAAATTGCTCCCCGCTATAATTCACCGGACTATCCGGTGTAGCACCGGACTGTCCGGTGTGCCAGCAGCAGCAACGGCTACTGCGCCAACGGTCGTCTGCAAAACTGTACAGTGCGGACTGCGTGCGCAGAAGTCAGAGCAGGCGCCAGAAGGCGCACCGGACAGTGAACAGGACCTGTCCGGTGCACCACCGGACTGTCCGGTGGCCCAGCTGTCAGAAGCTCCAACGGTCGAACCCTAACGGTTGGGTGACGTGGCTGGCGCACCAGACTGTTCGGTGCGCCTATCGACAGCAGAGTTCCCAACGACCATTTTGGTGGGTGGAGCTATAAATACCCCCAACCACCACACTTCAAGGCATCCAAGTTTTCAGCCAACACATTCAATATAAGAGCTAGTGCATTCAATACAAGATATAATTAGAGTGAATCAAAATCTCTCCAAGTCCCAATTCCACTTAAAGCAATAGTGACTAGAAGAGAGAGTTTGATAGGAAAACGGGGTGCCCGATCTTCCGTCAGGTGTAGATAACTATCGATTTGGTGGAGATGTCACACAGACGATCCGGCTTCCAATCAACAAGACTAGAACCCCGCAATCGCAGCATCACTTCTCCTCTGGTTATCAACCGTGCGCTGCTCGATTGACCTCGCCACGAGGGCTAATCCTTGCCTGCGGATCGAAGACACAAGCAAGAACGAGAAAGAACACAATCTGAAAATTGCGGATGTATGAATTACGCTCCCGAGTTGGGGTCTCACAAACCGATCTAAACGGCGAACTGTTCTCGACAGATTAACTAAAGCAAAACCCGAGCCCTAATGTGGTGGCGGCTACTGATTATATAAGGGTTAGGAGCGGACTCCCTCCCTGGACGCGCCATAATGGGCCCAACAAAGATACACGGCCCAAAGGCCCATTTATGGTGTCACAGCACCGAGACAGATTACGGACGTCGGTTTGGTCCTCCACCTTGATCCGAACGTCCTTGCTGGCCTTCCACGCCTCCAAGTCCTTCACCATGTCCTTGCTAGTCCTTTCCTTCATTCCTAAGTACAATTAATTCATTAGGTAGCACACTATTCTCAAATGTACAAGAATAAGTACATAGGAACGAGCTCATCTGCAAATTCAATTGTCTTGCGCGTGCGCGAGTAATCGGACCTTGAACATCAACTAGGGGAGTGTTGTTTGTATCCATGGTAGTGATGTCCTCATCATCCTCCCCCTCTTGAAGTGGAGTCATCCTCGACTCAAGCTCATCTTCTTCCCCCAAATACGGTTTCAAATCTGCAATGTTAAATGTAGGACTAACCCGAAACTCGAGAGGCAACTCAAGTTTATATGCATTATCATTTATTTTCTCCAAAATCTTATATGGACCAGCATCACGTGGCATCAATTTAGACTTTCTTAACTCTGGAAATCTATCTTTTCTCAAGTGCAACCACACTAAATCACTCACTTCAAGCTTAACTTGTTTTCTACCTTGACTACCAGCAATTCTATATTTTTCAGTCATCTTTTCAATGTTTGCTTTAGTTGAAGCATGAAGTTTCAAAATAAAGTCAGCACGCTCCTTAGCATCACTATGTACTTGCTCGGTAGTAGGTAGAGGCAAAAGATCAATAGGAGCACGAGGGTTAAAACCATACACTACCTGAAAAGGACTTACCTTGGTGGTGGAGTGTTCCGCCCGATTATATGCAAACTCCACATGCGGCAAACACTCTTCCCACATTTTCAAGTTTTTCTTCAATATTGCTCGCAGCATTGCAAACAATGTTCTATTCACAACTTCCGTTTGTCCATCAGTTTGGGGATGACAAGTAGTAGAAAACAGCAATTTTGTCCCCAATTTGTTCCATAGAATACGCCAAAAATGACTCAAGAATTTTACATCACGATCTGAAAAAATAGTAGAAGGCATACCATGCAAACGAACAATCTCTTTGAAAAAGAGGTTAGCAATATGAATGGCATCATCTGTTTTGTGACAAGGTATAAAATGTGCCATCTTAGAAAAATGATCAACCACAACAAAAACACTATCGCTCCCCCTCTTCGTTCTAGGCAATCCCAAAATAAAATCCATAGAAATATCTGCCCACGGAACTGAAGGAATAGGAAGAGGCATATACAATGGGTTCAATCGTGACCTAGCTTTTTGACACGTCATGCATCTTTCTACAAAGCGCTCAACATCACGCCGCATTCGAGGCCAAAAGAAGTGTGTGGACAGCACAACCTCTGTCTTCTTGGCACCGAAGTGACCCATCAAACCACTACCATGCGCTTCCTGCAACAACAAAAGATGAACCGAACCAACTGGGATGCATAGGCGGTTAGCTCTAAACAAGTATCCATCATTTAGCACAAATTTATTCCATGTATGTCCCTCTTTACAATTTAATGCAACCTCTTTAAAATCATCATCAAAAGCATATTGTCCCTTAATTGTTTCAAGTCCAAAAATACGGCAATCAAGTTGAGACAACATAGCATAGCGTCTAGACAAAGCATCGGCAATCACATTATCATTCCCCTTTTTATGTTTAATGATGTAAGGAAAAGTTTCAAGAAATTCTACCCACTTAGCATGTCTACGGTTCAGATTTGTTTGACTACGAAGATGCTTAAGTGCTCATGATCAGAATGAATAACAAATTCCTTAGAGCACAAATAATGTTTCCATGTTTGCAAACATCGTATGAGAGCATATAATTCTTTATCATAAGTAGAATAATTAAGAACAGGGCCATTCAATTTCTCACTAAAATAGGCAACGGGTTTACCTCCTTGCATCAAAACAGCACCAATGCCAACTCCACTTGCATCACATTCGAGTTCAAAAGTCTTACCGAAGTTAGGAAGTTGGAGTAGTGGCGCGTGAGTAAGCTTCTCTTTTAAAAGAGCAAAAGAATTGTCTTGTGACTGCCCCCAATTAAATGAAACACCCTTCTTGGTCAACTCATGTAATGGGGCAGCGATGGTGCTGAAATCCTTCATGAAACGACGATAAAATCCTGCAAGTCCAAGAAAACTCCGCACTTGTGTCACCGTCGATGGCATTGGCCAACTCTGAATAGCATGCACCTTGGCCTCATCAACCTCAATACCCTGTGGAGTGACAACATAGCCAAGAAACGATACTCGTTCGGTGCAAAAGGTGCATTTGTCAAGGTTAGCAAATAAGCGCGCAACATGCAAAGCAACAAAAACAGCACGTAGATGGTCAAGATGTTCAGATAAACAAGTGCTGTAGATCAAGATATCATCAAAATAAACCACCACAAATTTTCCAATAAATGGGCACAAAACCTCGTTCATCAAACGCATAAAAGTACTAGGGGCATTAGTTAATCCAAAAGGCATCACTAACCACTCATACAAGCCGAACTTGGTTTTGAAAGCAGTTTTCCATTCATCGCCTAATTTCATTCTAATTTGGTGGTACCCACTGCACAAATCAATCTTAGAAAATATTTTAGAACCACTTAACTCATCAAGCATATCATCTAATCTAGGAATAGGATGACGGTACCGGATAGTGATGTTGTTAATGGCTCTACAATCTACACACAAGCGCCAGCTGCCATCTTTCTTTGGAACCAAAATGACAAGAACAGAACAAGGACTAAGGCTCTCACGTACATACCCACGGTCCAAAAGGTCTTGGACTTGGCGCTGAATCTCCTTAATCTCCTCAGGATTTGCTCGATATGCAGCACGATTGGGCAAGCTCGCTCCAGGAATCAAATCAATCTGGTGCTCAATCCCACGAATGGGAGGAAGTCCTGGAGGTAACTCAGAGGGAAAAACATCTCGGAACTGCTGCAAAAGGTTAGTCACAGATGCAGGCAAAGTGCTAGGAATATCATCAATAGAAAAGAAAGCATCTTTGCAAACCAAGGCATAGCAACAGGCATCAGTAGCATGAGTTTCAAGAAGATCAGATTTAGTAGCAAGCATGACAGGAGCTTTCAATTTAATTTGCTGCTGAATTTCTGTCTCATTAGTTGGTTCCTTATAGGTACTTGCAGCTCTATCTTTATCAGCTTGTACAATTTCAGCAAGAGTCAAAGGTAGCAAAGTAATGTTTTTATCTTTATGCCTAAAAGTGTATGTATTACTCCTACCATGGTGACGTGCATCAGTATCATATTCCCAAGGTCTACCCAACAAAAGAGAACAAGCTTCCATAGGTACTACATCGCAATCTGCATAATCAGAATACATACCAATGGAAAATGCACTCGTACCATGTGTGTTACCTTAACCTTGCCTGAATCATTGATCCACTGAATGTGGTATGGATGTGGCGTTGGACGTGTGGTCAGGCCAAGCTTCTTGACCAAATCTGAACTCACCAAATTATTGCAGCTTCCACCATCAATAATAACACGTGCACACCGATTCTCGATGGCGAAGAAGGTCTGGAACAAATTATGGCGTTGCTGCTTCTCTGATGATTCAGGCTGGGAACTAAGAACACGCTGCACCATGATGCTTCGAAGGTTCACCGTAGCATCAGCACCAAGCATGGCATCATCATTAGGAGCAACATCACTGGAGTCATCATCGTCATCCTCACCGTCGGAAGCACTAATGTAGCCATCATCCGTAGCAATGTATGTTCGCTGACTCGGCAATCCTTCTTCACGTGACCAATCCCATGACAACGGTGGCAAACAATACTCAAAGAACGACCACTGGAAGGTGCTGCAGATGCTGGTGAATTCTGTTTCTTGGCGGGTACCTGCAAAGGAAGTTTACCAACATGTGCAGCAGGTGTCGAGGGAGGTCACGTGGACGCTGGAGTGGTTGAAGGTGTATGACTCGAGGCAGGTGTGTGCGTCCGTGATGTAGAGGAGGCACCAAAAGTAGCCCTAGGTCGATGTTGGCGTCCCTGCAATTCCTTCTCTGCAAGCATAGCAAACTGGAACAACTTGTTGACAGTGTTAAATTCTTTATAATCCACAATGTCCTGAATATCATGCCGCAAACCTGAATAAAAACAGCAAATAGCGTCCTCATGTCCCTCTACTATCCCACAACGCTGCAATCCCTTCTGAAGCTCAGCATAATAATCTTGAACAGATTTATCCCCTTGCTCTAAACGCATCAATTTCTTACACAATTCTCTATGATAAGATGGGGGAACAAATCTATCGCGCATAGCTACCTTAAGATCTTCCCAAGTCGTAGGTGCTCTACCATCCCCAACTAGACCAGCCCACCAGACAATAGCAAAATCTTTAAATTCACTAGTGGCTTGTCTAACTTGATGTCGTTCAGGTACAAGGTGGGCAGCAAATTTTTGTTCTATCGTCATCTCCCAATCAAGATATCCCTCAGCATCATAATGACCCGAAAAAGATGGTATAGTAAATTTAATCTTAGCATAAGGGTCATCAGGAGCACAATTGTTATTACCTTGCTGGCGGTGCATACCTTCTGTGTTTCGATGAAGACGGCGACGTAGGCGCAAATCTCTGGTGGTCGCTTTATCATAATTAGCTTCTTCATCAAACACCGCATCATCGGGAAGACGTGGACGAGGAGGTGGTGGTGGCGGTGCTTGTTGTTGCGTCTCCAACACGGCAAGTCTGTCGACGATCTCGGACAATCGTCGATCTAGCCTCTCGTAAGTCTTGCTAAGGTTCATGTCAATGAAGGCATCATACACTGACTTATGGACCATCTCCTCTAATATTTACACAGGTGGAACACAGGAACACGCTCTATTGTATCTTACCAAGCTCTTACAAGTGTCTGACGAAAATACAAGCAAAGGATGGTACAATCGGAGGCTGGTTCGTGATACTTACCAAGAGGGAGTGAAACCGCGATTGCAAGGTCAAATCTGTATTGATCAGAAGATATAGTATGTGGAGCTATAGGACAGGCACAATATGTATGTGAATGTGGAACAAAATCGAGTGCAGATGAGCGAAGTTCAATAAATATTCAAAGCACAAGTCACAATTGCTGGCTAAGAGATGTATCCGAGGCGTAGCACAACAAGGTTGGAACAAAGAGCAGTGGAACTAGCAGAATGACAGTACCGTAAATATTATACTAGCAGAATGACAGTACCGTAAATATTATACTAGCAGAATGATAGTACCTGTGTAAATATTATCACAGGTGATTTTGCTTTTCTTTTTTGTATGATTTTTTGATATTTTTCTCAGCACAAGAAGCAACAAAATAGGAGCTACACCAAGTTTGACCTAAAACAGAGATCAGATGTGGTCTACAGAAAATCAGCAAGTTCTCTGAAAAGCGTGCAAGAGCTTTGACAATTTTTTTTCATTATTTTATTTCCTGAATTTTTTTGACAATTTCATCGAAACCAAACAGGCCAAACAGAAAGTTATGCCCTGTAAAAATTTCAGATTTTTTGGACACCCGAGCGGAAAGTTATGCCCGGTTTAAGGAAGGTACCTAAAGTTATGTTTTTGGGAGGCACGACTAGAAGGCGGCGGTTAGGGCAAAAAAATCCCTATCTGCAATCACAACAATTAATGGGATGGATCGACTTGTGATCTAGGTAATGGTGGATGGAATAGTGGTGTATCTGCAATCTATCTAGGGCTGGCGCGGCAGCGGCTAGCGAGGGCAAGTCGATTAATGGATGGATCGACTTGTGATCTAGGTAATGGTGGATGGGATAGCAGCTAGCGAGGGCAGTTGATCTACGACAAAGATACACCCTAAACCAGCAACACGACTCGACCACGGACACGAACTGAACAAGGCCAAACTGAAAACAAAATTGCAACGACTAAACAAGGGTTCTAGGATAGCGGATTTTTTTGTGCGGCAATTATCTGGAGTTATAGGATGAAAAACCTAAACTAAACTAGGGTAAGCCTGACGGTAATACCTGAATCTTTGAATACCACTTGACAAGAAAACGGGGTGCCCGATCTTCCGTCAGGTGTAGATAACTATCGATTTGGTGGAGATGTCACACAGATGATCCGGCTTCCAATCAACAAGACTAGAACCCCACAATCGCAGCACCACTTCTCCTCTGGTTATCAACCGTGCGCTGCTCGATTGACCTCGCCACGAGGGCTAATCCTTGCCTGCAGATCGAAGACACAAGCAAGAACGAGAAAGAACACAATTTGAAAATTGCGGATGTATGAATTATGCTCCCGAGTTGGGGTCTCACAAACCGATCTAAACGGTGAACTGTTCTCGACAGATTAACTAAAGCAAAACCCGAGCCCTAATGTGGTGGCGGCTACTGATTATATAAGGGTTAGGAGCGGACTCCCTCCCTAGACGCGACCTAATGGGCCCAACAAAGATACACGGCCCAAAGGCCCATTTATGGTGTCGCAGCATCGAGACAGATTACGGACGTCGGTTTGGTCCTCCACCTTGATCCGAACATCCTTGCTGGCCTTCCATGCCTCCAAGTCCTTCACCATGTCCTTGCTGGTCCTTTTCCTTCATTCCTAAGTACAATTAATTCATTAGGTAGCACACTATTCTCAAATGTACAAGAATAAGTACATAGGAACGAGCTCACCTGCAAATTCAATTGTCTTGCGCGTGCGCGAGTAATCGGACCTTGAACATCAACTAGGGAAGTGTTGTTTGTATCCATGGTAGTGATGTCCTCATCAGAGTTTTTGCCATGTTCTTTTGAGCTCTTGTGCTTGGATCGCTTTTCTTCTTCGCCATTTCTTGTCCCAAGTCATTTGTAATCAAGGCAAGAGACACCAATTATGTGGTGGTCCTTGTGGGGACTAAGTGTTCCGATTGATTGAAAAGAGAAGCTCACTCGGTCTAGGTGTCCGTTTGAGAGAGGGAAAGGGTTGAAAGAGACCCGGTCTTTGTGACCACCTCAACGGAGAGTAGGTTTGCAAGAACCGAACCTCGGTAAAACAAATCACCGTATCACACTCTTAATTTGCTTGTGATTTGTTTTCGCCCTCTCTTTCAGACTCGGTTTTATTTCTAACGCTAACCTCGGCTTGTAGTGTGTGCTTAAGTTTATAATTTTTAGATTCCACTTATTCACCCCCTCTAGGCGACTTTCAATTGGTATCAGAGCCTGGTACTTCATTAGAGCCTAACCGCTCAAAGTGATGTCAGGAGATCACGCCAAGAAGGAGGTGGTGACCGGCGAGAAGCCCGCCACAAGCCATGGGAAGACTCCATCAGGAGAGTCCAGCAACAAAGGGAAGGGATCCCCTTCACACACCAAGTCACATCAGAGCGACGACAAGAAAAAGAAGATGAAGAAGGTAGTCTACTACGAGACTGACTCTTCGTCTCCATCTACCTCTGGCTCCGACGCGCCGTCCATCACTTCTAAGCGCCATGAGCGCAAGAAGTTTAGTAAGATCCCCTTATGCTACCCTCGCATTTCTAAACGTACTCCTTTACTTTTCGTCCCATTAGGCAAACTACCCATTTTTGAGGGTGAAGATTATAACATGTGGAGTGATAAAATGAGGCATCATCTAACCTCACTCCACGCTAGTATTTGGGACGTTGTTGAGTTTGGAGTGCAGGTACCATCGCCGGGGGATGAAGATTATGATTCGGACGAGGTTGCCCAAATCCGGCACTTCAACTCCCAAGCCACTACTATACTCCTCGCCTCTCTAAGTCGAGAGGAGTATAATAAGGTGCAAGGGTTGAAGAGTGCCAAAGAGATTTGGGACGTGCTCAAGACCGCGCACGAAGGAGATGAGGTGACCAAGATCACCAAGCGGGAAACGATCGAGGGGGAGCTCGGTCGATTCATGCTCAACCAAGGGGAGGAGCCACAAGCCATGTACAATCGGCTTAAGACCTTGGTGAACCAAGTGCGCAACCTCAGGAGCACAAAATGGGATGACCATGAAATGGTCAAGGTTATTCTTAGATCACTTGTTTTTCTTAACCCTACTCAAGTTCAATTAATTCATGGTGATCCTAGATATAAACTAATGTCTCCCGAGGAAGTGATTGGAAAGTTTGTGAGCTTTGAGTTAATGATCAAAGGCTCCAAACAAATCATTGAGCAAGGCGCCCCCTCAACACCCGAGGTGCAACCCGTTGCCTTCAAAGCAACGGAGGAGAAGAAAGAAGAGTCTACATCAAGTAGGCTCCCCATCGACGCCTCCAAGCTCGACAACGAGGAGATGGCACTCATCATCAAGAGCTTTCACCAAATCCTCAAGCAACGAAAGGGAAAAGACTACAAGCCCCGTTCCAAGAAAGTTTACTACAAGTGTGGTAAGCCCGGTCATTTCATTGCTAAATGTCCATTATCTAGTGATAGTGACAGGGGCGACGACAAGAAGGGAAGGAGGAACGAAAAGAAGAAGTACTACAAGAAGAAGGGCGGCGATGCCCACGTATGTCGGGAGTGGGACTCCGATGAGAGCTCCACCGACTCCTCCGACGACGAGGACGCTGCCAACATCGCCATCAACAAGGGCCTCCTCTTCCCCAACATCGGCCACAAGTGCCTCATGGCAAAGGACGACAAAAAGAAGGTAAAATCTAGAGCCTCCACTAAATATGCAACATCTAGTGATGAGGATAACTCTAGTGATGATGAAGGAAATTTGTTTGCTCTTTTTGCCAACCTAAACATGCAACAAAAAGAAAAATTGAATGAATTTTTTAATGCCATTCATGAGAAGGATGAACTCTTGGATAGCCAAGAGGACTTCCTTATTAAGGAAAACAAGAAGCATGTTAAGGTTAAAAATGCTTATGCTCAGGAAGTAGAAAAATGTGAAAAATTGACTAGTGAGCTAAGCACTTGCCATGACACTATCTCTAACCTTAGAAATGAAAATGCCAAATTAATTGCTAAGGTTGAGAAATTAAATGTTTGTGATGATTCTCTTGTCAAACTTAAAAATGATAATGCTAGTTTGGTTGCTAAAATTGACAAGTTGAATGAATCACTTTCTAGCCTTAAGATTGAGAATGATAAATTAATTTCTAAGGCTAAAGATTTAAATGTTTGCAATGTTTCTATTTCCAATCTTAGAAATGAGAATGCCATGTTACATGCTAAGACTGATGAATTAAATGCTTGCAAACCGTCTACATCTAGTGTTGATCATGTTACTATTTGTACTAGATGTAGAGACATTAATGTTGATGCTATCCATGATCACCTAGCTTTAATTAAACAACAAAATGATCACATAGCTCAACTTAGTGCTAAAATTAATGAGCATGAGATAGAAAATGAAAAATTTAAATTTGCTAGAAGCATGCTCTATAGTGGGAGACGCCCTGGCATTAAGGATGGCATTGGCTTCCAACAGGGAGACAATGTCAAGCTTAAAGCCCCTAAAAGATTGTCTAATTTTGTTAAGGGCAAGGCTCCCATGGCTCAAGATAATGAGGGCTATATTTTGTATCTTGCTGGTTATCCTGAGGATAAGATTAGGAGAATTCATGCTAAGAAAATTCATTCTGTTTCTCACCATGCTTTTATTTATAAGAATGAGGCTTCTAGCTCTAGGCATTCTACTCATATTAAAATGCCTAAAAAGAAATCTCCTATTGCATCAAATGAACCTAATATTTTATTTAAGACTTTTGATGCTTCATATGTGCTCACTAACAAATCAGGCAAAGTAGTTACCAAATATGTTGGGGCCAAGCATAAGGGATCAAAGACTTGTGTTTGGGTACCCAAGGTGCTTGTTTCTAATGTGAAAGGACCCAAGACCGTTTGGGTACCTAAGAACAAGACCTAAACTTGTTTTGTAGGTTTATGCATCCGGGGGCTCAAGTTGGATCATTGATAGCGGGTGCACAAACCACATGACATGGGAGAAAAGGATGTTCTCCTCCTATGAGAAAAACCAAGATCCCCAAAGAGCTATCACATTCGGGGATGAAAATCAAGGTTTGGTCAAAGGACTTGGTAAAATTGCTATATCACCTGACCATTCTATTTCTAATGTTTTTCTTGAAGATTCTTTAGATTACAACTTGCTTTCAGTTTCTCAATTATGCAAAATGGGCTACAATTGTCTTTTTACGGATATAGGTGTTACTGTCTTTATAAGAAGTGATGATTCAGTAGCATTTAAGGGAGTGTTAGAGGGTCAGCTATACTTAGTTGATTTTAATAGAGCTAAACTCGACACTTGCTTAATTGCTAAGACTAACATGGGTTGGCTCTGGCATCGCCGACTAGCCCACGTTGGGATGAAGAATCTTCATAAGCTTCTAAAGGGAGAGCACATTTTGGGACTAACAAATGTTCATTTTGAGAAAGACATGATTTGTAGCGCATGTCAGGCAGGGAAGCAAGTTGGTGTTCATCATCCACACAAGAACATCATGACGACTGACAGGCCACTTGAGCTACTCCACATGGATCTATTCGGCTCGATAGCTTACATAAGCATCGGCGGGAGTAAGTGCTGTCTAGTTATTGTGGATGATTATTCTCGCTTCACTTGGGTGTTCTTTTTGCAAGAAAAATCTCAAACCCAAGAGACCTTGAAAGGATTCTTGAGACAGGCTCAAAATGAGTTCGGATTAAGGATCAAGAAGATAAGAAGCGACAATGGAACGGAGTTCAAGAACTCTCAAATTGAAGGCTTTCTTGAGGACGAGGGCATCAAGCATGAGTTCTCTTCTCCCTACACGCCACAACAAAATGGTGTAGTGGAGAGAAAGAATAGAACTCTACTTGACATGGCGAGGACCATGCTTGATGAGTACAAGACACTGGATCGGTTTTAGGCCGAGGCGATTAACACCGCCTGCTACTCTATCAACCGGTTATATCTACACTGAATCCTCAAGAAGACATCTTATGAACTCCTCACCGGTAAAAAGCCCAATGTTTCATATTTTAGAGTCTTTGGTAGCAAATGTTTTATTCTTGTTAAAAGAGGTAGAAAATCTAAATTTGCTCCTAAGGCTGTAGAAGGCTTTTTACTTGGTTATGATTCAAACACAAGGGCATATAGAGTCTTTAACAAGTCCACTAGACTAGTTGAAGTTTCTTGTGACATTGTGTTTGATGAGACTAACGGCTCTCAAGTAGAGCAAGTTGATCTTGATGAGCTAGATGATGAAGAGGCTCCATGCGTCGCGCTAAGGAACATGTCCATTGGGGATGTGTGTCCTAAGGAATCCGAAGAGCCTCCACAAGCACAAGATCAACCATCTTCCTCCATGCAAGCATCTCCACCAACACAAGATGAGGATCAAGCTCAAGATAATGAAAATGAAGATCAAGAGGAGCCACCTCAAGAGGAGGACAATGATCAAGGGGGAGATGCCAATGATCAAGACAAGGAAGATGAACAAGATCAAAGACCGCCACACCCAAGAGTCCACCAAGCGATTCAAAGAGATCACCCCATGAACACCATCCTCGGCGATATTCATAAGGGGGTAACTACTCGATCTCAAGTCGCTCATTTTTGTGAACATTACTCTTTTGTTTCCTCTATTGAGCCACACAGGGTAGAGGATGCACTTAAAGATTCGGATTGGGTGCTGGCGATGCAAGAGGAGCTCAACAACTTCATGAGGAATGAAGTATGGCATTTAGTTCCACGTCCTAACCAAAATGTTGTAGGAACCAAGTGGGTATTCCGCAACAAGCAAGATGAGCATGATGTGGTGACAAGGAACAAAGCACGACTTGTGGACAAGGGTTATTCACAAGTCAAAGGTTTGGATTTTGGTGAAACCTATGCACCCGTAGCTAGGCTTGAGTCAATTCGTATATTACTTGCCTATGCTACTTACCATGGCTTTAAGTTATATCAAATGGACGTGAAGAGTGCCTTCCTCAATGGACCAATCAAGGAAGAGGTCTATGTTGAGCAACCTCCTGGCTTTGAAGATAGTGAGTACCCTAACCATGTTTACAAACTCTCTAAGGCGCTTTATGGGCTCAAGCAAGCCCCAAGAGCATGGTATGAATGCCTAAGAGATTTTCTTATCACTAATGGCTTCAAAGTCGGCAAGGCCGATCCTACTCTCTTTACTAAAACTATTGCAAATGATTTGTTTGTATGCCAAATTTATGTTGTTGATATTATATTTGGGTCTACTAACAAATCTACATGTGAAGAGTTTAGTAGGATCATGGTTCAAAAATTCTAGATGTCTTTGATGGGGGAGTTGAAGTATTTTCTAGGATTTCAAGTCAAGCAACTCCAAGAGGGCACCTTCATCAGCCAAACGAAGTACATTCAAGACATACTCACCAAGTTTGGAATGAAGGATGCTAAGCCCATCAAGACACCCATGGGAACCAATGGGCATCTTGACCTCGACACGGGAGGTAAATCCATAGATCAAAAGGTATACCGGTCGATGATAGGATCTTTACTCTATTTATGTGCATCTCGACCGGATATTATGCTTTTTGTATGCATGTGTGCAAGGTTCCAAGCTGATCCTAAGGAAGTTCACCTTAGGGCCGTGAAAATAATCTTGAGATATTTAGTTTATACTCCTAAGTTTGGTCTTTGGTACCCCAAGGGATCCTCTTTTGATTTATTAGGATATTCAGATGCTAATTGGGCAGGGTGTAAATTTGATAGGAAGAGCACATCAGGGACTTATCAGTTTCTGGGGAGATCCCTGGTGTCTTGGGCTTCAAAGAAACAATACTCAGTAGCTCTTTCCACCGCCAAAGCCGAGTATATTGCCACAGGCCATTGTTGCACGTAATTGCTTTGGATGAGGCAAACCCTCAGGGACTATGGCTACAAATTTAGCAAAGTCCCTCTCCTATGTGATAATGAGAGTGCAATCCGCATGGTGGATAATCCCGTTGAACACATCCGCACTAAGCACATAGCCATTCGGTATCACTTTTTGAGAGATCACCAACAAAGGGGAGATATCGAGATAGCCTATATAAACACCAAAGAACAATTAGCTGATATCTTTACCAAGCCTTTAGATGAGAAAACCTTTACCAAACTTAGGAATGAGCTAAATATTCTTGATTCTAGGAACTTTGATTGATACTTTGCACACATAGCTCATTCATATACCTTTGATCATATCTCTTTTATGTCTATGACTAATGTGTTTTCAAGTGTATTCTCATGCTTAGTCATAGAATTGAAAGGGAAATGGAGTATTCGGCAAAGACGACGCTTCCACTCAACTCCATCGGTATTATCTACTCTTTGTCGGTATTCGGCCATCTCTCCTTTGGTATAATCTTTCACTCATATTTTGTTTGCCAAAGTGGGATAAAAAGTTAAGAGGGCTTATATTTCACTCACAAGTATCCATTTTTGGCGATTCATGCCAAAGGGGGAGAAAGTATTAGCCCAAAGCAAAAGGACCACACCACCAACAAATTTTAAAAATGAAGTTTTCAAATTGGTATCTTAATGAGTTTTCAAAAGGGGGAGAAAGTATCTTCAAAAATTTGTAAAACCCTATTGAACACTAAGAGGAGAATTTCATTCAGGGGGAGTTTTGTTTAAGTGAAAGGAAAAGCATTTGAAACAGGGGGAGACAAATTTCAAATTTTGAAAATGCTTCTTTCAATCTTATTCATATACCTTTGACTATTTGCAAAAAAGGATTTTGAAAAGAATTTACCAAAGAATTTGCAAAAACAAAACTCGTGGTGCAAATGTGGTCCAAAATTTTAAATAAGAAGAAAACAATCCATGCATATCTATTGAAATAATTATATTGGTTTCATTCCAAGCAACCTTTGCACTTACCTTATGCAAACTAGTTCAATTCTGCACTTATATATTTGCTTTGGTTTGTGTTGGCATCAATCACCAAAAAGGGGGAGATTGAAAGGGAAATAGGGTCAAACCTTTTCCTATATGATTTTGGTGGTTGAATTGCCCAACACAAACAATTAGACTAACTAGTTTGCTCTAGATTATATGTTCCACAGGTGCCAAAGGTTCACAACAAACCAATACAAAGTCCAAGATAGGGTTCAAAACAAAGGAGCAAAGAAAACCGAAGGTTGCCCTGGTCTGGCGCACTGGACTGTCCGGTTTGCCACCGAACAGTGTCCGGTGCATCAGGGAGAATCACTCTGAACTGCTCAGCTTCAGGTTTCTGAAAATTGCAACCCACTATAATTCACCGGACTGTCTGGTGTAGCACCAGACTGTCCAGTGTGCCAGCGGGAGCAACGACTACTGCGCCAACGGTCGTCTGCAAAAGTGTACAGTGCGGTGAACTGTGCGGACTGCATGCGCAGAAGTCAGAGCAGGTGCCAGAAGGCGCACCGGACAGTGAACAGGACCTGTCCGGTGCACCACCGGACTGTCCGGTGGCCCAGCTGTCAGAAGCTCCAACGGTCGAACCCTAACGGTTGGGTGACGTGGCTGGCGCACTGGACTGTCCGGTGCGCCTGTCGACAGCAGAGTTCCCCAACGACCATTTTGGTGGGTGGGGCTATAAATACCCCCCAACCACCACACTTCAAGGCATCCAAGTTTTCAACCAACACATTCAATACAAGAGCTAGTGCATTCAATACAAGACACAATAAGAGTGAATCAAAATCTCTCCAAGTCCCAATTCCACTCAAAGCAATAGTGACTAGAAGAGAGAGTTTTTGCCATGTTCTTTTGAGCTCTTGTGCTTGGATCGCTTTTCTTCTTCCCCATTTCTTGTCCCAAGTCATTTGTAATCAAGGCAAGAGACACCAATTGTGTGGTGGTCCTTGTGGGGACTAAGTGTCCCGATTGATTGAGAAGAGAAGCTCACTCGGTCTAGGTGACCGTTTGAGAGAGGGAAAGGGTTGAAAGGGACCCGGTCTTTGTGACCACCTCAACGGGGAGTAGGTTTGCAAGAACCGAACCTCGGTAAAACAAATCACTGTGTCACACTCTTCATTTGCTTATGATTTATTTTTTCCCTCTCTTTCGGACTCGATTTTATTTCTAACGCTAACCCCGGCTTGTAGTGTGTGCTTATGTTTATAATTTTCAGATTTCGCCTATTCACCCTCCCTCTAGGCGACTTTCAGAAACAGGTGACGCCTAAGAGGAGGGAGGTGAATTAAGACTTCTAAAACTTTCTCTAAATTAGGCCACAAATAAAACCCTAGAGCAAAAACTATGCAAATAATCAAACTAGAATGTGCGAACTAGGTTTTGTCTAAGTGTTGCTATCTCTACCGCAATGGTTAAGTTTCAATCCTAAACAATATAAGTATAAAGACAAGATTGAAACTTAAATGCTTAATATAAATGCGAAAGCTAAAGAGTAAGGTAGAGATGCAAACTCTCGTGGATGACACCGGTATTTTTATCGAGGTATCCTGAACCACGCAAGGTCCTGACTAATCCTCGTTGGTGCCCCTACACAAAGGGAAGCCTACATGAGGGCCAAACACCACGGTCGAGTAACTCCGTAGAGAGCAGCGAGCCTTCTCCACGTGCAAGTGGTGCTCCGCTTCCGGCTCCTCTTGGACGCTCCCCATCGTCTCCACTATCGAGCTTCCGGCCGGAATGCCGTGGGCCTCGTTCTCTCCGGTACACAGTGGCGACCGTGACACAAACGCGGTTGTCAAGGCCAGTCTCGCAAGACTCTCGTCCCACTCGGTGCAATTACAATAGCTCACACAAGAGTCGAGGGGTTGTGTGGTTTATCTAAACTCACTCAACTAACTAGGGTTCACCTAGAGCAAGCGCTAAAGCGGTCTAACTAACCTAAGCACTTCACAAAGCACCTATGCTAATCACTGAATGATTCTATTAAGCACTTGGGTGTATGAGCACTTGGGAATGGGTGGCGCAACAGTGAACGGTGGAGCAGCGTCGACGCAGGCCTATGCCAAGCGCTCCGGTAACCGATTTTAAGCGGAACTGGCGCCGGACAAGAAACCATGGGGAAGGAGCAGATAGATTCGTACCAGGTTTGGGTGACGATTGGACTGGACCACGGCGTGGTGTGATTCGACGGCGGTGGTTGTGCCACGACGAGAAATTCCAGCCCGACCCCGATAGCCCGTGCTTGTCGACCTCCACGTGTCTGATCCACACACCCGAGTGAGCGTTCCCACCCGCACGACAGGCTCCAATTAACGATGAAGGTGGGGATGGCGTCGGTGGCACAGCTCCCACTCCCTTCCTACGGCAGTGTTGGCTCGCGCGATTGGGAGATTCTAGGTGGCGGCTCAGGAGGTGACTACGTGCACGAGCACGGTCGAGGCCTCCCCTATTTGTACGCAAGGGTGTCGTTGCATTGGCCAGCTAGAACCAGCGAGTTCGACGGAGGTTGTTGCGCGAATCCCTCCCGGGCAGCTATGAGGACGAAGCTGACACCGCGACCCCACATGTCAACGGTTGCACGTGAGATATGTGGGTGAGGCTGCCAAGTGGGTCCCGTTTGCAAGTCGCGTGTGCGAGAGGCCAAGGCACAGGAGCTGACGAGAGGCCCCCGCCTGGCCTTGTTGGGCTGCCGCGCACGAAATGGAAGTTAGGCCGAGGTGGGTAGCATTCGGGCCAGTGAGGTTTGTTTTCTTTTATTTTCTTTTTCTAATTTTATTTCCCAAT
The DNA here is from genome assembly GCA_029449295.1 of Zea luxurians. Taxonomy (NCBI): domain Eukaryota; kingdom Viridiplantae; phylum Streptophyta; class Magnoliopsida; order Poales; family Poaceae; genus Zea; species Zea luxurians. The sequence continues at coordinate 170,302 of JAOPSE010000350.1, read as the reverse complement.
TTCTTTTATTTTCAGAATTTGAATTGAATTCAAATTCAAAATTTGAATTTTAGATTTAAAATGTACAGTAAGTTTCCAATATGAGGTAATAACCTTCATAATTACCTTTTTTTATTATTTTTTTTCTTTTTTTATACTTCTTATTACTTACTTATAGAAGGGTAATTTACTTAAATCAAGGTGTTGTCACCAGATTCAATTCTTCCGAATTCAAATCCATCCATGGTTCAAACTTAAAAATTAACCTTCTAAAATAAGTGCATAACCATTAAACTCCAGCATGATGCACAAGTTTGAATACTTCATCTTGTTTTTATTGTAACCAAAGAAATATGTTCCAATAATAACACACATGAGCAAAAATCACGTTAGCATTATTTCTTTGTTGATTCAAGTTTGATATACTCCCCCACTGGGATTTATAGTGTGGGCATTTGTACCTACCACTATGGCATATGTCACACTCACTATTGTGGCACATAGAAGTCATGCTCCCCATGTGGTACAATAACTATGATAATATTGAAGTAGTTGAGCTTTTGCTGGATAGGGTTCATTGTCTAGGTAGAAATGTTACTCTCTCCTTACTTGTGCTATAAAAGGAAGGTGTAGAGCAACCTAGAAGAATTTTTCACTCTTGGCTTTTGGCTTCACTTAGCTAGGTTTGGCTTGATTTTATTTAGGTTTAGAGGGTCTGAACATATATCATTTAGATGATATGGGATACTACGCTCAAACGTGCTGAACCTCTCCACATCATATGATGTATGTATGCATACAACCATGTCGAGATCCTGAGCTAGATGTTTTAGGCCTACATCCTTCTCTTTCTATCTGGTTTTATCTTGTAGCTTTAGTACAGTGTCGTGATATCCTTGTGACAAATAGCCTTAGTTATTTTTTATTTTTATTTTTAGCCATTTTGTTTGTGCCAATGTGCCTAACACGATAAAATCACGATGTCAGGAAAATAAGTATGGTCATTTTTTAAACAATAGTTAAAAAAGATTTAAAAAATTGAAAAGGAAACCCTGCAGATTCTCACTGGACGGGAGTAGGATGGCCTATGAGTACTCAGTAGTGTGCAGTGAGAAGTAATATTCCCTGACAGTTAGTTACTGCCAAATTACGGTTACGGAGACGCCGATTGGATTGATTAACAGAATGGGCTTGGCAGAATGGGGATCTCTGGTTGGCGATGCCGTTATTGAAAAGGACACGGTACCCGCCACCGCCAACGCCACCGCCAACGCCAAGATTAGACTGGTGGTCGATCACTGGCTAGGCGTCTGTTGCCTATGGGCTATAATATGATGGCGTTGGCCCATGGGGCATGGGATGGGCTCTGCCGATCCAGAGAATCTGCTCCCGGCTGGCTCCGATTGACTAGGGCCTTTCGGTTCGGCTGTTTGAAGTTTGAACCTTGCTTTGTGATTTGTCCCCGTCGGCACGCACGCAGTGGGCATGTGCGTCTCGCAGGCCGCCGCAGCGCGAATGGCTGCGGCATCCGCGGCTAGCCGGGCCTGGAGGCGGAGGAGACGACGCGAGACGGACGGACGGCCGACCGACCGACGAGACTGCTCGAACCGACGACGACGTACGGCCCTGATGAGTCGCCGTCGCTCGCTAGGTGCCTTTGCCGGCCGTCTCTCCCCAATATTTTACGGCGGGTAGACGGACAGAGTCGACGCATGCAGTATATACGCATGTGCGGGCCTGCTGCCTGTGCCGGGGGGACGCACGTTGCCGCTGCGTGCAGCGGCGTGGCGTGTGGATGCCTGTGCCTGGTGTGTGCCTGCGTGCGTGCAATTGCATGCGCTTGCACCACGCGAACACGCGCGCACCGCACCGCATCTGCCTCCCTCTATCTCTACCGAGCTCCTCCTTTATCCATGCGTGGGCAGGGCCGGGCCGTCATAATTGGAGGCCCTGTACCGATTTTTTTCTTTTTTTTCTTTGTTAAGAATAGATGGTACAAATTAATCTTATTTATTAACAGTGATTGAATGATTAATGTAGGAAATGGCTTAATAACGGTAACAAATGATCTTAACGTTTGGATATTATGCCAGCATGTGCTAGCTGCACTTTGTCATATAGCCAAAATGAGTTGCATGAGAGATTAGTACTCGCTTGTTACGACAAACACCATGTTTTATTCTTATCGAGCTGACTTAGCTAGACTTTCTAATCATTACTAAAATTTGTATTGATTAAATTATCACTAACTATTATTTTAGGGATCCTTGGAGGGAGGGGGCCCTGTTCTTGTGCACTGGTGGCACATGCCTCCCGCCCGGGCCTGTGCGTGGGAGTAGACGTCATGGCACCGATGCACCAATGGTCGTGAGGGGCTCCTCGGCACGTGTGCGGCGGCCTCTGACGCGTCACAGCTTTGGCGCGGACGTGGACCTGGCAAGGCTCCGGCGCTGGCGCTTCTAGCGCGGCGTGTTGTAGTCCCGACTCCCAACGTGACGCACGACTGCTGGCACAGTCACAACGGCCGTAGCGAGGGACTGTGTGCCTTCGTTGGCCGGCGGAGGCGGCTTTCGAGGGACAGTGAGTCGAGGAAATGCTCACTGGATTCTACCAATACGGACAGAGCTAGCGGTTTGAGATCGAGCTGGTTTTAGATGCAGCAGATCGATTTAGAAATTACATACCGCTCAATTGCATAGAGAACGGATTAAGCGAAGCCTGTCGCGTAGGACAGTTCGGCTAGGCCGGAGGACCTGCCGGCTTGACGAAGAGTTGATGCAGATCTGATCCCGTAGCAACGTTGAGGTAGAGCGTGCTGATAACACGGATCACCAAATCCGCTCTCTTCCCTCCCGTCAACAGTAGAGGCCCAAGAAGCTGTAGAAGATCCGTCTCCCTTCCCATAAGCATGACAAAGGAAACACACGAGACATATGATATAGGGTTGGGCCTCTGGCCTCTTTCTCATATATGTATTATGAGGGGGTGTACAGGTTCCTCATATAGAGATGTGAGACCCCTCAGGGGCAAAGCAGGTATTTGCCCACATAACCCTAAGTAGGGTTACTTAACACTCCCCCTTGGGCGAATACCGCGACCAACACATGCCTTGTTAAAACTCTGAAAAACCTAGTGGGAAAAATGTGGAGAAAGAGTGCATGGTGATACAAATTGCATTTGCACTTTGTTGCCTCGTTAAAAACCTCATGTGAGAAACTTCAAGAAAACTCACCAAAGGAAAAAGAGTACAACAACTGTCAACGGGACAGATTTCGATTCTCTCGGATCTAGATTCTATCGAATCTTCTATAAGGGCTAACTTTAGAAATGTGCTCCTCCTGATCCTTGCAAAACCGTATCAATAAGGCAAAACATCTTCTTCTGGAAGTTTATGCACATAAAGATTTAGCAAACGGATTGCATATCCTTGCAAGGACTATTTCAGGAACTTTATCTCTACTCACTTCTAGGATATACGAGGCAAGTGCACGTATCAATATAAATAAGCCACTTTGACTGATGGTGTTCGATCGACTGGATCTATATATTTGATAGAAAGTTCCATAAAGGTTCACATATTGATCATCAAGTTTACGCCTTTAGGGCATAGAATATGACATTTATTGTCTCACGATTGTGATCAATATAAGCATCTGCTCCCCCTGACGATGACATCTGTCAAAGTCGTTATCCCTCATAACTCAAGCATATTCTTCAAGATATATGTCTCATTGTTCATCTGGAATAACAAGAATGGATGAGGTTGGGGTGCTATCATTTTCTATCTCACACCACAATTTATACATAGTTGTGCAAAACAAATAACATATCCTTCAATAGGACATAGAGGAAAATATAGTTGCAATAGTACATATTCTAAATATGACACATCGCTCCAGGCGTTCATCCTTTGCAACATCTATGATGGTGTAACAAAAGTCCATCAAAAATCATAATCCATCAGGGATTTTTCATCGATCAGATATATCGTTACAGTCTGTCATTCTGGCACAATGGGGATATTTTGCCAGTAACACCTAAACCTTATAGGTTTCTGCCATCGTGGCTTTAGAGGATACCGTAATTCCACATCTAGTGGAAAATACCATGAGTAAAGATCGTGGAATGCACATGTGCTTATTATTCGGTGAACTTCAAGTCCTTTGGTACCTCATCTTATTCCTTTTTGGGTCTGTATGGGTCTTTATCCCTTTATAGGGATTATCAAACTTTGGTGTTTATTTCTTCTGGAAAGGTTCCATTAAGGAACTATAATCTCTTCTAGGAGATATTCTCTCTACATAGGAGAGTGTTCATTCGTCGGGAATGTATTATTCGATACGAGATTTATATGTTGCATATTTATAAATCAAAGATATGAATCCCCATAGGATCTCATGATGGATCTTCAGAATCCTATTAACTGCATATTTTAATTCATGCCATTTGCGAGATATATTACATAGGGGAACAATGTTTATTCAATATATATGTGGGATGGATCTCTCACAAGACCACTTGAACCATCGCATTCACCTCATATTATTTCAATAGTGCCCATAAATGTCCGAACTTCAAGCTCGCGACATTCATTTTGCGATTATTGGTTCAGCCTCGATTGCATTTATCAATGACCCGATAAGAGAGCTTAAAGCACTCATGCCTAGGACTTTGTTTTGGATCCCTTTGCAATATATAGAGGCAAGATAGGTGTCGACACATTTGTCTCCCACATTTAATAATGATCTCCGACATTTCCCAAAATGAAAGATTCATTGTTCCGTATTCCCAGCACAATGATATTGCGCGCATTGCTAGGAAATTCATCATCAAGATGAACCTCTTCGTGAGGCAAATCACCAGCAGGGCGAGTTCATCGGAGGAGAGTTATTACAGACCACATGAATCTGCAATCAGAACATATGCTTTGACTAAGGCCAATGGATCATATTCGCAGGCGTCCCCGAGGATAGATCAAATGCTAATAAGTCAAATGTGGATATAATATTAATCCCGGGTATATCCACATCTACATCAGGTAGAAGCATTCAAAACTATATGGTTACTCCTCAACGATTTCTAGCAAACTCCATATACAAAGGAGTACACACTAAACAACATGTTCAGTTTGGCTTTTGTGCGTTTAATAGAATATTGAGGCATTACAATATATGGGCATTCCTCCCCCTAATGCCGAGATGTTCTAAAAGCATACAGATAAAATCCACAACCACAATCATCCAGTTGTGGCCAATGTATGCTGTTGTGGTGATTTATTTGGGAAATCTTACGCACATTACAGATAGGGGTTTTATGCAGTGAGCTTTGGACTTAGATTAATGTAGTGACATGAATACTACATATTTGTCCTTCAACATGAAGGGTTAGTCTCAACATCCAGCGAGACACGCAACAACAAGTTGCTTCATGGTTACAATTCTGCAAACTTATTGTTATTACTACCAAATGCATAATCAATCATTAAGATTTAGACTGATATGCGCAACACTATTTTATCCATAAGGGTCTTTCAGGGGCGCATGCATACCATTCGTCGTTTGGAGCCATTAGTTGACTTCAGATCAACAAGTAAAATGACCATCAGGGTCTAACTCTCACAAAGACATTCACTGGTTACATTGTGCTTTTAAGCACATAGGAAAAATGTGTGTGTTTATATTGGTAGGGAAGTGCACGGCATCAGGCCAATGCTGCTAAGCAAAGATTTTTATATGCAGAGATGTATAATGCAGCTCGTTTTTATCACTACCCATGGTTTACCCAATTACTCATACTGCTCTGAAATTGGGTATCGATTTATGCAACATTTTTAGGTATAATAATTTTGAAAGAGAACTTATAACAATAGTTAATTATTTGTGGTGTTTCCAGCAGGGCAAACATTTCTCCTCATATTATTTACCAAATTGTTCTATATAGCATTATTTCGATCTCTTCATTGTTCAGCAAAAAGAGAAGCTTTGGAATAGAACATACAAGGCCAAGAATTCATTTTATCTGAGAAAAATCACCATATAACTAGCTTTTGATGAAGCAAATGATGATAACTGCTTGGCAAGAACGAAACAATACTGGTATTCGCCTAGGATCCATCTTCAACAACAGATATTACTGCTCTCATACGAAGAAATCATCAGGAGTAGAGAGGATACAACAGGTCTCTACAAGATCTTCATATTTCTATAACAAATTATCATCACTAGTAGTCTAGTGGTCAAGACATATGACTCTTCTGGCTCCGAGGACCAAGGACATGGTAATGTCTAATTTAGCTTCAAGCTCTGTGGTGATGTGGGATTTCATAGTTATTTGTCTACTCTTCTCACTTCTGGTAGATCGGAGGTAGATAATGGTAAGCATGCCAAAGGGTGGAATTCAGTGTAGTTCGGCTACATAAACCCCAGGTATGTGTCCATTCAGGACCAACCTTTACCATTTAGCTTATAGTGTATACCAAACTTGTCAAAAGACTATCCCGAGTCAATTCAGTGACTATAAGTATTTACAATTCTGAGAGATGTATGCGACATAAGCATAGAGGTCCTAGATAGAACGAGTAAAGTGGTTCGATGAGAACACACTATGGTTTTCACACCAACATAGTGAAAAATTTCTCAGAATAACCTCTCGGTATACTCGCAACTTCGTGTTGCTGGCATTACATGTCCTTTTATCTCATAGTTTGCTTCATGTCATTCAGCGACAAAGAGAGCAAAAAAATAACTTATCTATGTTTTATTGTATTTCAATTTAATTTCCCAGATTTCCAAGCACTATAGAGCCTGATATAGTTGTTATAGCCACTTGGCAATATATAAATATATAATGCCACACAACACAGTCAAATAAAATATAGAGCCAAACAAAATTGTTTATGAAGGTTGCGCATAATGTGACTTTAGGGGCTTGAACAACCCCACCACAATCCACGCGAGTACAAGCTCTAGCGTTTGGTGTCAACGCATGTGCGGCCGTCAGGGCTACAACAACACAGCAAGCCTTCTTAATAAGCGCAACATGCACAATTATGGCTCGGTAATCGGGGTACACGATAAGTCCACGCAACGTGCGCAATAGGCGCAATTGTGGTTTGATGATCACGGCAGACAGACAGTGCCTACAGGGCATATAAAAAATACGCGACTCAACGACGACAGTTCGAGTCAACGGGAGCTGTCCGATTAAACGAGAGTGCTACATAGCAATCACATGACGCAGCCAAGTTCGTATGACACAAATACTACGTCATGTTGCCAGGGCGCAGCCAATGTTCAGCTAGTGCCATAATTCAACCGATTAACAACGCAGCCTGATCGGTATGTTCGAGTACCCACTATACAATTTAATCGTTCGCCGTGAGTCTGAAAACTCAACATAACGCAAATATTCAGAGCTATTTAAATATGCCCAGTATATCCTTCACATATGTTTTAATAAATTTCTACTAATTATTTACTACAGAAAATAATATTAATGCAGAAAAAATAAAAACACAACAATTAATGTCTGAACATAACATATGAGGTGTAAAAAAGATATTTTCTCGTATTTAAGTATGTATTTTTCTACTCATTATTTGCGACAAGAAATAATTTAGTGTCAACAATAGTCTCAAGAAGCAAATGCGCTGTGCACAGGAATTCACAGCTTAAAAATACAAACTCATCCATAACGCCAGATGTTAACGATGCTTTTTAGCTGCGTTTTTTGTTCTAATAAATGAATGAGTGACTAAATAAATAAAGTAAACATGCATGGGACCATGCATGTGGGCGTTTTTTTCTCACTCTGAGGGAGCGCCGGGCGTTGTCTTGGATCCAGTTTAGCGGGGAGCATGCATGAGAGCATTTTTTTTCTTTTTCCTCTCAAGTTTTAATCCAATTTACTCGGGAGCATGCATAAGATAATTTTTTCCCTTTATCCTCTCAAGTTTTAACCCGCGAGATCCACTTTTCTCGGTAGCACTTTGACCGAGCTCCTCCTTTATCCATGCGTGGGAGTAGGGGTCATGGCAGCAATGCACCAATGGTCGTGAGGGGCTCCTCGGCACGTGTGCGGCTGCCAACGCGCGGCGTGCCTCCAGAGCGTTCGCGCGGGCACGGCCTCTGACGCGTCACAGCTTTGGCGCGGACGTGGGCCTGGCAAGGCTCCAGCGCTGGCGCTTCTAGCGCGGCATGTTGTAGTCCCGACGTGACGCACGACTACTGGCGCGCCCACGACGGCCGTAGCGAGGGATCTATGTGCCTTCGTTGGCCGACGGAGGCGGCTTTCGAGGGACAGTCACTCGAGGAAATGCTCACTGGATTCTACCAGTGCGGACAGAGCTAGCGGTTTGAGATCGAGCTGGTCTTAGATGCGACAGATCGATTTAGGAATTACATACCGCTCAATTGCATAGAGAACAGATTAAGTGAAGCCTGTCGCGTAGGACAGTTCGGTTAGGCCGGAGGACCTGTCGACTTGACGAAGAGTTGATGCAGATCTGATCCCGTAGCAACGTTGAGGTAGAGCATGTTGATAACGTGTTGAGAACTACGTTACCACGGATCACCAGATCCACTCCCTTCCCTCCTGTCAGCAGTAGAGGCGCAAGAAGCTATAGAAGATCCGTCTCTCTTCCCATAAGTACGACAGAGGAAACACACGAGACACATGATATAGAGTTGGGCCTCTGACCTCTTTCTAATCTTTGTATTATGAGGAAGTATACAAATCATTTATATAGAGATGTGAGACCCCTCAGGGGCAAAGCAGGTATTTGCCCACATAACTCTAACTAGAGTTAGTTAACAATTTTTATCTACTCATTACCGTTGTTGTTGTTATTATTATTATTTTTATTGTAATTATTATTATTATTATTATTATTATTATCATTATCATTATTATTATCATCTTTTCATGTTCCTGTTAGTTTTGCTTTTGCGCGATGGAGATATCGGCATCGTGGTTGTGTAAGCGTGCGTGCGTGGCTTGATCATAAGCAAAGCATACCTGTGCTGTAAAAACTGGCGCATAAAACGCTGTTAAAAACTTTACTGTAATATATATCTTTTTGTGACATATAAGGTTAAATCCAGCAAATCGTGTAAACAAGCGTATAAGACACTGTTTTGTACCGTAGACAATACTATTTATAGCGTGGAGTTTAAAATAAATAATGGAATATGGAGATATATGGTCTAGTCGAGATAGCGTAAGTCAAAAAAAAAATTACCGAGCAAACAACTTGTCGTATTATACAATATGGTAATAACTAACTTTAGTGTCTATTTTTTTTTGAAAGGGAAACAGAAACTGGGCGAAAAACTGAAAACTATGAGGAAAAAACTTCACGCAGCGACGCGGGCTCTGCCCTTTTTTTTATTTTAGCATTTTTTCCTTCAAAATTTCTCGTATGCACCTCTAATGGATAGAGACGATTATCCCGTTTGCACACTTAGAACTTGTTTAGTTAGGGATGAATTGAGGGGATTAGAGAGGAATAATGTACATTAGCCCACTTACTTTGGAGGCTTATGTGAAGTGTAATGATTAACAAGAGAAATGATTAAGGTTGATTATTATTTTTAAAGTTGGTCAAAATTTTATTAGTAGTTACTAAGTATAAGTAGATATCATCACAATTATCATCATTAATAATAAATTCTATAATACAATGTATATGACAAATTAAATTTAATTCCATAAGTTAATCATGCGAGAGTCATGAGTCACTCTTGACCGTGAGCACGACTCATATAACTGTTTTACAGTCTGCAGAGTTTACACATCTTTACCTACATGACATGTTTCCCGTGAAGCCAGGGTTGCCTAGACCCTTAGACATTTCCAAGGTGAATGACTAGGGATCTACTGCGAGGGCTTTTCAAAGTTTCACTAGTTCAAAAAAAACCCGCTACGGTGTCAGGAAGAAGGAATCATAGGAATCCCTCGTCCAAAAAGCTTTACAAACAGTTCGACCCGAGGACCTCCCTCTGCAGCGACGCGCTCCCCGCTGGCCTCCTTCGGGTAAGGTAATCTCTCCCTAGCTTTCCTAATTACCACTACAACAGCTACAGTCATTTTCGGCGGCCAGAAGCCGCCGAAAATAGGCCAGTCGCCGCCGAAAATAGCCTATTTTCGGCGGCGACTGGCCTATTTTCGGCGGCTTCTGGCCGCCAAAAAAAACTGGCCGAAAATAAAGCCTTATTTTCGGCGGCCACGGGCCGGCCGCCGAAAATAAGCTATTTTCGGCGGCTGCCTTCCTGGCCGCCGAAAATAACAGTTTAGTTTCGGCGGCCAGCCAGTCGGCCGCCGAAAATAGCAACTGCCGAAAATAAAGTAGCTATTTTCGGCGGCCAGAGGGGCCGCCGAAAATTACAATTTTCAGAGCAAAAAAAATTGAAAAAATGAGAAAAATAACAGAATTTCATACAAAATTCATACAATAACAGAAATTCCATACAATCACAGAAAATTCATACTTGAGTCCATACAAATATAAAGTCCACAAATAGTCCATACAAACATAAAGTCCACAAAATAGTTTATTACAACACAGTGCGACACAAAGCTAACTTATTAATCACACATTGGGGTCGTTGGGGTCGTTGGAGTTGTGTCCACTACCTCCAGAAGCCAATAACTGGTCGACGAAGTCGTGTAACGGGTTTGGATCCTAAAAAAAAGATGACATTAATAACGGCATTGGTTACATGTATAACGACTATTCAAACAAATTGTTTCTCAAACTAACCTCTCCTGCATAAGCTCCCTCCCCTGCATAAGCTCCCTCCCCTGCATAAGCTCCTGGTGCTGGTATGACCGGTGGTGGCGTGTTGTGGCCCATGACCCCGGATCCCTACAAAATCAAGTTTAGTAAAGATTTGACAATTAGGTTGATACAAACGACAAGTCTTAACTAAATTGAATAACCTGAGGTGGAGGTGGAGGTGGCGGAGCATGTAATCCCCACTGAGGCATCGGCGGCTGAAATTGAGGGAAAACAAATGGTTGCTGCTGTGCCTGCTGTGGAAACCAAGACTGTTGCAAATATAATATATTAGTTATAGAACCAATATCGAGCGTGTTGAGAATAAATAAGACACTCACGTTCATTGCTTGTTGCGCCTGTGCGTTGTAAGCAGCCATGTACTCTGATTGCTGTTGGAGAAATGCCATTTGTTGTTGCCGCATCTCTTCACGAAACTTTTCTTGCTGCTCCCTCATAGCTTCCTCCATGCTAGATACAGAGCGGCGACTACGGCTGCTACTACCACAGCCCGCCTGCGACGAAGAGCCGCCACGAGAACGCAACTCCGTCGAATCGATAACACCGGTAAACATAGAATATCTTTAAGAACAAGAAAATTAGCTATTCGGTCGTAGTTTCAATATTATTGAAAACAATTCACAAGTTCATACCGTCCATGCGCCTTGCCGCCAAGTGAATGCACAACCTCAGCGTCGATGGTAGGCGCTCCTCGCCAATCGTAGTCTTCTCCATACTTCTTAACCATCTCCTTCCCGTATGTCTCCTGCAATACAATATGAAGGTTCAGCACACATGTAATTTATAGCTATATGGGAAGAAAACATTAATCATAACAACAACTAACCATACGCTCAACGGCCGCTTGACTACACAGCTCATCGGAGATTTCACTGTTTTTCGCTCGATGCCCTCTCCTATAAACATCGATTGGGCTCGGGACAACTCCAGTTTGAGCCTCCTGCAAATATATGAGTTCAATCCTGTTTCATTTCTGAGTAAAACAGAATACTACATACTCACCATTCGCTTAGCCAACCGAATGTGTCCATCAGCCCCATAGGTATGGTTGACTACGACCTCATCATCGTCCTCGTCCTGCTGATGGCGCTGTCTATGTCGATTTCTGTTTGACTTCTCAATCCACTCGGGCGAAGCCCATATCTCACACAAAGCCTTGTAAGCCTGCGGCCGGTGTTCCATCCATGGAAGAGTTACCTGCATATAAAGCGTTAGCTCAAAATTACATTCACATCTGAATGAGCTGTTAAATTAGATTTTTACCTCCATGTACTGGTCTACAGTCAAGTAGACATCTGAATATTGTCGAAAGTTGTTGATAGAATGACCTCGGCGCTTCATGTACGCGTTCACAACCTGTAGACGAGCATTGGAAAATGCATCCCTGCACACCTTTTTCGCATTTTTCTCTAATACTCGGTCTGCATGCTCTTGAGCCTCAGGTTCCACACGATAGCGTCTCTGTCCAACATCGAAAATAAAATTAGTTCAAAAACAACTAATAAATGTTAGGTTGAAACAATGAGATAAATGTTAGTTCGAAAAAAATTACCCAAAAGTCGTGCTTGACGGCGCCTTGAGCTGTTCCATATGTAGCATGTGGAGCCAGTGCGAAGTGCGACCAGCTAGTGCAAGGAACCACCACACCTTTCGGGTCGGTGACAATTCCTGGGTTATGTAGACGACAGAGGTTACCTAAGACTTGATTAACCTGTCTATGGTGACCTCGACCGTCAAATGACGTGTCTTCCCATTGGCTGCATGACAAAAAACAAGAAAATCATGTCATATATATAGTGTAAAATAAACAAATAAGTAAGAACAAAGTGGCCAAACGTGAGTACCTATCACCAACCGGAATGATCAGTACTCGAGCTTCAGATTGTGCAGGCGCCGACGGAGGTAGGACAAAGTGGCCCTTCCGAGTGCCCCTTCGTCGAACGACAGGAGCCTCGGTGGTATCGTCATCCGCCTCAGCATCTAAGCCCTCATGGGCCTGCTCGTCCTCCTCGTCATCCTCCTCATGGGCCTGCTCGTCCTCGTCCTCCTCCTCATGGTGTTGCACCTCCTCCTCGTCGTCCTCCTCTTCCTATGCACATGAAATAGAGACACGTAAAAATTTACATAAACATTTACATAAGATCATTTATATAAGTGACTGACAAATAAGATCAATTACATAAACATTTACATCGGTACTTCGTTGTAGAGCGATAGGTGTATCACGTAGTTCTGGCCGAGCGTGTCTCAGCAACGCCTCCTGTCTGCTCTGGCTAGAAGAACTCCCTTGGAAAAGGGAACGTGCACCAGGGAGTATCCTGCTAGCCGCATTAAGAAACCCCCTAGCAGTGCGCTTTGGTTTATTCCTACCACTCATCCTGTTCAATAGAAAAACATTAAATGTATTAGCTCCATAAAATTAAGTGAACTAACAAAAAATCAAATAATACATAACATAATATGAAATTTTGCATTACACATCAAAATTCATCAGAATCACGATCAAGGAGTCTTCTTCGATCCAAAGCTCGCAATGTGGCTTTTTTGTTCCTTGGATTTCGTTTTCGTTTCGGTGCAACACACTCATCAGTAGTGACATCGTTACGGTCTCCGACTAGTGAGTTCAGTGCAACACCCTCATCGATAGTAAAAGTAGTTGGCAATTCTTCTTCTTGATAAACATCATCGGCCTGTTCGTCTTCGAATTGATAACCAGCAGTGCAAGGAGTATGTAAACGTTCCCTAGGGTTCACCTTATGAACTACCCACCATGCTTCAAACTTCGGATTTGGGTACGACATATAGTAGACCTGCTCGCACTGGTGTGCAAGGATAAAATTATCATGGCCTCGAAGTCGTTCCTTGTGCTTTACTTCGGTTATACCATATTGACTTTGTCTAATCCCATTAGTGCTGTCAAACCAATCACATAGAAAGAATACTAATTTCAAAGGTTTGTTCCCTGCAAAATTAAACTCTAGGATGTTTTGAATGATGCCATAATAATTAGTTTCTCTGCCGAGTGCATCGAGTGCCCTAGTCAGAACTCCAGTGTTACGTGTGGCTGCACGAGGCCGAGACTTTTCAAATTGGTCTGAACGAAAACGAAAGCCATTCACATCGTATCGACCAAATGTTCTGCAAGTGACCGTCCCATAAGATAGTTGTCTCAAGTCCTCGTGTATGTTAGGAGTCTTTGTGCACTGCAAATAATATACAGTTAAAATGACTACCTCGCGTAAAAGGCTAAATGACATGAAAGTAAGGAATATAGAGAGTTTACATGCTCGCGAAACCAGTCAACAAAATTAGGTCTGCCTTGCCTCCCATGTCGTCGCATAGTATCTAGTTGTTTGCTTGTAGGCTGATGGGAATAAGTCCAATTTTCCTCGTCAAACTTACTGTACGACAAATAAGTAATTAAATATGGCTCCTTTGGTAAAGAAATTAAGGGGTAAAATAAAGACTTACATGAAATATGGCTCCATCTCTTCCATATTAGAGTACATGTATAGCAATGCGGACATTCTTTCATCCATGCTAAGGTGGTAGAACGTGCCCTTACTAGTACTTGTGCCTCTCCATTGGAAAATGTTGAGATCACTGACAGGAGGTTCCTCATCGACATTGTATCGCATGGTAGCAGCATAGACATTATGTTCCTCTGTGAAATACACACTCGTGAAGTATGAAACCTCCTTTAGCAAAAAAGCTTCAGCGATGCATCCTTCTACTCTAGCCTTATTTCGAACCATGCCTCGCAGGTTTTTGAGTGCACGTTCAATGTGATACATCCACCTATATTGTACAGGTCCACCAACCTTTGCCTCATATGGAATGTGAATAAGTAGATGCTCCATCGGATTGAAGAATCCAGGTGGGAATATTTTTTCTAGCTTGCATAACAACACTGGTATTTGTTTCTCCAACTTCTCCATCATATTTTTACTTATTTCTTTGGCACAGATCTGCCTGTAGAAATAACTTAGCTCAGCTATTGCTTGCCACATGGCGTCGGGCATATAACCACGAAACATGACAGGGATAATCCTCTCCATTAATATATGGAAGTCATGGCTCTTTAACCCAGTTAGTTTTCCCGTTTTCAAATTCACAGCTCTTTTCAAGCCCGCAGCATAACCATCGGGAAATTTAATTTTTTTCATCCATCTCATTACCTCGATCTTGTCTTTAGAGGTAAGACAGAACAAGGCACGGGGCGGCCTACCGTTGTCATTGAGCACTTGGGTTGGTCGGTCACAAAGCATTGCTAGATCTCTTCGAGCTTTCAGATTGTCCTTTGTTTTGTCAAAATGCATGCAGGTGTGTATGAGGGCTTCAGCAACATTACTTTCTTGGTGCATGACATCAATGTTGTGCACAAGAATCAATGACGACATATAAGGGAGCTCCCATAGACCACATATATGTGTCCAGTTGTGGTCCACTCCGAATCCTTCGTACTTGTCCCCCTTTTCATTTAGGACAAGGTTGTTCAGCTGAGCATATATTTCTGCCGCGTTAAGACGTTTAGGCGGACCTTTGGTGACCACAGTGTTCTTTATAAAGTTTTTCTTATCGCTCCTAAAGGGGTGTTTCCTGGGCAACCAGCGTCAATGACAATCGAAGTAAGTGATCTTTCCACCATGAGCAAGACGGAAGCAATCTGTATCTGAACCGCAATATGGACATGTCAATCTACCATGTGTACTCCAACCGGTAAAAATAGCATACGCCATGAAGTCATGCACCGACCACAAATACGCAACTCGAAGTTTGAATATCTGTTTTGTAAAAACATCGTATGCTTCAACACCTTTCCAAAGCTCCTTCAACTCTTCAATCAAGGGTTTTAACATGACATTGAGGTTCTTTCCAGGATAGTCTGGGCCAGGAATGATTAAGCAAAGAAATATAAATTCATATTTCATACAAAGAGAAGGTGGAAGGTTGTATGGAATAACAAAGACGGGCCAACATGAGTATGATGATGCCATTTGACCAAAAGGTGTGAAGCCATCGGTCGCGAGGCCAATTCGAACATTCCTCGGATCAGCTGCAAACTCGGGATCAAACGTATCGAGAGCCTTCCATGCATCCCCATCTGAAGGGTGCACGATTAGGTCATCGTTATCACGGACACCTTCTTTGTGCCATCGCATGTGCATAGCGGTTTTTTTAGATAGAAACATCCGTTTCACTCGAGGAGTTAGTGGCAAGTAGCGGAGCTGCTTATGTGCAACATCTGTCATCACCTTCTCACCCTCATCATTAACAACTTCCACAAATCTAGATTGTCCACATTTCAGACATTTTTTCTCTTCCGCATGCTCCTTCATGAAAAGCATACAATTATTTTTGCACGCATCAATCTTCTCATAATCCATACCGAGACCTTTGATAATTGTCTTTGATTGGTACATGTCTTTAGGCAACTTATTGGGCTTTGGGAGCACATCTCCTAATAACTTTAAAATCTCATTGTAACAATTGTTCGAGAAAAAGTACTTGGACTTAATGGACATGAGCCGAGTCACAAAAGCGAGTATACTCACATCTGTGTGTTCATGCAACGGCTCTTCAGAGTCTTTTAGTAGTTTAAAAAATCTGGAAACCTCTGGTGTAGCAGGATCCTCGGAGCTTAGGTTGAATTCTGGACGTAGCGAATCTAGCATCTCATGCATCGCATCATCGCCAGCCCAATCATTGTTCTCCTCCTCTTCTACATTCCTGTTGGGTACTACCTCACCATGATGTTCCCACACCTCATATCCGGGCATAAATCCAAACTGACAAAGATCTAGGCTAACTCTTTCCTTATTAAGAAATATACTGTTTTCGTGACGCCTACAAGGGCATCTAACAGTGCCGGTTAAGGACAAGGCGAATACGTGGTCCACAAAATCTTTGGTCTTGGCTATCCATTCATCAGAATGACGTCCATTTCTACTCCAGCCATTGTACATCCATGCACGATCTTCAGCCATGCCTGAGACTATTAAACGAAACAATATCGTGAAAAAAAAAAATTCAACTTCGTCAAGAGTATCGGTCTTACATGTATGTACGACATGGATAGGTTCTAAACCCACATGAACCTAGCAGGACCCAAAATAATTTCGCAGCATGACTTCGCTGCCACTAAATAATATTACTTCTATACAAAACAATCAAATCAAACTAAGTACCACATACAATAATTATGCAACTATTATACGTACCAATATAATATACTATTAAAGCTAATAATATAATAGTAATCAAACAATATAAAATACTATAACATACTTGCATTCTAATAATATAATTGCATACTAATAATATAATAGTAATCAAATTAAACAAAATTACAAACAGTAATCAAACAAACACAATTACAAATATATAATAATTTCGGCGGCATCTAAATAACAGCCGTCGAAAATAAGAAATAAAATACTAAAAAAAATTACCTCTCCGACGGGGCGGTGGCGGCTCGAAGCGCGGCGGCGGCGGCTCTGCTCGGGGCGCGGCGGGTCGCCGGCGACCGGCGGCAGGGGCGGGGCGTGGCCGGCCGGGGGCGCAGGGACGGAAGCTCGGCGCGGCGGCGGCTCTGCTCGGCGCGGCGGCGGCTCTGTTTGCGGCACGGCGGCCGAGGCCGGGCTTCCCGGCGGCCGGCGGCAGGGGCGGGGGGTGGCCGGGCGGCCGCGCAGGGACGGCAGGGAGCGGCGGCGCGGGCGGACAGAGCGGCGGCGCGGGAGAGGCCAGGGAAGAGAGAAAGAAAGAGAAGAAGAAGGGGCTGGCTGACCGTTTTTTAAAGTTTAATTTTCGGCGGCTAACCTGGCCGCCGAAAATAAGCACGAATTTTCGGCGGCCTTGTCAGAAGCCGCCGAAAATAGAGTAATTTTCGGCGGCTGTGTCAGAAGCCGCCGAAAATTACTCTATTTTCGGCGGCTTTGTCAGACCGCCGAAAATAGTCCGCAATTTTCGGCGGCCAGAGGGTAGCCGCCGAAAATTGTGGTGGCCGCCGAAAGTGATGCGTACTGCTGTTGTGTACTTGGCCAAGAGCGTACCATTCCACCATTGTGGTAGCACTGTTAACTCAAGTTAAGCTCCATGTTTCAATTAACACTGTAATTTTATCATGACCAATAAATAATCCAGTGACAATAATAAAACATGATCATGTCATATAGCATTACTTCACAAAAAACAGGTAGAGCATAGCCAAACTACCCAATAGTTCATGTGTTTATAAGGTGTGAGGTAAACAAAGCTAGGGTAACCTATTAGGTCCCAGCAAATTAACCTGAGCATGTCACAATGATTAACAGGAACATTATTAGGTAAATAAGAGTGATCAAGGGCACAACTTGCCTGACTTGCCATAACCTATTGCATCACCCAGTT
Organism: Zea luxurians; assembly: GCA_029449295.1. Classification (NCBI taxonomy): domain Eukaryota; kingdom Viridiplantae; phylum Streptophyta; class Magnoliopsida; order Poales; family Poaceae; genus Zea; species Zea luxurians. The sequence goes on along the minus strand of JAOPSE010000350.1, from coordinate 152,139 downwards.
GATCTTTAGATTTCTCGTCACCTCGCTTCTATGCGTAGCAATACATATAGATAGGCAAGGAATATATAAAAATAACATCACACCAAATGACAACAAACTGGCGTAGGAATATTCTACTCGTTGTTACGAAATCGTAGGTTCAAGAATCACTAAAATCAGAGCTGCGATCAAAAAGATATAGTTTTCCGAAGTTTTAGGTGTTTAAATAATAAAACTATATTCTATGTTATTCTATGTTGATTAATATAGATCATGTGAGAAAAGGTATTATAGGTAAACAATTAATTAAATCTTTAATTAACATTATAACTTATTTAGAAATACCATTTTAGTTAAAGCATAGTTATGGATGAAAAACATTATATTAACTTTTAATTAGAAAAGTAACTCTAATGAGCATAAGTTAAATCATTATTTTATTATTTCTGAAAACTTGAGGAAATATTTTTGTTTAATATGTAGGTAAATTTTAATACAGATCGAACATAACTGGAACGGGTTAAACCAGAGCTTAAACGTGAAAGTTATGAATTATCCAAGTTCTAGAAATTATTTTTATACAAAAAAAAATTTCCAAGTTTTCTTTTAATAATCCGACATCATGTACTGCAGGTCTTTAATCCCTAGGAAATCAGGGTTCAATTTAAAAAGAAAACAGACCTATTGTAATTACTTTTAACCTGTGTGTGGATGATGGGTTCAATATGTAATAACATAGGGACTCTTTTACAAAACGGACGACCGAAGGGTATCCGCAGACCTTGGCCGCCTGATCTAATTCTGGTGATTTAGATCTAATGAAAACAAACTGATATCTAAGTTCTAATTATATCCCTATGTTTTGTTATTTACGATCCAGATTCAAACGCCTTAGATCTGATCTGAACCGTCTCAGGTGGCATCTATAGCCACGCGCCGTCTTCCTCCCATGCCCGCACGGAGCGGCGCATCCAACCCCCCAGAGATGGCACCATGACCGACACAAACAAATCGGCGACCCCGAGGCAAAAACTTCGATCTGTCTGGCATTACTTGAAGAGGAGGGCAAAGCGAACCCCGAGATAGAAATCTTACCGCAAATCTAGGCGTCAGCCGAGCTGCCCACGACGAGCAACAGATCGGCTACGGCATAGGAAAAATCCAGCGAGCAATCCTTGACGACCCGATCAATCAACCACCTCCCTGACACCACAGATAGCTTCCTCTCACTCTGGCAAAACCATTGCACCCCTTGTTGAAGCCTGGACAACAGCTAGGCCCTAGCTCCACCACGACGGCCTGGTTTCTCTCTCCCTGGCTCCGACGAGGATGCTCTCGGCGTCCGTTTCCTCGTCGTGGTATGGTTCCTAAGTGCTAATGCTGAGAGGAACGCTCGGTTTATATAGCCTTAGGGGAAAGTGCTGGGATCACAATGGCTGGGCAGAAAGGTGGAGTTTGTTACGATGAGATTGAGTCGGTAGAATCAAACCGTGTGCGCGCGAACGGCTGAAGCGAACTCCTGGACGAAGCTGACAGGCGGGACTGAAAGGGAAATGACCTTAACCTTTTTCTATAATTGATTTTGGTGCTTGGCGACCATCACAAATCACATGGACTAACTAGTTTGCCTAGTTGATTAATTCTCATGTGCATAATTCCATCTATCTCAATTCTATATCGACTGTCTAGAATACCGTAGATTATTCCGGACAAGAGAAGCTTTTTGAAGAATTCACCTGTGCGCGGACCGTCTAGGCCCTTCTAGTGGACCGTCTGCGACACCAAGGTGTGCCTCGGACAGGAACTATGCAAAACTCGCATTTACACTATGGACTATCCGAAGGAGAAGAAAGCACCGTCCGGGATCAAGCTCGGACCGTCCGGCCTTAGGCGCGATCCGTCCACACATTGAAAACCAGAGAAACCCGAAGGTGACGAGTTCGGTAAAATTCATTTTTAGCGTCCTCGCAGACCTTTTGGGGTGCACGGCCAGACCGTCCGCGACTGGTGTATCTGACATCTAACGATGCATTTAATGCACTTATACCCGTTGATATAGCCGTTACTGCTGATCATTGCGATTTCAACCGTTGATGTGGAGGGGCGGACCGTCCGGACCAGGAGCGTGGACCGTTCGTGGTTGGTAGAAAGTGAGCAATGACTAGGAAGTGGTTGATGTCTATAAATATAACCCTAACCACCTTCATTCACTTCATCCAAGCATACCATTCATTCACATTGAATACAAGAGCAAGCACTTCATCCTAAGACACATTCAAAGCTTCCAAGCTTCCCCAAGTGCCATAATTGTGACTAATGATCATTAGTGATTAGTGCCTTGGAAAGTCTAGAGAGAGTGTGATATTGTGTTTTGCTTGTTGCTCTTGTTGCTTGGATTTCTTAATCATGCTTTTTTCATCTCCTTCTAAACTCTCAAGTGACTTGTAAAGCTAGCAAGAGACACCTAAGTGTGTGATGATACTTGTGGGGTCTAAGTGACCCACGAGATTAAGAAGAAGCACTCAACCAGTCTATGTGGCTGTTTGAGAGAGAGAAAGGGTTGAAAGAGATCCGGCCTACGTGGCCTCCTCAACGAGAAGTAAGTTCTTTGGAACCGAACCTTTGAAAAAAATCGTTGTGTTCATTTATGTTGATCATTATCTTATGATTTGATTCTTCCTCTCCCCTCTCTCTAAGTTCTCTTGCTTACAATCCTTTTAGTTAGCTCCGAAAGTTACCTGCATTGATTGAGCAACTCATAGCAAGAAGAACTCTCTTCCACACTCCGAATTCATTATTACTCATTTCTAATCCTAACCTCGGGTGGAGTTCGTGTTCAAAGTTTATAATTTTTAGGTTTCACCTATTCACCCCCCTCTAGGCGACTTTCAATTGGTATCAAAGCCCGACACTTCATTAGAGTCTAACAACTCGATATGATGTCGGGTGAACACTCCAAAAAAGGAGTTGGTCACCAGGGAAAAACCCGGATCTTCAGAAAAGAAGCATGAAGACAAAACTTCATCAAAGGAGGCCAAGATATCCGGCGACAAGCATAAGGAGGACAAGGAAGAATCCACCAGCTCCATCAAATCACATAAGAAGATGGACGACAAGAAGAAAAACAAGATGAAGAAGGTGGTCTACTACGAGACCGACTCATCCACGCCCTCAACCTCCGATGTCGAGTCAACATCTTCAAAGCGCCAAGAGCATAAGAAGTATAGTAAGGTCCCTCTTTGCTATCCTCACATTCCTAAATGTGCTCCTTTACTTTTTGTTCCCATAGGCAAACCGCTATATTTTGATGGTGAATAATATTCTATGTGGAGTGATAAAATGAGGCACCATCTAACCTCACTCCATGAAAGCATTTGGGATATTGTTGAGTTTGGAGCACAGGCACCACAAGCGGGCGATGAGGACTATGACTCCGATGAAGCCACCCAAGTGAGGCACTTCAACTCCCAAGCCACCTCCATACTCCTCGCTTCCTTGTGTAGAGAGGAGTACAACAAGGTGCAAGGGTTGAAAAACGCCAAAGAAATTTGGGACGTCCTCAAGACGACGCATGAAGGGGACAAGGTCACCAAGATCACCAAGTGGGAAACAATTGAGGGAGAACTCGGTTGGTTTTTCCTCAACAAAGGAGAAGAGCCACAAGCTATGTACAACCGGCTGAAGACCATGGTGAACCAAGTCCGCAACCTCGGGAGCACCAAGTGGGATAACCATGAAATGATCAAGGTTATTCTAAGATCTCTTGTTTTTCATAATCCCACTCAAGTGCTATTAATCCATGAGAATCCTAGGTATGAGCAAATGTCTCCCGAGGAGGTGATTGACAAGTTTATGAGCTTTGAACTTATGGTCAAAGACTCCAAACACATTGTCAACTTGGAGCAAGGTGGCACCTTCACACCCGAGGCACAACCCGTTGCATTCAAAGGCAACAGAAGAAAAGAAGGAGGAGCCCATGACAACCAAAAGGCTCCCAATTGATGCCTCCAAGCTTGACAACAAGGAGATGGCTCTTATCATTAAGAGTTTTTGGCAAATCCTCAAGCAAAGGAAAGGGAAGGAGTAAAAACCCCGCTCCAAGAGGGTTTACTATTGGTGTGTCACACCCAGATTTAAAGGGCATACCCGGGTGCGTCTCATATGTGTGCCAAATAAGATCAACACATATAATGACTCAGAGTATAGGGACGAATGTCACAAACTTTATCACATAACAAAAATGTATTACAATATAACTAATAATAAATGAAACGAACTAATATTATTATTCCATGGTGCCATCAAGCTGATTGGGAGACCACACCTAGACCTCGTCGAACTCATCGTAGTAGTCCTGGCACCTACTCTTTACCTGTGGGGGGGGGGGGTTCTCGCAAGAGTGAGCTCACAAAAGTTCATCGCTCAACAAGTGTGGGGAATAATGTGCATGAGCTCACTTATGGTGGGGGCTCATGTATAATGTAAAGCTGATCAACAAATAATGGTTAAGGCTGAGCATTGCTTTTAATAAGTTGGTCAAATTTTATTAGCAGTTACTTAGTATAAGTGTATACCAGCCCAATAAAATAAGACATCCCCATTATAATAAATCCTACAATGCAATGCATATGACAGATTAAGTTTAGTTCCATAAGTTACTCATGTGAGGGTCTGAGTCGCTCATGACCGTGAGCATGGCTGATAAACCAGTTTTACACTGTACAGAGGTTGCGTATATTTACCCACAAGTCGTGTTACCCATTTGCCAAGGGATCGTGACTTCCCATTCATCTCTATCGAGGAGACGAGATAGGGTAGCACTATGAGGCCTTTACAAAGTTCCACTAGCTTCAGAAAACCCGCTACGATTTTTTAGAAATATAGGAATCCCTCGTCCGAAAAGCCATCGCAGCATGATCAACCCGAGAACCTCCCTATACCGACAACTCCTCTATCGCCCTTGCCCCTTTCGAGTAAGGTAATCCTCCACTAGCTTTCCTAATTAGTCAGCTAAGGGCATCCCATACGACCCTTGTGGTAGCATTGTTTTCTCGGGTGGTCGCTCCATGTTCCAATTAACATAATGACCTTATCATGAACAGTAATTAACCCATTGACAGTAAATAACATGATAATGTGTATCATAACACCCAAAACCATATAGAGAATTAGCAGATACTACCCAATAGTTTGGAAGTAATCAAGGTATACCAAACTAGGGTAACCTATCGGGTCCCATCAAATTTAGCCTGAGCATGCCACAATGATTAATAGGAATAGTATTAGGTAAAGGAGAGTGATCAAGGGCACAACTTGCCTTCTGTGAGCTCCTGCTCAAAGTCTTCCACCTACTGAGCAAATGGGATATTTATTTTTAATAATAGTATTTGGTAAACAAATCTTCAATATGTGGCAAGGGATATTTATTTTTAATGGTGACATCATTAGGAGTCTAGTAATCAACACACATCCTCTAGGAACCATCATTCTTCTTAACAAATAGGACCGACGCTCCCCAAGGTGAGGAACTAGGGCGAATATACCTCGAATCCTACAACTCATTCAACTGTTCCTTAAGTTCTTTTAGGTCTTATATAGACATTATATAGGGTATTTTAGAAATAGGAGCAGATCCACGTAAGATATCAATAACGAACTCCACATCTCTATCGGGTAGCATCCCGAGCAACTCCTTTGGAAAAACATCTGGGAATTCCCTAACCACACGGATATGTCTGCTCACGAATTTGCCAAATACCAGATAAATAGCGGGTCTGGTGGATGGGGATAAGGTAATCATGACTCCGAATCTATCTTCGTCTGGGCTAGTGAGTTCTACGGTCCCCTTAGCATAATGTATAACTGCTTTTGCTTTCCTCAACCATGATATGCCAAGAATTAGGTCTATACCACTTTCATCTAACACTATGGGCATGGACCAAAATTCCCTCCCCATGATTGTTATTGTTAATCGGTTTTTCATAAGATTTGCTTCAATAGGTACTTTAGGTGTGATAACTACCATGGGTTTTTGCATAGTATGAAGAGGCAAATCATGCAAATTTACATAACGAGTAGAAATGAACAAATGTGTGGCTACAGAATCAAATAATATAGACGCGAGAACTAAATTAATAAGGAACATACCAATGGCGACGTCAGATCCATCAGCGGTAGCTTCACCACTGATCTGATTAACCCTAGCAATAGTGAATCCACAGTTGTTAGCTGGAGTCTGATTCTGCTCGCTGGGATTAAGTCCTCGAGCTGGATTGTTGGTGTTCCTCTTAGGATAGACATTGGCATAGTGCCCAAGCTCACCACAGTTGAAGCATGAGTTGCCAGTAGCTGTGTTATGGCCAGCAAGTCTCGCCGGGTGCCAGTTGGGGTAGCCGAGCGAGGGCATGGTGTCTGAGGTGTGGCCTAGGGTGTCTGCTGAATAGGGTGCTGATATGACTGCTGCCCCCTCCTGGACAAGCTAGTGAACTCTAAGGCTGAGTGGTGAGCTAAGAGATCCTGAAGATCAAAATCAATACCATTGAAGTCAAAGGAGCCCAGACGATTTTTAAAAGCAGTCCAAAGGATCTCAACCTTCTGCTCATGTTTCGAATGGATGGTCCCAGACTCATCTGTCAGCGATACTATTGTGTTTTTTATATGCTTTATCGTAGCGTGGGCATGAAAAAATCTTGAGTAGATATCCCTTGAAGTAATCCACTTAATAGACGAGTTGTTGAGCTGCAAACATATACAGAAGGCATGGGCTATCTAGTAAGGGATACCGTATATGGCGATAGTGAGAAAGAATTCCTAAGTTGCCTCCCGCATAGCAGAGAAATCAAAGTAGGGCTCAACATGATGGACTAGATTGGATATCCAAAGCTGGAGCATGGATTGTGCGCCATGGGTAAACGAGAACTTGTCGACTGTCTTGCTTACACTAGCATTAATATTTGGGCCTTCAAAATTTTGATTTTTCTTGTACTCTATTCTGAAGCTAAACTAACATAATTTACTTTATACATTGCAGGTGATGCTACTGAGCAAGGCACTAAAGGCACAAAGGGAACTCAAAGACTATAGTTCAGAAGTGGCCATATCCAATATGCGATTGGATGTTATTGAGCTTCATAAAAAGGATGAGGAAAAGGAAACATATATTGAATACTTTGGCTAAAGATCTGATAAAAAGCTGAAGTGTGATTTATAGGCTTGTTGAAGAGAAGAATAAGGCCTTACACAAAGTGAAGTAAAAAACTTAGCAAATTTGGAAGCTTGAGGAAGAAGTGGCACAAAGTGTTAGAAAAATAGGCATTTTCAGTTTTAATTTAATCCAAAAAACCAAAGTGATGTATGTGACGACATGTATGTGCATATGTGTATCACTACTCACATAAGCAGTAAACAACAATAAAATATGCACAAATACTAAGAACAGAGTGTACCCCGTGGAGGGACCGATGCTCAAGGCATAAGTGGCTCCATTTACATGAGACATCTCGTGTGTATGTTCGATGTAGTCGTACGCAGTCGATGCAGGCAGATTTACACAGTGCAGTCCCTCGAACGGTGCCGACGATGAGGAACCTAATGAGTGCTGGTCGAGCGGACGGAGCGAGCAATCGCAAGTACGCTCCCCAAAAACCTGATCGCCCGCACACCCATGCAAGTGTAGCTCTACGGACAGCGATTTCAGAGGTCTACTCACCCACACTCTTTGTGCTCGCAGAACGTGGGACAGGAATGGCTGTGTGCAACACGTCTGAGACTATTCATACGTGTTGTCACCAGAAACAACCTCACCTCCTCCGTATATGTACACACGCAGAGGGTGGCGAACAGACAGTAATGGTCGCCATCAGAGCTACCGTTTTAGCCAGCCATAAACTCACGCCATCAATGATGTCCGTTACTAGTTGACAACCATTACAGCCCGTCTATTACTAACCATAACACAGGAAATGGCTAGTAACGGACGACAGAAATGGACAGTCATCACTCCAGGCAAAATACGCAACTGTTAGGAAGGAATATTTGGACCAAGGTTCGATCTACCACGGTACGGCCACGGCCTCGGTCTCGGCCTCGGCCACGGCCACGGCCCGGCCCGGCAGGCAGGGCGCGCGTGTGGCAGTCTTTCACCCTTTTCTCAACTTTTTAATAGATGTACCAATGGTCCATCTATTTAAGTTCATTGATTTGTCCCTTGAACTTCCGGTATGGTACTAAAGTACTAGTATGCCATAGCATTAAATTGAGCCTTTAGCATTGACTATTATTGAATATTAATTTGGGTCAGGCCCACATTAATTCAACAATCCCCACAAAATGCTAAGTCACACTAAAATGCTCTCATCATCTCAAATGTTTGATATACTAGTGTTTCGATGGAGACTGTTAAGTTGAACATCCACCTAGAATCTAGACTACACTTGACCACAACTGCATAATGAACTAGGCCTTGAATTGACAGTTTTACGTGGAATAAGTTTCATCTAAACTCTTTACCAGTACTAGATTGCCGAGCACATCCCCTCTGGTTGGAGCATATAAGTCAAACTCCATAGCCTTTCATGGGTATCTAAAGACCACCTAGATCTCATAAACTATGACTAGCAGTTAACCCATATAGGTATGTTCCTCTAAACATGTTCTGTAGGACAACATCTTTGCTTCACAAAGCCACTTGGAACATATTAAGGTGTAAACACCAACATACCTTATAGTAAGGAAAGATGTGCATATGAAATGAACCTTATTAAGGGTCTTTCCTCTGAGTCTACCATTAGCTTGTTTCACCATTCTAATTCGCGGGATCTTCGATCACATAGAATAGGTTACCATTATGATAAACTTTAGGTGGTTCTCAAGCCCATCTCAGTTGATGCACTATCTATGACACTACGTGATAGCCCCTTAGTGAATTGGTCTGCCAGATTTTTAGACGTATGGACATAGTCCAATGCTATTACTCTAGAGTTTCTCAATTTTCTGACAAATTTCTAATGTCTCTTTATGTGCCTTGTCGACTTCATATTATCCTTAGAACTGTTTATCTTGATTATCACAATCTGATTATCACAGTTCATAGAAATAGCCGACACAGGTTTTTCAACCACCGGTAAATCCATAAGGAGTTCACGAAGCCACTCAGCCTCAACTAAAGCGGTATCTAATGCTATGAGTTTTACTTCCATAGTCGACCTCGTTAAGATGGTCTGCTTGCAAGACTTCCATGAAATAGTGCCACCTCCAAGTGAAAACACATATCCACTTGTGGCATATATCTCATCAGCATCAGATATCCAATTTGCATAAGATTAACCCTCCAGTACTGTTGGGTACCTGGTATAATGGATGCCTAAACTCATAGTATATTTTAGATAGCGCAGAACTCTCTCAAGAGCAAGCCAGTGATCATCTGCTTGATTTGAAACAAACCGGCTAAGTTTGCTCATAGCAAACGAGATGTTAGGCCTCGTAGCGCTAGCTAAGTACATGAGTGAATCAATTATTTGGGAATATCTCAATTGATCCCTAGATATCCTTCGATTTTTCTTCAAAAGCTTACTAGGATCATAAGGTGTTGGAGCAGGTTCACATTCGCTATAACCAAAGTGACTCAAAACCTTTTCCACATAATGGGATTGCACAATGGTGATCCCACCATTGCCTTCTCTTAGTAGCTTAATGTTAAGAATAACATCAGATTCTCCCAAATCTTTCATTTTAAAATTATTAGACAGTAAGTCTTTTGTCTCTTTAATCACATCAAGACTTGTTTCCAAGATTAGAATGTCATCAACATATAGGCATAAAATTACTCCCTCGCCCCCACCATACCGATAATATACACATTTGTCTGCTTCATTCACAACAAAGCCAGCAGATGTCAAAGTTCTATAGAACTTTTCATGCCATTGCTTAGGTGCTTGTTTTAGGCCATATAAAGATTTTAATAACTTACACATCATGCCTTCTTGACCGTTTGCTACAAACCTAGCTGGCTGCATCCCTGTAGATTTCCTCATCTAGCTCTCCATTTAGGAATGTTGTCTTAACATCCATTTGATGGACGAGAAGGCCATGAGAGGCAGCCAGAGAAAGTAGCACACGAAATGTGGTCACTCGAGCCACAGGTGAATAAGTATCAAAGAAATCATCACCTTTCTTCTGTGAATAGCCTTTAATTACAAGCCTCACCTTGTACCTTTCAATAGTACCATCAGGCCTAAGCTTTTTCTTGAACACCCATTTACTCCCGATGGGCTTATACCCATAAGGACACTCAACGACCTCCCAAGTTTCATTAGACATAATAGAATCCATCTCACTCCTTATTGCTTCCTTCCAAAAGTTAGCATCAGAAGAGGAATATGCCTCTTCAATGGTACTTGGTGTGTCATCCACAAGATATACAATGTAGTCATCACCAAAGGACTTTACAATCCTTAGTTTCTTACTCTTTTGAGTTGATACATTTTCATCTTCCATAGGATTATGTATATGGGATTCCTCAGTGTGTTCTACCGGAATAAAATGCTCATGGGGTATCGATGGTTCATCATTAGACGTGTTATGTGTAGCTTTCATAGGAAATTCATCCTAAAAATGTAGCATCTCTAGACTCCATAATAGTACCAACCAACATGTTCGGTAATATAGAGTTTATAACTAAGAACCTATATCCAATGTTGTGGAAAGCATACCCAAGGAAAACACAATCAATGATTTTCGGTCCTAATTTGCGCTCCTTGTTAATTGGCACATTCACTTTAGCCAAACAACCACAGGTGCGCAAATAAGAGATATTTAATTTCCTCTTTTCCCATTCCTCAAATGGTGTGATTTCTTTGTTCTTTGTGGGAACTTTGTTCAGGACATGACACGCTGTCAAGATTGCCTCACCCCACCATTCCTTAGATAGCCCCAAAGTCTCTAACATGTTGTTAACCAAATCAGTTAGAGTATGGTTCTTTATCTCAGCAACCCCATTGGATTGTCGTGAGTATGGCAGTGTACTCTCATGAATAATACCATGTTCCACACAAAAATTAGAAAAAAACACCTGAAAAATATTCTCCACCACAATAAGACCTTAACAGTTTAATTTTCCTCTCGAGTTGATTTTCAACTTCAGCTTTGTAGGTCTTAAAATAATGCAAGGCTTCGCCTTTTGATTTTAAGAGATACACATAACAAAATCTAGTAGAATCACCAATAAAAGTAATAAAATATCGCTTGCCTCCTTTAGTCAATATTCCGTTCATCTCACATAAATTAGAATGTATTAAGTGTAGTGGTGCCAAGTTGCTCGCCTCTGCAGCCTTGTGAGGCTTGCGAGGTTGCTTAGATTGTAGGCACACCTGACACTTAGAACCTTTAACTAAATCAAATTTCGGGATTAAATTTAAATTTGCTAACCGCGACACACAACCAAAATTGATGTGACAAAGTCGTGAATGCCAAATATATGACTCGTTCAAAATCACATTGTTCACGGACTTATTGCACACATCATGCAACGATAAGCGGAACAAGCCTCCACTGTCATAGCCTTTTCCAACAAATGTCCCATACTTTGACAGTATACATTTATTGGACTCGAACACAAGTTTATAGCCATCTCGACATAAAAGTGAGGCACTAACAAGATTCTTTTTGATGGAGGGGACATCATGCACGTTCTTCAATAGCATTGTCTTTCCCGAAGTGAACTTAAGAATGATTGTACCAACACCAAGAACACGCACATGTGGTCCGTTCCCCATCAGCAAGGCTCCAGCCCCTTTGCACTGATAAGAAGAAAACAAAGAAATATCAGCACACACCTAAATGTTAGCACCAATGTCAGCCCACCACTCAGGGGATTGACACACTGAAAGAACATTAGGTGAAAGATTACCATACCTCGATGTTCCTTCTGCGGTTTCGCTAACAACCATGTTTGTCGTTTTCTTCTCTTGAGCTGGTTTTTTCTCTTGCTTAAATTTGTGGTCTGGAAAAGCGCTTGGCCAGTGATCAGTACTTCTGCAAACAAAGCAACCAGCTCCTTTGTTCTTCTTTTTGAACAAGGCTGCCTGCTTGGGCTTCATGGCATTCTGTTGCTTGTTCTTCCTTTTATTATTATGTGACGCATTAGAGTTATTCTTTTGTACCAAATTGGCACTAGAAGTATCAACTCCTTTTCCACGAGTGTCTTTTGCTCTCACCCTCTCCTCAACATCAAGAGACCCAATAAGCTCAGCCACGCTAAACTCTTGTCTCTTATGTTTTAGAGTGGTAGCAAAATCCATCCAAGAAGGTAGCAGCTTAGCGATAATACCGCCAGCCACGAACTTGTCAGGAAAGACACATGGGAATTGTTCGAGTTCCTTAGCCAATGCCTGTATTTCATGAACCAGTTCGACTACAGGACAATTTTCCACCATCTTTTAGTCAAACAACTGCTCCATGATGTATAGCTCGCTACCAGCATCAGAAATACCGAACTTCTCATCTAATGCATCCCATAACTCTTTTGCAGATGTGCATGTTAGATAAGAATCAACATACTCTCAGGAGTGAACTATTTAGGTTTCCCCTGTGCGGCGTGATAGCAGTTCATTGCAGTCAACCACAGTATCATCTTACTACGCCACCTCTTGTAAAATGTCCCATCAGAAGGTTCACTTGGTTTTAACGTAGGAAAAACCACTAACAGAAAAATGCCTAATATCATGTTTTTGGATTGTTAGAAAAATAGGTATTTTCAGTTTTAATTTAATCCAGAAAACCACAGTGATGTATGTGCATATGTGTATCACTACTCACATAAGCAGAAAACAACAATAAAATATGCACAAATACTAAGAACAGAGTGTACCCCGTGGAGGGATCGATGCTCAAGACATCAGTGGCTCCATTCACACGAGACATCTTGTGTGTATGTTCGATATAGTCGTACGTAATCAATGCAGGCAGATGTACGCAGTGCAGTCCCTCGAACGGAGCCGGTGACGAGGAACTTGATTAGCGCTGGTCGAGTGGATGGAGCGAGCAGTCACGAGTACGCTCCCCAAAAACCTAATCGTCCGCACACCTGTGCAAGTGTAGCTCTGTGGACGGTGATTTTGGACGCCTGCTCTCCCACACTCTCTGTGCTCACAGAAGGTGGGATGGGAATGGCTGTGTGCAACGCGTCTGAGACTATTCGTACGTGTTGTCACCAGAAACAGCCTCACCTCCTCCGTATATGTACACGCGTAGAGGGAGGCGAACAGATAGTAACGGTCGCCATCAGAGCTACCGTTACGGCCAGCCAGAAACTGACGCCATCTGACAGCCATTACAGCCCATCCGTTACTAGCCATAACACAAGAAACGACTAGTAATGGACGATAGTAATGGACGGTCATCACTCTAGACAAAATGTGCAACCATTAGGAAGGAATATTCGGACCAAGGTCCGATCTACCATGGCCCGGCAGGCGGCGCACATGTGTGGCAATCCTCCACCCTTTTCTCAACTTCTCAATAGATGCACCAATGGTCCATCTATTTAAGTTGATTGATTTGTCCCTTGAACTTCCGGTATGGTACTAAAGTACTAGTACATAGTAGCATTAAAGTGGGCCTTTAGCATTGACTATTATTGAATATAAATTTGGATTAGGCCCACATTAATTCAACATAAAGTACTAACATTATTATAGAGCTCAAAAGCCAAGTAGCAAAGTGTCAGTGTTTGTGACCAACTGTGCACCATGGGGTTACCCACGTGATGCTTTTGGGTAGGATGGCATCATTGACGGTGACTCGATGGAACGTGCAGGGGCACGTCGATCTTGCATAAAGGTTTTATATGGGTTTGGGCCGCTTTAGAATATGTAACACCCTACTTCCTGTTGAGGTTGTTTATGGGTTTTCTCTGGAATATGAAGATTACAAGTGAGCTTTGTGGGTGCTCAGGTTTTGTCGATGATGGTGGGTGTCAAGTGAGATCGGGTGAGATGAGATGATTCTATAGGGGTCCCCCCTCGGCATTATATACACAACCAAAGAGTTATCCCTTTACAAGTTGTGATCACTATCTACTCTACTTATCTCCTCCTTTATTGCGGTTTGTAGCTCTACATATCCAGATTTCGATCACCTTCTCAGCCAAGTCATCGTCGAATGCCTAGCTCCTCAGGCATGGGCAACTGCATCACCCGAGATATCAGCGCTTTGGTAGCGTATAACTTGGACATCGGTCTTTGTCTTCTTGGATCAAGTTCGTCCGACCCGATTATAACATGTTGGCCCATCCCACAGGACAGTCCATTCGGAGACCCATCAGGTGGCCCATGATATGTTTCAGTGTCTGTGAGGACCAGGGGGATAACTATCCCCCACACAAAGGCTACTAAGAAGTATGAATCTAAAGCTATGGGATTCCGTGAGGAACTTGAGAAAGTTTGGGAAAGTGTGGAGGTCGAAAAGACCAAAAGGGAGATTTTATCTGATGAAAAGGATAGACTGCAAAAGATTGTAGAGAAACTTCGAGGTATATCTGTGAAATGCTTTACTATGACCTCCTAATGCGTGAAATGGCTTAAGGACATATTCACATCTATCAGTGCTCGCTCGAACGAGTCTACCTTCATGCATGGGGACGTGGTCAAAACTCTAGAATGGATTAGGGAAGAGGTTGAGGCCTTTGATTAAATCCTAATGATCTAGGGGGACTATTGTGCAATGATAGGGTCTCGAAACAGAGGTTGGGTACTAGAAAAGGTTAGGTGCTCCCATGTCAAGGTTGCATGTAAGCCAAACTTTGGAATATTTGTGGACAATGTCAAGAATGCATCGAACAAAGCTTCCAACCTTGATAGACAGTTCTACACAAGTATATGGAGCAAGTGTGGAAGAGAGTTCGCAATGGCTAAAGCCCAAGCCAACATGAAGAAGGTTTGCTACGGACTTATGGATCTTTGAGACTTTTAGCATGGTTATTGATTGCTCTAACCAGTTGTGCTTCATAGGTCGAGGTGATAGCTCAAAATGTCAAAGTTGTGAAAGAGTCTCGAAAAAGAACAAGGGACGACGTGCTAGAAGAATCATGCAAAAAATACCAAGGATGGGGAAAAAGTTTGGGACCCTACGTCGACCGGGAAGGTGGGCACATTGTAGGTACCTATGAGGGGATTTGAAGCTAGTGTTGATGGTTATCTGCTTGCAGGAGAAGGCAGAAAGACATGGACAACTTGAAGAAGAAACAAAAGACCTAGAAGACCCTATGTTGCTGCTTATAGAAAGCATTAATAAAACTTTAGACAAAGTTGTACTTTGGATTTGTAGTGACATTTGCGGTGTAGTGATGAATGAAGACACTCATTAGCATGTGTAATGAAACATGTTCTAAAACATTGTGTAAATTATGCATGCTTTTGGAAGTGTATTTTGTGTTATGCTTTGTGATGAATGAAACTCAAAAAATGGTTTTGAGCTGAAATAAAAAACACTTTCCCTTCTTTCACGCATAACAAAGCGCTAGATGTACGTAGGTATGTCAATTGGTTAACAGAGAGACCTCGAAGAATAGAACTCAAATGTGTCATGTGAGTTTTCAAAATTGTAGAATTTCTAGAGTCGTTTTTGCTTTGGTGACCTCATTATCGTATTAGGGAACCGATTCTTCCCTTTCTATGATAGACCTAGAGATCACCATCCCAAAGTGATTGATCTAGCCTTCATTCGAAGGACTTTGGGAACCATGTTTCTTTTTTACTTTGCCTTTTGTATAAAGGACTTCAAGGTCTATTTTCCTTTTTTACTCTACCTTTTTATAAAGGACATCAGAGTCTTTATCACCATTATTGGGAAATAGATCCTACCTTCATTTGAAGGACTTCAGGATCTATTTTCTTTTTAACCTTGCCTTTTCTAAAGGGACCTCAAAGTCTTTATCACCATTACTAGGTGATTGATCCTACCTTCATTCGAAAGACTTCGAGATCTATTTTTATTTTTGACTCTACCCTTTCAATAAAGGACTTTGAAGTCTTTTTACACTCGAAGGTGCAAACGTAGTAAAGAGCACTTTCAACATTTTGGGGATGAGCGCCATTATAGTTTTGGTCAAGGGTTACAAAATTTGTAAAGGCAATCCTGTTAAAATCCTTACCCTTTGTCTATTTGGATGAAGGTCCCTTGTAAGGAAAAAGGGTGTTGTCTTTGAAGAAAAAAAAATGAAAATTACAAGTGTTGCTATAGATAATATCTAGGAAGCTCATCAGTGCTCCACAACCTTGATATTTCATTGCGCTCCATATCTTTCAAACAAAACAAGCCTAGACGGTTCAAAGTCACCACCAGGAAAGGTCCTTCACATTTGTCTGAAGCTTGGCCATAGAGTCTGGGTTGGCCACTTTCGGTGTTTGGTAGTTGCAGTACGCCATAGGGTATACCATGAGGTGCTTTTGATGGTCGGCGAGATCAACTGTAGCTCCATGGTTCATGTGGTACACGACGTGGCACAATAATTATACAGGTTTAGGCCATTGAAAGGCATAAAACTCCATGTCCTATGTCCTATAGATATTATATTGCTTTAATCACAAGAATGACTAAGAGATGAGATCTACCAGAGATGATTAGTCATTCTATAGGGGTCCTCATCTTGCCTTATATATGCTGAAGGATTCAGGGATGATCACAAGAATGACTAACCCAGCGCTCTCGAGAGCCCGTTTCCATGTTGCACATGAGTTGTTGTGCTTCCTTATCCTAGAATAGTCGAGCCATTACTTTGCCTTGATTTCCAAATCTCCTTGGCGCCTTTGGACCTAAGTTGACTGATCACCAATAAAATAAACTGCCCAGCCTACTTAGGCCCTTAAACGGCCTGAAAGTCGCCTAGAGGGGGGGTGAATAGGGCGAAACTAAAATTTACAAAGTTAATCACAACTACAAGCCGGGTTAGCGTTAGAAATATAAGCGAGTCAGAGAGAGAGAGGGTAAAAAACAAATCGCAAGCAAATAAAGAGTGAGACACAAGGATTTGTTTTACCAAGGTTTGGTTCTTGCAAACCTACTCCCCGTTGAGGTGGTCACAAAGACCGGGTCTCTTTCAACCCTTTCCCTCTCTCAAACGGTCAATTAGACCGAGTGAGCTTCTTTTCTCAATCACACGGGACACTAAGTCACCGCAAGGACCACCACACAATTGGTGTCTCTTGCCTTGGTTACAATTGAGTTTGTCACAAGAAAGAGTGAGAAAGAAAAGAAGCAATCCAAGCGCAAGAGCTCAAATGAACACAAGTCACTCTCTCACTAGTCACTATTGATTGGAATTGAACTAGAGACTTGGGAGAGGATTTGATCTCTTTGATGTGTCTTGTATTGAATGCTATAACTCTTGTAATGTGTAGAATGTTGGAAACTTAGATGCAATTGAATGTGGGGTGGTTGGGGTATTTATAGCCCCAACCACCAAAATGTGGCCGTTGGAAGTCTGCTCTTGCATGGCGCACCGGACAGTCCGGTGCGCCACCGGACACTGTCCGGTGTGCCAGCCACGTCAGCCAGCCGTTGGGGTTCGACCGTTGGAGCTCTGACTTGTGGGGCCTCTGGTCTGTCCGGTGGTGCACCGGACAAGTCCTGTAGACTATTCGGTGCGCCTGCTGCGCGTGCTCTGACTTCTGCGCGCGCAGGCGCGCATTTAATGCGTTGCAGTCGACCGTTGCGCGCGAAGTAGCCGTTGCTCGGCTGGCACACCGGATAGTCTGGTGTGCCACCAGACAGTCTGGTGTGCCACCAGACAGTCTGGTGTGCCACCGGACTCTGTCTGGTGCATACACCGGACGGTCCGGTGAATTATAGCGGAGTGGCCTCCATTTTCCCGAAGGTAGCGAGTTCAGCGTCGAGTTCCCTGGTGCACCGGACACTGTCCGGTGGCACACCGGACAGTCCAGTGCGCCAGACCAGGGTGCCTTTGGGTTGTCTTTGGCTCTCTTTGTTTGAACCCTTTCTTGGTCTTTTTATTGGTCTATTGTGAACCTTTGGCACCTATAAAACTTATAATCTAGAGCAAACTAGTTAGTCCAATTATTTGTGTTGGGCAATTCAACCACCAAAATTTATTTAGGAAAAGGTGTAAGCCTATTTCCCTTTCAATCTCCCCCTTTTTGGTGATTGATGCCAACACAAACAAAGCAATTATAGAAGTGCAGAATTGAACTAGTTTGCATAATGTAAGTGCAAAGGTTGCTTGGAATGAAACCAATAGATATTACTTACTAGATGCGCATGGATGTCTTTTCTTTTTTTATTAACATTTTGGACCACGCTTGCACCACATGTTTTGTTTTGCAAAATGTTTTGGAAATTCTTTTCAAAGTTCTTTTGCAAGTAGTCAAAGGTTAAATGAATAAGATTTTCGAGAAGCATTTTCAAGTTTTGAAATTTTCTCCCCCTGTTTAAAATGCTTTTCCTTTGACTAAACAAAACTCCCCCTTAATGAAGTCCTCCTCTTAGTGTTCAAGAGGGTTTTAGATATTAATTTTGAAGAGGGTGTACCGATTTGAAATTATATCAAAATAAGATATCAATTGAAAAACTTCTTTTAATACCAAATAAAAGACTACATTTTTTTTGAAATTGGTGGTGGTGCGGTCCTTTTGCTTTGGGCTAATACTCTCTCCCCCTTTGGCATGAATCGCCAAAAACGGATGCTTGAGTGAAATATAAGCCCTTTAAAACTACTCTCTCCCCCTTTGGACGGAAGTATAGAAGTGAAGATTATACCAAAGTTGGAGAGTTGTGCGGAGCGACGGCGAAGGATGAATGATTCGATGGAGCGGAGTGGAAGCCTTGTCTTCGCCGAAGACTCCTTTTCACTTTCAATCTATGTCTTATCATGAAATGGACTTGAAAGAACACATTAGTCATAGCACATGAAAGAGATGATCAAAGGTATATAGATATGAGCTATGTGTGCAAAACATCAATAAAAGTTTCTAGAATCAAGAATATTTAGCTCATGCCTAAGTTTGGTAAAAGTTTGTTCATCCAATGGCTTGGTAAAGATATCGGCTAATTGTTCTTTGGTGCTAACATATGCAATCTCGATATCCCCCTTTTGTTGGTGATCCCTTAGAAAATTATACCGAATGGCTATGTGTTTAGTGTGGCTATGCTCAACGGGATTATCTGCCATGCGGATTACACTCTCATTATCACATAGAAGAGGAACTTTGGTTAATTTGTAACCATAGTCCCTAAGGGTTTGCCTCATCCAAAGCAATTGCACGCAACAATGGCCTACGGCAATATACTTGGCTTCGACGGTTGAAAGAGCCACAGAATTTTGCTTCTTTGAAGCCCAAGACACCAGAGATCTTCCCAAGAACTGGCAAGTCCCTGATGTGCTCTTTCTATTGATTTTACACCCTGCCCAATCGGCATCGGAATAACCAATTAAATCAAATGTGGATCCCCTAGGGTACCAAAGGCCAAATTTAGGAGTATAAACTAAAGATCTCAAGATTCGTATTACGGCCCTAAGGTGAGCTTCCTTAGGATCGGCTTGGAATCTTGCACACATGCATACGGAAAGCATAATATCCGGTTGTGAAGCACATAAATAGAGTAAAGAACCTATCATCGACCGGTATACCTTTTGATCTACGGATTTACCTCCCTTGTCGAGGTCGAGATGCCCATTAGTTCCCATGGGTGTCTTGATGGGCTTGGCGTCCTTCATCCCAAACTTGGTTAGAATGTCTTGAATGTACTTTGTTTGGCTAATGAAGGTGCCCTCTTGGAGTTGCTTGACTTGGAATCCTAGAAAATACTTCAACTCCCCCATCATCGACATCTCGAATTTTTGTGTCATGATCCTACTAAACTCTTCACATGTAGATTCGTTAGTAGACCCAAATATGATATCATCAACATAAATTTGGCATACAAACAAATCATTTTCAAGTGTTTTAGTAAAGAGTATAGGATCGGCTTTTCTGACTTTGAATCCATTAGCAATAAGAAAATCTCTTAGGCATTCATACCATGCTCTTGGGGCTTGCTTGAGCCCATAAAGCGCCTTAGAGAGTCTATAGACGTGGTTAGGATACTCACTGTCTTCAAAGCCGGGAGGTTGCTCAACATAGACCTCTTCCTTGATAGGTCCATTGAGGAAGGCACTCTTCACGTCCATTTGATAAAAGCTTGAAGCCATGGTAAGTAGCATAGGCAAGTAAAATGCGAATTGACTCAAGCCTAGCTACGGGTGCATAGGTTTCACTGAAATCCAAACCTTCGACTTGGGAATATCCCTTGGCCACAAGTCGGGCTTTGTTCCTTGTCACCACACCATGCTTGTCTTGTTTGTTGCGGAAGACCCACTTGGTTCCTACAACATTTTGGTTAGGACGTGGAACTAAATGCCATACCTCATTCCTCGTGAAGTTGTTGAGCTCCTCTTGCATCGCCATCACCCAATCCGAATCTTGGAGTGCTTCCTCCACCCTGTGTGGCTCAATAGAGGAAACAAAAGAGTAATGCTCACAAAAATGTGCAACATGAGATCTAGTGGTTACCCCTTATGAATGTCGCCGAGGATGGTGTTGACGTGGTGATCTCGTTGGATTGCTTGGTGGACTCTTGGGTGTGGCGGCCTTGCAACTTGTTCATCCTCCTTGTCTTGATCATTTGCATCTCCCCCTTGATCATTGCCGTTGTCTTGAGGTGGCTCATCTTCTTGATCTTCCTCTTCATCGTCTTGAGCCTCATCCTCATCTTGGGTTGGTGGAGATGCTTGCATGGAGGAGGATGGTTGATCTTGTGCTTGAATGGGCTCTTCGGATTCCTTAGGACACACATCCCCAATGGACATGTTCCTTAGTGCGACACACGGAGCCTCTTCATCATCTAATTCATCAAGATCAACTTGCTCTACTTGAGAGTCGTTAGTCTCATCAAACACAATGTCACAAGAAACTTCAACTAGTCCAGTGGACTTGTTAAAGACTCTATATGCCCTTGTGTTTGAATCATATCCTAGTAAAAAGCCTTCTACAGCCTTAGGAGCAAATTTGGATTTTCTACCTCTTTTAACAAGTATAAAACATTTGCTACCAAAGACTCTAAAATATGAAACATTGGGCTTTTTACCGGTGAGGAGTTTGTAGGATGTCTTCTTGAGGATTCGGTGTAGATACAACCGGTTGATGGCGTAGCACGCGGTGTTGACCGCCTCGGCCCAAAACCGATCCGAAGTCTTGTACTCATCAAGCATGGTTCTTGCCATGTCCAAGAGAGTTCTATTCTTCCTCTCCACTACACCATTTTGTTGTGGCGTGTAGGGAGAAGAGAACTCATGCTTGATGCCCTCCTCCTCAAGGAAGCCTTCAATTTGTGAATTCTTGAACTCCGTCCCATTATCGCTTCTAATTTTCTTGATCCTTAAGCCAAACTCGTTTTGAGCCCGTCTCAAGAATCCCTTTAAGGTCTCTTGGGTTTGAGATTTTTCCTGAAAAAAGAATACCCAAGTGAAGCGAGAATAGTCATCCACAATAACTAGACAGTACTTACTCCCGCCGATGCTTATGTAAGCAATCGGGCCAAATAGGTCCATGTGGAGGAGCTCAAGTGGCCTGTCAGTCGTCAAGATGTTCTTATGTGGATGATGAGCGCCAACTTGCTTCCCGGCTTGACATGCGCTACAGATCCTGTCTTTCTCAAAATGAACATTGGTTAGTCCTAAAATGTGTTCTCCCTTTAAAAGCTTGTGAAGATTCTTCATCCCAACATGTGTTAGTCGGCGATGCCAGAGCTAGCCCATGTTAGTCTTAGCAATTAAGCAAGTGTCGAGTTCAGCTCTATTGAAATCAACTAAGTATAGCTGACCCTCTAACACTCCCTTAAATGCTACTGAATCATCACTTCTTCTAAAGACAGTGACACCTACATCATTAAATAGACAGTTGTAGCCCATTTTGCATAGTTGAGAAACAGAAAGCAAATTGTAATCTAATGAATCAACAAGAAAAATATTGGAAATAGAATGGTCAGGAGATATAGCTATTTTACCCAAACCTTTGACCAAACCTTGGTTTCCATCCCCGAATGTGATAGCTCGTTGGGGATCTTGGTTTTTCTCATAAGAGGAGAACATCTTCTTCTCCCCTGTCATATGGTTTGTGCACCCGCT
Source organism: Zea luxurians (assembly GCA_029449295.1). NCBI lineage: Eukaryota > Viridiplantae > Streptophyta > Magnoliopsida > Poales > Poaceae > Zea > Zea luxurians. Next base: position 129,986 of record JAOPSE010000350.1, on the reverse strand, counting down.
ATCGATGATCCAACTTGAGCCCCTGGATGCATAAACCTACAAAACAAGTTTAGTTCTTGATTTTAGGTACCCAAACAGTTTTGGGTCCTTTGACATTAGATACAAGAACTTTGGGTACCCAAACACAAGTCTTTGATCCCTTGTGTTTGTCCCCAACATACTTGGCAACTACTTTGCCGGATTTGTTAGTCAAAACATAGGATGCATCAAGAGTTTTAAATGAAATGCTAGGTTCATTTGATGCACTAGGAGTTTTCTTCTTAGGTAATTTAGCACGAGTTGATTGCCTAGAACTAGATGTCTCACCCTTATACATAAAAGCATGATTAGGGGGCCAGAGTGAGACTTCCTAGAATGAATTCTCCTAATTTTATGCTCGGGATAACCGGCAGGGTACAAAATGTAACCTTCATTATCCTGAGGCATGGGAGCCTTGCCCTTAACAAAGTTAGATAATTTTTTAGGAGGGGCATTAAGTTTGACATTGTCTCCCTTTTGGTAGCCAATGCCATCCTTGATGCCAGGGCGTCTCCCACTATAAACATACTACGAGCAAATTTAAATTTTTCATTTTCTAGTTCATGCTCGGCAATTTTAGCATCTAATTTTGCTATATGATCATTTTGTTGTTTAATTAAAATTATGTGATCATGAATAGCATCAATATCAACATCTCTACATCTAGTGCAAATAGAAACATGCTCAACGGTAGATGTAGTGGGTTTGCAAGTTTTCAGTTCAACAATCTTAGCATGCAAAATGTCATTTTCACTTCTAAGATCGGAAATGGAAGCATTGCAAACATCTAAGTCTTTAGCCTTAGCAATCAATTTTTCATTTTCAAATCTAAGGCTAGCAAGAGAGGCATTTAATTTCTCAATCTTAGCAATAGAAATAGCATGATCATTTCTAAGATTGGCATATGCATCATCACAAACATTTGAATCAACCTTAGCAATTAGTCTAGCATTTTCATTTCTAAGGTTGGCAATCAAATCATGACAAGTGCTTAGCTCACTAGTTAATTTTTCACATTTTTCCATTTCTAGAGCATAAGCATTCTTGACCTTAACATGCTTCTTATTTTCCTTAATTAGGAAGTCCTCTTGGCTATCCAAGAGATCATCCTTATCATGAATAGTGCTAATCAATTCATTTAACTTATCTTTTTGTTCCATGTTAAGGTTGGAAAAAAGAGTAAACAAATTATCCTCCTCATTACTAGAATTGTCATCATCACTAGAGGATGTATATTTAGTGGAGGATTTAGATTTATGTAACACCCAAAATCTGAATTTGGGATTGGTAGAAGAAACTTGAACAAAATAGCATAATATTTTGGAAATTGGGAAATAAAGAAAAAGATGAGAAAAAAATTTTTCTTTTAAAAGAAACCATTTATACATCTCATGAAATAAATAAACAAGGAGAATAAAAATTTAACTAGTAATAATAAAATAGTATGGTTTATATTCACCCTTGGATTTCAATTGATACATTTGAAAAATCTGAAAACTAAAATAGAAGTATAAATTTGAATGTGGAATAGAAAATAGAAAATAAAAGAGAAGGGATATAAAACAAAAATATAAATAATATATATATAAATAAATATATTCAGAATTAATATCCCTAACTTCACAAAAATAAAGTTGAAATGATGAGCCATAGAAGTTGAATTTAAGTTTGAATTCAAATTGGATTTGAAAATGGAGAAAAGAAAATAGAAAAGAAAAAGAAAAAGAATAAAAACCCTAACTGGGCCGGCTACCTAGGATTCGGCCCACCTAAGGATTCCTTACACGCGCGCAGCCCACTCTAAATCCTGGCGCCGACACGCGGGTCCCACCAGTCAGTCTCACGCGCGCGTGCCTGCTCTTCCCTGGCGCCGACAACCCGGGTCCACGAGCCAGCCACTCCCCCTCACGCGCGCTCTCGCCTCTCACTGACGCGCAGGGCCCCCTGCCCAGTCTCTCTCACCCGCGCCCGTCTGCTCTCTCTGTCTCTGGTTCGCGGGGCCCACTCGTCGGGTCCGTCTTCAACGAACTCGCCGCAACGACCTCACGCGACTTCCCCGCCGGGAACCTAGCGCCTCCTCCTCGCTCGGACTTTGCTCCAGGTATAAAAGCTCACCAAGCTCGCCTCCTCCTCTATTCCATCGCCGAGCACCGACCCGAGCTTCACCGCCGTTCCCTGGCAGCGCCATAACCCGATCCGCCGCCGCTGCCGAGGACCCCCTTTCTACACCGCCGCGCCGGGACTCGTGAGGGGCCTGGGCGGATCACCGTGGTGCGTGGGTTGCTGCTGCGGCGAAATCGCGTCAGCGGAGGCAGGGAGGATCAACCGAATTCCTCGCCGAACTTCGCTTTCGCCGCGGATCCGCACCACGCCGTGGCCAACGCCGGCAAGTCGACAATCCGAGGTAAAAAGCCCACGATCGATCTCGCCTTGACCTCTTGTACGCGTAGCACTGTTTAATTTTGGGCACGGGGTAGCGGATGACCGGATTGCGCGGGCTCCGGCGATGTCCCACCGCGGTTGGTGGGCGGCGCCGCCGTCCGCTCGGTCGGGAGGTGGGGGAACAAGCCAGGGTCGTTCGATTCTCGTTGGACGGCTGTGATTAGATTACGGAGATACCCCTTCGCTGGGCCGATCTGGACCGTAGGACTCAATCGGAGGGCTGCGGCGTGATCTCGGTTTCATTAAATCTGGGCCGTTGATCGCCGATCGAACGGATGTAGATGCGTACCGGTTCGGGTTATACTAAATCTAATCCGAGCCGTCCGTGTGTGATCCAACGGCCAGAACGGCCCGATACCCTTTCGCTGTGGCGATTTTGTTAAAGAAACCCTGGAAAACCGAGGAATCAACCCGCCGTCCCTCGGGCACTGTTCCCTGTGTCTGGGACGACTTACACCGAGCCCCCTGGGTTTCTCTGGAATTGAGGCCCAGTCCAGAACATAATAAAATCAGAGAAAATGATTATTAAATAGATTTTTAATAGGAAAATAATTGCTAGAATTTAGATAATTCATAGAAAATTCATTTTAGCTCCAAATTGAACCATTCCAGTTTCTAAAATTTTGTAATAATATTCTTCATCATTTAGTGTCTCTGTTTTGACATGAACTCTGTCAGAAAATTTATTTATCATTTAACCAAATTTTAATCACATTAAACCTTAGGAAATTCATAACTTAAAATCTATAACTCCAAAATTAATAATTCTTTTTCCTGTGATCTTATTTTAATATGTAGATTATTAATATGTATTTTGCATATATGTTTGGTGTAATGTTAATTCTGCCTATACACTGTTTGTTTGTAATGCTACGACTAGCAGTGAGGACACGTGTCATCTGAAAGATCATCCTGGTACCTGGATTCTCAAGGCCCAGGCAAGTTGTGCCCTTGATCACTTCTTTTTACCTACTCATGTTCTAATTAATCATAATGATCTGCATAGGTTAATTTTGATGGGACCCAATAGGTTACCCTAGTTTGTCTATCTTTATACCTTGTTTACCACTGAACTTTCTGGGTAGTACTTGCTAGTGCTATATGAGGTTTTGGGTATGAAGATTACACTATTCATGATTATACTTTTGTTATCAGTTGTTATTTATGGTTCATGTTAAGATCATTATGTTAATTGGAACATGGAGAACCACCCGGGAAAACAGTGCTACCACGAGGGTGGAATGGGACGCCCTTGGCTGATTAATTAGGAAAGCTAGTGGAAGACTACCTTACCCGAAAGGGGCAAGGGCAGTAGGGGAGAGGTCAGTGTAGGGAGGCCCTCGGGAGGATTTTGCTGCGATGGCGGTCCTGCAAGGGATTCCTGCACTGGATCTTCCTATAAACTGTAGCGGGTTTTCGGAAGCTAGTGGAACTTTGTAAAGGCCTCGTAGTGGATCCCTAGCCATTCACCTCGGAAGTGTCTAAGGGCTTTGCAAACCCTGGCGACATGGGATACACGACTTGTGGGTAAAGATGCGCAACCTCTGCAGAGTGTAAAACTGGTATACTAGCCGTGCTCACGGTCATGAGCAGCTCGGACCCTCACATGATTAATTTATGGAACTAAATTCAATTTGTCATATGCATTGCATTGCAGGTGATGTTGTTGTTACTTTTGTTCTATTACTTAATTGGGTTTGGTATTTACTTATACTTAGTAACTGCTAATAAAATTTTGACCAACTTTAAAAGCAATGCTCAGCTCTAACCATCTTCTTTGGTAAGCCTTACACTTCACGTGAGCTCCCACCTTTGGCGAGTTCATGCACATTATTCCCCACAACTTGTTGAGCGATGAACGTATGTGAGCTCACTCTTGCTGTCTCACATACACCACAGGTCAAGACCAGGTATTACAGGATGATGCTCATGGAGGATGCTGTGATGAGTTCGTGAGAGGTCTAGGTCGTCGTCTCCCAGTCAACTTTGGGTTGCTGGACCGTTGTCTCCTTATAATGTAATTATTTATTTTGTATAGAACTCCTGCTATGTATAAAGATATGACATTCGATCCTGTGCCACTATACATCATATGTTTGAGACTTGGTCCCAGCATACCTGGTGTTTATGTTAACCCCGGGTTTTGGACCCCTAAAATCCGGGTGTTACAGAAGTGGTATCAGAGGAATGTTGACTGTAGGACGAAACCTAGATAGAACTGGACAACCAATACTTACTTACCTCTGCTACTCTGATTCTTTTCTAAACTCACCTTAATCTTTTCTCATCTATTTCCGCTTTACTCTGATTATTCTTACCTTTTTCCTTCTAAAGACAAATGTGGATTTCACACTTTGAAATCCTGTGCCTAAAGTGACCTTTAGGAATAGGAGACCTAATCCTAGGAACAAAAACAAAACTATTTTTATGAGTGTCTATGTATTTGAATGTTTGTTCTTATGTTATCTGTCTGATTTGGATCTTTGATTGAGTGTGATGGGTTGTGGAATAATGTCCACAATGGCATCTGCATATACACATAGGTATAAAAATATATTTATAAAATAACTAGACAACCTAGATTATACCCATTGGAACATATCTAGCTTAAGAGATTTATCTTATCCTAGAAAGATCTCATTCTAACCAATTCATCTTATCTTAAAAGATTCTCCCCTATCTTAATAGATTCATCTCATCTTAAAGAGATTCTATCCTACACTCATAGATCTATCTTATCTCAAAAGGTCTTAACTTATCCTAATGAATATAGATCCATCTCATCTTAAAAGATACTCATCTTATCTTGAAAAGATTTTATCCTTATCCTAATAGATCTAACTGGCCTCAGAAGATTCTATCTTACCTTTATGGATCTGTCTTATCCTAATAAGCATACTTATCCACCCTAGTTTAACAACCATGATCTAATGCAAATTAATTAGATCTTATCTAGTCAAACAAGTCACACCAATCTAACCTAAACTAGTCTAATCTAGTCATATCCAATTTAATCTAGATCTTATCTTACCTGATGTGACCTGACCTAGTGTGGTCTAATGTTATCTAACCTAATATGGCCCGCTTAAACAGATTAATGACACTAGTAGAAGTGATTAAACCCTACTAGCCATATATTAACCTAACCTAGAGCCATGATGAATGATATAACCTTTCTATTCCCACCTAACAACAAACAAACTTTTAACCTACATCTTGTAGTCTATCTCACCCATATATATCTCTCATCTTGACTGATTCTATCTTACCCTTGGATATTCACCTTATATGATTGGTTACCCCAATCTGGACATAAAACAAGGATTAAGCTCCTACCAAAGAACCTTTAGATTGTAACCAGCTATTAGCTTATTCCTTCCGCTTATTGAATAATTTCCTTTGCAAAACTATTACCTTCTAACTTTCATGGTCGATACCAGGAAAGGGAAGATTATCACGTAACAACAAACAGAAAATGAATCCTCCAAATCCTCCACCTGTTGACACCAATCAAGTGGTTGCTACCCAAAGACTGGTAATACAACAGTTAACAGACCTGGTGACCGAGATGCAGAATCAGATAAGACAACAACGCGAGGAAATACGTCAGGCCCGCCAAGAAATAAGGCAAGCACGGTTGGAGAGACAACAACAACAACAACCCCCACCACCACCAGCTTCACCAAGCTACATAGATATAAATTATGATGATTTGTAAGATCTAGATGTTACTTTAGTTAGTAGTTGATAAGATACTATTTTAGTTGGAATAATAAGGTCTAATTGACCCTATGTATTGCTAATGAATTATGCATCATGCCAAGATTTTTCTTTGTGCATATGTTTTGAGATAACTTGGTTATATATCCTGTTCTTGCAAATCTCGGGGACGAGATTATTTTTAAGGGGGGTAGGATTTGTAACACCCAAAATCTGAATTTGGGATTGGTAGAAGAAACTTGAACAAAATAGCATAATATTTTGGAAATTGGGAAATAAAGAAAAAGATGAGAAAAAAATTTTTCTTTTAAAAGAAACCATTTATACATCTCATGAAATAAATAAACAAGGAGAATAAAAATTTAACTAGTAATAATAAAATAGTATGGTTTATATTCACCCTTGGATTTCAATTGATACATTTGAAAAATCTGAAAACTAAAATAGAAGTATAAATTTGAATGTGGAATAGAAAATAGAAAATAAAAGAGAAGGGATATAAAACAAAAATATAAATAATATATATATAAATAAATATATTCAGAATTAATATCCCTAACTTCACAAAAATAAAGTTGAAATGATGAGCCATAGAAGTTGAATTTAAGTTTGAATTCAAATTGGATTTGAAAATGGAGAAAAGAAAATAGAAAAGAAAAAGAAAAAGAATAAAAACCCTAACTGGGCCGGCTACCTAGGATTCGGCCCACCTAAGGATTCCTTACACGCGCGCAGCCCACTCTAAATCCTGGCGCCGACACGCGGGTCCCACCAGTCAGTCTCACGCGCGCGTGCCTGCTCTTCCCTGGCGCCGACAACCCGGGTCCACGAGCCAGCCACTCCCCCTCACGCGCGCTCTCGCCTCTCACTGACGCGCAGGGCCCCCTGCCCAGTCTCTCTCACCCGCGCCCGTCTGCTCTCTCTGTCTCTGGTTCGCGGGGCCCACTCGTCGGGTCCGTCTTCAACGAACTCGCCGCAACGACCTCACGCGACTTCCCCGCCGGGAACCTAGCGCCTCCTCCTCGCTCGGACTTTGCTCCGGGTATAAAAGCTCACCAAGCTCGCCTCCTCCTCTATTCCATCGTCGAGCACCGACCCGAGCTTCACCGCCGTTCCCTGGCAGCGCCATAACCCGATCCGCCGCCGCTGCCGAGGACCCCCTTTCTACACCGCCGCGCCGGGACTCGTGAGGGGCCTGGGCGGATCACCGTGGTGCGTGGGTTGCTGCTGCGGCGAAATCGCGTCAGCGGAGGCAGGGAGGATCAACCGAATTCCTCGCCGAACTTCGCTTTCGCCGCGGATCCGCACCACGCCGTGGCCAACGCCGGCAAGTCGACAATCCGAGGTAAAAAGCCCACGATCGATCTCGCCTTGACCTCTTGTACGCGTAGCACTGTTTAATTTTGGGCACGGGGTAGCGGATGACCGGATTGCGCGGGCTCCGGCGATGTCCCACCGCGGTTGGTGGGCGGCGCCGCCGTCCGCTCGGTCGGGAGGTGGGGGAACAAGCCAGGGTCGTTCGATTCTCGTTGGACGGCTGTGATTAGATTACGGAGATACCCCTTCGCTGGGCCGATCTGGACCGTAGGACTCAATCGGAGGGCTGCGGCGTGATCTCGGTTTCATTAAATCTGGGCCGTTGATCGCCGATCGAACGGATGTAGATGCGTACCGGTTCGGGTTATACTAAATCTAATCCGAGCCGTCCGTGTGTGATCCAACGGCCAGAACGGCCCGATACCCTTTCGCTGTGGCGATTTTGTTAAAGAAACCCTGGAAAACCGAGGAATCAACCCGCCGTCCCTCGGGCACTGTTCCCTGTGTCTGGGACGACTTACACCGAGCCCCCTGGGTTTCTCTGGAATTGAGGCCCAGTCCAGAACATAATAAAATCAGAGAAAATGATTATTAAATAGATTTTTAATAGGAAAATAATTGCTAGAATTTAGATAATTCATAGAAAATTCATTTTAGCTCCAAATTGAACCATTCCAGTTTCTAAAATTTTGTAATAATATTCTTCATCATTTAGTGTCTCTGTTTTGACATGAACTCTGTCAGAAAATTTATTTATCATTTAACCAAATTTTAATCACATTAAACCTTAGGAAATTCATAACTTAAAATCTATAACTCCAAAATTAATAATTCTTTTTCCTGTGATCTTATTTTAATATGTAGATTATTAATATGTATTTTGCATATATGTTTGGTGTAATGTTAATTCTGCCTATACACTGTTTGTTTGTAATGCTACGACTAGCAGTGAGGACACGTGTCATCTGAAAGATCATCCTGGTACCTGGATTCTCAAGGCCCAGGCAAGTTGTGCCCTTGATCACTTCTTTTTACCTACTCATGTTCTAATTAATCATAATGATCTGCATAGGTTAATTTTGATGGGACCCAATAGGTTACCCTAGTTTGTCTATCTTTATACCTTGTTTACCACTGAACTTTCTGGGTAGTACTTGCTAGTGCTATATGAGGTTTTGGGTATGAAGATTACACTATTCATGATTATACTTTTGTTATCAGTTGTTATTTATGGTTCATGTTAAGATCATTATGTTAATTGGAACATGGAGAACCACCCGGGAAAACAGTGCTACCACGAGGGTGGAATGGGACGCCCTTGGCTGATTAATTAGGAAAGCTAGTGGAAGACTACCTTACCCGAAAGGGGCAAGGGCAGTAGGGGAGAGGTCAGTGTAGGGAGGCCCTCGGGAGGATTTTGCTGCGATGGCGGTCCTGCAAGGGATTCCTGCACTGGATCTTCCTATAAACTGTAGCGGGTTTTCGGAAGCTAGTGGAACTTTGTAAAGGCCTCGTAGTGGATCCCTAGCCATTCACCTCGGAAGTGTCTAAGGGCTTTGCAAACCCTGGCGACATGGGATACACGACTTGTGGGTAAAGATGCGCAACCTCTGCAGAGTGTAAAACTGGTATACTAGCCGTGCTCACGGTCATGAGCAGCTCGGACCCTCACATGATTAATTTATGGAACTAAATTCAATTTGTCATATGCATTGCATTGCAGGTGATGTTGTTGTTACTTTTGTTCTATTACTTAATTGGGTTTGGTATTTACTTATACTTAGTAACTGCTAATAAAATTTTGACCAACTTTAAAAGCAATGCTCAGCTCTAACCATCTTCTTTGGTAAGCCTTACACTTCACGTGAGCTCCCACCTTTGGCGAGTTCATGCACATTATTCCCCACAACTTGTTGAGCGATGAACGTATGTGAGCTCACTCTTGCTGTCTCACATACACCACAGGTCAAGACCAGGTATTACAGGATGATGCTCATGGAGGATGCTGTGATGAGTTCGTGAGAGGTCTAGGTCGTCGTCTCCCAGTCAACTTTGGGTTGCTGGACCGTTGTCTCCTTATAATGTAATTATTTATTTTGTATAGAACTCCTGCTATGTATAAAGATATGACATTCGATCCTGTGCCACTATACATCATATGTTTGAGACTTGGTCCCAGCATACCTGGTGTTTATGTTAACCCCGGGTTTTGGACCCCTAAAATCCGGGTGTTACAATTTAACCTTCTTTCTTTTGCCGTCCTTTGCCATGAGGCACTTGTGGCCGATGTTGGGGAAGAGGAGTCCCTTGTTGATGGCGATGTTGGTGGCATCCTCGTTGGAGGAGGAGTCGGTGGAGCTCTCGTCGGAGTCCCACTCCCGGCAAACATGGGCATCGCCGCCCTTCTTCTTGTGGTGCCTCTTCTTCTCCTTTCTTCTCCCCTTCTTGTCGTCGCCCCTGTCACTGTCACTAGAGATAGGACATTTTGCAATAAAGTGACCGGGCTTACCACACTTGTAGCAAACCTTCTTGGAGCGGGGCTTGTAGTCCTTCCCCCTTCTTTGCTTGAGGATTTATCGAAAGCTTTTGATGATTAAAGCCATCTCCTCATTGTCGAGCTTTGAGGCGTCAATGGGGAGCCTACTTGGTGTAGACTCTTCCTTCTTCTCCTCCATTGCCTTGAATGCGACGGGTTGTGCCTCGGGCGTGGAGGAGGTGCCTTGCTCGATGATTTTCTTTGAGCCTTTAATCATTAGATCAAAGCTCACAAATTTTCCTATAACCTCCTCGGGAGACACTAGCTTGTATCTAGGATCACCTCGAATTAATTGAACTTGTGTAGGGTTAAGAAAAACGAGGGATCTAAGAATAACCTTGACCATCTCATGGTCATCCCATTTTGTGCTCCCGAGGTTGCGCACTTGGTTCACCAAGGTCTTCAAGCGGTTGTACATAGCTTGCGGATCCTCCCCTTGGTGAAGCATGAAGCGACCGAGCTCCCCCTCGATCGTCTCCCTCTTGGTGATCTTTGTCACCTCGTCTCCTTCGTGCACGGTCTTGAGCACGTCCCAAATTTCCTTTGCGCTCTTCAACCCTTGCACCTTATTATACTCCTCTCGACTTAGAGAGGCGAGCAGTATAGTAGTGGCTTGGGAGTTGAAGTGGTGGATTTGGGCCACTTCGTCCGAATCGTAGTCCTCATCCCCTACGGATGGTACCTGTACACCAAACTCAACAACATTCCAAATGCTTGTGTGGAGTGAGGTTAGATGATGCCTCATTTTGTCACTCCACATATTATAATCTTCACCGTCAAAAACCGGTGGTTTGCCTAGTGGAACGGAGAGTAAAGGAGTACGCTTTGAAATACGAGGGTAGTGTAGGGGAATCTTACTATACTTCTTGCGCTCATAGCGCTTAGAAGTAATGGACGGCGCGTCGGAGCCAAAGGTGGATGGTGATGAAGAATCGGTCTCGTAGTAGACCACTTTCCTCATCTTCTTTTTCTTGTCGCCGCTCCGATGCGACTTGTGGGAAGAGGATTCCTTCTCCTTCCCTTTGTTGCGGGACTCTCCCGATGGAGCCTTCCCGTGGCTTGTAGCGGGCTTGTCGCCGGTCACCATCTCCTTCCTGGCGTGATCTCCCGACATCACTTCGAGCGGTTAGGCTCTAATGAAGCACCAGGCTTTGATACCAATTGAAAGTCGCCTAGAGGGGGGTGAATAGGGCGAAACTGAAATTTACAAAGTTAATCACAACTACAAGCCGGGTTAGCGTTAGAAATATAAGCGAGTCCGAGAGAGAGGGTCAAAAACAAATCGCAAGCAAATAAAGAGTGAGACACAAGGATTTGTTTTAGCGAGGTTCGGTTCTTGCAAACCTACTCCCCGTTGAGGTGGTCACAAAGACCGGGTCTCTTTCAACCCTTTCCCTCTCTCAAATGGTCACTTAGACCGAGTGAGCTTCTCTTCTCAATCACACGGGACACTAAGTCCCCGCAATGACCACCACACAATTGGTGTCTCTTGCCTTGGTTACAATTGAGTTTGTCACAAGAAAGAGTGAGAAAGAAAAGAAGCAATCCAAGCGCAAGAGCTCAAATGAACACAAGTCACTCTCTCACTAGTCACTATTGATTGGAATTGAACTAGAGACTTGGGAGAGGATTTGATCTCTTTGATGTGTCTTGTATTGAATGCTATAGCTCTTGTAATGTGTAGAATGTTGGAAACTTGGATGCAATTGAATGTGGGGTGGTTGGGGTATTTATAGCCCCAACCACCAAAATGTGGCCGTTGGAAGTCTGCTGTCGCATGGCGCACCGGACAGTCCGGTGCGCCACTAGACACTGTCCGGTGCACCAGCCACGTCAGCCAGCCATTGGGGTTCGACCGTTGGAGCTCTGACTTGTGGGGCCTCTGGGCTGTCCGGTGGTGCACCGGACAAGTCCTGTAGACTGTTCGGTGCGCCTGCTGCGCGTGCTCTGACTTCTGCGCGCGCAGGCGCGCATTTAATGCGTTGTAGTCGACCGTTGCGCGCGAAGTAGCCGTTGCTCCGCTGGCACACCGGACACTGTCTGGTGCATACACCGGATGGTCCGGTGAATTATAGCGGAGCGGCCTCCATTTTCCAGAAGGTAGCGAGTTCATCGTCGAGTTCCCTGGTGCACCGGACACTGTCCGGTGGCACACCGGACAGTCCGGTGCGCCTGACCAGGGTGCCTTTGGGTTGTCTTTGGCTCTCTTTGTTTGAACCCTTTCTTGGTCTTTTTATTGGTCTATTGTGAACCTTTGGCACCTGTAAAACTTATAATCTAGAGCAAACTAGTTAGTCCAATTATTTGTGTTGGGCAATTCAACCACCAAAATTTATTTAGGAAAAGGTGTAAGCCTATTTACCTTTCACGGCCCATGCTTTGGATCCAAATCATTAGGACCCAGGGGATATCTATCCCTCACAGCCACCCTTTGGAGAACAAGATTAACTAGCTCTTCGTCTTTTAGCCTCACCTTTCTGTCGTGCCACTTTTTTGTCTCGCTTTGATATTTGTTGATTCGGTCGGTAGCTTCAAGTCTGATTTCTTCAACGATATCCGTTGAAATCTGATGCTAAAAATTTCCTTTGGCTTCGCGTGTAGTTCTTGTTGATTTTCTTTTTAAGTCTTCTAGAGATACTATTGTGTCTCCAAAGAGAAGCTTGAATGGGATAAAATTGGTTGACGTGATATAGAGGTGTTATGATTCTAGACCACTTCGACCAACTCATTGGGCCACTTTCCCTTTGGCAATCCGACTAGTGACTTCGAAATTCCATATAATTTAATTCTGTTGGAACCATGCTTCATCGCCGAAGGTCCTGCAGGAAGAAACACCTTCGACAAGTCTGTTTATACGCGATACCGAAGCTACCGCTCATAAAGCTTCGACACTATAGCGTATCCAAAGACGAAGGATCAAACCGACTTAAAGATAGAATGACTTTTTAATCCATAAGAGTCTAAGTTATAATTGTGATCTTCTGTAAGGGGCATGATTGTAATTTCTTACAGGCTGTGTCCTGTGCCTATAAATAGGTGAACAGTACTCCTTTACTGTTCACGTAATCTTGTAATTGCTAACGCAGTGCTTTGGAACTATTATTTTCTGCCAAGGAGAAGGTACAAATGTATCTAAATATTATGTTTTGATATTTAAGTTCACATTATAAAATAACTGAATAATGTTATTTATTCTTGGTATTCTTTAACGTTTTATATTTTATATTTCATTTCGCATTGTTTTATCTTTGTTCACGAAAGTGCAACCTTCATGATATATTATTCATAACCTTAGTCCAAAGCTCATTAAATCCTTGGGGAAATAATGCTTCAGCGGACGAAGGGCTTTAACATCTAACAATCTATGTTGCCTTGTTCTTAATTCATAGCATTTGAAAGAACAACTCCCCAACATTGGCGCCCACCTCCGGTGAACTCACTTCCACTTTTTGAGCTGATGGCTTCGTTCAAGAACCAAGCTGGAACTTCTTCGGCTCCAAAGCTGATTCTCCCGATAACAGGCGGTTCATGCTCAGAGCCGGCTAACAAGAAACAGAAGAAGGAGGCGCAAAGAAGAGTACAACATGTAGGGGTACAAGGACCCTTCATCAAGTCAAGATGGTCTCACATTCCAATTACCTCCTCTCAAGAGGATCTTCAGCTCAAGGATTACCCACATAATGATGCTATGGTTATCTCTTGTGTGATCAAAGGATTTCTGGTCCATAATGTTTTGGTTGATATAGGCAGTGCAGCGGATATTATATTTGCTAAGTCCTTCAGATAAATGCAAGAGCCTGAAGACAAGATTCATGATGCTACGCACCCTCTTTGTGGCTTTGGAGGAAGACAAATTGTAGCGCTTGGTAAGATTACCATGCCAGTGACCTTCGGATTTGTCAACAATACAAGGACTGAGCAAGTTGTGTTTGATATTGTTGACATGGAGTATCCTTACAATGCTATCATTGGTCGCGGAACACTCAATGCTTTCGAAGCCATTCTTCATCCAGCATATCTTTGCATGAAGATACCTTCGGATCAGGGACCTATTGCTATTCATGGGAGTCAGGAAGCTGCCAGAAAGGCCGAAGGGAATTGGACTGATTCAAAGGCAATCCACAATATAGATCAAACCGAAGCTTGTGAGCAGTACAAGTACAGAAGGGAGAAGGCTGCTTCGGCCGATCAGCCGAAATCCATGCTTTTATGTGAAGATATCGCAGAGCAGAAGGTGCTGCTGGGATCTCAATTGTCCGAGGAACAAGGGAAAACCCTGATAAAGTTCTTGTTCAACAACAAAGATGTCTTTGCATGGTCGGCTAACGATCTCTGTGGCGTGAACAGGGATGTTATTGAACACTCGCTCAATGTTGATCCATCCTTCAGGCCCAGAAAGCAGAGGCTTCGGAAGATGTCCGATGACAAGGCCGAAGGTGCTCGAAATGAAGTAAAAAGACTCCTTAGTGCCGGAGTCATTAGAGAAGTGAAGTATCCAGAATGGCTGGCTAACACTGTTCTGGTAAAAAAGGCCAATGGCAAATGGAGGATGTGTATTGATTTCACTGATCTCAACAAGGCTTGTCCAAAGGATGAGTTTCCATTGCTAAGGATAGACTCCCTAGTTGATGCAGCAGCTTCATCAGAGCTTATGAGTCTCTTGGACTGTTATTCAAGCTATCATCAGATTTGGATGAAGAAGGAGGATGAGCCAAAAACCAGCTTCATAACCCCTAGCGGAACATATTGTTACCTTCGGATGCCTGAGGGGCTCAAAAATGCTGGAGGAAGCTTAGCAGAATGACAGCAAAGGTTCTTCATTCTCAGATAGGCAGAAATGTGCTAACTTATGTCGATGATATCATTGTAAAAAGCACGAAGCAAGAAAATCACATTGCTGATCTGCAGGAGACTTTCGCTAATTTTAGACAGTCCGGTCTAAAACTGAATCCAGAAAAGTGTGTTTTCGGAGTAAAGAAGGGGAAATTCCTTGGTTGCTTAGTTTCAACAAAAGGGATTGAGGCTAATCCAAATAAAATCGAAGCTATTTTTCGAATGGAACCACCAAGCACAAAGAAGGGGGCTCAACGATTGACAGGAAGATTGGCATCTCTCAACAGATTTATATCTAGATCAGCAGAGAGAAATTTACCATTCTTCGAAGTGCTGAAATCAGCTGAAGTTTTTCAATGGGGACCAGTTCAGCAGAGAGCCTTCGAAGAGGTGAAGCAATATTTGATAGACTTAACGACGTTAACTCCACCAACGCCAGGGGCTCCTCTGTTGCTATATGTGGCAGCCTCGCATTCAGCGGTAAGTGCGGCACTTGTCCAAGAGAAGCTTGAAGGGCAAGTCAAAAACAAGCCCCAATATACTTTGTATCCGAAGTTCTTAGTTTATCAAAGAAAAATTATACAGAATTGGAGAAGGTGCTATATGCTGTCTTGATGGCTTCCAGGAAGCTTCGACACTATTTTCAAGCATACAATATAATTGTCCCTTCTTCACAACCATTGAAGGATATTATGAGAAATAGAGAAGCTACTGGAAGGGATGGAAAATGGGCTGCGGAACTCAATGAGTTTTGCATCGATTATGTGCATAGATCTTTGATTCAGTCTCAAGCGCTAGCAGACTTCATTGCTGACTGGACGCCAGGGGCTCAGGAAGAAGAAGTGAGTAAAGATGCCGAAGCTTGAACAGTATTTTGCGATGGTTCTTGGGGAACCTTCGGGTCAGGAGCAGCCGCTGTGTTGGTTGCCCCATCCAAAGTTAAAACTTGCTACGTAGCAAGACTTGATTTCAGCTGCACAAATAACATTGCTGAGTACGAAGCTTTACTTTTGGGTCTTCGGAAGTTAAAGGCAATGGGAATTAGAAGGACACTTCTTAAAACTGATTCCCACGTTATTTCTGGTCATATTGACAAGAGTTGCAAGGCAAGAGACCCGAAGCTGGAGAAATATTTAGACATGGTCCGAAGGATTGAAGCTTCCTTTGAAGGGTTTTCTGTAAAAAATATTCCTCGAGGAGAAAATGAACATGCTGATTTGTTAGCCAAGTCAGCAGCACAGGGGCTGCCCTTACCTTCGGAAGTATTTTTTGAAACAATAAAAGCACCTTTGGTTGAACTCCTTGAAAGAGCAGTCCTCAATATATCTCCTGTTTATAGTGAAGACTGGAGAACTGAGATCATCTCTTACCTTCAGGGTAACTTCCTTTCAGATGACGAAGCTTATAACAAGAGAATAGAGGCAAGAGCTCGTCCATATGTAATAATAGAAGGGGAACTGTACAAGCATGGGGTCTGTTCTCCGTTACTCAAATGTTTATCTAGAGCCGAAGGTATAGAATTGATGAAGGAAATACATGCAGGCCTGTGTGGATCTCACATTGGATCTAGGCCTTTGCTGGGAAAAGTTTTCCGTCAAGGATTTTATTGGCCAAAGGCAGCTTCGGATGCAACGGAGTTAGTCCAAAAGTGCGAAGGCTGTCAGAAATGTGCAAGAGATAAAAAACAACCTTCGTCTCTAACCCAGTTAATACAACCCTCTTGGCCATTGCTAAGATGGGGCCTTGATTTGTTAGGTCCGCTACCACCAGCACAAGGGAACTTAAGATATGTTGTAGTGGCAGTGGAATATTTTTCTAAATGGATTGAGGCAAAGCCTTTAGCCGCAATAACTTCGGTTACTATTCAAAAGTTTTTTTTGGCAAAACATTGTCTGTCGCTTCGGAGTGCCGAAGGCCATCACTGTGGACAATGGAACGCAGTTTGATTCCGAAGCTTTCAGAGAATTTTGTGAACAAATTGGCACAAAGATCCATTTTGCATCAGTTCGACATCCGGAATCAAATGGACTAGTTGAAAGGGCTAATGGCATCATAATGACAGGAATAATGAAGTTAATATTCAATCAGCCAAGGGGAAAGTGGCCAGATGAATTAATGAAAGTGGTGTGGAGCCACAACACAACAATATCAAGGTCAACAAGTTTTACACCATTCAAATTGCTGTTTGGTGATGAAGCAATAACCCCAGAAGAAGCTAAGGCAGGATCAATAAGAACAGTTGCTTCGGCAAAAGACGAAGCTGATTGCTCTGTGGACAAAGATGCAATAGAAGGGATCAGGCTTTAGGCTGTGGAAAACATCAATAAATACCAAGCCGAAACAATAAAATGGCGTGATAGAAAGGTTCGGTTGAAGAACATTAAGCCAGGACATTTGGTGCTTCGAAGAGTGGCCAACCCAGACACAGTGGGCAAACTACAGCTGAAGTGGGAAGGCCCCTTTCTGGTAGTATCTTCGTCAAGACCCGGATCCTACAGATTAAAGGATATGGATGGCAACGACATTCCTAGATCTTGGAATGCGGATGAGCTTCGGCGGTATTATGTGTAACTTGATGTAATCTTTTTTATTTTTTATTTTTTATTTTTTCTTATGGCACCCTTTTCCTTTCCAAAGGGGAGAAAGGTTTTTAATGGGGCCATAACATGTAATTTCTCTTTTTCCTTATTTCAGCTCTATAAGAGCAATATCCCCCAAAGATGTAAATGTAAAAGCTGAGAATGCACCATCGAGTGCAAACAAAAAAGAAAAGAAAACAGGGAGAAGCTCAAAAGTCGTTCCTAAGGGAATGCAGAGCTTACAGCGAAAAATAAACGCTGATTCCGCTGAAGTAAAAGGCGAAGAAGCTCCTAAGGGAGGCTTACAGCGAAAAATAAACGTTGATTTCGCTAAAGTAAAAGGCGAAGAAGCTCCTAAGGGAGGCTTACAGCGAAAAGTCAACGCTGATACACTGAAAAATAAACGGTGAAGCCGAAAAATAAGCGGCAAAAAGATTTGAGTCATTCCTAAGAGAATGAAGGCTATGATTATGGCTTCGAATATATATTCGGACATTCATTTGCACGATACATCACATCATGACATTTGCATTCATAAACATTCATTTAGACATACATAGGATCATTATCATCATATCATACAGAAAAGACAGATGCTTCGGCTATAAGGATAAAGCTTTGGAGAAAAACAGAAAGAAGAAATTTTCATGCTTCGTTGTGTACGAAAAGAAGGGAAGGTGTTTTTCGCCTTCGGCTCAAAAAGAAAATTTCGTCCACAGCAAAGCAGATTGCACATGGACAAAGGGGAAAAGATATATTACAAGGTACGCACAAATTTACATAAGTTTCTTTACAATCATATTACAAAATTTTCTCTAAAATCTTGTGCAGCAAAGTCTTTCGGAACATCTGTTAAGGCTTCAGCTCCTCATTCTTTAGCTTCATCATCCTGTACATATTAAAACGGAATGAGAAAAGCGCAGAGTTCAAGGAGAAGGTAAAAGTAACAAGTATAAGTTTCTCACTGGCTTAAGGTGGCTCCGAGCTTCGTCACCAGCCATTTTTCGCCCGCCGTTTATCCAAATCTGGGTCATAAACCTGTTTCCTATGCTTCGAGCTAGGCTGGGGATGTCAATTAAATCTGCAGGTGACAAACTGAAGTTTGGCCTATCGACAATTTTCCCGTGCGTGCAGCCAGCCTTCAGGAAAGCAGTAGTCGTGCCTCGAGAAGCTAACAGGGCGCAGAAATCGGCATGCCCAGCGATAACTTTATCAAGTGCATCAACTTCGCCCTCAATGTATTCAAAGGTGCTTGGCAGGTTTTCAACTGAAGGTGTAAACTTATCAGAGCTGGCTCCAATTGAGTAAAACACATCCTTCAGCCGTTGCACACATTGGTTGCCGAAATCTAAACATTTTTCCTGAAGCTCTTTCAATGATTTCTGCAAATTTGAATTCTTCTCAATTTCGGTCTTGAGACTTGCTTCAAGATTCTTCTTTTCCTGCTCAGATTTTTCTGATTTTATGAGTAATTCGCTGTTTAATTTCTCAATTTCAGCTTGAGCTTCAGCCAGCGAGCCTTCCATAGAATGAATGACGAAGTCCTTCTTCTCCAAGGCAGCCTCGTGATCTTTAGCTTTATGTTCAAGTTCTTGAATGTCGAAGTCCTTTTTCTTCAAAGCAGCTTCGTAACTTTCAACTTTATTTTCTAGATCTCTGATGGTAGCTTCGTTTTTCTCGTCTTCAAGATCTTGTTGCATCCTCAGCACTTTACTTAGTAATATACTCTGTCCAAACAACCTTCGTCAGAAAACATCTTAATTTAAAAAAAATTGAGAAGTTTTTACCTTGAAATTAGCGTAGAACAGGCTACCGGCGATATGCTGTCGCTGGTATCTGCACAAGTCCGCTTCAATCTTCGGCAGCCCAACATTCTTTGAGAAAGTCCTAACAACTTTAGCCTCGGTTCGATTCCGAAGGCATCTTAGTTTCCCTTCATTGACTCCGCCAAATAGCAGAGCCCTTGGTTTGTATCCACAGGATATAGCATATTTCTTTAGCTCTTCTTTTTCAGTTTCTGATAACTCTTGTCCAAGTATATCTTGAAAATTAAAGTTTTCTTCTTCCAAAGTGTCTTCAATTTGCTCTTTTTTTCTCAATTGTCGTGTCCACCGCGACCGCAGCAGCTTCTTCTTCAGCCATTTTTAGAAGTATGTTATCAATATCACCAAGTGTGGTTTCTAAATTAGGATCTTCGGTGGTCTCAGTTTTGGCTCCGGTGGCTTCAGCTTCGGTGGCTGCTCCGATGGCTTCGGCTCCGGTAGTTTCGGCTCTGGTGGCTGTGGTGTCGGCAGTAACAACGCTTTCAATTATTTTTGACGCCGATGAATGACATCGGCCACTTGCATAATTCTTCTTTTCTTCTTCGGCTTGGCAGGACTTTCTGTTGCCGAAGGTTCTTTTTCCTTTTGAAAAAACTTCGTCAGTTCTGGCGCCAGCGGACTTAGCTTGATAGGCAAAGGTTCAGTCATTACCTTTAGAATCTCTTTCACTTCGGCAGCAGAAGGTGTTGCAGGAGCTTCCTCCTCTCAGGCTGGCGTCTTCGGTTTTGGGGATGCAGCTTTTCTTCTCTTTGGAGCAGCCATCTTCGGCTCAGGGCTCAATTTTCTTTTCTCAGAATTTTCTTTGTCCTTTTTAGCCGATTTGGTGCCTTCTTTATCAAGGACGCTGGCAATCCTTTTTCTTTTCTGGCCTTCGGCATCTCCGCTCAGTTGCTCATAGTCAGGATAATCAAAATTCAAGGCATCCAGCACCCGATTCAATCTTCGTTTCGGACGAGTGCCGAAGGCCGCAGTCATTAACTGATCTTCATTCTTAGAGTAGCAGCCGAGAATCTCATTGCACATAACCTCAATTGTGTCCAACCATTCTTGGCATGGTGCTTTAAAATGTTTCTTAAATTTGTAGTGATAAGGCAATCGAACAAGTTCTCCCTTCTTCTTTTCTCCCTCTAGCTTCGGCATCTCCCACTCCCTCAGTGTTGGGAACACTTTAAAAGCCAAGAATTCCTGCACTAAGTCTCTAGTGCCAATATGATCTGAAATCACTCGAAATTCAGCCAAAGCAATCTGACTCGGGCTCCCCATTATCATGTTGCATCGGGGCCTCGTCTCTCCGAAGGTCAGTTCTAGCGGACTCTGGACCAATTTATCCTCATCTTCGTCAACTTTAACATAAACCCATTCAGACTTCCATCCGGCTGGCCATTTGCTTCGATAGCTTATCACTGGAAACTTCGTAGTCTTGCGATAAGCAAAGTTGTAGCAGCCAAAATTCTCGTGCAGACCATCTCCTCTGGCTTTAGTCTGGTAGTGTAATTCATGAACTCGGCAGAAACCCTCACCAAATAGTTCCACTCCCTGGCTACGAAGGGCCCAAATATAAACACTCAACCTAACGATAGCATTAGGGGTCAGCTGATGTAGGTAAATCCCAAACTTCTTCAGTACAATAGCAATCATCTTGTTAAGGGGGAACCTTAAACCAGCTTTCAGAAAACTTTTGAAGACTACTATCTCATTCTTTCCTGGTTTTGGGATAGTTTCTTCTCCACCAAAACGAATTAATTCCTTCTTGGCCTCACTAAAATAACCCAGCTTCACCATCTTAGGAAGATCAGCTTCAGAGATGGTGGACCTTCCAAAGTCCAGATGACTAGGTTTACTTGGCATCCCGAAGCTGTACTCATCTTCGGAACCAATTTCTTCAACATCAGCTTGTGTTGCTTCGGCAGCAGGTGTGTCCTCTGATGAAACCAGCCCAGAACGCCTCATTGCTTCGGAAATCAGAACAGTTTCAGTGGCTTCGGCCTCGTCTCCCTCACGCTCAATCCTGGCAGTGGACCGCAATCTAGCCATTTGATTATGAATTCCTAAAGTTTTTTGAAATTAATAACCTTTTTTCTGAAGCTCTTCTTGTGACGAAGCAGAATCCGGAGTGGTGCTTCGTTTGGGTGCAAAGGGTTAAGCTTCGGCTATGGTGAAATTTTTGGCAGCAAAACAGTGCAATTGCAATGAATGCTGTGGTAACTTTAAACCTACTTGTCTGTTTATATAGTGCTGCAGGTAAAAAGGTGAATCGTCAAGTCTCCTACACCGGACAAACAGTCGCCCGCATCCACTGAACAGTGGGCCGCAAAACCCGAGAAGGTAGATATGCATGGTGGGACTACTCCGCGCTCGGAAGTTGTATCGTTTCTCGGCAACGAGCTCAGGGAAGGTGTTTTTCTGACCTTCGGCTACCCGAATCTTAAGAGACTTTTTCATGGGTCAAGCTCGTTACGAAAAACGATCTAACGCCGTGAAGGGGCTACTGTTGGAACCATGCTTCGTCGCCGAAGGTCCTGCAGGAAGAAACACCTTTGGCAAGTCTGTTTATACGCGATACCGAAGCTACCGCTCATAAAGCTTCGACACTATAGCGTATCCAAAGACAAAGGATCAAACCGACTTAAAGATGGAATGACTTTTTAATCCATAAGAGTCTGAGTTATAATTGTGATCTTCTATAAGGGGCATGATTGTAATTTCTTACAGGCTGCGTCCTGTGCCTATAAATAGGTGAACAGTACTCCTTTACTGTTCACGCAATCTTGTAATTGCTAACGCAGTGCTTTGGAACTATTATTTTCTGCCAAGGAGAAGGTACAAATGTATTTAAATATTATGTTTTGATATTTAAGTTCACATTATAAAATAATTGAATAATGTTATTTATTCTTGGTATTCTTTAACGTTTTATATTTTATATTTCATTTCGCATTGTTTTATCTTTGTTCACGAAAGTGCAACCTTCGTGATATATTATTCATAACCTTCGTCCGAAGCTCATTAAATCCTTGGGAAAATAATGCTTCAGCAGACGAAGGGCTTTAACATCTGACAATCTATGTTGCCTTGTTCTTAATTCATAGCATTTGAAAGAACAAGTCCCCAACAAATTCCATTTTCTCTTTCTGTAAGGCCATTGGACTCTTGATGACTTACTGGAGTGAACTGCATAGTTGTGCCTATCTAAGTACAAAAGTTTTTGAATGCTTTATAGTCAAATTGTGTGATATTGTCTACGCTCAAAGACTTCATCACTCCAAAGCGGCATATGATGTTTTGCCAGTATTTTTTTTGAATTGTAGCCAAAGTTATGGCAGCTAATGATTTTGCATCAATCCACTTGGAGAAATATTCCATTTTAAGTTTCCTTGAGCTAGTGCATTGGTCTGATTATATCCATACCCCATCTTTACTGGGCCAAGTTGGCTGGATCAGCTGAGTTAATGATGAAGGTTGCTTCTGGTCATTCGCACATCTTTAACAATTGTCACATGTTCAAACCAAGTCTGTTGTGTCTATTGCTACCTTCGGCCAGTAGAAACCTTGACGAAGTACTTTGCCTAGCAATGCTTTAGGGTTAATATGAGCCCCACAAATGCTAGAATGAATATTTTTCATTAGCTCTTGACCTACAAACCTAGTAGGCATGGCAATTTAACCCACGGGTTCGGGTACCCGGCCCGACGGGTGTGGGCGCGGGTGCGTTTTTTCACCCACGGGTGTGACCCGAACCTGACCCACACCTTTTCGGGTTCGGGTCCGGGTTTCTCACTTCACCCATGGGTGACTCACGGGTACCCGAACATGAACGCCAACAGTCTCCCCAATCTCGAACTGCTGGCCCAAGCCCAACTGACTAACACCAGTACACCACCCGACCACCGAGACCTAAACCTAATCCTCTCCCAGCAGCCGCTCTCTTGCTCGCAGCCACCGCCCACCGTAAGTCACACCGAGACCGAGTTCCCAGCAGCCCAGCCACGCGCTTCTACTTCTGCTGACCTCGCCGACGACCGATCTGCTTCTGTTGTGCAGCCGCGCGCTGGAGGTCGCCCGTCAGCCGCTCGCCAGGTGCTCGCCCGCGGCCCATCAGCCTGCGCCGAAGGTGCTCGCCAGGTGTTCGCGGCTCGCCCGTCAGCCGCTCGCTAGCAGCCATGTGCTCGCCCGTTAGCCTGAGGCCCTTCGCCGGAGGTGCTCGCCCGTCAGTCGCTCGCTGTTGAACATGCTATATTGCTACGTACTGGAAAACCCGACGGGGACCCAAAACCCAACCGAAACCCGATGGGTGCGGGTGCGGGTGCGGGATTCCACCCGCGGGTGCAGTCACGGGCGGGTTTGGTCACATTTTGCGGGTGCGGTCGCGGGCGGGTTTTTGCTCCACCCGACCCGAACCCAACCCGTCGCCATCCCTAAAACCTAGATAGGCAATTTAGCAAGGGTGCATAGACACATTCCTTGTATAGCTCCCCTTATGTGATTCCATATGGCTTTGTCCTTGATTCCATCCTCCTTGGGTGTTCCCCTTTCTGAAATGCTATTATCTCTATACATCAGTCTTCACTTTATGTTGGAGACACTATCAGGCACTCTTTCTAACAAATCCACTGAAGGTGCTTTCAGTATTTCAAAGAATACTTTGGGCGGTAGAGGTAGCCCCTAGGTCGCGTATTTGGCTAACATGTTTGTGCGTTCATTGTCTAATCTTTGTATATTTTTTATAGAAAAAACTTCGAATATTTCCTCCATCTTTCTGAAAATGTCAAGATACTTCTCCAATGTTGAGTTCCTAGCTTTGCTACTTTTATCAATGTGACCAGTTATCACTTGTGATCCCGACTTGAGGACTGCTCTTTTTACGTGCATATCTTCCAATTTCTGGAGGCCTAACAAGATAGCTTCGTATTCTACAATATTGTTTTATGCATTGGAATTCTAACCTAGCCACATATTGAAGTTGTTAGTTTTGAAGGTAAGACAATGACAATTGTTGTTGATGCTCTAAAAGAGCCCAAAGAGCCATCACAGAATACAACCCATATAGCTTCGCTGATGATGACTGATGATTCCTGATGACCTAGTATCGAATCAGCGATGAAATCTATGAATGCTTGAGATTGAATGGCTGACTAATGGATAAAGTCTACCACAAACTCGTTGAGCTCAATAGCCCACTTGCCAATTTGGCCAGTAGTTTTGTCACACCCGGTTTTAAAAGGCAAACCGAATGCGAACTATGTATGTGCCAGGATGAAAAATTCACGTACACAGCGAATACATAAATGAACATCATCGCACAATGCTCAAATAATAATATAAAGAATTATTAATTTATTACATCCTGATATCAGAGACATCCACATAGTCATCAACTTAAAGAGTAATCAAAGTGCTAAAGTGAAACAAAGTACAGATAAAGCCTTCATAGGCAACTGACTCAGGGTTGCCACTAATCTAGTCTAGAACTCCTTGAAGTCCTGGAACTCCTGAAAGTCCCCCGCGTTGCCATCATCTTCTCCTGAGCAGTGGTTGCAACGTGCACAACATGGTGTTTTGTGTTTAAGCAAGGATGAGTACACATCAACGTACTTAGCAAATGTCCCGTTTGACCAAAGTGGACTAGTTGTATGTGGGGTTAGGTTCAAAGTAGTTGTTTTTAGTTTGTCAGATATTTATTATTATTAGAAGCCAACATTTATCATAGAACCCAAGTTGTTATCCCAAAAGGCACCTCCTCAGAGAGGAAAATACCAGAAACCATAAGTATAGCCATCATCATAAATGTATCTAGAATATCTCTAATCAAAGAGCATCCCAAGGCTGCTCTTAACCGCGAGCACAACTGATATACCAGTTTCTAACCCTCTACAGAGGTCGCACACTTTACCCACAAGTCGCGATTCCCTTTCTGCCTGAGGTTCTAGCCTCCCCATTGATCACTTCCGAGGTGACCCAGTAGGATTTCACTACGTAGCCTTTACAAAGATTCCCTAAAGGTCATAGCATTTCACTACGTAGCCTTTACAAAGATTCCCTAAAGGTCATAGCTGCTCGTTAGGTTTCTCTAGTTTAATAAACACAGTACCTCTCCCCACAAGAGGTGTGTGTGGGGGACAGATAGCCCCCGGGTCCACTAGAAGGCAAGAAGGCCTCGCGAAGGGCCCTAGACCCATTATTTCGCAAGGCCATCCCTTCGTGGGCCAGGGGAGGAACTTTCGGCAGGTTGGATCAACACGAGATCGGATCAACTCAAGCCCATGCGGTTCGCTGAATTCAAACGCTATCCGCAGTAGTGATCCGATTCCCCCGCACAGCACCCTCAGACGTCGGAACTAATCGATGAAAAGTCGGTAGGATCATAGGAAGATAAGTTTAGTCGGTTCATTATTGCTTAGGCGCACATTGTTATCATATCTGCATGTATCGCCCCACGGTCGAGTATATAAGGCCTAGGGGGCATCCCATCAAAACCATCTTCATCTCATTCTTCAGCCATCCACTTAGCTCTCTAGCATCCCTCGTACTATAGAATTCCTCTGTAACCCACCCCATAAAAGATCCACACCAGGACGTAGGGTGTTACGCGTCTCAAAGCGGCCCGAACCTATGCAAAATTATCTACTGTCTCTCGTGCATCTAGCACGAACCATTGAGCTACAGTCGGTTACACTGTCCTACTCCAAAAAGCACCTCGAGGGGTAACCCCAGGTGCGCGGTCGGACCCAAAACACTAACAATTGGCGCGCCAGGTAGGGGGTGTGTCACTGATCTAAGCTAGCTCAATGGCCGTCACCTTCCAGCACAAGATCATCCTCCGCCCCGGATCCGTATTCCGCTTCAAAACCATTTCATCTGTGGTGGACGAGGAGGGAACTCTACATTGCATTGCGGACCCACCGGAGAGAAAACCTTCCTCGACAATCTCCGGAAAAGTTGGAGTAAAGCAGGAAAAAGCGCAACCTCCAACGCTCCAAGCAAAGACTACCTCCTGCAAGCCAGGAACAGAAGATCATTCTGCTCGGAGAACTCCGCTGTCCACCTCCTCTACGGAAAAATGGACGCGGTTCACAAGGAAAAAGGAAACAAATGAGGTGAAGGCTCATCGAGCTGCTCTTCTAATACCTCCACCCTCAAAGGAGAACAGAGAGAAGCTCGTCGCTACGACAGTTCCATTCTACCCCGACGTCCTCTTCATCGATGGAACAGTGGAATCGACTCCCGTCTCCGACGATGAACCAACCGCACTGGGAGAAGAACCTCTCCAGCGGGAATCTCGCCGACGAAGGAACCGACGCCGAAATATTCGGCGACATCACGAAGCCGGAGAGCGGGACCCGGCGCAGCCTGTATCACGAGATGAGATCTCGGAAATGTAACACCCCTGGTGTTATTGTTACTAAAACTTGAGCACAACATCATAAGCATTAGCATTTCATGTGTTTGTCACATCTAGAGTGCATTCACTAGGTAAAAATTCCAAACAAGTTGCATTGAAGTGACATGTTACTAGTGAAACCCTAGGGTACAATATTTAACCCTAGATTGGGCATAATAGAAAAACAAGGCTTAAGGAGGGAAAACTCTATTGAAATAGTCATGAAATGTCACTAGGAATGGACCTAAGTAACATCCAAACCCTAGAAGTGTCAAAAATCCTAAAAAGAACCCCAGAAAGCCCTAGCCTTAAACCCTAGGGGGCTAAGTGCAAAATTAGTGCACTTTTGGACTAAAGTGCAAAAAACCATGAGATTAGAGCATATTAAGTCATATGGTTCACAAGAATGTGGATTTGCAACTTAAATCCTAAGTTTTGGACTTATTTGCAAAAAGCCACACTAATACTCAAATGGCTAAGTCTGAAATTAGTGACATTGGCTCAACTTTGAAGCCTCATATCTTCCAAATTATGAGGTTTTTGTCCTAGGTCACCACATCAAAATTATAGAACTATGTAAGGAGAATAACATTGCTATAAAGATCATGCCTTGGTACCCTGAAGTATTTTGAGATAAATGTGCCCAAAGTTGAGTTGTGAGACTGCCCTTGGTCTGAATTCAGACTGACAGTGTGATTGAGCAAACTTTGAGCTAGGATTCGAGCATGATCCAGTAAGGATTTGGGAGTAATTGCTATAGCAACATTGAAGCTGAATAATAGAGCAACAACTTCTTTAAAGGTAGATTACCAAGTTATCACATGAAAAATGGAAATTCAAGCCCTGCAAATCAGGCTGTCAGGCGCGCTGAATAGAAGTGCCATAGTACAGTAACTGAAGAAGATCCCAAGTTCAGCACTCGCCGCCGGTGATCTTTGTGCCATAATTTACACCGTCGTCATGATTCGTGCTCGCTGGGGAAGGGATAACCATGACGGAGTAAAAATCTGGGCGCTGGATTAGCTCGGGCTCGGGCACGGATAAGATTCACCACACCCACTTGCTCGTCGTGCGACCGGGGTAGATTTCACCGCTGTTGATCACTCACCGTTGTGCGCCACGTGCTTAAACGCTAGACCACGTCGCGATGAATCGTGGTATGCATGTCCGGTGATCGCCGGAGGGCTGCCACGGTGCAAGCCACTCATCCCGAGCGCCAGTACCTCTTTTGCCCTCCGGCCGCCAGCACATCCTGGTGAAATTGGACGCCACCGCCATTGGAGACTATAAATTGTCGCCTCCGTCCGCTCCGCTAGGTAATTGCGCAACCAGTGAAGCAACCCGTGCCTCAAATCCTCCCCTAGAACTCCCCAATTTGGGATTTCCCCCAAAACCCTCATGAACCCCGAGCAATTTGACCTCGCCGTGGCCAGCGCGTCTCAGGTCTCCTCATACCCCCTGCCCCCTCGTTTGAGTGTTCTTATGTACCCCCGATACTCCCCGACCAACTTAATTGAACTAAGCTGCCTTATATCGTCGGGAACGCATGTGGTTGTCTGGTTGTTCGCGCTGCCTCCGCGGGCCGATTGATTCCAAGCTCTGTTAGTAAAATTGATTGGGGGGAAATGTCTAGGAGGGGTCCGATTTGGTGTCCACCGCACGAGGACACTAGTCATTGCATAAATCGGCCAGTATAGGCTCACCGGTGATCGGTGTGTCGCCGTCCACCGTCGTGGACCGGACTCTGTGAAGACATAAAAGTTCAAGGGTTTATTTGAAAGTGTCAGCGACTATCTAAAATAGTGTCTTGGACTCTTTCGGGTTATTCGAAAAGATAGGGACTTTCTTGCAAAATCTACGCGCGGGCGCGAGCGCGCGCATTTCCGCCCATAGTTGGGCCGACCTAGGCCGGATTCGGTCCAGAACTGTTCATATGTTTTTCTTTTTCTTTTTCTACCAGAGCTAAAGAAATTCTAGAAAATTGTAGAAAAATGATAAAATTACCAAACCAATTTTGCTAGGTCTCTAATTTCCTATAGTATTTAATTAAAATAATTTTA
This sequence comes from Zea luxurians, assembly GCA_029449295.1. Taxonomy (NCBI): domain Eukaryota; kingdom Viridiplantae; phylum Streptophyta; class Magnoliopsida; order Poales; family Poaceae; genus Zea; species Zea luxurians. Next base: position 101,280 of record JAOPSE010000350.1, on the reverse strand, counting down.
GGATTTATAGTCCAAACAAGAAATTATAGAGTAATTAAAATAGCCTAAGACCTTGCTTCTGGATTTTTAGAAAATAAATAATAAGTCCAAAATTCACTAAATTTTTAGGGTAATCTCTAAATAATATTTAGAAACCTTGGGTAGAGTTTGGTATGATTTGGACCATGTTTGATACTTAGAACCCAAAACCCTACCCCCTGCCCTGTGAACTTCACTATTGACTCCAGAAACCCTAAGTTCTCGGAGATCCGTGAAGGAAAGTTGTATTCAAGACTTTAGATAATAAACTTTTATTATCTTTGCACTCTCATGAGCATTACATGGGCATTCATTATTATGTATGGTTATATTTAGAAAACAAAGAAGAAGTAGAAGTCGAAGAAGCGAAGACTTCACCACCACCACCTGAGGAACATCAGGCAGGCAACTGTTTTTATTTTGATATCTGCGGAACAGAGCCTGATTTACCAGTAACACAAGGCAAGCCCCGGTGCATTTGCGACCTCCTTGTTTCTTTTAAAATCTTTCTCACTTACTTGATGCATTAGGTGATAGGAGTTGTGTGCTAAACTATTGCTGCATCTCCTTCCTTGGACTTGATTATTTCCTAAATCCTTGTTTTACAAAAGGTTTTTTTTCTTATGCTTAGCTTTGCTTTAGAAAAACAAAATGTTTTGTTTTCTCAAAAGATGATGTTGCAAAGTGGGTGGGATGCTTTCAAAAATAAAACTTGATGGTGGATCCATCATGGCCATGATGGGTTCAACATCGAAAAAGATGGACCTCTGCCAGGTACCAAACTTTGGGTTTGAAATGATAAAGCTAAGACCGGGCGGGTGACTTGCACGAGAAGAGAGTCTCGGTGTAGTGTCTCCATCTGAGTCGATTAAGGACCGTGCCGATGTAGGCCTGCTGACCGAGGACCCTTTAACTGGTCACATGCCTCGTCATGGGTAAGCTTTGCCTCGGGTAGACTAATACCAGAATAAGATAACACGCAATGGGAGTGGAGAGATGGCGAGAGTAGCGTGTACCCTCCGTGGCAAGAGGCTGGACGGTGGTGTATCTGTGCTCTCGGTTGGCGTGAACCTGATCTGGTCTTAAGAACCCCGGTGGCGAGTTGACATATGCAAGGGTTAAGTGCTACATATGTCGTGTGATTGGAGATCCTCAGCTGAGTATAATCGATTCGGATCACCGTAACTTCACGGTTATGAAGACTTGGTCATTGACTTACATGTAGCAATCCAGTGAAGATGAATGGTTGTTAAGAAATTGGCTCGTATAGGTCAAGTGATTGAATTAGGATAGAAAGAACCCTAGCTGCAGGTAATTTTTACTTAACCTGACAAATAAAACTAGATTTTTAAGGATCCACTCTTAGTAAGCATTTCTGCAAACAGAGTCATTGATTATTGATAAGCCTTACCTTGAGTCCCTTAAAGCCAGCATATCCTTGAGAGTCTTTTACTTTGTCGGGTAAGTCTTGCGAAAGTACACTTCATACTTAGGGCTTCGTCCCATGTTGTTTTAGGTGAAGAAGCGGCAAACTTTTGCTGCTTTTGTTCAAAGGTGGTACCAAAGGAAGAGAATCAAGGCTAAAGCTGCGGGAGGAAAGGATCCTCTGTAAAACTTTTGTTTAATACTTATCGGGAGGGGTTTTTGCCTCCCATGGTTTGTAATAATAATACTCAGCACTCATATTTTTTGTTCTGGTCTATAAATATTTAACTTTGTCTTACTTTTCAATAAAAGTAAGTTATTGTAACTGCTTCCACATTTCTGTATCTCCGATGAATTGTAATGTCTGTGTGGTGGGTAAAACGCTCTTGGGAAGGTAAGGAATTCAGATACCGAACTTGTCAAGTTATCAGATGCACCTGCAAGGTTGTCTGAGGTCCGTTGGACAAGGACAACTGTAGGTGGGCCTAATGACTTGGGAGGTTGCGTCACATGAGATGGGAGAAACCCTAGAAGAATGGGTCTTTAGGGAAAGAAGGAATTCCCGACGACATGATCGTCGGCAAGCTCAAGAGCAGGCCGAACATTAGACGAGACAACGCTGAGAGAACCCTCTTCCCAGACAAAACCTGAACCCCGACTTTGCCCGAGCCATGAACACACCGAGTGAGGTCGGTGGAGTGTTAACTCAGATAGCCAATGGCCTTCCCCGGACTCCAGACGCCGAGGGCTATCAGCGGCTACTCACTCGGGCCGCTAATCATCTTCTGCCTCTCGCTCACCCTCCGAGCGATCTACGACATGCCATCAACAGTCGGCAGGACGCGCGGAGCTCCATCAATGCTTCGCGCGAACGACGACATGAGAATGAGATCCGGCGTCGAGAAAAGTATGACCGGGATCACGACATCCCTGCGCGAAGTCAAGCCACCAGGGTTGAGTCGGCAACAGCTTCAACTGGCGGCACCACCCGGGGACGGTTGAGGCAGCACGTCGACAACTCCCCTCCCTGGGACCGACATCACCATCATTGACAAGAGGACACGTGTGGAGTATCGGCGCTCACCCCTAGTCTCAGGGCCATTCAGTGGCCCCCTAACTTCAAAGTCTCCAACGTCGACAAGTACGAACCTAAGCAGGACCCGGGAGGCTGGTTGGCTGTCTACACCACCGCTGCCCGAGCCGCTGGGGCGACTGAAGATGTGATGACCGCATACTTGCCCATCGTCCTCAGGCAGGATGCACTACAATGGCTTCGACACCTACCCCAACACTGCATCGATGACTGGAGCGACTTCAGTCGGCGCTTCATCGCCAACTTTCAATCTCTCTCCGACAAACTGGCATAGCCATGGGACCTCAAATCCATCAGGTGCTGAGGAGATGAGACTCTCCGGTCGTACCTGAAAAGATTTCGGACCATAAGAAATCGTATCCCCGAGGTTGCGGAAGCAGCAGTAATCGAGGACTTCTATTGGGGATCCAATGACTCGGCCTTCGTCCGAGCCATATTTCAAAAGGTGTCGACTACCTCCGAACAGCTGTTCAGGGAGGCAGACCTCTACATCACCGCCGACGAACAAGCTCAGGACCTCATCAGGGGAACGAAGCCTGCACCACCGGCACCACGGCGCGACGCAAACCAGCAACCTGACAAACGTTGGGAGAAGAGGCCTCGCGATGAAGTCCACGCCGCCAGACCACCCGTCTCCCGCGCCCGAGGGGCACCCCGCGGAGGCGAGCGAACATTGGACGACATCCTCGACGCCCAATGTCCGTACCATAAGGACATGCGCCACACCCTCCGGAACTGCAGAGATTTCAAGCATTCCATCGGGAATGGCCGACCCTTCCAACCTCTACCAACTCCCCCGCCACGAGGAGGACCCAGAGAACCTCGGCGACCTCAACAGCAGGAAGGGGAGGAGGTGGGGCATTCCCCTGTGTCGACGGAGAAGTCAACATCATCTTCGGTGGACACGGATCTCAAGAGAGCAAGAGGCAACAGAAGCTCAACGACTGTCAGATACTGGTGGCGACCACTGGTCCTCCCGCCCCGTATCGATGGTCCGAACACCCGATCACCTTCACTCGGGCAGATCAGTGGCTCAACTTCGACCATTCGGGCAAGTACCCACTCCTCATCGATCCGGTGATCCGAGAGAGTAGGGTAAAAAAGGTGTTAGTGGACGGGGGAAGCAGCATCAACGTCACTTTCCCCCAGACACTTCAAGGCTTGGGAGTTGCACTCAAAGAACTCCAAGAGTCAGACACTCCTTTCTTTGGCATCGTGCCGACTGAAGGAGAGTACCCACTCGCACACATCTACATGCCAGTCACCTTCGGTACTCCAGACAACTACAGAACCGAGTACCTGAGGTTCGAAGTGGTGAGCTTCCACTGTGGATACAACGCCATCATCGGTAGGCCGGGGTTGGCAAAATTCATGGCCATCCCGCATTACACGTACATGATATTAAAGATGCCGGGACAACAAGGAATCATCACTGTGCGCTCTGACTTCCAAGGCGCCGTGGAGTGTTTCCGAGTGGCCATTCAGGTGGCCCTCACCACCAAACCATCGATGACTTCTTCTGCGCAAGCGAACTCAAATCCTGAGGAGGACCTCTCAGTATCTGCGAATGAAGCTCAAGTCGTGACCTCTATGCGGCCGATTGAGGAAACCAAGAGAATCAACCTCGGGTTCGTTGATGAACACAAGACTGCCACCATCAGCTCCAGCCTGGATGACAAATAGGAAAGCGCGCTCGTCCAGTTCCTGCAAGATAACCGAGACGTATTCGCATGGCAACCTGCGGATATGACGGGAGTCCCGAGAGAACTAGCCGAGCACAAACTGAAGGTCTATCCCCAAGCGAGGCCGATCCGACAAAAGTTGCGTCATTTCACACCCGACAAAAGAGAAGCCATCCGCGCTAAGCTAGCTCGCCTAGTCGCAACGAGATTCATTAGAGAGGTACTACATCCTGAGTGGTTAGCAAATCCTGTTCTTGTACTCAAAAAGAATAAAGTGGATTGGCGCATGTGCGTCGACTACACAGATCTCAACAAACACTGTCCGAAGGATCCCTTTGGACTTCCTAGAATAGACCAAGTGGTAGACTCGACAGCCAGGTGTTCTATGTTGTCCTTCTTGGATTGCTACTCCGGGTATCACCAGATCAGCCTGGCAAAAGAAGATGAGGAAAAAACTGCATTCATCACCCCATTTGGAGCTTTCTGCTATACCTCCATGTCGTTCGGTCTCAAAAACGCTGGAGCGACTTACTAGAGAGCTATTCAAACATGCTTAGCCGATCATTGGGGCTAGCGAGTGGAAGCTTATGTTGATGATATGCTGATCAAAACAGAAAACTCAGAAAACTTCATTGAAGATTTATAGCTGGTCTTCAACAGTCTGAGGCGGTATCGATGGAAGCTCAATCCAGAAAAATGTGTCTTTGGAGTGCCAGCTGGGAAGCTGCTAGGATTCATTGTCAGCCACCGAGGAATTAAAGCCAACCCGAAGAAAATCGAAGCTATCATGAGAATGGAAGCACCATGATCGCAGAAGAAAGTATAGAGGCTTACTGGATGCATGGCAGCTCTGAGTAGATTCATATCAAGACTAGGAGAAAAAGGCTTGCCATTCTACAAATTGCTCAAGAAGGTGGACGAGTTCCAGTGGACCACAGAAGCACAGGAAGCTCTTGATGCACTAAAAAGGTTCTTGACCATGCCACCAGTGCTAAAGCCGCCACGCCGAGCTACGCCTAATCAACCGGCCGAAGATCTGCTATTATACATCTCTTGCACGACTCACGTGGTGAGCACCACGTTGGTATTCGAGTGGGTAGAGGAAGGGCGCGCGTATCCAGTACAGTACCCAGTTTATTTCATCAATGAAGTTCTGGGACCATCAAAGAAGAAGTATCCTCAAATTCAAAAACTATTGTACGCGGTACTTCTAACTGCGCGCAAGCTCCGTCACTACTTTGACGACCACAAAGTCATAGTAGTCACTGGATTTCAATAGGGGATATTCTCCACAACAAAGAAGCCATTGGAAGAATAGCCAAGTGGGCCTATGAGCTAGGGGCTCACGACATTGAGTTTTGGCCTTGCACTACAATAAAGACTCAGGCACTAGTTGACTTCGTATCGGAATGGGCCGAGCAACAAGTACCAGATAACCCGGAGACTGCAGAAGTATGGTGGATGTATTTTGATGGCTGGCTAAAATTGCAAGGAGCAGGCGCAAGAATCCTCTTCATTGCTCCTAGAGGTGATCATCTCAAATATGCTTTCTAGTTATTATTCCCAGCATCCAATAATGCAGCAGAATATGAAGCTTTGATCCATGGATTGAACATTGCTATATCACTGGGCATTAGAAGATTGATGGTATATGGAGATTCACTGGTGGTCATAAGTCAGATAAATAAAGAATGGGATTGCTCGAATGACTCCATGGGCAAGTATTGCACAGCCGTCCGAAAACTGGAAGACAGATTTGAAGGGCTGGAGTTCCATCACGTGGAAAGAGAACACAATGCTACGACAGACGCATTGTCAAAGCTAGGATCCAGTCGGACTCAGGTTCCGCCCGGAGTTTTCATCCAAGAGGTACCACACCCGAGTATTTCCTTAGATCGGGCGGAAGAGTGCAATGTTTTAAGCCAGCCACAGTCAGACTCTAATGACTGGAGGGAGCCTATTATTAAGTATATAAAGAATGAAGAGGAGCCAGATGATAAAACTGCAGCAGAACGTATTGCAAGACAGTCAGTACACTACACCCTCATTGGGGACACACTGTATAGAAGAGGTGCATCGGGAGTCCTCATGAAGTGCATTCCTTTGGCCACTGGGAAACAACTATTAGATGAGGTCCATGCCGGACAGTGTGGAATACATGCAGCATCCAGAACACTGGTTGGGAAGGTCTTCAGATCTGGTTTCTACTGGCCGACCGCAAAGCACGATATAGCCGAGTTAGTCCAGAGGTGTGAAGCCTACCAATACTTATCAAAGCAGCAGCATTTACCAGCACAGCAACTACAAACCATACCCGTAACATGGCCATTTGCATGTTGGGGACTGGACATGATTGGACCCTTCAAGAAAGCTCAGGGAGGATACACTCACGTGCTGGTCGCCATTGACAAATTCACTAAATGGATAGAGTATAAACCCATCGCTTCTCTAACTTTGGCTAAAGCAGTGGAATTCATACAAGATATAATATTCAGGTTCGGGATACCGAATAACATTATAACTGACTTGGGATCCAACTTCACTAGCTCAGAATTCTATGATTTCTGCGAACAAAGAAGCATTCAGATCAAATATGTGTCAGTAGCGCACCCGAGAGCCAACGGTCAGGTAGAAAGGGCTAATGGAATGATATTGGAAGCACTCAGGAAGAAAGTCTTCAGCAAGAATAAATAGTTCGCAGGAAAATGGATCAGAGAGTTGCCTTATGTGGTTTGGAGCCTAAGTGAAAGGGAAATAGGCTTACACCTTTTCCTAAATAAGATTTTGGTGGTTGAATTGCTCAACACAAATAATTGGACTAACTAGTTTGCTCTAGTCTATAAGTTTTACAGGTGCCAAAGGTTCACAATAGACCAATAAAAAGACCAAGAAAGGGTTCAAACAAAAAGAGCTTAAGAAATCCCAAAGGCACCCTGGTCTGGCGCACCGGACTGTCCGGTGTGCCATCGGACAGTGTCCGGTGCACCAGGAAACTCGACGCTGAACTCCTCACCTTCGAGAAAATTAGAGGGCGCTCCGCTATAATTCACCGGACCGTCCGGTGTGCCATCAGAGCAACGGCTACTTCAGGCGCAATGGTTGACTGCAACGCATTTAATGCGCGCTTGCGCGCGTAGAGGTCAGAGCACGCGCAGTTGGCGCACCGGACAGTCTACAGGAACTGTCCGGTGCACCACCGAACAGCCCAGAGGCCCCACAAGTCAGAGCTCCAACGGTCGAACTCCAACGGCTGGCTGACGTGGCTGAATCACCCGATAGTGTCCGGTGGCGCACCGGACTGTCCAGTGCGCCATGCGACAACAGACTTCCAACGGCCACATTTTGGTGGTTGGGGCTATAAATACCCCAACCACCCCACATTCAATAGCATCCAAGTTTCCAACATTCTACACATTACAAGAGCTATAGCATTAAATACAAGACACACCAAAGAGATCAAATCCTCTCCCAAGTCTCTAGTTCCATTCCAATCAATAGTGACTAGTGAGAGAGTGACTTGTGTTCATTTGAGCTCTTGCGCTTGGATTGCTTCTTTTCTTTCTCATTCTTCTTGTGATCAATCTCAATTGTAATCGAGGCAAGAGACACCAATTGTGTGGTGGTCCTTGCGGGGACTTAGTGTCCCGTGTGATTGAGAAGAGAAGCTCACTCGGTCTAAGTGACCGTTTGAGAGAGGGAAAGGGTTGAAAGAGACCCGGTCTTTGTGACCACCTCAACGGGGAGTAGGTTTGCAAGAACCGAACCTCGGTAAAACAAATCCTTGTGTCTCATTCCTTATTCGCTTGCGATTTGTTTTTCACCCCCTCTCTCGGACTCGATTATATTTCTAACGCTAACCCGGCTTGTAGTTGTGATTAACTTTGTAAATTTCAGTTTCGCCCTATTCACCCCCCCTCTAGGTGACTTTCAATTGGTATCAGAGCATGGTGCTTCATTAGAGCCTAACCGCTCGAAGTGATGTCGGGAGATCATGCCAAGAAGGAGATAGTGACCGGCGACAAGCCCGCTACAAGCCTCGGGAAGGCTCCATCGGGAGAGTCCCGCAACAAAGGGAAGGAGAAGGAATCCTCCTCCCACAAGTCGCATCGGAGTGGCGACAAGAAAAAGAAGATGCGGAAGGTGGTCTACTACGAGACCGATTCTTCACCGCCATCCACCTCCGGCTCCGACGCGCCGTCCATTACTTCTAAGCGCCATGAGCACAAGAAGTATAGTAAGATCCCCCTACGCTACCCTCATATTTCAAAGCGTACTCGTTTACTCTCTGTTCCATTAGGCAAACCACCGGTTTTTGACGGTGAAGATTATAATATGTGGAGTGACAAAATGAGGCATCATCTAACCTCACTCCACACAAGCATTTGGAATGTTGTTGAGTTTGGTGTACAGGTACCATTCGTAGGGGATGAAGACTATGACTCGGATGAAGTGGCCCAAATCCACCACTTCAACTCCCAAGCCACTACTATACTCCTCGCCTCTCTAAGTCGAGAGGAGTATAATAAGGTGCAAGGGTTGAAGAGCGCAAAGGAAATTTAGGACGTGCTCAAGACCGCGTACGAAGGAGACGAGGTGACAAAGATCACTAAGAGGGAGACGATCGAGGGGGAGCTCGGTCGCTTCATGCTTCACCAAGGGGAGGATCCGCAAGCTATGTACAACCGCTTGAAGACCTTGGTGAACCAAGTGCGCAACCTCGGGAGCACAAAATGGGATGACCATGAGATGGTCAAGGTTATTCTTAGATCCCTTGTTTTTCTTAACCCTACGCATGTTCAATTAATTCAAGGTGATCCTAGATACAAGCTAATGTCTCCCGAGGAAGTTATAGGGAAATTTGTGAGCTTTGAGCTAATGATTAAAGGCTCAAAGAAAATCATCGAGCAAGGCACCTCCTCCACGCCCGAAGCACAACCCGTCGCATTCAAGGCAACGGAGGAGAAGAAGGAAGAGTCTACACCAAGTAGGCTCCCCATTGACGCCTCAATGCTCGACAATGAGGAGATGGCTTTAATCATCAAAAGCTTTCGACAAATCCTCAAGCAAAGGAGGGGGAAGGACTACAAGCCCCGCTCCAAGAAGGTTTGCTACAAGTGTGGTAAGCCCGGTCACTTTATTGCAAAATGTCCTATCTCTAGTGACAGTGACAGGGGCGACGACAAGAAGGGGATAAGAAAGGAGAAGACGTACCACAAGAAGAAGGGCGGCGATGCCCATGTTTGCCGGGAGTGGGACTCCGACGAGAGCTCCACCGACTCCTCCTCCGACGAGGACGCCGCCAACATCGCCATCAACAAGGGACTCCTCTTCCCCAACGTCGGCCACAAGTGCCTTATGGCAAAGGACGGCAAAAGGAAGAAGGTTAAATCTAAATCCTCCACTAAAAATGCATCCTCTAGTGATGAAGATAATTCTAGTAATGAGGAGGATAATTTGCTTACTCTTTTTGCCAACCTTAACATGGAACAAAAAGAAAAATTAAATGAATTGATTAGCGCTATTCATGATAAGGATGAACTCTTGGATAGCCAAGAGGACTTCCTAATTAAGGAAAATAAGAAACATGTTAAGGTTAAGAATGTTTATGCTCTAGAAAGGGAAAAATGTGAAAAATTATCTAGTGAGCTAAGCACTTGCCATGATGTTATTGCCAACCTTAGAAATGAAAATGCTAAATTAGTTGCTAAGGTTGATTCGAATGTTTGTGATGATTCATATGTCAATCTTAGAAATAATCATGATATTTCTATTGCTAAGATTGAAAAATTGAATGCCTCTCTTGCTAGCCTTAGAATTGAAAATGAAAAATTAATTGCTAAGGCTAAAGACTTAGATGTTTGCAATACTTCTATTTCCGATCTTAGAAGTGAAAATGATATTTTACATGCTAAGATTGTTGAACTAAAAACTTGCAAACCCTCTACGTCTACCGTTGAGCATGTTTCTATTTGCACTAGATGTAGAGATGTTGATATTGATGCTATTCATGATCATATGGTCTTAATTAAATAACAAAATGATCATATAGCAAAATTAGATGCTAAAATTGCCGAGCATGAACTTGAAAATGAAAAATTTAATTTTGCTCGTAGTATGCTTTATAGTGGGAGACGTCCTGGCATCAAGGATGGCATTGGCTTCCAAAAGGGAGACAATGTCAAACTTAATGCCCCTCCTAAAAAATTATCTAACTTTGTTAAGGGTAAGGCTCCCATGCCTCAGGATAACGAGGGTTACATTTTGTACCCTGCCGGTTATCCCGAGCATAAGATTAGGAGAATTCATTCTAGGAAGTCTCACTCTGGCCCTAATCATGCTTTTATGTATAAGGGTGAGACATCTAGCTCTAGGCAATCAACCCATGCTAAATTGCCTAAGAGGAAAGCTCCTATTGCTTCAAATGATCACAATGTTTCATTTAAAACATTTGATGCATCTTATGTTCTGACTAACAAATCCGGCAAAGTAGTTGCCAAGTATGTTGGGGACAAACACAAGGGATCAAAGACTTGTGTTTGGGTACCCAAAGTTCTTGTATCTAATGTCAAAGGACCCAAAACTGTTTGGGTACCTAAAGTCAAGAACTAAATTTGTTTTGTAGGTTTATGCATCCGGGGGCTCAAGTTGGATCATCGATAGCGGGTGCACAAACCATATGACAGGGGAGAAGAAGATGTTCTCCTCTTATGATAAAAACCAAGATCCCCAACGAGCTATCACATTCGGGGATGGAAATCAAGGTTTGGTCAAAGGTTTGGGTAAAATAGCTATATCTCCTGACCATTCTATTTCCAATGTTTTTCTTGTTGATTCATTAGATTACAATTTGCTTTCCGTATCTCAATTATGCAAAATGGGCTACAACTGTCTATTTACTGATGTTGGTGTCACTGTCTTTAGAAGAAGTGATGATTCAATAGCATTTAAGGGAGTGTTAGAGGGTCAGCTATACTTTGTTGATTTCAATAGAGCTGAACTTGACACTTGCTTAATTGCTAAGACTAACATGGGCTGGCTCTAGCATCGCCGACTAGCACATGTTGGGATGAAGAATCTTCACAAGCTTCTAAAGGGAGAACACGTTTTAGGACTAACCAATGTTCATTTTGAGAAAGACAGGATTTGTAGCGCATGCCAAGCCGGGAAGCAAGTTGGCGCTCATCATCCACATAAGAACATCTTAACGACTGATAGGCCACTTGAGCTCCTCCACATGGACCTATTCGGCCCGATCGCTTACATAAGCATCGGCGAGAGTAAGTACTGTCTTGTTATTGTGGATGACTATTCTCGCTTCACTTGAGTGTTCTTTTTACAGGAAAAATCTCAAACCCAAGAGACTTTAAAGGGATTCTTGAGACAGGCTCAAAATGAGTTCGGTTTGAGGATCAAGAAAATAAGAAGCGATAATGGGACGCAGTTCAAGAATTCTCAAATCGAAGGCTTCCTTGAGGAGGAGGGCATCAAGCATGAGTTCTCTTCTCCCTACACGCCACAACAAAATGGTGTAGTGGAGAGGAAGAATAAAACTCTATTAGACATGGCAAGAACCATGCTTGATGAGTACAAGACTTCGGATCGTTTTTGGGCTGAGGCGGTCAACACCGCTTGCTATGCCATCAACCGGTTGTATTTACACCGAATCCTCAAGAAGACATCCTACGAACTCCTCACCGGTAAAAAGCCCAATGTTTCATATTTTAGAGTCTTTGGTAGCAAATGTTTCATACTTGTTAAAAGAGGTAGAAAGTCCAAATTTGCTACTAAGGCTGTAGAAGGCTTTTTACTAGGATATGATTCAAACACAAGGGCATATAGAGTCTTTAACAAGTCCACTGGACTAGTTGAAGTTTCTTGTGACATTGTGTTTGATGAAACTAATGGCTCTCAAGTAGAGCAAGTTGATCTTGATGAATTAGATGATGAAGAGGCTCCGTGCGTCGTGCTAAGGAACATGTCCATTGGGGATGTGTGTCCTAATGAATCCGAAGAGCCCATTCAAGCACAAGATCAACCATCCTCCTCCATGCAAGCATCTCCACCAACTCAAGATGAGGATGAGGCTCAAGATGATGAAGAGGAAGATCAAGAAGATGAGCCACCTCAAGACAACGGCAATGATCAAGGGGGAGATGCAAATGATCAAGACAAGGAGGATGAGCAAGTTCCAAAGCCGCCACACCCAAGAGTCCACCAAGCAATCCAACGAGATCACCCCGTGAACACCATCCTCGGCGACATCCATAAGGGGGTAACCACTAGATCTCGTGTTGCACATTTTTGTGAGCATTACTCTTTTGTTTCCTCTATTGAGCCACACAGGGTGGAGGAAGCACTCCAAGATTTGGATTGGGTGATGGCGATGCAAGAGGAGCTCAACAACTTCACGAGAAATGAGGTATGGCATTTAGTTCCACGTCCTAACAAAAATGTTGTAGGAACCAAGTGGGTCTTCCGTAACAAACAAGACGAGCATGGTGTGGTGACTAGGAACAAAGCCCGACTTGTGGCCAAGGGATATTCACAAGTCGAAGGTTTGGATTTTGGTGAAACCTATGCACCCGTAGCTAGGCTTGAGTCAATTCGCATTTTACTTGCCTATGCTACTTACCATGGCTTCAAGCTTTATCAAATGGACGTGAAGAGTGCGTTCCTCAACGGACCAATCAAGGAAGAGGTCTATGTTGAGCAACCTCCCGGCTTTGAAGACAGTGAGTATCCTAACCATGTCTATAGGCTCTCTAAGGCGCTTTATGGGCTCAAGCAAGCACCAAGAGCATGGTATGAATGCCTAAGAGATTTCCTTATTGCTAATGGCTTCAAAGTCGAAAAGGCCGATCCTACTTTATTTACTAAAACTCTTGCAAATGATTTGTTTGTATGCCAAATTTATGTTGATGATATTATATTTGGGTCTACTAACGAATCTACATGTGAGGAATTTAGTAGGATCATGACACAAAAATTCGAGATGTCAATGATGGGGGAGTTGAAGTACTTCTTAGGATTTCAAGTAAAGCAACTCCAAGAGGGCACCTTCATTAGCCAAACGAAGTATATTCAAGACATTCTAAACAAGTTTGGGATGAAGGACGCCAAACCCATCAAGACACCCATGGGAACTAATGGGCATCTCGACCTCGACACGGGAGGTAAATCCGTAGATCAAAAGGTATACCGGTCGATGATAGGTTCTTTACTCTATTTATGTGCTTCATGACCGGATATTATGCTTTCCATATGCATGTGTGCAAGATTCCAAGCCGACCCTAAGGAAGCTCACCTTAGGGCCGTAAAACGAATCTTGAGATATTTGGTTTATACTCCTAAGTTTGGCCTTTGGTACCCTAGGGGATCCACATTTGATTTAATTGGTTATTCCGATGCCGATTGGGCAGGGTGCAAAATTAATAGAAAGAGCACATCGGGGACTTGCCAGTTCTTGGGAAGGTCTCTGGTGTCTTGGGCTTCAAAGAAGCAAAATTCTGTGGCTCTTTCAACCGCCGAAGCCGAGTATATTGCCGCAGGCCATTGTTGCGCGCAATTGCTTTGGATGAGGCAAACCCTTAGGGACTATGGTTACAAATTAACCAAAGTTCCTCTTCTATGTGATAATGAGAGTGCAATCCGCATGGTGGATAATCCCGTTGAGCATAGCCGCACTAAACACATAGCCATTTGGTATCATTTTCTAAGGGATCACCAACAAAAGGGGGATATTGAGATTGCATATGTTAGCACCAAAGAACAATTAGCCGATATCTTTACCAAGCCATTGGATGAACAAACTTTTACCAAACTTAGGCATGAGCTAAATATTCTTGATTCTAGGAATTTTTATTGATGTCTTGCATACATAGCTCATATATATATACCTTTGATCATCTCTTTCATGTGCTATGACTAATGTGTTCTTTCAAGTCCATTTCATGCTAAGTCATAGATTGAAAGGGAAAAGGAGTCTTCGACCAAGACAAGGCTTCCACTCCGCTTCATCGACTCATTCATCCTTCGCCGTCGCTCCAACTCTCCAACTTTGGTATAATCTTCACTTCTATACTTCTATCCAAAGGGGGAGAAAGTAGTTAAAAAGGGCTTATATTTCACTCAAATATTCGTTTTTGGCAATTCATGCCAAAGGGGGAGAGAGTATTATCCCAAAGCAAAAGGACCGCACCACCACCAATTTCAAAAATTTCTTTGGTATGGAGTCTATTAATTGGTGAAGTTATTTCAATTGGTATCTTATTTTGATTCAATTTCAAATTCGTATACCCTCTTCAAAATTAATATCTAAAACCCTCTTGAACACTAAGAGGAGGATTTCATTAAGGGGGAGTTTTGTTTAGTCAAAGGAAAAGCATTTGAAACAGGGGGAGACAATTTCAAAACTTGAAAATGCTTCTCAAAAATCTTATTCATTTACCTTTGACTATTTGCAAAAGAATTGAAAAGAATTTCTAAAACATTTTGCAAAAACAAAACATGTGGTGCAAGCGTGGTCTAAAATGTTAATAAAAAGAAAAGACATCCATGCGCATCTAGTAAGTATTATTGGTTTCATTCCAAGCAACCTTTGCACTTACATTATACAAACTAGTTCAATTCTGCACTTCTATATTTGCTTTGGTTTGTGTTGGCATCAATCACCAAAAAGGGGGAGATTGAAAGGGAAATAGGCTTACACCTTTTCCTAAATAAGATTTTGGTGGTTGAATTGCTCAACACAAATAATTGGACTAACTAGTTTGCTCTAGTCTATAAGTTTTACAGGTGCCAAAGGTTCACAATAGACCAATAAAAAGACCAAGAAAGGGTTCAAACAAAAAGAGCTTAAGAAATCCCAAAGGCACCCTGGTCTGGCGCACCGGACTGTCCGGTGCACCACCGGACTGTGTCCGGTGCACCAGGAAACTCGACGCTGAACTCCTCACCTTCGGGAAAATCAGAGGGCGCTCCGCTATAATTTACCGGACCGTCCAGTGAGGCACCGGACAGTGTCTGGTGGCACACCGGACTGTCCGGTGTGCCAGCGGAGCAACGGCTACTTCAAGCACAACGGTCGACTGCAACGCATTTAATGCGCACCTGCGCGCGCAGAGGTCAGAGCACGCATAGTTGGCGCACCGGACAGTCTACAGGACCTGTCCGGTGCACCACCGGATAGCCCAGGGGCCCCACAAGTCAGAGCTCCAACGGTCGAACCCCAATGGCTGGCTGACGTGGCTGGCGCACTGGACAGTGTCCGGTGGCGCACCGGACTGTCCGGTGCGCCATGCGACAGCAGACTTCCAACGGCCACATTTTGGTGGTTGGGGCTATAAATACCCCAACCACCCCACATTCAATAGCATCCAAGTTTCCAACATTCTACACATTACAAGAGCTATAGCATTCAATACAAGACACACCAAAGAGATCAAATCCTCTCCCAAGTCTCTAGTTCCATTCCAATCAATAGTGACTAGTGAGAAAGTGACTTGTGTTCATTTGAGCTCTTGCGCTTGGATTGCTTCTTTTCTTTCTCATTCTTCTTGTGATCAATCTCAATTGTAATCGAGGCAAGAGACACCAATTGTGTGGTGGTCCTTGCGGGGACTTAGTGTCCCGTGTGATTGAGAAGAGAAGCTCACTCGATCTAAGTGACCGTTTGAGAGAGGGAAAGGGTTGAAAGAGACCCGGTCTTTGTGACCACCTCAACGGGGAGTAGGTTTGGAAGAACCGAACCTCGGTAAAACAAATCCTTGTGTCTCATTCCTTATTCGCTTGCGATTTGTTTTTCACCCCCTCTCTCGTACACGATTATATTTCTAACGCTAACCCGGCTTGTAGTTGTGATTAACTTTGTAAATTTCAGTTTCGCCCTATTCACCCCCCCTCTAGGCGACTTTCACTAAGAACTCAACCTAGCAGAGCCTTGCATGGAAACACGCCTTTCTTCATGGTCTATGGTTCGGAAGCAGCGCTACCTGCCGACCTTAGGTTTGGAGCACCAAGATTGGTCTTCGAAACATAGCCGAGGCAGAGGCTACCAGGATGGAGGATATTGATGAACTGGAAGAAGAGCGATTGAATACAGTAATTCAGTCAGCCAGGTACTAGCAAACCCTGAGGCGCTATCATGATAAGGCTATTTGGCATCGATCTTTCATAGTGGGAGACTTGGTCCTTCGCCGAATTCTAACAGGGGAAGGACGACACAAATTGTCACCATTATGGGAAGGGCCATTTGTAGTAGTAGAAGTCACCCAGCCGGGATCATACCGGCTTACTCAAATGGATGGGACGGAAATAGGGAATTCATGGAATATAGAGCACCTCAGGAAGTTTTACCGCTAGCTAGATTTCAAAAGCTATCGGGGCAGCATTGTATTCTGTAACCAGAAAATACATCATCAATAAAAAGTCTTCATTCTCGAAGGCACTCGAACTACTTACTATCAATCTGCATGCCCACTTAACTTAGGGTGACCACTATACCCTACTAACGGAGCAATTGGCTTAATTCGGCAGGGACTTAAGTCGGTGCAACATGCTCACGCTTACTTAACTTAGGGTGGCCACTATACCCTACTAACGGAGCAATCAACTTCAGTCGGCAGGGACTTAAGACGGTGCAACATGCTCACGCTTACTTAACTTAGGGTGACCACTATACCCTACTAACGGAGCAATAGGCTTAAGTCGGTAGGGACTTAAGATGGTGCAACATGCTCACGCTTACTTAACTTAGGGTGACCACTATATCCTACTAACGGAGCAATCGGCTTAAGTCGGCAGTGACTTAAGACGGTGCAACATGCTCACGCTTACTTAAGTTAGGGTGACCACTATACCCTACTAACGGAGCAATCAGGTTAAGTCGGCAGGGATTTAAGACGGTGCAACATGCTCACGTTTACTTAACTTAGGGTGACCACTTGTAACGCCCTGAATTTGGGGGTAGATTTTTTTCTTCTTTTCATTCACCAAATTCGGCCGTTACTCTCTTTTCTCTTCCCGTTTCGCTCCTTCTTCCCAATTACAAACCAGTATAATGACGGGTGTCCGTGTCATGTATAAACAAAAACTAAGTGTCATGAGTGTTGCATCATGCCAAAGCATATTTCTTTGTCTGATGTCGTGTTTAATCGCATGTTCGTCTCATCCCGGTTCGGATTTCGGTTCGCGATCGGAATTCCGATTGATGTTCGACCCGCGGAGTGACCTAGCCCAGCCCAGCCCAGCCCGGTCCGGCCCAGTCCGGCCCACGCGCCCCTGGCGCCCCTTGCCCTACCCATGTGCGCGCCCCCTCTCCCTAATCCCGTTGTCTCATTTGATTTTCTCCCACGCAGTAACTTCCCTCTCCCACCTCTCTCTCTCTCCCTGTGGTGCCCTAGGGTTTAGAGACGAGATCGCCAGAGTTTGGATCCCCGGAGGTGAGTTTTCCCCTCCCCTTCCCTTTCTCTCTCTCCCTCCTCCCCCTCCCTTCTTCTTCCCCTGGCCGCGCGCCCTCCCCTGCCCCGTCGCGCGCCGTGGCGGCGGCCCAGCCATGCCACATCCCGCGCCTGGTCGAGCCCCTCCCCGCGTCGTGCCCCCCGGCCGAGCCCCTCCCCGCGTCGCGCCCCCCGGCGAGTTCTGCCCTGGCCGAGCCCCTCCCCGCGTCACGCCCCCCCGGCGAGCCCCGCCCCGGCCGAGCCTCTCCCCGCGTCGCGCCCCCCCGGTGAGTCTCGCCCCGGCCGAGCCCCTCCCCGCGTCGTGCCCCCCCGACCGAGCCCCTCCCCACGCCGCACCCCCCTCGGCGAACCCCTCCCCAGCCGCGCCCCTCCCACGCGCCGCTCCCCCAGCCACGCCCTCTGCTACGTCCTCGCGCGCCCTGGCCGCGCCCTCGGCTGCGCCCTAACCCACGCCCCCGCGGACGCACCCCGGCCGTGCCCCCGGCTGCGCCCTCGCGCGCCCCTGCCCGAGCCCGTGCCCCGGCAGCCTTGCGCCCCACGCAGCTTGCACGGTTCGCGTGCCGTCGGCACGCGCAGCATGCTCCCGCGCGTGCGACCGTAGTCGCGTTTCATTTAACCCTCATTTAATCCATTTTAATTTTGTTTAGTCAATGTGCTGCGTCGCGCGCTTCGCCGCGCGACGGTTCATTCTAATTTCATCTTTATAAATGTGCTGCGTCGCATGCTTCGTCGCGCGATGGTTCTTTTAAATTTATATTTATTAATGTCTTGCGTCGTGTGCTTCGTCGCGCGATGATTCGTTTAATTTATATTTATTGCAGTGTTGCGTCACGCGCTTCGTCGCGCGACGATTCGTTTTAAATGCAGTTCTGTTGGCGTAAGCCGTCGTGCGTTTCGTCGCGCAACGCTTAACGTTTGTCTTTAATTAATGTAAGAATCTTGTTGCGTGCTCTGTCGCGCGGCAAGTCATTTATTTCTTAATTCAACTTAAATGTTGTGTCATACGTCTCGCCGTATGACCAATCCCTTTCGTTCATCTTTACCTATTTATAGTAACTAAATGTGGAACATGACTTTACTTTATGCTAAACGCAGTGTCTAATTTGATACCCTTCTGTTTAAACGAATGGTTTAATTTATAATTATGTAAAGTGATTGCCTCTCGACCGTAGACCCGACTGTCATTTCCTCTTTCTCTCTTAGCCGTAATTGCGAGCCCCACGTTGAACGTCTATTTATTTATTGCATTCCATTGTATGGTGTAATGTTCTTTTGGTATTAAATATGTGGAATGTATGTTTGAACTCGTATAGAGAACTATCTAGTTGAAGAGCCCGAGGAACTCACAGGAGAAGCCCCTAAGCAGCAGCTGGTTGGTGGAGGCAAGTGTCCCTTGACCCATCTATGTCCTACTCATTCTTATAACTCACTCCCCGCATTTACACACTTTATACCTAAGGATTGACAAGCTTTTGTTTATCTTGTCCTTGTCTACCTATTTTGGTTGGGTTATTATAGTTTAGCTTTATGCTAGTGCTTCACATTAATCAATGAACATGATGAGATTATCTATGATACGTTGTTTTCCCTTTTGATTATGATGATGGTACTGTGACATTTAAGGGGGCTCGAGCTATTTCTCGAGTGCCTCTCCGTAAAGACCTGTTCGTTGGATGACCGCTCAGGAAAACAGTGCAACCATAAGGGCGGAGTGGGACGCCCTTAGCTGAGTAATTAGAGGAACTGAGGTGTAGTTCGCTTCGCCGTCGTGCCGTCAATGGGGCTCGGTATATGCGGCTCGCTCTGCCAAGGTTGGTTTGCCCCTTGGGGAGGAGTGCAGTACATATAGGAAACCTAACGGGTGGCTACAGCCTCAGGGAATCTTTGTAAAGGCTACGTAGTGAGACCCTGCCTATTCACCTTGATAGTGTTTAAGGGGTTTGATCGGCCCGAGGCAAGAGGGAAACACGGCTTGTGGGTAAAGTTTGCAACCTCTGCAGAGTGTTATGAAACTGATATATCAGTCATGCTCGCGGTTATGAGCGGCCAAGGGAGCTCCATTGATTAGTGATACTTGACCAGAGATGTTTGGATTACAGGTGGTGATGAGAATGATGATTTTTTATTATGATTATGGTAATGGTAAGTGGTATTCTTCCCGTTTGGAAAGAATACTTTGGGTTAAGAACTTGGGTTAATGCTAAAACTTGGCTTTCTAATAGTAATAATAGCCTGACCAACTAAAAGCAACTGCTTGACTTACCCCACATAAAGCTAGTCCACTACAGCCAAACAGGACACTTGCTGAGTATGTTGATGTGTACTCACCCTTGCTCTACACACCAAACCCTCCCCCCTCAGGTTGTCCGCATTGCAACCACTGCTCAGGAGAAGATGAAACCGTGGAAGGAGACCACCACGAGTTCCAGGATTATGACGAGTTCTAGGCGTGGGTTAGCGACAACCCCCAGTCGGCTGCCTGTGAAGGCCGCGTGTATCTATGTTTCTTTTCCGCACTTTGATTATTGTAAAGACTATGTGGATGTCTCAGACATATGATGTAATCGACTATTATTCCCCTTTTATGTTATTATTTGAGCACTGTGTGATGATGTCCATGTTATGTAACTGCTGTGTACGTGAATTGCTGATCCTGGCACGTACATGGTTCGCATTCGGTTTGCCTTCTAAAACCGGGTGTGACATAGGTGGTATCAAAGCTGTGCTGACTGTAGGACCTCTAACCTAGAGTAGAATGGTCGTTCTAAGGATTATAGACCCCCATTATCACCTTGACTTTGGTATCCCTTCAAAGGTTGGTCATATCGATCAAACCTATGTTCTACTATATGTTATACCTTGCTGAAAATTGTGTTTTATTCTAATCCTTCATTTCTTTATGGTTTACTTGTTGGTCATATTAGTTTTGTTCTCACTCTTATGCTTGCGGTGTCTTTTGTAGATGGCTCGTCTTAGACACACTGCACGGAAGACCGTCATCCCTTTCTTGCCTTCTCGTCTCGCTGAGCGTCCGCTTCGCCGTCCCGTGACTGGTCAGTCTAGCCATTTGGAGAGGCTGCACCACCGCCTGCATGAGGAGCCTGAACATCGACGACAGGAGCAGGAGTAGCAGGGCTCTTCTTTCTCGCTCCAGCAGGAGATAGAGTCTGTGAGGAGCTGCTTCCCTGTGCTCCCGCTGGAAGCGCCCCGTGCACCACCACTGAGCGCCCCAGCCCCTGGAGTAGCTGCTGGAGGAGACCCAGACGACGGAGGTGACAATAGCAGCTCGAGCCACGACACCGGCTTTTCTGCTGACCAGGAGTCGGAAGGATGGGTTGCTCGACCCATCACTCGCGACGCTGCTCGCGGGTGTCACTTCCACGATGCGCTCGACACCCTGCTACGTCAGGCACTCGACCAGCGTACTTGGTCCATCGAGTATCGCTGTGTGGTCTTCCAGCACCGTCGCGGGGTTTACCCAGACCGCTGGGAGGCGACCTACTTGGTGCGCCGTCCAGAGAACAGTCTCCAGGGTGCGGAGGTCTGCTCAGAGCACTATTCCATCTCTGAGCGGGACTCAGCTGAGGCGGCCATGCAAGATGTCGCACGGCGTGCGCTTTCGCACTACCGTTCAGTGTTCGGTGGGGTAGCTGATGGTCTCAACCTGAAGTATCACCCCCGCCGTCCATCTGGCAGCACAGGAGGCGTGATTGTCTCACCTGTTGGTGAGGACAATCCTAGGTTGAGCAACACAGTCAACCTAGCCACCGTGCTAAACATGGAGCTGGACCATGCACTAGACGAGTTGAGTAGGGCTCGTTCTGAGATCGCCCAGCTGTGGGCTGAGCGCGCGGAGCGTCGTCACCTGGAGGATGGCTCCCCCGCTCCCGTCGGGACTCAGCACCCGTACCGCTCACCTCGGCGTGGACACCAGTCTTATGGCAACCCCGACTGCAGGACTAAGATAAATTTAGAACCATAGATCGTCAGCGTCGGATCTTGTAATTAATACGAAGATATATACATAGAAGCTAGAGTCTTAGCGTTAGTCTTGCTTTTAGTTAGTCTTAGTTAGACAGGGTAGTTTGCTCATCCTGTGCATTTATGTTTGTCATGGTGAACTATGTTGGATTTGGATCTTTGTAATGACTGTCACCAGAGTGTGGGTATCCCCTGCATTTTGGTTTACTTGTTATATTAATGAAGTTAGCTGTCTAGTTGGGAAGCCTTTTTATTCCACTTTCCTCGTTATCTAAGAAGCAATGTTGGTCTGTGTTGGAGATCAGTGAAGATGTTCATCTGTTCAGTGTGGTGGAGAATTCTATACTCTTTTCTTATGCTGCAAGATTTGCTAGATCAGTTCTGATGTGTGGTTGCATTCTGTAGATGTCAGAAAACAGGCGCAGAGGAGGAAGGCGTGCTCAACAGGAGCAGGCAGCACCGTAGGATGAGGCACCCCAACAACAGCAACTGCCACCCCCGCCCCCGATGTCGATCGAGCAGATGTTCATGATACAGACTCAGGCAGTTCAAGCCATCGGTCAGACTCTAGCCGCCATTCAGCAGCAGTAGCAGCCACCACCCCAGCCTTAGATGCTCAAAGACAAGCGTGCTGAATTCATGAGAGGTCATCCCCCGACATTCGCTCACTCTTCTGACCCCATGGATGCCGAAGACTGGCTGCACACAGTGGAGCGGGAGTTGCATACCGCTCAGTGTGATGATAGGGAGAAAGTTCTGTATGGTCCCTGTCTGTTGAGAGGAGCAACCCAGTCCTGGTGGGAATCTTATCTCGCCACCCATGTCAACCCTGACACCATCACCTGGGAAGAGTTCAGAGGTAGCTTTCGTCAGTACCATGTTCCTGCAGGTCTGATGACAGTGAAAAAGGAGGAGTTCCTAGCCCTCAAGCAAGGGTCATTGTCTGTTAGTGAGTATCGGGACAGGTTTCTGCAGCTGTCTCGTTATGCTCCTGAAGATGTCAACACCGACGCCAAGCGACAGTATCGTTTCCTGAGAGGCTTGGTCGACCCTCTACAGTATCAGCTGATGAATCATACCTTCCCAACATTCCAGCACCTGATTGACAGAGCAATCATGACAGAGAGGAAGCGTAGAGAGATGGAGGATCGCAAGTGCAAGATCAGTGGACCTCCGCCTGGAAGCAGCAATCGCCCTCGTTTCTCAGGCAATCAACCTTAGCAGTTCAGGCAGAACCAACATCCACCTCAGGAGCAGCAGTTCCAAAGGCAGTATCCTCAGCACCAGCAGCAGAATCGCCAGAACAATCAGTCAGGAGGAGGCCAGTTTCAGAGGCAGAATCCGCAGGCACCTCGTCTTCTTGCCCCAGCAAACCAGCAGAACAGTCAAGCAACACCAGTTCAGGGTGGAAGCAGGGCATGTTTCCACTATGGAGAGCAAGGCCATTGGGTGATGCAATGTCCGAAGAAGGCAGCCCAGCAGCAGTCAGGCCCCAATGCCCCAGCAAAGCAGAATGTATCTCAGCCTGGAGCAGGCAACCACTCTCAGCCACGCTACAACCATGGGAGACTGAACCACTTGGAGGCTGAAGCAGTTCAGGAGAACCCCGACATGATAGTAGGTATGTTTCTAGTCGACTCCCATATTGCAGAAGTGTTATTTGATACTAGAGCAACGCATTCTTTCATTACTGCATCATGGGTAGAAGCACATAATCTTCCAATTACTACCATGTCAACCCCCATTCAAATTGATTCAGCCGGTGGTAGAATTCGAGCCGATAACATTTGCTTGAATGTAAGTGTGGAAATAAGGGGGGTAGCGTTTCCCGTTAATCTCATAGTAATGGGTACTCAGGGAATAGATGTCATCCTAGGGATGAATTGGCTAGATAAGTATCAGGCAGTTATCAGTTGTGATAAGAGGACAATCAAGTTGATGTCCCCACTTGGAGAGGAAGTGGTGACGGAGTTAGTCCTGCCTGAGCCAAAGAAAGGAAGTCGTCATTAGATGGCTATTGATAGCAGTGAAGCAAATCCACCTGAGATTATCAAGGTTGTGTTCGAGTTTCCAGATGTGTTCCAAAGGATCTACCAGGTATGCCACCAGAGCGAAAAGTTGAGTTTGCTATAGAGCTTCTTCCTGGAACCGCCCCCATCTTTAAGAGAGCTTACAGAGTATCTGGACCAGAGTTAGTTGAGCTTAAGAAGCAGATTGATGAGCTGTCAGAGAAAGGTTACGTCTGGCCAAGCACCTCGCCTTGGGCCGCCCCTGTCCTATTCGTGGAGAAGAAAGATGGGACTCGAAGGATGTGTATCGATTATCGAGCTCTGAATGAAGTCACAATCAAGAACAAGTACCCCTTGCCCAGAATAGAGGATCTGTTCGACCAGTTAAGAGGAGCCAGGGTGTTCTCCAAG
This sequence comes from Zea luxurians, assembly GCA_029449295.1. Lineage (NCBI taxonomy): Eukaryota > Viridiplantae > Streptophyta > Magnoliopsida > Poales > Poaceae > Zea > Zea luxurians. The sequence continues at coordinate 77,204 of JAOPSE010000350.1, read as the reverse complement.
ATAGATCTGAGGTCAGGTTATCATCAGCTCAGGATTCGACCTTTAGACATTCCGAAGACGGCATTCATTACCAAGTATGGGTTGTATGAGTTCACTGTGATGTCTTTTGGTTTGACAAATGCACCCGCTTTCTTTATGAACCTGATGAACAGTGTATTCATGGATTATCTCGACAAGTTTGTGGTGGTATTTATTGATGATATTCTGATATATTCTCAAAGCGAAGAAGAGCATGCAGATCATTTGAGGATGGTATTGCAGAGATTGCGAGAGCACCAGCTGTATGCAAAGTTGAGCAAGTGTGAGTTCTGGATTGATGAAGTCCTATTCTTGGGTCACATAATCAACAAAGAAGGATTGGCTGTGGATCCGAAGAAAGTGGCAGATATTCTGAATTGGAAAGCGCTAACAGATGCCCAAGGAATCAAGAGCTTCATTGGAATGGCCGGATATTATCGGCGATTCATTGAAGGATTCTCAAAGATTGCGAAACCAATGACAGCTTTGCTAGGCAACAAAGTTGAGTTCAAGTGGACCCAGAAATGTCAAGAGACCTTCGAAGCGCTGAAAGAGAAGTTGACTACAGCGCTTGTCTTAGTCTTGCCTGATGTGCACAAGCCCTTCTCGGTGTATTGCGATGCTGGTTACACCGGTTTGGGATGCGTGTTGATGCAGGGGGGAAGAGTTGTAGCTTACTCGTCCTGAAAGCTGAAGGTTCACGAGAAGAATTACCCAATCCATGACCTAGAGTTGGCAGCAGTGGTTCACGCACTGAAGACATGGAGGCACTATCTGTATGGGCAGAAATGTGATGTTTACACATACCACAAGAGTCTGAAGTACATATTCACTCAGTCAGAGCTGAATATGAGGCAACGAAGATGGTTAGAGTTGATCAAAGACTACGAGTTGGAGATTCATTACCATCCAGGCAAAGCGAGCGTAGTGGCAGACGCTTTGAGTAGGAAGAGTCAGGTCAATCTGATGGTCGCTCGTCCAATGCCTTATGAGTTGGCCAAAGAGTTTGACAGGTTGAGTTTCGGATTTCTGAACAACACGCGAGGAGTCACAATTGAGTTGGAACCTACCCTAGAGCGGGAAATCAAGGAAGCGCAGAAGAATGATGAGAAGATCAATGAGATCCGGCAACTGATTCTGGAAGGCAAAGGCAAAGATTTTCGAGAGGATGCAGAAGGTGTGATATGGTTCAAAGACCGCCTATGTGTTCCCAATGTCCAGTCTATTCGGGAATTGATTCTCAAGGAAGCTCATGAGACAGCTTATTCGATTCACCCTGGAAGTGAGAAGATGTATCAAGATCTGAAGAAGAAATTCTGGTGGTACGAAATGAAAAGGGAAATCGTAGAGCATGTGGTTATGTGTGATAGCTGTCAAAGGATCAAGGCATGCATCAGAGGCCCGCTAGATTGTTGCAGCCGTTGCAAATTCCTCAGTGGAAATAGGATGAAATCAGTATGGATTTCATAGTCGGATTGCCTCGCACTCGAGCCGGCTACGATTCCATTTGGGTAGTGGTGGACCGCTTAACCAAGTCAGCCCACTTCATACCTGTCAAGACCAACTACAGCAGTGCAGTATTGGCAGAGTTGTACATGTCTCGAATTGTTTGTCTTCATGTTGTGCCAAAGAAGATAGTGTCAGACAGAGGAACGCAGTTCACCTCTCATTTCTGGCAGTAGTTGCATGAAGCCTTGGGTACACATCTGAATTTCAGTTCAGCCTATCATCCGCAGACAGATGGTCAGACCGAAAGAACCAATCAAATCCTTGAAGATATGTTGAGAGCCTATGCGTTGCAAGATCAGTCCGGATGGGACAAGAGGTTGCCTTATGTAGAGTACTCCTATAACAACAGTTACCAGGCCAGCTTGAAGATGTCACCATTTTAGGCGCTTTATGGGAGGAGTTGTAGAACTCCGTTGCAATGGGATCAGCCTGGAGAAAAGCAAGTGTTTGGGCCAGACATTTTGCTTGAAGCTGAAGAGAACATCAAAATGGTTCGGGAGAACCTGAGGATAGCGCAATCAAGGCAGCGAAGTTATGCAGACACAAGAAGAAGAGAGCTGAGTTTCGAAGTTGGAGATTTTGTCTATCTGAAAGTGTCACTGATCAGGGGAGTCAGAAGATTCGGAGTCAAAGGCAAGTTAGCGCCCCGTTATGTTGGTCCGTATCAGATTCTCGCAAGGCATGGAGAAGTGGCCTATCAACTCAGTTTGCCAGAAGGCTTGTCCGCAGTGCATGATGTCTTTCATGTGTCTCAGTTGAAGAAGTGTTTGCATGTGCCAGAAGAGTAGTTGCCAGTGGAAGGCCTGGAGGTCCAGGAGGACTTGACCTACATAGAGAAGCCAACGCAGATTCTTGAGACTGCAGACAGAGTCACCCGGAGGAAGACTATCAGAATGTGCAAAGTCAGTTGGAGTCACCACTCTGAGGAAGAAGCAACCTAGGAGCGTGAAGATGATCTGATGGCTAAATATCCTGAGCTCTTTGCTAGCCGACCCTGAATCTCGAGGGCGAGATTTTTTTAAGGGGGATAGGTTTGTAACGCCCTGAATTTGGGGGTAGATTTTTTTCTTCTTTTTATTCACCAAATTCGGGCGTTACTCTCTTTTCTCTTCCCGTTTCGCTCCTTCTTCCCAATTTCAAACCAGTATAATGATGGGTGTCCGTGTCATGTATAAACAAAACCTAAGTGTCATGAGTGTTGCATCATGCCGAAGCATATTTCTTTATCTGATGTCGTGTTTAATCGCGTGTTCGTCTTGTCCCGGTTCGGATTTCGGTTCACGATCGGAATTCCAATTGGTGTTCGACCCGCGGAGTGACCTAGCCCGGCCCAGCCCGGCCTGGTCCGGCCCAGTCTGGCCCACGCGCCCCTGGCGCCCCTTGCCCTACCCATGCGCGCGCCCCCTCCCCCTAATCCCGTTGTCTCATTTGATTTTCTCCCGCGCAGTAACTTCCCTCTCCCACCTCTCTCTCTCCCTGTGGTGCCCTAGGGTTTGGAGACGAGATCGCCGGAGTTTAGATCCCCGGAGGTGAGTTTTCCCCTCTCCTTCCCTTTCTCTCTCCCTCCTCCCCCTCCCTTCTTCTTCCCCTGGCCGCGCGCCCTCCCCTGCCCCGTCGCGCGCCGTGGCGGCGGCCCAGCCACGCCGCATCCCGCACCCGGCCGAGGCCCTCCCCGCGTCGCGCCCCCCGGCGAGCCCCGCCCCGGCAGAGCCCCTCCCCGCGTCGCGCCCCCCGGCGAGTTCCGCCCCGGCCGAGCCCCTCCTCGCGTTGCGCCCCCCCGGCGTGCCCCGCCCCGGCCGAGCCTCTCCCCGCGTCGCGCCCCCCCCTCGGCGAGTCCCGCCCCGGCTGAGCCCCTCCCCGCGTCGTGCCCCCCGACCGAGCCCCTCCCCGCGTCGCGCCCCCCTCGGCGAACCCCTCCCCAGACGTGCCGCTCCCCCAGCCACGCCCTCTGCTGCGTCCTCGCGCGCCCTGGTTGCGCCCTCGGCTGCGCCCTGGCCCGCGCCCCGGCCGTGCCCCCAGCTGCGCCCTCGCGCGCCCCTGCCCGAGCCCGTGCCCCGGCAGCCTCACGCCCCGCGCGGCTTGCACGGTTCGCGTGCCCTCGGCACACGCAGCATGCTCTTGCGCGTGCGACCGTAGTCGCGTTACGTTTAACCCTCGTTTAATCCATTTTAATTTTGTTTAGTCAATGTGCTGCGTCGCACGCTTCGACGCGCGACGGTTCATTCTAATTTCATCTTTATAAATGTACTGTGTCGCACGCTTCGTCGCGCGATGGTTCTTTTAAATTTATATTTATTAATGTCTTGCATCGCGCGCTTCGTCGCGCGATGATTCGTTTAATTTATATTTATTGCAGTGCTGCGTCGCGCGCTTTGTCGCGCGACGATTCGTTTTAAATGCAGTTCTGTTGGCGTAAGCCGTCATGCGTTTCGTCGCGCAACGCTTAACGTTTGTCTTTAATTAATGTAAGAATCTTTTTGCGCGCTCTGTCGCGCGGCTAGTCATTTATTTCTTAATTCAATTTAAATGTTATGTCGTACGTCTCGCCGTATGACCAATCCCTTTCGTTCATCTTTCCCTATTTATAGTGACTAAATGTGGAACATTACTTTACTTTATGCTCAACGCAGTGTCTAATTTGATACCCTTCTGTTTAAACGAATGGTTTAATTTATAATTATGTAAAGTGATTGCCTCTCGACCGTAGACCCGACTGTCATTTCCTCTTTCTCTCTTAGCCGTAATTGCGAGCCCCGCGTTGAACGTCTGTTTATTTATTGCATTCCATTGTATGGTGTACTGTTCTTTTGGTATTAAATATGTGGAATGTATGTTTGAACTCGTATAGAGAACGATCTGGTTGAAGAGCCCGAGGAACTCATAGGAGAAGCCCCTGAGCAGCAGCTGGTTGGTGGAGGCAAGTGTCCCTTGACCCATCTATGTCCTACTCATTCTTATAACTCACTCCCCACATTTACACAATTTATACCTAAGGATTGACTAGCTTTTGTTAATCTTGTCCTTGTCTACCTAATTTGGTTGGGTTATTATAGTTTAGCTTTATGCTAGTGCTTCACATTAATCAATGAACATGATGAGATTATCTATGATACGCTGTATTCCCTTTTGATTATGATGATGGTACTATAACATTTAAGGGGGCTCGAGCTGTTTCTCGAGTGCCTCTCTGTAAGGACCTGTTCGTTGGATGACCGCCCGGGAAAACAGTGCAACCTTGAGGGCGGAGTGGGACGCCCTTAGCTGAGTAATTAGAGGAACTGAGGTGTAGTTCGTTTCGCCGTCGTGCCGTCAATGGGGCTCGGTGTATGCGGCTCGCTCTGCCAAGGTTGGTTTGCCCCTTGGGGAGGAGTGCGGTACATTTAGGAAACCTAACGGGCAGCTACAGCCTTAGGGAATCTTTGTAAAGGCTACGTAGTGAGACCCTGCCTATTCACCTTGGTAGTGTTTAAGGGGTTTGATCGGCCCGAGACAAGAGGGAATCACGGCTTGTGGGTAAAGTGCGCAACCTCTGCAGAGTGTTATGAAACTGATATATCAGCCGTGCTCGTGGTTATGAGCGGCCAAGGGAGCTCCATTGATTAGTGATACTTGATCAGAGATGTTCGGATTACAGGTGGTGATGAGAATGATGGTTTTTGATTATGATTTTGGTAATGGTAAGTGGTATTCTTTCCGTTTGGAAAGGGTACTTTGGGTTAAGAACATGGGTTAATACTAAAACCTGGCTTTCTACTAGTAATAATAACCTGACCAACTAAAAGCAACTGCTTGACTTACCCCCACATAAACCTAGTCCACTACAGCCAAACAGGACACTTGCTGAGTATGTTGATATGTACTCACCCTTGCTCTACACACCAAACCCTCCCCCCTTAGGTTGTTCGCATTGCAACCACTGCTCAGGAGAAGATGAAGCCATGGAAGGAGACCACCACGAGTTCCAGGATTATGACGAGTTCTAGGCGTGGGTTAGCGGCAACCCCCAGTCGGTTGCCTTTGAAGGCCGCGTGTATCTACGTTTCTTTTCCGCACTTTGATTATTGTAAAGACTATGTGGATGTCTCAGACATATGATGTAATCGACTATTATTCCCCTTTTATGTTATTATTTGAGCACTGTGTGATGATGTCCATGTTATGTAACTGCTGTGTACGTGAATTGCTGATCCTGGCACGTACATGGTTTGCATTCGGTTTGCCTTCTAAAACCGGGTGTGACGCCACTATACCCTACTAACGGAGCAATCGACTTAAGTCAGCAATGACTTAAGGCGGTGCAACATGCTCATGACCACTTGACTTAATATAAACATGCTTACGATCACTCATCTTAGGGCGATCTCTATGCCTCACAAAAAATAAGGAGAAATTTTGAAACCAGCACACTACATTTATTTCTGCAATCGTGACAACTGTTGAATTCAAACAACAGAAAAACAAAATAGCATCCAGTACCAAGAACACGTTCTAAACAAAGTATTCAGGCACATTGATCACATATACATCATGAATGTATTCAGTATCTCTACTTGGCAATATTTTTCTCAGGAGCAACCGACGAAGAAGGGTGACTCGAGGAGTCAGGAGCATCTTTGACATCGGCAACTATATCATCAGGAACAACCATGCCCGATCTCCTCATCAAGATCCGCCCTGTATAAATGGCTTTGTCCATGGCCTTGTCACGCTGGGCCCTCAGAACGACGGAATTATCTTATGCAGCTTTGGTAGCCAGTCGAGCGGCCTCTAGCTCCTGGGCGACTGATTTCTTGGAGGCACGCAGATCCTTGATGATAGAATCTTTGCTCGACACCAACTACCTAAGACGCAGGACCTCATCCTGAGAAGCTTGCAGTTCATGATGGTGGTGATCCAAATCTGCCATGGTAAAACGATGGCTCCTCTCCATGATAGTCAAAGAATTGCTGGCATCACGATACAACCTATCAAGATTATCGCGAGAAGCCGCAAGTACATGTTTTTCCTCCTATAAGACAAGAATCAGCTCTCAAACATTCAGTAAGCAGAAAAAACACAGCAGAGAAAGTCAAGTAAGCTTACCTCGTTAGCCACCCTTTCAGAGTCAAGCTGAGCACTAAGAGAGGAATTCAATGAATGGGCATCATCTAAGGAAGCAAAAACCCGAGCCAGATTGATCTGACCTTGGGAATACTTTTCTTCGAGTTCAGAGTACCGCCGGGACATATCTAATAAAAAACGGTTGAAGAAGGGCACACAGTTTAAAGCAGACTAATCAAGTAGCCAAGGAAGAAACAAAGACACTAACCAGCATTTGCCATTTTCAAATCAGATATTTGTTTCTGAAGCAGCAATGGATTCCACTGCGTTAGGGACAGAGCTCCTTTCGGGACAGAGGAACCTTGTGATCTCAATTAACCCGCCATCCTGTCAACCAAAGCCTGATATTACAAACAAATGAGTACAAAGACAGTAATTTGCCAGGAGTATCGCCAGAACAGGAAAAGCCAAGTTACCTGAAGATTAGAGAAGAATGATGGAAATCCCAGGTCACGAGAAGCTAGATGATGGCTCGGTGAAGGAACATCACCAGGGATCAATTCGACGCCACTAACAGGCATCAGAACTCCAGCATCTAGTGCACTGACCTCTAAGGCGACTCATTCACTTGAAGCATGCACTGCTAGTACACCTCCAGAATGTGGTGGAGAAGATCCGACGTGGACATCCACGGAGGTATGAGAAGAGGAGCTCGCTCGGACACCCACGGGGGCTGGGTTGCAGCCCGTACTGCCCATCGGAGCCAAATCACCACCGGCAACACCCTCGGGGGCTGGGCAACCGCTGGCATCATCCTTGAGAACTGGGTTCTCTGCAACAGCCACCTCTAAGGCTAAAGGACTCTCAGTCACCTCCATGGGAATTGAACAACCTTAACCAACCTCTTGGCTCCGAAGACCGCCCTCCAAGGTTGACGATGCACGAGACGCTGCTCGGGATACCTCTAATCCCACATCTAGAATGTCAGAGTAGACGTCCATCATATCACCATCAATGGGCTCGGATAGCAGATCTTCAGGGACAACATCCTCGAGAGCTTGATCAAAATTTGCTATGGATAATTCTTGCAAACCAACAAGAGCAGACAAAGCTGGAGAAGGAATATCGCTACTCCCCCCACTGACTCTATAACGTCGACTGTTCTTCCGAATCAATGGGACTTCTTCTTCCTCCTCTTCTTTGTCCTCGTCAACAATACGGACCCTAAACAACGCAGAGTCACACCCATTGGGATCAGCTCTGGCGGGGTCACACCCATTGGGTTCAGCATCATCAGGGTCACATCCATTGGGTTCAACTCTGGCAGGGTCACACCCATTGGGATCAACTCTGGCGCCATTGGGTTCAGCTCCAGTAAAGAGCTCCACCGGTACTCCTTCAGCGGTAGGAGCAGAAGGGACAGCACCCTGGTCCAAACACGACACTCGTCGAAGCCATCTCTTTTTCTTTTTCTTCCCCTCAGCAGGCGCAGTTGGACGACTGACCTGGCGGAGACGTTTCGGACGAGTACCCTCAGGCCTTTGAGTATACACGGTTTCTTCAGGCTCTGGGAAAGTTGCAACAGCCATTGGCTCAGGAGGGGTTGAGTCAAAAGAATCTCTAACCAACATGTCCAGCATAGCACTTATCTCTGCGTCACTCGGATTCATAGGCATCTCAAAGTGAACTTGCCTATCATCATTGGGAAGATCACCAAGTGAAGCAACCAAAACCTCAACTTTTTCGAGAGAGGGTCGCACTCTAAGACCCAAACCACTGTCACTATCAGGAGGATTGGACACAAAATCGAAAAAGGACTTGAAAGATGGCAGATTCCAGGCAGAATACGCAACAGGAGCACCAATATTTGATACTTTGCCTCTAAGAATCATTTCCAGTCGGCTCACCAAATCCACAACAGAAATTCTCTTGTTAGTGACCCGGGTTGAGTCGGCGACACCACTGTATAAGTAAGCCGGGTATGCTCTGTCCTTTAGAGGCTGAATATTCTTAAACACAAAGTCTGTTACCTCCAGGGCTGTAGGAGACTGAATCCAACTCGGAGTGCGCACATCTGGTTGTCTCTCTGACCAAGGGGGAGGGAGTTACCATGGTTTTCCATAATGAACCACTCTAAGCGACATCCTTTAATATTGTCTTTAAGTGGGATATCGAGGTACTCCGTTTTCCTCCCATGGCGCATCTCCAAGCTCGCACCGGCCACAAGCTGATGCTGCCCCCAGCCATCCCAGGGCAATAGTGATACAAGTATTTCCACAAACCGAAGTGAGGAAGAATTCCAAGGTAGGCCTCACACAAGTGAACAAAGATAGAGATTTGCAGAATAGAGTTGGGATTCAGGTGAGAAAGATTCAGATGGTAAAAGTCAAGGAGACCGCGAAAAAAGGGAGAAATGGGAAGGGCGAGACCACGAATAAGAAAAGGAACGTAAACAACGGACTCGTGGGTATCCTTTGTCGGGACATTAACCCCACGACAAATCCACTAAGAACAAAGCTCCTTGGGAGGAAGAATTCCGACATCGACAATGTGGAGAAGATCCGACTCGGAAACAATAGACATATGATTACCTGCGAAAGGCAATTGGCTGTTGGGATCGATAGGAGGAATGACCGCAGCAGCAAAATTCTGGTTCTTCCGCTTGGGCGCCATCACAATCTCGTTGGCGAATTGGGCAGAAGCGAAATCAAAGGAAAACAGAGGATGTTTGGAGGCACAAAAGTAAGGCTAGGGCTCAGGACGCGGAGGCATATGACGACGTGATGCAAATGGGGTTTTCCCGGGTCAGATACCATTTCTAAAAGCGCTAAGTCATCACTCGGGAAAAAAGCAGGACTTCATGACTCGACTGTTGCCTCTAAAACGCTGACGTCACCAGAAACCACTCGGCTGTTACTTCTAAAACATCAACGTGGTCCAGCATCACTCGGTTGTTACCTCTAAAACACTGACATCACCAGAAATCACTCGGCTGTTACTTCTAAAACGTCGACGTGGCCCAGCACCGCCCGGCTGTTACTTTTAAAACACCGACGCGATCTAGCATGACTCGGATATTGCCTTTGAAGACACCAACAGTAACTCAGCCGTTTTTTCTCCACATAAAACGCAGGCAGAATTAAATACGACCCGACAATAACAAGTCGTTACTCAAGAATTACTTCTAAGAACAATGGTTTCGTCAGACATAAATACAAGTTGTTGATCGACTATAAAGGGGCATCAGAAAGGCAAAAGATATGCATAGAGCCAACATTCTTCATTATAAAAAGGGAGAAGTTCTTTTACAAATTCAAAGACCGACTCATTATGAGCCGGCCTTCCTCCCATCTCTCGACACATTACATTACTACATTACACTACTACACTACTTACACTACACTATACTACTAACTACTACTACATTATTCCACTAATACTAATACTACTTCTACTACTACTTATCTATACTAATATTTTAAGCTAGTGGCGCTTTGCCACTGGCCCTGCTGCTGCCGTCGCCGCCCTTGCTATCGCCTCCGTCGTCGTCATCGCCCTCGCCGTCGCCGTCTCCGCCGCTCCCCTCCTCGGACGAGTCAGAGGAGTTCTCCTCATCCGAGGAGACCTCCGACTCATCCGAGCCCTCGAGCTCGGAGCGCTCGATGGCCCGGATATATGTCCACACCTCGGCGGTGATCCCCTGGGAATCGTCCAAGTCATCGGACGATGCCGGGGGCGAGGTGTAGACTGGCGACCCCTCGGACTCGGAGGAAAACTCCTCCTCCGAGTACTCGGAATCGCCGAAGTCCTCTAAGGGAGGGGTCGGCTCACACTTCCGCTTGTCGCTAGAATGGTGCGACGAACTTCCACCCTTTTTGCTCTTGCCCATGATGGAGTAGAAGAGAAGAGAAAAGAGGAGAGCAAGCAACAAGCAGTAGAGAAATGTGTGAAGACGCTAGAGAAGCAAGCGCTCTATCTATAGAGGAAGAAGGCAACCGCTCATCTCCTACCACGGCCACTGAACAGTCGCAAGTATTCAATAAGCAATTCAAATCGTCTGGAAACAAGTCAGGCAGCTGACGTCGTTTCACATAACACAACACCCATTAGGACTCAAGACAACTGCATGGACGATATGATTACACCCGCGGTCACGTCAAGTTACTACTTAGGGACAGTTCGCTAAACGCTCAGCGCACCAAGCTGTCCCTTGCCTACACCCATTGGGGGGGACATCCAGGAATTTTCAATAGATTTTCCCAAACAGTCACATCCATACAGTATACACAATGAATGTATCAAGACAAAAAGAAGATATCGATGGAGATCGGAGGAAAGCCACAAATAGCTGATGAAGTGCAAGTCTAATCAATAGGAGCATTGAAGCACGAAGCGATAGGAAGACCAGCCAAGGGCCATCTACCGGATGTCCAATCTGTCGCAGATCAAATAAATTTCAACAGGACATGGGTAGACCATGTTATTGATCTCAAAGGCAAAATCGTATGCTGATTTCTAAAGCATAAAGTTGATGATATCATGCTGAATTCTAAGGCATTCGACGGGGATAAAATATTGACTTCTAAAGCATGGGATGAAGACCTTTGAGGAGATTATTTCCAGTAATCCACTCAAAGCTCAGAGGCTACACCCATTGGATGCACCTCTGGTGCACCCAATGAATCCTGAAACCCCGAGAACAAAATGCTGATCTCTAAAGCATAGGCTGATGGCAAAATGCTGATTTCTAAGGCATGAGTCCAAGTCAGAGACAATGGTTTCTAAAAAAGCATGGGATAAAGACTTTTGAGTGGATTATTTTCAGCAATCCACTCAAAGCTCGGGGGCTACACCCATGCACCCAATGAATCCTTAACCCCTGAGAACAAAATGTTGATCTCCAAAGCATGAGCAGAGCACCGATTTCTGAAGATTAAAGCAAAAGACTGTTGAATAATGTCAAAAGAAGATGACAGAAGATCGTTTTTTCCAAGTCACTCAGAGTTAGAGGTAACGACTTAACAGACATGTTTCAAAATCGCAAGCTGGACCTGGAATCTTTGGGCCGATTATTTCAAAATCAACACAAAGATTGGGGCTTGTGGGGGACAGATATCCCCCGGGTCCACTAGAAGGCAAGAAGGCCTCGCGAAGGGCCCCAGGCCCATTATTTCGCAAGGCCATCCCTTCGTGGGCCAGGGGAGGAACTTTCGGCAGGTTGGATCAACACGAGATCGGATCAACTCAAGCCCATGCGGTTCGCTGAATTCAAACGCTATCCGCAGCAGTGATCCGATTCTCCCGCACAGCACCCTCAGACGTTGGAACTAATCGATAATAAGTCGATAGGATCATAGGAAGATAAGTTTAGTCGGTTTACTATTGCTTAGGCGCACGTTGTTATCATATCTGCATGTATCACCCCACGGTCGAGTATATAAGGCCTAGGGGGCACCCAATCAAAATCATCTTCATCTCATTCATCAACCATCCACTTAGCTCTCTAGCATCCCTCGTACTAGAGAATTCCTCTGTAACCCACCCCATAAAAGATCCACACCAGGACGTAGGGTGTTACGCGTCTCAAAGTGGCCCGAACCTGTGCAAAATTATCTACTGTCTCTCGTGCATCTAGCACGAACCATTGAGCTACAGTCGGTTACACTGTCCTACTCCAAAAAGCACCTCGAGGGGTAACCCCAGGTGAGCGGTCGGACCCAAAACACCGACAGTGTGACTAACAAAAGCAAAATGAAAGAATCTCAGAACCTAACCTCGGCAGAGCAAGCACTGTGCCTGGACCCCATTGATGGCATGGCGACGAAGCAACTACACATCTAGCTCCTCCAATTAATTAGCTAAGGACGCCCCATTTCACTCTCATGGTTGCACTGTTATCCCAGGTGGTCTCTCAACAAATAGGTCCTTATAGAGAGGTACTCGGGAAACAGACCGAGCCCCATAAAGTGTCACAAGTTCATCATCATAAAATGATCGTATCATAAATGTATCTCATCATGTTCATTGATTATAGTAAAGCACTAGCATAATGTTGATCATAATAGTTAAATACCAAAAAGGTAATCAAGAACAGGATAAGCAGAAACAAGTAAATCTTTAGGTTGATCATAGTATACGGGAGAGTGAATTATAAAGTAAGACATAATGGGTCAGAGCACACTTGCCTTTCACCAAGCTGCTGCCATGGTACTTCTCCTGCAACTCCCTCGAGGAACACAGACTTTTCTTTGTCTACGCAAAACAATCATTCATTCAATACACTTGGGAAATAGCAAATGAACCATCACTGCTACATAACAGTTTTAGTAACACCAACTTGTGTTACTATGTTTCAATAAAGGTGTTACTAGCTATACTAGTAACACATCTTGTTTGTGTTACTATATCTAATGTTACTAGTATCTAATCTATTGAAACACAAAATGTATGTTCTTATTTAAAAAAGTGTTACTACTCTGTAACACAATTACTTATTTATTGGAACATTCATTAGTGTTACAATATTTCTCCAGCGTAACAATTTTTTTAGCTCTAGTAACACCTTTTCGTTACAATAGTAGCACTTTGTGACAACATACATTAGAATTTCAGGAACATGTTATTTGTAACACATGCTTTATCTTTTGTATTCAAATTTCAAATGAAAAAAGCTATTTTCAAATTGCACATAGCACGTAACATTGACATAAATTTATTAAGGGATTATGACACATTGCACAATCATAAAAATCACAACTTTAAGTAATCATAGTTACTTGTATTGATTGGAGGAAGGTAAAAAACATAATACTTGTCCACAAAATACAATTGATATTTACATTGATACGATTCTAGAGAATAAGTTAAGTCTATAAAGGTCGAAATGAAATATAACTACAAATAAGAAATATTCTTGGCATTCATTGCTTCTTGGTCCCGTCTCATGCGCATCCAAATCTATAAATTCATCCAATGATCATTTCAACCTGCATAGAGAATGGTCGTTATATCATTGATCATTTCAGTCTACCTAGACAAAGGAATTTATACGTAACAATACGTATTTATAAAACTTAGCATACACAAAGCAAAGGCCAAGTAAATACTGCTCCCTTTGCATGGGCATAACTAATTTTATCGTAGCCAGACATGTGCCTAACTAAAGGCTAATCTTGTATAACGGGATAATTGATTTGGATTTTGTAGAATTGTTTTCCTATCTCAACTCCACCAACACTTTCTTTTGGACTAGAGCTCAGAACAGTTGCATAGACCACAATTTCTTTATTTGGTGGATGGCTTGCAGTCTTAAGTATCATTGTGGTTCCATCCTACATTGTTAATAGAGTCACCAATAAGCACTAGTTTATTGTACAGTAACATTGTTAACAGCTTACTCATCCTATCTCTCATTATATCTCTTATTTTAAACTTCACTCTATGAACAGTACAGTCTATGGTGTAAAACAATGTTTTACACGACCATATACATACTCTGTTAGAGACAACCTAAGGAACCACTACTGTCTACAACCAATCATTGCTTCACAAATTTTGGTACAACGAATAAGGACAGGCGGACAGCACAGTGTGCAAAGATGGCAGTGTGTAAAATGAAATCACGCATACAAGATACATATTTAGACCAACGTTCAATATAAATCATGCAAACAAACTTTGAGTGTCTCTTGACAGCGAAATGAGGCAATAAAAGGATCAAAACGCCATGCGTTGCAAAGCAAGCATAAGATAATGAAAGATGCAGTATGTTATAGGGTAGAACAAGATGACACAAAAAATACCAGGTAAGTAAAGACATCAAATGTGTTGCAATTAAACAGGTAACACGATACACAATGGATATCTGAAGTGCAGCATTTATCTAACAATATGTGTGGCACTCCAACTGAATAATAAGGAATGATGCAAGTATAGAAGGTAACTGCATCATTTATGCTCTACCACCCTTGCAGAAACGGCTACACAATACGCCAGAAATGCATACAACAGGTCATAATATATTTAGCTTTCATACAACCAAAGGCAGCAGGGAGTCTGGCAGTGAATTTTCTCACCAATCCCAGATCGTAGCTCGATTACTGAACATCCCTTAAGAGTTTCAGGGTGTTGAGATAGTTAGTTGTTCATCAGGACTGCCCTTGGCCACACTCAATGTCCAGTAAGATCAAAATCAGCTGCACCAATCATTAAAATGTCTGTAAGCGGTGCTGCCATGGTAATGAATAAATGTGAACAATCATACTTTGAGGAATCCACCAATATAACTAATGCTGAGACATTGAGGCTTAAATAGAATCATCCATACCATCACAGAACTGGTAGAACAGAACTTTAAATGCAATTATGTTACCTGTTGAGTTGCATTGCCTCCCACTGCGAAGTGTAAACAACATCTATGCATGGATTACTATTGAGGTATGTGCAAAAATAGCCCATGCCCATGGGTTCATCAGTTCAACTGAAAAGGTGTATGAAACCAAGGTGAAGTTACCACATATCTTATTGGTTTTTATTTGAACGAGTAGACTGTTCGCGCTTCGCGAGAGTCTGTGCTACGAGAAATAATAATCCAGTGTCAGTCATTCAGCATTCAGTGTTCAATAGAGCACTAATTTAGTCAGTCAAAAATTTAGGAATATTAAGCAAGGAAAACGAAACAAAATCATTTTCTGGGTAGAAGTCTGAAAAGGACAAACTTCAAGTTCCTATTACCATTTCAGCGCCTATTTTCTTCTCTCTAGTGATTTCATTTCTTCCAGAATCAATCATATGTGCAACCATTTCTTCAACATGTATTCAGCATTTTTGCAACTATTTTTACAACTTGACCATCACACTGTTCTAACCTAAACATCAAAAGGTTGTGAAGTCACCTGAATCTACCATTTCATTTTGTTAGCCATATCATAGGAAGAATTTGAAGGAAAGCAAAGAAAGCATGATGGGGCACCACGACATCTCACAAATGTTCTATTATTTATCACTATATTGCAGGTGGATATCTGCAGAGTCAGCAGCGAAGCTTATTGTCATGCTTGTTCTGCTAGAATTCTAGCAACAATGAATATGATCGACAAAAAAGTTATGGTAACATATATTGATATGAATGTATTTTCATCGGAAATCTAAACATATATATCAGTGTCATAATCAGTCATATATGCAGCCATATGCTAGATCCACAGAGGTAAGTAGATGCAAGAGAAATACATATGGAAGATGTACGTCTGTTGGCTAATGCCTGCAGCTGTGAGAAGAATGGGCCAATGTTGAACTCATCTTTTACTAATTTGGAATTATTTACCTTATAAACTAATTTAATATCGAATAGAATGTGAAAAAATGTTGTCAAAAAAATTTCTGTTGTGGCTCGCTATGTAGAATAATATGGAGGTGTTTATTATAACATCACAGAAGGTTACCTCTTGGATATGGATTATGGTAAGGACGTAGCCCTGGTTCTTTAGCAGCTTGGATAGCCTTGTTTGTATAGGTTTTCTTCGCTGCTTCCTTTTTCCTGCACAGTAGAAATAGAATGTTCACATAGTTTATAGATAACATGCAAAAGCGAGTAGGGGGTTCTCTCCCCTCCTCTCTCATCAAAAAAATTAAAGCATGCAAAAGGGTACGGACAGATCCATGTCACACCCGGGCTTTAAAGAACAAAGCCAGGTGCATCTCATACATGCGCCAAGAAGACAACATATATAATAACAGAGTGTATAGAGATAAATGTCACAATATAATCAGAGTATTTATTACATAGCGGAAGACTTACAAAAGTAAAAGATAAATATAACAGGATCTAAAATACATCCTTGGCGCCAGAAAGTCAACTGGGAGATGACGACCTAGACCTCTCACGAACACAGCGCAACATCCATCATGCGCCACCTCTAGTGATACATGTTCTTGACCTATGGGGGGTGTGAGACAGCAAGAGTGAGCTCACACATGTTCATCGCTCAAACAGTTGTGGGGAATAATGTGACATGAACTCACCAAAGGTGGGAGTTCAAGAAGTGTAAGGCTGATCAACAATAGAGGTTAAAGCTGAACATTGCTTTTATAAGTTGGTCAAAATTTTATTATCAGTTACTAAGTATAAGTGAATACCAAACCATAATAAAATAATAGAACAAAATTAATAACAAATCCCATGCAAATGCAAATGACAAATTGAGTTTAGGTTCCATAAATTAATCATCAGAGAGTCCTGAGCCGCTCATGACCGTGAGCTCGGCTAGTATACCAGTTTTACACTCTGCAGAGGTTGTACCCTTTACCCACAAGTCGTGTTTCCCATGTCGCCAGGGTTAGCTAGGCCCTTAGACACTACCAAGGTGACTGGCTAGAGATCCACTACGAGGCCTTTACAAAGTTCCACTAGCTTCCGAAAACCCGCTACAGTTTATGGGAAGAGCACTTGCAAGAATCCCCCGTCTGACAGCCATCGCAGCAAATCAACCTGAGAACCTCCTTGCATGCAACTCCCCTACTGCCCTTGCCCCTTTCAGGTAAGGTAGTCTTCCACTAGCTTTCCTAATTAGTTAGCCAAGGGGTCCCATTCCTCCCTTGTGGTGGCACGTGTTTCTCAAGTTAAGCCCCATGTTCCAATTAACATTAATGTAATGATCTTGTCATGAACATAAATAAATAACATAATAACTAGAACATGGATATAATAAATGATTATCCCAAAACCGTATAGAGCAATAGCAAACTACCCAAGTTATTCAGGGGTAAACAAGGTAATGAGATAAACAATCTAGGGTGACCTATTGGGTCCCATCAAAATTAAACCTATGCATGGTAAATGATTATAAAGAATATTATTGGGTAACAAAAGTGAATTAAGGGCACAACTTGCCTGGCACTTGAGATTCCAGGTACCAATTTGCTTTTCAGATGACACGTGTCCTCGCGCTAGCCGTAGCAATATAAACAAACATGGTATAGATAAAATTAATATCACACCAAATATAAGAACAAATTGAATAAGAATAATTTATACGTTGCTACGAGATCGTGGTTTAAGGAGTCACGGTTAAGTAGTTATGATCTATAAAAGCTATACGTGACTTAAATATTAAACTATATTATAAACTGGTTAGTATAGATCATATGAGAGATTATTCTATAAATAGTTATCTCAACTTTAATTTAAGTCATTATTTGATTAAAGATAACCTAGTTAAGTTATAACCATAAAATTAGAATACTAGATTAATATTAAAGAAGTTAATCCAATACGCATAGATTAACCCAATTATAAAAATATGGGATATCATATAATAAATGTTGCTATTGTGTAATAGATATTTATACGAAGCTAACGCAACTGGAACGAGTCAAATCGGATTTAAAACGAAGGAGTTATGAATTTCCAAAGATTTTATGTGTTTGATATGAGATTAATTAGGAGATCAATTTTATTATTGTTTTCATGTTAAAACAGAGGCAATAGGTAATAAACAACATTATTACAAAATTATAGAAATTGGAATGGACTAATTTGGACCTAATATGGATTTTCTATGAATTTAACAAGTTTCTGTAATTATTTTTACTCTAAAAAGTATTTTTCAATTGTATTTATTTGGCTTTCTGTTTCTCTGGCCGAGCACATCATTATCAGCAACCCCAGGGACTAAACCATAAAATCATCCCAGACTCAGACTGCACCTCCCTGGACCACGGGTTTAATAAGGGATTTCTTAGGGTTTCTTACGTAAAAGCTCACTCGCGAAGGGGTATGGAACGACATCCGCCGTCCGATCATCACCAGACGCGCCAGATTAGATCGGCCCATATGAAACGGTAATTGACTGCAGTCGTCCGATCCGAGGTGGTCGGCCCAGATTAGAAGTGCATGCGTTATGTAGCTGTAATTCCTCCCGATCGCTAGATCCGGAACGGGCGGTTGAGGGACGGCCACGTCACGATCAGATCACAACCGCACATGAACGGAACGACGATCCAGATCCAACCTCGCGAAGAGGTAAGCTGTACTCTAATCCAGACCGCTCCCTAAGGATCCGACGGCGCGTGAACGCTCTTCTACCTCCGACGACTAGGGGAGGTGGAGCAGAGGCCCGCGACGGCTCTCCACCGGCGCGCTGCGATTTCGGCCATTCGGACCTTCATTTCCTAATTCCTTCGCTCCTCACCCAATTGACGACGATATTAACTCGCTTACCCTACCAATTTCTACCGTCATCGAGCACAGGGCTCGGTCCACGGCGCATGGCGGAAACGCGCGTCCGATGACCAAATCCGGGCCGCGAACTAGGTGAATACGAGTCTAACCGGTTGGAATGCAATTGAGGGAGGAAAAAGGGCATGGAGGATTTATTCTCACCAGCGGCTGGTGCACAGACGCAAATACACCGACGAACGACGGACCCGCGAGGTTCTTCTTGCGACGCTGAACGACACAGGATACTGTGGCGACGTGCCGTAGCACGACGACACCACGGCCGAATTCTAGGCTCGAAACGGCGACTATGGTGGCTAGTTACGAGGTGAGACTCTCTTCCCTCAATGCTTTGGATACTACGACGGCGCAGAGAAGAAACGGAGTAACGAGCGCTACCAATCGGTCTAAGGGCCCGTTTGGCACAGCTCCAGCTCCTGATTCTAAGCGAGGATCTAGAGGAGCCGTGCCAAACGGGTATTTTTTTAAACTGATTCTCGTGTGGAGCCGAAAGATCGGGAGTCGTTTTTGTGAAGAAAGGTGGGATCTAAAAAAACCTGCTCCACCCTCCCTTAAAACAGCTCCTCAACCAACCAAATATGGACCTCCACTTAAAGTTTGATCGAAATTACCCACAATTACCATTGGACAAAAACATAACGAGCCAATTTATGGATTAAACATTTGAGACCATTTTATGCACTACTATGATGGGAATATTTTATATGTTATTGTTTCATAATTTTTTTCCGTATATGCATCCTACTTATTGGTTTGTAACAAAGTTGAACTGCAAAGGGTAAAACAGACAATCGCCACAGACCACCAACTTTCAGAAGACAAGAATCAGTTTACTTGTCAAACGGTTTTAAAAATGATTCTGATTCTCTAGGAAAATCAAGAGGATCAGCTCCTCACGAGGATCAGGATCTGGAGCTAAAGAAGCAGGAGCTGGAGCTTTGCCAAACGGGCCCTAAATAGCCCACGCTCCTCTACAGGCGAAAGGTAGGGTCTCGTCCACAGCCGACGGGCACAAGGCCAGGTTCGTTCACAGGTGGTTGAAGCTCCGCGATCTTGGCGCGAGTTCTGCGTAGGTCGTGGCGACGAAGTCAGTCCACACCGCGCTATCCTTACGGAGAAGAGGACCGGTGACGAGAGGGCCCACAAGTCAGAGACAAGGCGCAGGTGGAGCATGGGCCGTGAGTGCGCACCGGTAATGGGCCGCGCGGTGGAAGGGTGGGAATAGTGGGCCGAGAGGTTTGCGCTTTGGGTCCCTTTCTGGTTAATCCTTTCTCTTTTCTTTTATTCTTTCTTTTCCATTTCCAAATTTAAGTTTCAAATTTAAATCTGTGTGTGTGAAGTTCAAACCTAGGTTAAATGTCTATATAATAATATGAACTAAATTTTTTAATTCATTTATATTTTATTTTATCCTATTTGTATCATGTTTTCTTCTCTTTTTTCTCAATTCTAGAATTTCCTTTAGGATTTAAATCCCCATTTGGATATGAACATATTTCTTTTTACTCTATTTTTATATCATCACAAAATGCACACAAAATAAACCTCAGCATGATGCACCATTTAATGACTTTTATTAATCCTTTATTTTTTTATGAGGTGTTCGCATGAAATGATAAACAGAGATGGCACACATGTACATAAAGGGATATAATTTCTCCTTTTAGATTTTCTTACAAAGTGGGTATTACAATCCATTTGCATCTTCACATTCTAGGTATTGCACAATGCTCAATTAAGCCATTGCAGAGCATAGTATACTCTAAAGACAAGCAAAAGGAAAAACAACAATCGGATAAGCCATATGAAGATACATTGTCAATTAGGGGCACATAAACAAAGTAGCTAGTCAGCTCTCCTTGCCAGAATAGATAGCAAGCACCAAAAGCAGGTGAAACCAGAATAATCTGAGTAAAATAGTTTTTGAAAAAGAAGAACATTGTTTCAATCGATACAGTAGAAATAGGTAAGCAAAAAAGAAAATTTGACAGTTAGGTATGAAACACAATAGTACACATCGCATGTCTCTCAGTATCGAAATGGATTTGTTAACAGTGGTGAACCAATGAAGTGCAAGAAAATTTATTTGATGGTTCTGCTATTAACTGGTAGTCCCAGTTTAGGATGCTACAAAGAAGCTTTCCTTATAGAATTGTAGGTAGCCTAGTTAGAACCTTGTTCATATAGTTACATAGCCTGCATTTAATTTGAAGAATGCAATAGGCAATATATACCATACAATTAATGTACAGAACTGATGGAAGGCATGTCGATTTCCAACCTTCAGGGTAGAAACAGAAGAGGTGATTTTTTTTATCTTGGGCAATGACCATGTGTATTGCAGTATTTTGCAACCTAGTTCATTGATTGTCAAATCAACAGCATCTACGCAAGAACGACAACTGCTCCCTGGTTTAGACACTCCACCAAACGTTTGATGGGCGTCGCCGCACTGGGGCTATCTTCTCCACCTAATCACGCACACGTGTTGCAATCAGTCTTGCAACACCACAATCTGCCAATAATGGCTCCAAACCTTAGGCCGTGTTTGGAAGTGTAATATTTTTGCAGTTTTGAAACAATACTATGGTATTTGGTGATACTATAGTATTATAACTCAAAAGGTGTTTGGTTTGTGCAGGCAAAACACAGTTTTAAATACCATGGTTTACCCGAAACCGTGGTATTTTTGGAGTTTTCGAAACTCCACTCCGGACCTCAGTTTTCTTCTCTTCTCTCTACATATACTTTGTTTTTCCAATGGAACCAAACATATCTCGGTTTTGAGCAATACTGTGGTTTTACTGTGGTAAAGTAATAACATAGTATTTGTGTCATGTACAATTGTAAACTGTGGTATCTCAAAATTACAGCATTTCAAAACCGCATTTCCAAACAGGCCCTTAGGCCCTGTTTGGAATCGTAGTATTTTTGCAGTTTTGAAACAATACTATGCTATTTGATGATACTATAGTATTTGAGCTCAAAAGGTGTTTGGTTTGTATAGTCAAAACTCAGTTTTAAATACCATGGTTTACCCAAAACTGTGGTATTTTTGGAGTTTTCGAAACTCCACTCATGACCTCAGTTTTCTTCTCTTCTCTCTACATATACTTTGTTTTTCCAATAGAACCAAACAGATCTCGGTTTTGAGCAATACTGTAGTTTTACTATGGTAAAGCAATAACATAGTATTTTTATCATGTACAATTGTAAACTATGATATCTCAAAACTACAGTATTTCAAAACTGCATTACCAAACAGGTCCTTAGTCTAACAGCACATTGGACGACTCGAGGTTGCAGCGGACTAACCTCGGATTGCACTAAAAAATACAAGTGCCTCAAGCTGCCTCAGCACGTCGAGGAGACAGGCTGGAGTCCGGCGCAGGGGCCTGGGTGCTGGCGAGGTCCGCTGCCGGCGATGAGAGGTGTCGGGGACCATAATTAGGGGTACCCCCAAGACTCCTAATCTCAGCCGGTAAACCCCATCAGCACTAAGCTGTAAAGGCCTGATGGGTGCGATTAAGCCAAGGCTCGGTCCACTCGAGGGACACGACCTCGCCTCGCCCGCTATGATGAGCGGATACTTCTCAAAATTCACGTACCGGTGTCGGATACCGTATCAGATACGGATACTCCTCGGATACTTCTGGATACGTATCCGAGGCGTATCGGAAATTTCTGTGAATTTAAATAAATAAAAAAAGACGGATACTTCTAGGACACCTCTTGGACACCTGCGGGATACCTTATATCCCTAATTTCCCTGCGCACCGCTTCTCCCCACGGCGCACACGCGCAACTTCTCTGCGCGCCGCCAGCCCCGCTTGTGCGCAACTTCTCTAAGTGCCGCCAGCCCCGCTTGTGCGCGGCTTCTCACCACGGCGCGCCGCCAGCCCCGCGCTTCCCTGCGCGCCGCCAGCCCGCACCTGCGCGCCGCCAGCCCATCACCGCTTGGAGACCCGCGCAGCTCTGTGGTCGCGTCCGTGGCTTCCGTGGCCGCGTCCGCCGCCGCCAGCTCTGTGGTCGCGCTGTCAGCCAGCCCATCTGCCGTCGTGAGGTACTGAGTTTTGTGGACGTGATCTGCTATTCTGCTGTGGTGCTGCGGTGCTTTCATATTCCTTGCTATTGCTGGCACAAGATTTGCCTCTGCTATTGCTGCCATATTCCTTGCTATTGCTGCCATATTAAAAAAGTTGGCACTTAAATTACTTGGACAGCCAGCATCATCTTCCTGTGCTGAAAGAAATTGGAGTACATATGGGCTGATCCATAGTTCATTGAGAAACAGGTTCAATTCTATTTCATTTTATTTGTCATATTCATTATGATCAGTTGGTCACACATGTATGAATTTGGACTAATACAAATCTGCAATTCATTAGTTGCCTCTGGTCTGTTAGAATTAGAACTTAGAACTTGTGTGGTGATTTGGTGAACTTACAAATCTGCAATTCATTATTCAGCATTTAATTTTATTTATAATATATATTGCGTATCGCCGTATCCGTATTTTTTGAGAAATGGCGTATCGCGGTATCGACGTATCGCGTATCCGTATCCGTATCCCCGTATCAGGGCAACATAGCTCGCCCGAGCCCAGCCTCGGGCAAGGGCAGCCGACCCCGGAAGATTCACGTCTCGCCCGAGGACCCCCTCAAGCGACGTACACACCTTCGGCTCGCCCGAGGCCCAGTCTTCGCCAAGAAGCAACCTTGGCCAGATCGCTACACCAACCGACCGAATCGCAGGAGCATTTAATGCAAGGATGGCCTGACATCTTATCCTGTCACGCGCCCTTCAGTCGACAGAGCCGAAAGTGACCGCAGTCACTTCGCCGCTCCACTGACCGGCCTCACAAGAAGACAGCGCCGCCTGCGTCGCTTCGACTGCTGTGCCACTCGACAGAGTGAGGCTGACAGTAGTCAAGTCCGGCCTCGGGCGCCATAGGAAACTCCGCCTCGCCCGACCCCAGGGCTCGGACTTGGGCTCGGCCCTGGAAGACGACGAACTCCGCTTCGCCCGACCCCAGGGCTCGGACTCGGGCTCGGCCCCGGAAGACGACGAACTTCGCCTCGCCCGACCCGGGGCTCAAACACGACCTCGACCTCGGAAGACCGACTCGACCCTGACCTCGGAGGAGCCTCCGCCTCGCCCGACCCAGGGCTCGGACCGACCACGTCATAGGGGGGCCATCATTACCCTATCCCTAGCTAGCTCAGGCTACGGGTAACAGGACCGGCGTCCCATCTGGCTCGCCCCGGAAAACAGATAATGATGGCGCCCCGCGTGCTCCATGACGACGGCGGCTCTCAGCCCCTTACGGAAGCAAAAAGAAGTCAGCAAGGACTCGACAGCCCCGACAGCTGTCCTTCCGCAAGGCTCCAACGCTCCTCCGACGGCCATGACATCACATGAACAAGGTGCCAAAACCTCTCTGGCTGCCACGACGGCATGTACTTAGGGCACTAGCTCCTCTCTGCTAGACACGATAGCGCACTGCTACACCCCCCATTGTACACCTGGACCCTCTCCTTACGCCTATAAAAGGAAGGTCCAGGGCTCTCTTACGAGAAGGTTGGCCGCGCGGGAGGACGGGACTACGCGTAGAGTCCTTCGCTCTCCTCCCACGCGGACGCTTGTAACCCCCTACTGCAAGCGCACCCGACCTGGGCGCAGGACAACACGGAGGGCGCGGGTTTTTCCCCATTTCTCCCTCTCTTCTACCCCCCTTCGTGCTCCGCCTCGCGCCGACCCATCTGGGCTGGGACACGCGGCGACAATTTACTCGTCGGTCCAGGGACCCCCCGGGGTCGAAACGCCGACAGTTGGCGCGCCAGGTAGGGGCCTGCTGCGTGTTGACGAACAGCTCCCCGTCAAGCTCCAGATGGGTAGTCTCCAGCAACCTTTCCAACCCGGGACGATGCTCCGTTTCGGGAGTCTTGAGTCCATGTCCCTCGACGGCAGCTACGACATGATACTCCTTCCTTCGCCGCGCGACGGCGACAATGGCGGCCGACAACCCGCCCGCCGGCGGCGGAATTGACGACGTCTTCCCCACGAGGCGGAAGAACGACGTCCGAGTTTGTCCCGTCACCTCCCCCGCCGGAGGAGGAGGAGGCGGCGCAACCATGGCCAAGCAGGAGGCGCCACCTCATCGGCTGTCGAGCGAGTCGACGGCGCCGGCGCCCCGACGAGGGACACGTCGGGCGTCGACCTCACGTCTGAGACAAAGACGAGCGCCGGTTCCCCGCAACACGCCAACTCCAAGCGGACGGACGATGCCAGCATGCTCGCGAAGGACTTGCTGGGCGTCACCCTCGTACCTGAGACGACGGTGCAGTCCGCCCCTGACGTGACAACGTCACCACCTGTCGACCAAGAGGTACCGACCGACTTCCGTCTCATGCCTTTTGGATTCGGCCTCGACCCACCAAGCGACCCCGCTTTGGTGGAAGCCTTCATAGAGGCATGCACCAACCCTCCGGGGTATCATATGCGGTCACCCTGGGACCGGCTGACGGCCGTCTCGACCTACGGACCCTCGGGTTCCGAGGAAGATGACGAGCCCGACTTTGGTTGGGATTTCACCGGGATCGGTAACCCCAGTGCCATGCGGGACTTCATGACCACATGCGACTACTGCCTTTCCGATTGTTCCGACGGTAGCCATAGCTTCGGCGACGGAGACAGCGGCCCAAGTCGTGAATGTTTCCACGTCGATCTAGGGGGTCCCGACGAAAGCAACCATCTTGGTATACCAGAAACTGGTGATCCCCCTAGGCCTGCGCCTCGCGTTGACATCCTTTAGGAGCTAGCTGTGGTCCCAGTCCCTGCAGGGGGTCAGGACACACAGCTCGAGCAAATCCGCGAGATGCAGGCCAGGCTCGACGAGGGGGCAGGAACACTTGAGCCGCTCCGCTGGAACATCGGGCAGGAATGGGTAGACCAAGCTCTGGTCGGAGAAGCGCGTCATCTACCCCAGGGCATCCAGCTCCGCATCACCGACGACGTCAGGGCAAGGCCACCACCGACTTCCAGTGGGGTCGGCCAGAACCTGGCTGCGGCAGCGATACTTCTCCGCGCAATGCGGGAACCATCAACCACCGAAGCGCGGCGGATCCGGGGAGAGCTCAAGAATCTCCTGGAGGATGCCGCGGTCCGACGGGCCGAGAGCTCTGCCTCCCGAAGGCAGGGACACCCCTCGGAGCATCGCGCCGCGACTTCCCGATTCGTGTGGGAAGCCTCGGTCCACACCGGGCGCACGCGCAACACAGCGCCTGCAGCCCCGGGACGCCTCGGCAACGAGCACCACCACCGCAACCATCGAGCCCGCCTCGACGAGAGGGTGCGCCGAGGCTACCACCCCAGGCGTGGGGGACGCTACGACAGCGGGGAGGATCGGAGCCCCTCGCCCGAACCACCCGGCCTGCAGGCTTTCAGCCGAGCCATACGACGGGCGCCGTTCCCGACCTGGTTCCGAACCCCGACTACCATCACAAAGTACTCGGGGGAGACAAGGCCAGAACTGTGGCTCGCGGACTACCGGCTGGCCTGCCAACTGGGTGGAACGGATGATGACAACCTCGTCATCCGCAACCTCCCCATGTTCCTCTCCCACTCTGCTCGGGCCTGGCTGGAGCATCTGCCTCCGGGGTAGATCTCCAACTGGGACGACCTGGTCCAAGCCTTCGCCGGTAATTTCCAGGGCACGTATGTGCGCCCTAGGAACTCCTGGGATCTCCGAAGCTGCCGCCAGCAGCCGGGAGAGTCTCTCCGGGACTACATCCGACGATTCTCAAAGCAACGCACCGAGCTGCCCAACGTCACCGACTCGGATGTCATCGGCGCGTTCCTCGCAGGCACCACCTGCCGTGACCTGGTGAGCAAGCTGGGTCGCAAGACCCCCACCAGGGCGAGCGAGCTGATGGACATTGCCAC
This sequence comes from Zea luxurians, assembly GCA_029449295.1. Lineage (NCBI taxonomy): Eukaryota > Viridiplantae > Streptophyta > Magnoliopsida > Poales > Poaceae > Zea > Zea luxurians. Next base: position 50,455 of record JAOPSE010000350.1, on the reverse strand, counting down.
CAAGTTCGCTTCTGGCCAGGAGGCGGTTGAGGCCATCTTCCGGAAGGACAAGCAGCCCCAGGGCCACCAGCCGGAAGATGTTCCTGAGGCGTCCGCTCAGCGCGGCACCAAGAAGAAAGGCAAGAAGAAGTCGCAAGCGAAACGCGACGCCGTCGACGCGGACCTTGTCGCCGCCGCTGAGTACAAGAACCCTCGGAAACCTCCCGGAGGCGCCAATCTATTCGACAAGATGCTCAAGGAGCTGTGCCCCTATCATCAGGGACCCGTCAAGCACACCCTTGAGGAATGCGCCATGCTTCGGCGTCACTTTCACAGGGCCGGGCCACCTGCGGAGGGTGGCAGGGCCCCCCACGACGACAAGAAGGAGGATCACCAGGCAGAGGAGTTCCCCGAGGTCCGCGACTGCTTCATGATCTACGGTGGGCCAACGGCAAACGCCTCGGCTCGGCACCGCAAGCAACAGCATCGGGAGGTCTGCTCGGTAAAGGTGGTGGCGCCAGTCTACCTAGACTGGTCCGACAAGCCCATCACCTTCGACCAGGGCGATCACCCCGACCGCGTGCCGAGCCCGGGGAAATATCCGCTCGTTGTCGACCCCATCATCGGCAACGTCAGGCTCACCAAGGTCCTCATGGACAGAGGCAACAGCCTCAACATCATCTATGCCGAGACCCTCGAGCTCCTACAGATCGATCTGTCCTCGGTCTGGGCCGGTGCGGCGCCTTTTCACGGGATCATCCCCGAGAAACGCGTCCAACCCCTCGGACGACTCGATCTTCCTGTCTGCTTCGGGACTCCCTCCAACTTCAGAAGGGAAACCCTCACGTTCGAAGTGGTCGGGTTTCGAGGAACCTACCACGCGGTACTGGGGAGGCCATGCTACGCCAAGTTCATGGTCGTCCCCAACTACACCTACCTCAAGCTCAAGATGCCGAGCCCCAACGGGGTCATCACCGTCGGCCCCACGTACCGACACGCGTATGAATGCGACGTAGAGTGCGTGGAGTACGCCGAGGCCCTCGTCGAATCCGAGGCCCTCATTGCCGACCTGGAGAGCCTCCCCAAGGAGTCGCCAGATGTGAAGCGCCATGCCAGCAACTTTGAGCCAGCGGAGACGGTTAAGTCCGTCCCTCTCGACCCCAGCAACGACGCCTCCAAGCAGATCCGGATCGGCTCCGAGCTCGACCCCAAATAGGAAGCAGTGCTCGTCGACTTTCTCCGCGCAAACGCCGAAGTTTTTGCGTGGAGTCCCTCGGACATGCCTGGCATACCGAGGGATGTCGCCGAGCACTCACTGGATATCCGAGCTGGAGCCCGACCCGTGAAGCAACCTCTGCGCCGATTCGACGAAGAAAAGCGTAGAGCCATAGGCGAGGAAATCCACAAGCTGATGGCCACAGGGTTCATCAAAGAGGTATTCCATCCCGAATGGCTTGCCAACCCCGTGCTTGTGAGAAAGAAAGGAGGGAAATGGCGGATGTGTGTAGACTACACTGGTCTAAACAAAGCATGCCCAAAAGTTCCCTATCCTCTGCCTCGCATCGATCAAATCATGGATTCCACTGCGAGATGCGAAACCCTGTCTTTCCTCGATGCCTACTCAGGGTATCACCAAATCAGAATGAAAGAGTCCAACCAGCTCGCGACTTCTTTCATCACACCTTTTGGCACGTACTGCTATGTTACTATGCCATTTGGTTTGAGGAATGCGGGTGTGACGTACCAAAGGTGCATGAACCACGTGTTCGGCGAACACATTGGTCGAACGGTCGAGGCTTATGTCGATGACATCATAGTCAAGACGAGAAAAGCCTCCGACCTCCTTTCCGACCTTGAAACGACATTCCGGTGTCTCAAGGCAAAGGGCGTAAAACTCAATCCCGAGAAGTGTGTCTTTGGAGTCCCCCGAGGCATGCCCTTGGGGTTCATCGTCTCCGAGTGGGGCATCGAGGCCAACCCGGAGAAAATAGCGGCCATCACCAACATGGGGCTCATCAAAGACTTGAAAGGCGTACAGAGGGTCATGGGATGCCTTGCGGCTCTGAGCCGTTTCATCTCACGCCTCGGCGAAAGAGGCCTACCTCTGTACCGCCTCTTAAGAAAGACCGAGTGCTTCACTTGGACCTCTGAGGCCGAGGAAGCCCTCGGGAACCTGAAGGCACTCCTTACGAACGCGCCCATCTTGGTGCCCCCCGCCGCCGGAGAAGCCCTCTTGATCTACGTCGCCACTACCACTCAGGTGGTCAGCGCCGCGATCATGGTTGAGAGACAAGAAGAAGGGCATGCATTGCCCGTCCAGAGGCCGGTTTACTTCATCAGTGAGGTACTATCCGAGACCAAGATCCGCTACCCGCAAATTCAGAAGTTGCTGTATGCGGTGATCCTGACGCGGCGGAAGTTGCGACACTACTTCGAGTCTCATCCGGTGACTGTGGTGTCATCCTTCCCCCTGGGGGAGATCATCCAGTGCCGAGAGGCCTCGGGTAGGATTGCAAAGTGGGCGGTGGAAATCATGGGCGAGACGATCTCGTTCGCCCCTCGGAAGGCCATCAAGTCCCAAGTCTTGGCGGACTTTGTGGCTGAATGGGCCGACACCCAGCTCCCGGTGGCTCCGATCCAGCCGGAACTCTGGACCATGTTTTTCGATGGGTCGCTGATGAAAACAGGGGTAGGCGCGGGCCTGCTCTTCATCTCGCCCCTCGGGAAACACCTACGCTACGTACTGCGCCTCCATTTCCCGGCGTCCAACAACGTGGCTGAGTACAAAGCTCTGGTCAACGGGTTGCACATCGCCATTGAGCTAGGGGTCCGACGCCTCGACGCTCGCGGCGACTCGCAGCTCGTCATCAACCAAGTTATGAAGAACTCCCACTGCCGCGACCCGAAGATGGAAGCCTACTGCGATGAGGTTCGGCGCCTGGAGGACAAGTTCTACAGGATCGAGCTCAACCACATCGCCCGACGACACAACGAGACTGCGGACGAGCTGGCTAAGATAGCCTCGGGGCGGACAACGGTTCCCTCGGACGTCTTCTCCCGAGACCTACATCAACCCTCAGTCAAGACCGACGATACGCCTGAGCCCGAGAAGGCCTCGGCCCAACCCGAGGCACCCTCGGCACAGCCCGAGGCGCCCTCGGCTCGGCCCGAGGCACCCTCGGCCCCCGAGGGTGAGGCACTACGCGTCGAGGAAGGGCGGAGTGGGGTCCAGCCTAATCGAAACTGGCAGACCCCGTACCTGCAATATCTCCACCAAGGAGAGCTACCCCTCGACCGAGCCGAGGCTCGGCGACTGGCGCGGCGCGCCAAGTCGTTTGTCTTACTGGGTGACGGAAAGGAGCTCTACCACCGCAGCCCATCCGGCATCCTCCAGCGGTGCATATCCATCGCCGAAGGCCAGGAGCTCTTACGAGAAATACACTCGGGGGCTTGCGGTTATCACGCAGCACCCCGAGTCCTTGTTGGAAACACCTTCCGACGAGGTTTCTACTGGCTGACCGCGGTGGCCGATGCCACTAGGATTGTTTGCGCCTGCCAAGGGTGTCAATTCTACGCACGGCAGACCCACCTACCCGCTCAGGCTCTACAGACAATACCCATCACCTGGTCGTTTGCTGTGTGGGGACTGGACCTCGTCGGTCCCTTGCAGAAGGCACCTGGGGGCTACACGCACCTGCTGGTCGCCATCGACAAATTCTCCAAGTGGATCGAGGTCCGACCCCTAAACAACATCAGGTCCGAACAGGCGGTGACATTCTTCACCAACATCATCCATCGCTTTGGGGTCCCGAACTCCATCATCACCGACAACGGCACCCAGTTCACCGGCAGAAAGTTCCTGGACTTCTGCGAGGATCACCACATCCGGGTGGACTGGGCCGCCGTAGCTCACCCCATGACGAATGGGCAGGTGGAACGTGCCAATGGCATGATTCTGCAAGGACTCAAGCCGAGGATCTACAACGACCTCCACAAGTTCGGCAGGCGATGGATGAAGGAACTCCCGTCGGTGGTCTGGAGTCTGAGGACAACGCCGAGCTGAGCCACGGGCTTCACACCGTTCTTTCTAGTCTATGGGGCCGAGGCCGTCTTGCCCACAGACTTAGAATATGGTTTCCCGAGGACGAGGGCGTACGACGACCGAAGAAACCAGACCGACCGAGAAGACTCACTAGACCAGCTCGAAGAGGCTCGAGACATGGGCTTACTACACTCGGCGCGGTACTAGCAGTCCCTGCGACGCTACCACGCCCGAGGGGTTCGGTCCCGAGACCTCCAAGCGGGCGACCTGGTGCTTCGGCGGCGACAAGACACCCGAGGGCGGCACAAGCTCACGCCTCCCTGGGAAGGGCCATTCGTCATTGCCAAGGTTCTGAAGCTCGGGACATACAAGCTGGCCAACAGCCAAGGCGAGGTCTACAGCAATGCTTGGAACATCCGACAGCTACGTCGCTTCTACCCTTAAGATGCTTTCCAGTTGTTCGTACACCTCGTTCACACACAAAGTCTAACCATCAAGGAAGGGTCAGCCTTGCCTCGGCAAAGCCCGACCCTCCCTCGGGGGCTAGAAGGGGGGAACCCCCTCTGCGTCAAAATTTTCCTTGGAAAAAGTCTTTCTGCCAGAACGTCTTTCGTGCTTTTTGACTACTTCAAAAGTGGGGTCCTGAAAACGACGGAGTACACGTAAGCAGCCAAGGCTGACCGAGCCGAGGGACTCCTACGCCTCCGGGATACGGATACCTCACTCATCACCTTCTGTGATAAGTAACTCACGCTCGGATAAGCGATTCCGCCGATCGAACAAGTCTTAATGCTCGAGACCTTTCTGCCGAAACGGTTTTTCGGGTCTTCTCGACTACATTGTTAGCAGAATCCTATAGATGAGTAAGAGTACACATAAGCGGCAAGACCGATCGAGCCGAGGGACTCCTACGCCTCCGGGATACGGATACCTCACTCATCACCTTCCGTGAAAAGTAACTCTCGCTCGAACAAACAATTCTGTTACCGACGAACAAGTCTTGATACTCGAAACGGAGGAAAAACAGATGCAGCTTTACAACACAGCAACAGTATGTTTGGGCCTCGGCGGCTGCAGAAAACATACGCATACTACAAGGTAAACCGATCCTGCAGGTTCGGACCTCGATGGAGGGGGAGCAGCAGCACCCTCGACGTCAACACCACCTTCGGCGAAGTCCAACCGAGCCTCGAATGGCGACACAGTCGGAGGATCTCCGCTCTGAAGGACGACGTCAGCACCACGCCCGGGCCGTCACCGCCAGGGTCCCCTCCAGGAGTCTGGCTCGAGCAGACGGCTCGGCCGGTCGCCCCGAAGCCTCAGCCAGCTGTCCCCAAGGACATCAGCCCGGCCCATGGCCTCGGCAACTCGACTCCGGCGCCGGTCTCGCCAGTGGACGGCCCGGTCAGGCTCCAGCCGATGAAGTCTTTTTTCCGAGCCAACTTTGCCTCTGTCCACGCTGATATCGCTGCCTCCGGCTCTGGCCCATCGAAGAGCGGCCGAGGGTTTCCTTTAACTAAGCAAGAGAAGCCTCGGGCGGCAAGGCCGACTGAGCCGAGGGACTCCAACGCCTCCGGGATACGGATACCTCACTCATCGCCTTCGCACGAGGCAACTCACACTTGGTGAAGCGGTTCGGTTAGCTGACAGGCGAGTCCTAGTGCTCGGAATGAGGGAAAAACACGGCTTCACGCCAAAAGATACATACATGTTCAGGCCCTGATAGCCACAATGAACATACACCAGCACTCAAGGTGCCATTACAAACGGAACTCCGGTTCCACCCCCGCGGGTATGAACAACCTCCACACCGGAGAGCCTGCGGGGCGACAAGCTCCGGGCAACTCGCCAGCGACCTCTGCAGCAGTAGCCATGGTCCCAGGACGGACGCAGCCACCGGAAGGCCCTCGTTCGCGTCCCCACTCAAGGGACGCGAACCAGACATTAAAGCCAAAAGAACCGGAGGTCGGTCCATAGGCGGCGCTGACGGCCCCGACGGCGGAGAAGCTTTCTCCAGCTGCCACCACGTCAACACCGACAGCGACGTCCGCCTGTCCACCAACGCCGCACCAGAAAGCGCAGGCCGCTCCAAAGCGCACCGGCAGGCTCTCACTCCCGTCCTCGCCACGAAAGCAAGGACAGAGGACGGAATGTTGCATCCTAGCTGGGCAGCAACAGTTCGCCTTCCCCGGCATGGCTGGAGGACGCCTCCTCCGCAGAGCTTGAGGATGGTTTCCGCCACCAGAAGCTGGAAGAAGAGGTGGCCGGCCGACCCGTGCAGGAGGTAGAGCTCCGGCTCAGCCCAGCCTCCGCCCCGGCCAGGATGACGAAGATCCTTGAAGCTGAGGGCGGGACCAAGATCGCAGTCCGGCTTGCTTCTCCCCACCCTGGAACTGGTGGTCACCGTCTTAGGTGATCACTGGCGAGGGGAAGCAGCCAGGCTGCCTGACGAAAATCCTTGAAGCCGAACGATGGCTGAAAGGTACCAATTTCCGCGAAGTTGCGTTCCCCCAACGACGACAAGGCAGAAGAACCACGGGCGCCACCCGTCTGGGGGCTCGAAAGGTGGAAAGACACAACGCATGAGGAGAGTGCGAAGACATGGTTGCCTTTCGAGGGGGTCACCCTCCTTTTAAAGGCAACTCTCCCCACTTGCGTCCTTAGCCGTCGTGGGCAGAGTCTTCTCCAATACGCTCCAAGGTCCTCCCCCTACGACACGGGGGCTGGGCCCCGCGCGTCATGCAAGCTGGCGCAGGGAAGACAGGGCCAAACCGCCGCCCACGGTGCGCTCAACTTCCTAGCGGTTACGAGCACTCCTCAACTTTCGCCCAGCCCAGCGGGTGAAAGGGCAGGCCGCCATGCAGGCGGTGTGCAACCGCACCCAGGGGACGCACCCTTTCGACTTCGACGCATCCAGCATGGAGGCCCAGGCCCACACGTCATATAACCGGCGTGCCGGTTACTACGTGCAAGAAACTGCACTGCCACTCGCGCCAGTACCACGCCTTCTCGACTGCGGAATCAGTAGCGCAACTCGAGGCGACCCTACGCATGACCCGACAGTGCCAACCGAGCACATCGGTCACGGGCCGGTCAGCCGCGGGAGAGGGCGCGACGGTCGATATGGCCAGAAATGGGCCGGCAGTAATGGTGGTGGCAGGCGGGCGGAAGCGGCAGTCGAGTCATCAGCAAGCTCACGTCCCCTCCTGGGATAGCGAAAGGACCTTCTCCCACGGCGGAAGACGACACGTCCACGTTCCGTTCCTCGAACGGCTCGCGCACGCGCAACGGCCGCCCCGTGAACCACTCGTCTCATCGCATTAACTCTGCGGCAGGACATGCGGCACCTCTGGCAGGCGAAGCAGGCGACGCTTCACCTCCGCCATAATGACCGCGTCAAAAAAGGTGCGCCACGTCGTTCGATTTCGTATCCTTTTCACTTCCTCTTTCTCTCTCTTGCCTCAGGGGTCGGAAAAGGGGATACTCCGAAAGGGATCCTTCTCTACGAAGGAAGCGGGCCCCGAGCCCCCCTACTGACCAGAGGTTCAAAAGCTGGCCCCTCGGAAGGGTTCAACAGCCACCTCAGAGCGCTCGGGCTCCGCGCCCACTACTGGTCAGAGGTTCGAAGGCCGGCCCCTTGAAAGGGTTCAACGGTCGCCTCAGGCCACTCGGGCTCCGCGCCCACTACTGATCAGGGGTTCGAAGGCTGGCCCCCGAAGGGTTCGACAGCCGCCTCAGACGCAGAGCGAGGGATGACCCTGGGTACGTTCGATGCATAACCAAGGCTCGGGCTGCGCTCCCGAGGTACCCTAGGATATTTCCGAGACCAACGGAAACGATTTTGTAACGGAATCCCACCAGAGGGAGGCATCGAGCCCTCGGACCCCATCAAAGGGGGACCGGGTCCGGCAAGTCACCCGCAGGTACTTTTGGAGCGCGCCTCCGGGCCACTATCTGACCCCTAACAAATGGGGCACGGGCGTCCACTCGGATTACCCATTAGCAACTCACTGGAGACACCATGTTCGGTGCCCTCCGAGGGCAACATGGCGCTTTCCCCCCTCCTCCTTGCGGAAAGGCGACGCAGGGGCGTATGTAAAAAGCCGAGTCTGTCCTTGACCGTCCTCTCGCTCTGTGCGGAGGCTCGGGGGCTGCTCTCGCAAACCTGGCTCCGGCCAAACCGTTGACAGCGTCAACATACCAGCCCGAGAACTTGGGACTCGACTGTTTACCCGGGCTACGGCCAGTTTGCATGAGGGAGCAGCTCGACCGGCCGAAGCATTACGAAACGTACTAAGACCTCGAAGGAGTCAAACTACTCCTCCGAGGCCTCGGGGGCTACACCCGGCGGGTGCGCTCGTGCGCACCCACCGGAACAAAAGGCAACCGAGGAAGGCCGGTCCCCTTGCAAAAAAGTGTGACAAAAGCCTCCAAGCGAGTATCAACACTCCCTTTGAGGCTCAGGGGCTACTGTCGGGGACCATAATTAGGGGTACCCCCAAGACTACTAATCTCAGCAGGTAAACCCCATCAGCACTAAGCTGCAAAGGCCTGATGGGTGCGATTAAGCCAAGGCTCAGTCCACTCGAGGGACACGACCTCGCCTCGCCCGAGCCCAGCCTCGGGCAAGGGCAGCCGACCCTGGAAGATTCACGTCTCGCCCGAGGACCCCCTCAAGCGACGTACACACCTTCGGCTCGCCCGAGGCCCAGTCTTCACCAAGAAGCAACCTTGGCCAGATCGCCACACCAACCCACCGAATCGCAGGAGCATTTAATGCAAGGATGGCCTGGCATCTTATCCTGTCACGCGCCCTTCAGTCGACACAGCCGAAAGTGACCGCAGTCACTTCGCCGCTCCACTGACCGGCCTGACAAGAAGACAGCGCCGCCTACGTCGCTCCGACTGCTGTGCCACTCGATAGAGTGAGGCTGACAGCAGCCAAGTCCGGCCTCGGGCGCCATAGGAAACTCCGCCTCGCCTGACCCCAGGGCTCGGACTCGGGCTCGCCCTCAGAAGACGACGAACTCCGCTTCGCCCGACCCCAAGGCTCAGACTCGGGCTCGGCCCCGGAAGACGACGAACTCCGCTTCGCCCGACCCCAGGGCTCGGACTCGGGCTCGGCCCCGGAAGACTACGAACTCCGCGTCGCCCGACCCCAGGGCTCAGACTCGGGCTCGGCCCCGGAAGACGACGAACTCCGCCTCGCCCGACCCCAGGGCTCGGACTCGGGCTCGGCCCCGGAAGACGACGAACTCCGCCTCGCCCAACCCCAGGGCTCAGACTCGGGCTCGGCCCTGGAAGACGACGAACTCCGCCTCGCCTGACCTGGGGCTCGGACACGACCTCGACCTCAGAAGACCGACTCGACCCCAACCTCGGAGGAGCCTCCGCCTCGCCCGACCCAGGGCTCGGACCGACCACGTCACAGGGGGGCCATCATTACCCTATCCCTAGCTAGCTCAGGCTACGGGTAACAGGACCAGCGTCCCATCTGGCTCGCCCCGGAAAACAGATAATGATGGCGCCCCGCGTGCTCCATGACGACGGCGGCTCTCAGCCCCTTACGGAAGCAAAGAGACGTCAGCAAGGACTCGACAGCCCCGATAGCTGTCCTTCTGCAAGACTCCAATGCTCCTACAACGGCCACGACATCACATGAATAGAGTGCCAAAACCTCTCTGGCTGCCACGATGGCATGTACTTAGGGCACTAGCTCCTCTCTGCTAGACACGATAGCGCACTGCTACACCCCCCATTGTACACCTGGACCCTCTCCTTACGCCTATAAAAGGAAGGTCCAGGGCTCTCTTACGAGAAGGTTGGTCGTGCGGGAGGACGGGACGACGCGTAGAGTCCCTCGCTCTCCCCCCACGCGGACGCTTGTAACCCCCTACTGCAAGCGCACCCGACCTGGGCGTAGGACAACACGGAGGCTGCGGGTTTTTCCCCTTTTCTCCCTCTTTTCTACCCCCCTTCGTGCTCCGCCTCGCGCCGACCCATCTAGGCTGGGACACGCGGCGACAATTTACTCGTCGGTCCAGGGACCCCCCGGGGTCGAAACGCCGACAAGAGGCGAGGAGCTGGGCATCCATTGCCGAGCGAGGTCGACGGCGCTCGATCTTGGGTGCGATGGAGGAGTCTGGCGGCTTGGTGACTTCAGACCCAGCGAGCAGAGGAGGGGCATGGTGCCAACGCTGGTTCTTGGACAGGGTCGATGACAAGCTCGCGGCAGAGCATGGCAAGGTGAGGTTTGAGGTACGGTGGTGCAAGGTCCGGCGACAGCAAGTCTAGGCTAAGGGAAGGAGGAGCAGGGGATGGCCGGTCTCGCGGTCACCATGGCGCGGTGCAGGGAGGCCGAGTGGAGGACGGCGTTGCAGCCAATGGGGATGACGGTCGGGCGAATCGGCGGCACGGATGTCAGAGCATGGAGCTCGCGGCGGCGCACCCATGGAGGACAAGCGGGAGGAAGTCGAGGAGAGGCCCGGCGACTGGCTAGGGTTCTCGGCCGGTCCAGGACGATGGCAAGCTCCATGGGCAGGGAGAGACGAGGGCGACCACTAGGGCGCGGTGCTTGGGGATGGAGGCCGAGCGCGTGGAGGAAGGGGGAGGCAGCCGACGTTTGAAGACGTGGTGAGTCGATAAGTGTTTAGTATTAGTTCTGTTGTGTCATAGTTGTAATTTAGTTGAAGTTTGTAAGTCTATGGCCAATAGTGGTGAGAGATTTAGCTTATCGCTAGTGGTATCGAATAACATAAACTGAAATCTCAAACGCTTCTTACCTCTCACGTACTAGAGACAGTTCTTCTACTCGTGTATGCGGCTCACGTCTACGAGGAACTCTCCTCGGCGGCCAAGGGCATTACAACTGGTATCAGATTCATTATCCTGGGAGGCATCTTTCCGTGCTTGGTGGGCGGTTCGGGGACTTCGTTTGTCGTTCGTCGGGGTGGCATCACGGCTCCGTCTGCTCGACCTTCGGTGCAAATGCGCTTCGTCTTGGAAGCAATGGCGGAGACGAATCGTTTGGATGAGACTCGGTGGGATAAGATGTTTGCAGCGCTGGACTCCATTAGTGGACGGTTGCAAAAGTTGGAGACCAATCACCAACAGTTGATGGGTCAGCAAGTCTATCATCATCTATGGCGGAGCAAGTGGCGAAGGATCAGGATGCATGGCACGACATATTGATGAAATAGGGAAGAGGGTGGTAGCCTTGACTTCGGAACTGATGGCTGAGCGGATGGACCAGATTGGGGAACCTTCTTCTGAACTATATTCGGATTCTGGAGGTGTACCTTCTCCACATCAGATGGATGAATTTGATCAGGATGGGCGACATCCAATGCATGATCATGGTGCAGGTGGACATCAACATGGACGGGATGATGGTGGTGGAAATGCTTCTATGATGAAATTGTCGTTTCCCAAATTTCAGGGTTACCATCCTTCTATTTGGTTTGCTAAGTGTGAGGATTACTTTACTCTCTATCATGCTCAGGCATCATTGTGGGTGATGGCAGCCTCTATGCATATGGAAGGCAAGGCAGTGAAATAGCTACAGGTTTACAAGTTGAATCAACCTCTTTGAAATTGTAATTAGTTTACTGCTGTAGTGGTGAGTACTTTTGGTTCTTATGAGTACCCCCAAGCTATGCATGATCTGCTTCATCTGCAGCAGTCAGGTTCAGTGGATGAGTATGTAGAGGAGTTTGTTGAGTTACGTTATTCCACTGCTATGCACAATCCTATGTTGGATGAAATTTTCTTTGTGCAACAATTTGTGAAGGGCCTCAAACCTGATATTCGGGGCTCAGTGTTGTGTCAAGTACCAACTACAGTGAATCATGTTGTGCTATTGGCAAAGTTGCACTCTAAAGTTTTGGAGAAAGGTAGAGGTCGACTTCTACGAGGGGGGCTGTCATCAGACAAGATGGGCAGTATAGACCTGACCATAAGCAGATAAATGGGGGTGTTGATCTCCCCAAAAAAGGCAACTCAAGGATTATAGAAGGATTCATGGTCTACATTTTGTTTGTGGGGAGAAGTATGATGTAGGTCATGCTTCTAAGTGTAAAATAAAAGGTCCTATGCAGTTGAATACACTTTCTGTTGAGGATTTGTCCTTGGAGCTCAGTGAGGAAGTTTTACAGCAGTTGGATCAGGAAGATCAACTAGGGGATGAGTCTTGTAAACCGTCGATGCTAGCTATTTCTGGTACTAAAAGTATGCAGAATATTCGTTTGCAAGCATTAGTGAAGGATCAAGCATTTTTGTTATTGGTGGACACATGCAGTTCTGCTACTTTCATTAATTCTGCTTTTGTGCAGCAAGTGGGGTTACCATCTATCAGTTGTCCTGCTGTCAAGGTAAAGGTGGCTAATGGTTAGGAGTTGGTGAGTGATTCTATGGTACCTGCAGTAGAATGGTGGTGTAATGGCCATTCTTTTAGCACTGACATGAGAATTCTAGAGTTGGGTTCATATGATGCTATCTTAGGATTTGATTGGTTGCAGAGCTATGATCCTATGCTTTATCATTGGGAACAAAAGGCTTTGGAGTTCTAGCATAAGGGGACTAAAGTTAGGTTGCAAGGTGTAATAACCTCTTTCTTAGAAAGTGGAGGAATTGTTAGTGTTGTAACTAACAAGTGGCTTCAAGGGAATGATGTATGGGCTTTAGCTCTAGTGGACTTTAATATGCAGAGCCCAGCTATTGAATGTTCCATTGGTCCTTCTAGGCAGCTGCAGGAACTCTTGTCTGAGTTTAGTGATGTGTTTGAAGACCCTAAAGCTTTACCACCTGTTAGAGTGTTTGATCATGTTGTTCCCTTGTTGCTTGGAGCTATTCCGGTTAATTCTAGGCCTTATCGATATTCCCCATTTCATAAAAAATGAAATTGAGAGATAGGTGGCAAAATTGCTGGAAGCTGGTTTAATTGAACCCAGTGTGAGTCCATTTGCATCACCTATCCTTTTGGTGAAGAAAAAAGATGGTACATGGAGGTTTTGTGTTGACTATAGGAAGTTGAATGATTTAACCATCAAGAATAGGTTCCCAATGCCATTGATTGATGAAATTTTGGATGAGTTGAGTGGCAGTGGCACTAAGTTTTTTTCTAGTTTGGACTTAAAGGTTGGGTACCATCAGGTGAGGATGAAGGAAGGAGAGGAGTATAAGATAGCCTTTAAAACCCATAATGGCCACTACCAGTTTAAGGTAATGCCATTTGGGTTAACAAATGCCCCTACAACTTTTCAATGTGTTATGAACTCTATTTTGACTCCATTTTTGAGGAAGTTTGCATTGGTTTTCATAGATGATATCCTCATATATAGTCCTTCTTTAGAATTGCTTTGGAGTCATTTGAGGTAGGTGTTGACTGTTTTGAGGGAACATCAGTTTTATATCGAGAGATCTAAGTGCCATTTTGTGCAAACTCAGTTGGTGTATTTGGGGGCACATAATTGCAGCTGAAGGAGTTTCTACAAATCCAAGTAAAACTAATGTGATATGGAAATGGCATGTGCCCACTTCTGTTACTGAGTTAAGAGCTTTTCTAGGTCTCACTAGCTATTATAGGAAATTTGTGAAGAATTATGGGGTCATTGCTAAACCTTTCACTACCCTATTGCAAAAGAACAAGTTCCACTGGGCAGATGAGGCTACCATTGCTTTTGAAGCTCTTAAGAAGGCTATGGTGAGTACACCAATGCTAGCTCTCCTTGATTTCACTTTACCCTTCATTGTGGAGAAAGATGCTTGTGATAGTGGACTGGGGCAGTGTTAATGCAGAGAGGTCAGCCTATTGCCTTCTTAAGTAAAGCTTTGATAGCCAAGAATAGATACCTTTCCATTTATGAAAAAGAGTTTCTAGCTCTCATTATGGTTGTGGAAATGGAGAACCTAGTTGCTACACAATGAATTCATTATCAAGACAGACCATAAAAGCTTGTGTTTCTTAGAAGGACAACAATTGCAGTCTGAGTTGGAAAGGAAGGCAATACCCAAGTTGATGGGTCTTCAGTTCAAAATTGTGTATAGGCAAGGAAAGGAAAATTTGTCTACTGATGCGTTGACTAGGGTGGGACATGCTTTAGCTCTGCATGCTGTGTCTGAGGTAACACCTTTATGGTTGCAAGAAATATTGAATTCTTATGTGACCGATGAGGAGGCCCAATAGTTGTTAACCAAACTGGTTGTCCTAAGTCCTGATGGGCATGGTTTCTCTTTACATCAAGGCTTGATTAGGCGTGGTGATTAGATTTGGGTGGGCCAAAATTCTTCTCTGAGAACTAAACTCGTCTCCGTGTTGCATGATAGTGTATTGGGAGGCCATTCTAGTATTCTTCCTACCTATTAGAGGGTTAAAAAGGCTTTCTATTGGAAAGGGCTAAAGTTGGATGTTACAAACTTTGTGAAGCAGTGTGCTATTTGCTAGAAAGCTAAAGCTGAGCATGTTCATCCTGCTAGGTTGTTGCAGCCATTATCTATTCTGAAAGGGGTGTGGCAAGATATCTCTATGGATTTTGTTGAAGGCTTTCCTAAGTCAGAGGGATATACAACAATCTTGGTGGTGGTAGATCGCTTTTCCAAATATGCCCATTTCTTCCCTTTGAAACATCCATTTTCTGCACAACAAGTGGCTCAAGTAATAGTGGATAACATTTGCAAGCTACATGGGATGACTTTGTGTATTGTTTTTTACAGGGAAAAGGTGTTTACTAGTGCATTCTGGAAGCAAATTTTTTTACTTTGATGCAAACCAAGTTGCAGATGTCCACTGCTTATCATCCCTAAACAGATGGACAGACCGAGAGGGTTAACCAGTGTTTGGAGATGTATTTGAGGTGTTTCGTGCATGCTTCACCTTATAAGTGGAAAGCCTGGTTACCTTTGGCTAAGTATTGGTATAATAATTCCTATCACACATCTCTAGGTTGTTCTCTTGTTAAAGTGGTATATGGTTATGAGCCATTAGTGGCTGCTGCTCTAGCAATGCATAATTCTAGTGATGTGCAGGTGTCTGAAATGCTAGAGGCTCGATTCCGTCATATGGAGATGTTGAAAGTGCAGTTGGCCTGAGCTCAAAATCGAATGAAACAACAGGTTGATAAATTGAGGACTGATTGAATTTTCCAAGTTGGGGAGATGGTCTTACTCAAGTTACAACCATATGTGCAGCATTCGGTTGTGTTTCGCTCTTGTCCTAAGCTTTATTTTCGGTACTTTGGCCCTTTCAAGATAGTGTGTCACACCCAGTTTTATAAGGCAAACCGAATGCGAACCATGTACGTGCCAGGATCAGCAATTCACGTACACAGCAGTTACATAACGTGGACATCATCACACAGTGCTCAAATAGTATTTAAAAGGGAAATAATAGTCGATTACATCATATGTATGAGACATCCACATAGTCTTTACAATAAATCAAAGTGCGAAAACGAAACGTAGATAAACGCGGCCTTCACAGGCAGCTGACTAGGGGTTGCCGCTAACCCACGCCTAGAACTCATCGTAGTCCTGGAACTCCTGGAAGTCTCCTTCCACGGCTTCATCTTCTCCTGAGCAGTGGTTGCAATGCGGACAACCTGGGGGGGGGGGTTTGGTGTGTAGAGCAAGGGTGAGTACACATCAACATACTCAACAAGTGTCCTGTTTGGCTGTAGTGGACTAGCTTTATGTGGGGATAAGTCAAGCAGTTGCTTTTAGTTGGTCAGATTATTATTACTAGTAGAGAAAGCCAAGTTTTAGGTTTAACCCACGTTATTAACCCAAACGTAGTCCTTTCCAAACGGAAAGAG
Source organism: Zea luxurians (assembly GCA_029449295.1). NCBI lineage: Eukaryota > Viridiplantae > Streptophyta > Magnoliopsida > Poales > Poaceae > Zea > Zea luxurians. The sequence continues at coordinate 34,627 of JAOPSE010000350.1, read as the reverse complement.
TACCACTTACCATTACCAGAGTCAAAACCAAGAACCATCAATCTCATTGCCACCTGCGATCCGAACATCTCTGATCAAGTACCACTAATCACTGGAGCTCCCTTGGCCGCTCATAACCGCGAGCACGGCTGATATATCAGTTTCATAACACTCTGCAGAGGTTGCGCACTTTACCCACAAGCCGTGATTCCCTCTCTAGCCCGGGCTTGCAAGACCCTTATTCACTCCCGAGGTGAATGGCCAGGGATTCACTACGAAGCCTTTACAAAGATTCCCCAGGGCTGTAACCGCCCGTTAGGTTTCCTAAATGTACCGCACTCCTCCCCAAGGGACAAATCAACCTTGGCAGAGCGAGCCGCATACACCGAGCCCCATTGACGGCACGACGGCTAAGCGAACTACACCCCGGTTCCTCTAATTATTCAGCTAAGGGCGTCCCACTCCACCCTCATGGTTGCACTGTTTTCCCGGGAGGTCATCCAACGAACAGGTCCTTACGGAGAGGCACTCGAGAAACCGCTCGAGTCCCCTTAAAGGCCACAAGTATAACATCATAATAAGAAGGGGGAAAACAGCGTATCATAGATAATTCTCATCATGTTCATTGATTAATGTTGAGCAATAGCATAAAGCTAACCAAAAATAATCCAACCCAAATAGGTAAACAAGGACATGGATAACAAAAGCTAGTCATTCCTTAGGTATAAATGCGTAATGCGGGAGGTGAATTAAAGAATGAATAGGACAGAGATAGGTCAAGGGACACTTGCCTCCACCAACCGACTGCTGCTCAGGGGCTTCTCCTGCGAGTTCCTCGGGCTCTTCGACCGGATCGTTCTCTATGCGGTTGCAAACATACATACATCCATCCATTGAAATTAGGAAACCAACAGTACACCATACAAGAGAACAAGTAGATTAAACATGCATAGAATATGACATGCGATATTGCATTTACCTTGGTTAGAAAGAAATGGGGAAAGGTCTCGCAGGGGTTAAAGCTTATGGTCGAGGCGCACTACGGGTAGACGAATAACTAAACGTTACGTGCTCTAGTTCTACTTAGCTCAAATAATAAGGATTAGCTACATGCACTAATGGAAACGTGACCACTTTTAGTAGATTAATATTAAATGAGATAGACGATTAGCTACATAAATTAATTAACGTAACCAATTTCTAAATTGAGTTTCCTATTTTATTAACATGAACAACGTGATTAGCGCGCACAAAATATGGGGGGGGGTAGGCGGGCACGTCTAGGGGTAGACGAGGGCGTGACGAGTCGTGCCAAGGCACCGCGCACTACGCGAGCACGCGCGCAAGGCCGCACGCACGCGCCGCGAACTAACCGTGCGCACGTCGGGGCCGCGTGCTAGCCGAGCTCAAGGCCGCGTGCCATAGGCACGCTGGGCCGAGCTCGAGACCGCGCCGGGCCGTCACGACGCGAGCAAGGCACGCCGGGGCGGGCGGGCGAGCACGGGGCACGGGCGGGGCGAAGCACGGGCGGGGCGGGGACATGGCCGGGCGTGGGGGCCGGGCACGGGGCGGCGCGCACGGGGCGAGGGCGACCGGGGCCGGGGCGACGGTGCCATGGCCGGAGCCGAGGTGGGCGCGGCTGGGCCGGGGCGGGCGCGGGGCGGCTGAGCTGGGGCGGGGGCGGCCGAGGTCGGGGACGGGGCGGCCGAGCTGGGGCAGGGACGGCCGAGGTCGGGGACGGGGTGGCCGAGCAGGGGCGAGGACGGCCGAGGTCGGGGACGGGGGCGGGGCGCCGGGGCCAGGCGTGGCTGGGCGAGGCTGGGGCGGGCGCGCCGAGGCGGCCGGGGGCGGGGAGGGGCGGGCTCGCCGGGGCGGAGCCGAGCGCGGCTCGCCTGTGGCGGCGCGGGGCGGCCAGGGGCGACCGAGCGCGGGGACGGGGCGGGGCGGCTCGCCGAGGAGCGGCCGGGCGGGGCCGGACGCGAGGGGGAGGGAGGGGAGGGAGAAGAGGGGAGGGGGAGGGGCCTCACCGCGGCGAGGGAGGGCGGCGAGCAGGGGATCGGGGCGGCGGCGGCGGGCGAGCAGGGAGAGGGCGGCGGCGGCGGTTAGGGTAGGGGAGAGGGAGAGAGGATGACGGGCGGGGCCCGCGGGGAGGGGAATTTTTGGGGGGAGGGGGGAAAGGGCGGCTGGGCCGCTTGGGCCAAAAGGGGAAGGGAGGGGGTCGGCTGGGCCGGCCCACGGCGGGGGAGGGAAAGGGGAGGAGGGGGGGGGCGCGGCTAGGCCGGATGGCCTGCTGGGCCGGGGGCCGGCTGGGCCGCCGCGGGGCCCACGCGGGATGGGGGGAGAGAGGGGGAAAAGGCCGGCTGGGCCGCGCGCGCCAAGGGGGGGGCGGCTGGGCCAAAAGGGGGAGGAGAGGGAGGAGAGAGAAAAGAAAAGATTTTCCTTTTTTTGATATCTATTTTCTATATGAATGCCTTCACACTTTCAAACAACCAAAAAATGCATGGTTCGGCATGATGCAGCAAATCAAAGAAATTAACTCTAGGGTTTACTATTATCACATAACTTAAAGTTTTGAAGACGGGTGAGGTTTTAGCGAAAAGAAATGGGAAAGAGAGGTAACACCCGAATTTGGAGAGTGAAGAAAAGAAAAAATTCAACTCCAAAAAAATTCGGGGTGTTACAAACCTATCCCCTTAAAAGAATCTCGCCCTCGAGATTCAGGGTTGGCTAGCAAAGAGCTCAGGGTATTTAGCCATCAGATCATCTTCACGCTCCCAGGTTGCTTCTTCCTCAGAGTGATGACTCCATCTGACTTTGCACATTCTGATGGTCTTCCTTCGGGTGACTCTGTCTGCAATCTCAAGGATTTGCGCTGGTTTCTCTGTGTAGGTCAAGTCCTCCTGGACTTCAAGACCTTCAACTGGCAATTGCTCTTCTGGCACACGCAAGCACTTCTTCCATTGAGACACATGAAAGACATCATGCACAACAGACAAATTTTCTAGCAAACTGAGCTGATAGGCCACTTCTCCACGCTTTGCGAGAATCTGGTACGGATTGATGTAGCGGGGTGCTAGCTTGCCTTTGACTCTGAACCTTCTGACTCCTCTGATCGGTGCCACTTTCAGATAGACAAAGTCCCCGACTTCGAAACTCAGCTCTCTTCTTCTGGTATCTGCATAGCTTCGCTGCCTTGATTGCGCTATCTTCAGATTTTCTCGAACCATCTTGATGTTCTCTTCAGCTTCAAGTAGAATGTCTGACCCGAACACTTGCTTTTCTCTAGGCTGATCCCATTGCAACGGAGTTCTACAACTCCTCCCATAAAGCGCTTGAAATGGTGACATCTTCAAGCTGGCCTGGTAACTGTTGTTATAGGAGAACTCTGCATAAGACAATTTCTTGTCCCATCCGGACTGATCTTGCAACGCACAGGCTCTCAACATGTCTTCAAGGATTTGATTGGTTCTTTCAGTCTGACCATCTGTCTGCGGATGATAAGCTGAACTGAAATTTAGATGTGTGCCCAAGGCTTCATGCAACTGCTGCCAGAAATGAGAGGTGAAATGCGTTCCTCTGTCTGACACTATCTTCTTTGGCACACCATGAAGACAAACGATCCGAGACATGTACAATTCCACCAATACTGCACTGTTGTAGTTGGTCTTGACAGGTATGAAGTGGGCTAACTTAGTTAAGAGGTCCACCACTACCCAGATGGAATCGTAGCCGGCTCGAGTACGAGGCAATCCGACTATGAAATCCATGCCGATTTCATCCCATTTCCATTGAGAGATTTGCAACGGTTGCAACAATCCAGCTGGTCTCTGGTGCTCTGCCTTGATCCGCCGACAACTATCACACATAGCCACATACTCTGCGATTTCCCTCTTCATTCCGTACCACAAGAATTTCTTCTTCAGATCCCGATACATCTTTTCACTACCAGGGTGAATCGAATAGGCTGTCTCATGAGCTTCCTTGAGGATCAATTCTTGAATAGACTGGACATTGGGAACGCACAAGCGGTCCTTGAACCATATCACACCTTCGGCATCTTTCTGAAAACTTTGCCTTTGCCATCTAGAATCAGTCGCCGGATCTCACTGATCTTCTCGTCATTCTTCTGCGCTTCTTTGATTTCCCGCTCTAGGGTAGGTTCCAACTCAATTGTGACTCCTCGCGAATTATTCAGGAATCCTAGACTTAACCTGTCAAACTCTTTGGCCAACTCATAAGGCATCGGACGAGCGACCATCAGATTGACTTGACTCTTCCTGCTTAAAGCATCTGCCACTACGTTCGCTTTGCCTGGATGGTAATGGATCTCCAACTCATAGTCTTTGATCAGCTCTAACCATCTTCGCTGCCTCATATTCAGCTCTGACTAAGTGAATATGTACTTCAGACTCTTGTGGTCTGTGTAAACATCACATTTCTGTCCATACATATAGTGCCTCCATGTCTTCAATGCGTGAACCACTGCTGCCAACTCTAGATCATGGATTGGGTAATTCTTCTCATGAACCTTCAGCTGTCGGGACGAGTAAGCCACAACTCTTCCCTCTTGCATCAACACACATCCCAAACCTGTGTAACAAGCATCACAATACACCGAGAAGGGCTTGTGCACATCAGGCAAGACTAAGACAGGCGCTGTAGTCAACTTCTCTTTCAGCGCTTCGAAGGCCTCGTGACATTTCTGGGTCCACTTGAACTCAACTTTGTTGCCTAGCAACGCTGTCATTGGTTTCGCAATCTTCGAAAACCCTTCAATGAATCGCCAATAATATCCAGCCATTCCAATGAAGCTCTTGATTCCTCGAGCATCTGTTGGCGCTTTCCAGTTCAGAATGTCTACCACTTTCATTGGATCCACAGCCAATCCTTCTTTGTTGATTATGTGACCCAAGAACAGAACTTCACTGATCCAGAACTCACACTTGCTCAACTTTGCATACAACTGGTGCTCTCGCAATCTCTGCAATACCATCCTCAAATGATCTGCATGCTCTTCTTCGCTTTGAGAATAAATCAGAATGTCATCAATGAATACCACCACAAACTTGTCGAGATAATCCATGAATACACTGTTCATCATGTTCATAAAGAAAGCCGGTGCATTGGTTAGACCGAAAGACATCACACTGAACTCATACAACCCATACATGGTAATGAATGCCGTCTTCGGAATGTCTGAAGGTCGAATCCTGAGCTGATGATAACCCGACCTCAGATCTATCTTGGAGAACACACTGGCTCCTCTCAACTGGTCGAACAGATCTTCTATTCTAGGCAAAGGGTACTTGTTCTTGATTGTGACTTCATTCAAAGCTCGATAATCGATACACATCCTTTTGGTGCCATCTTTCTTCTCCACAAATAGGACAGGGGCGGCCCAAGGCGAGGTGCTTGGCCGAATGTAACCTTTCTATGACAACTCATCAATTTGCTTCTTAAGCTCAACCAACTCTGGCCCAGATATTCTGTAAGCTCTCTTGAAGATAGGGGCGGTTCCAGGAAGAAGCTCTATGGCAAACTCAACTTTCCGCTCTGGTGGCATTCCTGGTAGGTCCTTTGGAAACACATCTAGGAACTCGGACACAACTTTGATGCTCCCAGTTGGGTCTGCTTCACTGCTATCGACAGCCATCTGATAACAACTTCCTTTCTTCGGTTCAGGCGGGACTAACTCAGTCACCACTTCCTCTCCTAGTGGGGACACCAACTTGATTGTCCTCTTATCACAACTGATAACTGCCTGATACTTATCTAGCCAATTCATCCCTAGGATGACATCTATTCCCTGAGTACCCATTACTATAAGGTTGGCGGGAAACGCTATCCCCCTTATTTCCACACTTACATTCAAACAAATGCTATCAGTTTGAATTCTACCACCGGCTGAGTCAATTTGAATGGGGGTTGACATGATAGTTATTGGAAAATTATGTGCTTCTACCCACGATGCAGTAATGAAAGAATGTGTTGCTCTAGTATCAAATAACACTTCTGCAATATGGGAGTCAACTGGGAACATACCTACTATCATGCCGGGGGTCTCCTGAACTGCTTCAGCCTCCAAGTGGTTCAGTCTCCCATGATTATAATGCGGCTGAGAGCGGTTGCCTACTCCTGGCTGAGGCACATTCTGCTTTGCTGGGGCATTGGGGCCTGACTACTGCTGGGCTGCCTTCTTCGGACATTGCATCACCCAATGGCCTTGCTCTCCACAGTGGAAACATGCTCTGTTTCCAACCTGAGCTGGTGCTGCCTGACTGTTCTGCTAGCTTGCTGGGGCAGGAAGACGAGGTGCCTGCTGATTCTGCCTCTGGAACTGACCTCCTCCTGAATGATTGTTTTGACGATTCTGATGCTGATGCTGAGGAAACTGCCTTTGGAATTGCTGATGCTGCTGAGGTGGACGCTGGTTCTGCCTGAACTGCTGAGGTTGATTGCTTGAGAAACGAGAACGACTGCTGCTTCCAGGCTGGGGTCCACTGATCTTGCGCTTGCGATCCTCCATCTCTTTATGCTTCCTCTCTGTCATGATTGCTCTGTCAATTAGGTGCTGGAATGTCGGGAAAGTATGATTCATCAGTTGATACTGCAGAGGGTCAACCAAGCCTCTCAGGAAATGGTACTGTCTCTTGGCGTCGGTGTTGACATCTTCAGGAGCATAGCGAGACAACTGCAGAAACCTGTCCCGGTACTCACTGACTGACGATGACCCTTGCTTGAGGGCCAGGAACTCCTCCTTCTTCACTGTCATTAGACCTGCAGGAACATGATACTGACGAAAGTTTCCTCTGAACTCTTCCCAGGTGATGGTGTCGGGGTGGGCATGGGTGGCGAGATAAGACTCCCACCAAGACTGAGCTGCTCCTCTCAACAGACGGGGACCATACAGGACTTTCTCCCTGTCATCACACTGAGCGGTATGAAACTCCTGCTCCACAGTGCGCAGCCAGTCTTCAGCGTCCATGGGGTCAGAAGAGTGAGCGAATGTTGGGGGATGACCTCTCAAGAATTCAGCACGCTTGTCTCTGGGCATCTGAGGCATATGAGGCTAAGGTGGGGCCTACTGCTGCTGAATGGCGGCCAGAGTCTGACCAATGGCTTGAACTGCCTGAGTCTGCATCAGAAACATTTGCTCGATGGACATCGGGGGCGGGGGCAGCAGGTGCTGTTGCTGGGGCACCTCATCTTGTGGAGCTGCCTGCTCCTACTGAGCACGCCTTCCTCCTCTGCGCCTGTTCTCTAACATCTGCAGAATGCAACCACACATCAGAACTGATCTTGCAAATCTTGCAGCATAAGAAAAGAGTATAGAATTCTTCAACAGCACTGAACAGACAAGCATCTTCACTGATTCTCCAACACAGACCACACAGCTTCTCAGATAAAGAGGAAAGTGGAATAAAAGGCTTCCCAACTAGATGACTAACTCCATTAACATAGCAGGTAAACCAAAATGTAGGGGATACCCACACTCTGGCGATAGTCATTACAAAGATCCAAATCAAACGTAGTTCATCATGACAAACATAAATGCACAGGATATAGCAAACTACCCTGTCTAACTAAAACTAACTAAGAGCGAGACTAACGCTAAGACTATAGCTTCTATGTATATATATTTTGTATTAATTACAAGATCTGACTCTGACGATCTATGGCTCTAAATTTATCTTGGTCTTGCAGTCGGGGTTGCCATAAGACCGGTGTCCACGCCGAGGTGAGCGGTACGGGTGCTGAGTCCCGACGGGAGCGGGGGAACCATCGTCCAGGTGACGACGCTCCGCGCGCTCAGCCCGCAGTAGGGCGATCTCAGCACGAGCCCTACTCAGCTCATCTAATGCATGGTCTAGCTCCGTGTTTAGCACGACGGCTAGGTTGACTGTGCTGCTCAACCTAGGATTGTCCTCACCAACAGGTGAGACAATCACGCCTCCTGTGCTGCCAGATGGACGGCGGGGGTAATACTTCAGGTCAAGACCGTCAGCTACCCCACCGAGAACCGAGCAGTAGTGTGAAAGCGCACGCAGTGCAGCATCTTGCATGGCCGCCTCAGCTGAGTCCCGCTCAGAGATGGAATAGTGCTCCGAGCAGACCTCAGCACCCTAGAGACTGTTCTCCGGACGGCGCACCAAGCAGGTCGCCTCCCAGCGGTCCGGGTAGACCCTGTGACTATGCTGGTAGACCACACAGCGATACTCGATGGACCAAGTACGCCGGTCAAGTGCCCGACGTAGCAGGGTGTCGAGCGCATTGTGGAAGTGACACACGCGAGCAGCGTCGCGAGTGATGGGTCGAGCAACCCATCCTTCCGGCTCCTGGTCAGCAGAAAAGTCGGTGTCGTGGCTCGAGCTGTCGTCGCCACCTCCGTCGTCTGGGTCTCCTCCAGCAGCTACTCCAGAGGCTGGGGCGCCCAGTGGTGGTGCAGGGGGCGCCTCTAGAGGAAGCACAAGGGAGCAGCTCCTCACAGACTCTATCTCCTGTTGGAGCAAGAAAGAGGAGCCCTGCTGCTCCTGTCATTGATGCTCCTGCTCCTCATGCAGGCGATGGTGCAGCCTCTCCAAATGGCTGGACTGTTCGGCCACAGGACGGCGAAGCGGACGCTCAGCAAGGCGGGAGGGTAAGAAGGGGATGACAGACTTCCGTGCAGTGTGTCTAAGACGAGCCATCTACAAAAGACACCGCAAGCAAAAGAGTGAGAACAGAATTAATATGACCAGCAAGTAATGTATCATAAGTAAATGAAGGATTAGAATAAAACACAAATTTCGGCAAGGTATAATATATAGTAGAACATAATTTGGTCAATATGACCAACTTTTGAAGGGATACCAAAGTCAAGGCAAGGACAGAGGTCTATAGTCCTTAGAACGACCATTCTACTCTAGGTTAGCGGGCCTACAGTCAGCACGGCTTTGATACCACCTATGTCACACCCGGTTTTAGAAGGAAAACCGAATGCGAACCATGTACGTGCCAGGATCAGCAATTCACGTACACAACAGTTACATAACGTGGACATCATCACACAGTGCTCAAATAGTATTTAAAAGGGAAATAATAGTCAATTACATCATATGTCTGAGACATCCACATAGTCTTTACAATAAATCAAAGTGCGAAAACGAAACGTAGATAAACGCGGCCTTCACAGGCAGCCGACTGGGGGTTGCCGCAAACCCACACCTAGAACTCGTCGTAGTCCTGGAACTCCTGGAAGTCTCCTTCCATGGCTTCATCTTCTCCTGAGCAGTGGTTGCAATGCGGACAACCTGGGGGCGGGTTTGGTGTGTAGAGCAAGGGTGAGTACACATCAACATACTCAACAAGTGTCCTGTTTGGCTGTAGTGGACTAGCTTTATGTGGGGATAAGTCAAGCAGTTGCTTTTAGTTGGTCAGATTATTATTACTAGTAGAGAAAGCCAAGTTTTAGGTTTAACCCACGTTATTAACCCAAACGTACTCCTTTCCAAACGGAAAGAGTACCACTTACCATTACCAGAGTCAAAACCAAGAACCATCAATCTCATTGCCACCTGCGATCCGAACATCTCTGATCAAGTACCACTAATCACTGGAGCTCCCTTGGCCGCTCATAACCGCGAGCACGGCTGATATATCAGTTTCATAACACTCTGCAAAGGTTGCGCACTTTACCCACAAGCCGTGATTCCCTCTCTAGCCCGGGCTTGCAAGACCCTTATTCACTCCCGAGGTGAATGGCCCGGGCTTGCAAGACCCTTTACAAAGATTCCCCAGGGCTGTAACCGCCCGTTAGGTTTCCTAAATGTACCGCACTCCTCCCCAAGGGACAAATCAACCTTGGCAGAGCGAGCCGCATACACCGAGCCCCATTGATGGCACGACGGCTAAGCGAACTACACCCCGGTTCCTCTAATTATTCAGCTAAGGGCGTCCCACTCCACCCTCATGGTTGCACTGTTTTCCTGGGCGGTCATCCAACGAATAGGTCCTTACGGAGAGGCACTCGAGAAACCGCTCGAGTCCCCTTAAAGGCCACAAGTATAACATCATAATAAGAAGGGGGAAACAGCGTATCATATATAATTCTCATCATGTTCATTGATTAATGTTGAGCAATAGCATAAAGCTAACCAATAATAATCCAACCCAAATAGGTAAACAAGGACATGGACAACAAAAGCTAGTCATTCCTTAGGTATAAATGCGTAATGCGGGAGGTGAATTAAAGAATGAATAGGACAGAGATAGGTCAAGGGACACTTGCCTCCACCAACCGACTGCTGCTCAGGGGCTTCTCCTGCGAGTTCCTCGGGCTCTTCGACCGGATCGTTCTCTATGCGGTTGCAAACATACATACATCCATCCATTGAAATTAGGAAACCAACAGTACACCATACAAGAGAACAAGTAGATTAAACATGCATAGAATATGACATGCGATACTGCATTTACCTTGGTTAGAAAGAAATGGGGAAAGGTCTCGCAGGGGTTAAAGCTTATGCTCGAGGCGCACTACGGGTAGACGAGTAACTAAACGTTACATGCTCTAGTTATACTTAGCTCCAATAATAAGGATTAGCTACATGCACTAATGGAAACGTGACCACTTTTAGTAGATTAATATTAAATGAGATAGACGATTAGCTACATAAATTAATTAACATAACCAATTTCTAAATTGAGTTTCCTATTTTATTAACATGAACAACGTGATTAGCGCGCACAAAATATGGGGGGGGGGGTAGGCGGGCACGTCTAGGGGTAGACGTGGGCATGACGAGTCGTGCCAAGGCACCGCGCACTACGCGAGCACGCGCGCAAGGCCGCACGCACGCGCCGCGAACTAATCATGCGCACGTCGGGGCCGCGCGCTAGCCAAGCTCAAGGCCGCGCGCCATAGGCACGCTGGGCCGAGCTCGAGACCGCGCCGGGGCCGTCACGACGCGAGCAAGGCACGCCGGGGCAGGCGGGCGAGCACGGCGCATGGGAGGGGCGAAGCACGGGCGGGGCGGGGACACGGCCAGGTGCGGGGGCCGGGCACAGGGCGGCGCGGCCGGGGCTGAGGCGGGGCCGGGCGACGCGCACGGGGCGAGGGCGACCGGGGCCGTGGCGGCGGTGCCATGGCCGAAGCCGAGGTGGGCGCGGCGGGGCCGGGGCGGGCGTGGGGCGGCCGAGCCGGGGTGGGGGCGGCCGAGGTCGGGGACGGGGCGGCCGAGCCGGGGCGGGGACGGTCGAGGTCGAGGACGGGGGCGGGGCGCCGGGGCCGGGCGCGGCTGGGCGAGGCCGGGGCGGGCTCGCCGAAGCGGTCGGGGGCGGGTCGGGGCGGGCTCGTCGGGGCGGGGCCGGGCGCGGCTCGCCGGTGGCGGCGCGGGGCGGCCGGGGGCGGCCGAGCGCGGGGATGGGGCGGGGCGGCTTGCCGGGGAGCGGTCGGGCGGGGTCGGTCGCGAGGTGGAGGGAGGGGAGGGAGAAGAGGGGAGGGGGAGGGGCCTCACCGCGGCGAGGGAGGGCGGCGAGCAGGGGATCGGGGCGGTGGCGGCGGGCGAGCAGGGAGAGGGCGGCGGCGGCGGTTAGGGTAGGGGAGAGGGAGAGAGGGAGAGAGGATGACGTGCGGGGCCCGCGAGGAGGGGAATTTTTGTGGGTAGGGGGGAAAGGGCGGCTGGGCCGCTTGGGCCCAAAGGGGAAGGGATGGGGTCAGCTGGGTCGGCCCACGGCGGGGGAGGGAAAGGGGAGGAGGGGGGCGCGGCTGGGCCGCTTCGGGGCCCACGTGGGAAGGGGGGGAGAGAGGGGGGGGAAGGCCGGCTGGGCCGGCCGGCTGGGCCGCGTGCGCCAAGGGGGGGCGGCTGGGCCAAAAGGGGGAGGAGAGGGAGGAGAGAGAAAAGAAAAGATTTTCCTTTTTTTGATATCTATTTTCTATATGAATGCCTTCACACTTTCAAACAACCAAAAAATGCATGGTTCGGCATGATGCAGCAAATCAAAGAAATTAACTCTAGGGTTTACTATTATCACATAACTTAAAGTTTTGAAGACGGGTGAGGTTTTAGCGAAAAGAAATGGGAAAGAGAGGTAACACCCGAATTTGGAGAGTGAAGAAAAGAAAAAATTCAACTCCAAAAAAATTCGGGGTGTTACATAGTGAAGTGTATTGGGTCTGTAGCTTATGAGCTGGAGTTGCCTAAGGGGGCTGCAATACACTTAGTTTTCTATGTTTCACAATTAAATCCCTTTACACCCAATTATCAGCCAGTTTTCTCTAAATTACCAACAACACTAAATCTGGAGCAAGGAGCACTGAGGCCGGTGAAGATCTTGGACCGACGGCTTGTGAAGAAGGGGAATCATGCCATTTCCTAGGTGATGGTTCAGTGGACAAAAAAAGATGAAGCCACTTCTTGGGAAAATTGGAATGTGCTGGTTAAGATGTTTCCTGAGCTTACTGCATGAGGGCATGCACAATTTAAAGAGGGGGCAGGTGTGTTGATCTCTAGTGACACTTGAGTCGGTAAGTGCTTAGTATTAGTTCTGAGCTGTATCCAGGTGTGTCCTGGTTGTAATCTAGTTAGAGTTTTTAGGCCTATGGCAGTAGTAGTTGGAGATTTGGCTTATAGCCAGTAAGATATTGTGACACTATGAAAATCATTAAATAAAAATAATACATTTAGTTTAGTAATGATATTTATGGTAATGAATTTTCTTTTAAGCGTGTGTCATTTATTTTCCTTTGGAATGATTTTTGGATGCTCATGATTGATTTTGATCATTGAATAGCATTTCTTGTTAAATGAAAATCCTAGTAAATTAATAATATAATTATTAGTCCAAGAATTAATATTTTATTTTGGTTTGATTATTATGATTTTTTAGGGTTATTTAAATATGTATTTAGAAATTAGAAAAAGGAAATAGAAAAGAAAAAAAACCTAAACTAAACCTAACGACCCATTAGGCCCATGAGCCGGCCGCCCCCTACTTCTCTCCCTAACCCTAGCCGCATCCCTGCTTTCTCCCTCCCCTGGCCGCCGCCACCCACCCGCAGCCTCGACACCCCGTGCGACGCCACACGCCGAGCCATGCGCCCAAGGCTAGGAACCACCTGTCGCGACCCCGCGCACACCGCGCGCCCGCGGGCGAGCGCCCCTGCCTAAGCCGGCCAAGCAGCGGCCGCGACACCGAAGGCCCCCGCGCGACTGCGTCGAGCCCCGGCCAACGCCACGACGCCCGAGCGCCTGAAGCAGCCCCCGCGGAGCCGAGCACCTGCAGCCTCGCCGCGCAGCCCGAGCCGGCCGAGCCGCGCTCCGACGCGCCATCCCGGACCCGAGCCGCGCCCAGTCTAGGCAACTGGACGCCGCGCCAGGATCCAGCCCGTCCAAGCCGCGCCCATGCAGCCGCCAAGCCCGACGCCCTGCAACCCGATGCCGACCACGCCCGCGACCTGAAGCCTCAGCGCGTCGCCCGTCCCTTACTGGAGTAAAGGAGTATCAATTGAGCCGTTACCCTTCCCACGTTCTTCTCCATTCAAGCTTCTTGAATGCCATCAATGGCCATGAAGTCCCGGCCGCCGTTTCTTCTCTCGACCTCCCCTTTCTTGCCTATAAATTGAACGTGGAGTCCTCTCCCTTTCCCTGCCCGAACTCCCTCCTCGTTCTCTCCCTCGCCGTTCGTCACCGAGCCTAGTCGTCCGCGCAGCACCTCGTCGGAGCTCCGACCGATGTCAAGAACCCCTGTCTACCCAAACAGCAGCACCACCGCTCGTCGTCGTGAAGCTTTTCGCTGGACCGTCCGCGTTCCCAGCCGGAGCTTCGCCGTCCACGTAGCACCCCAACAGGACCTTCCGCGCCTCATTGTTCGAACGTCGTCACCGGAGCTTGTCCGCGTAGCACCTCGACCGTGCTCACGCCATTCGTCGATCGTCCGCCATCCGTGGAGACTCACCGGAGTTCGTCCACGCCGCTTGACGTCGTACCTCGCCATCCGAACGCTCATCGACGACCGTGTCCATTCTTTGCCCCCCAAGACCGCCGTTCATCCCAAGGTTGAAAACAACCCCAACCCGTTAATGTATTTTCTAAATCGTGTTTGAATTACTTTATTGATCTTATGAATTATTGTTGTAATATTGATGCGATTTGGCGATTCACGCGTATGATTTTTAGAGATGCGATGTATACGTGTAGCCAAAATTGAACCCCGTGACAACGCTTTAGTATGCGTATGATTTTATAATTCTAAAAAAAATGAGCACGATCACTATTCACTAACCCAGCGATTGTCATACTAGAAATGTTTATAACTAATTTCGCTTTAATGTGTGGAGCGATAATTGGTTAGTATTGTTATAAGTATAATCTTAGTAATCTTAGTGATATAAGAAATTAAAATAGATATTAAGCCACGTATTTCCGGTCGAATGAAAAATATATAGTTTTTACTGTTCATAATAAATGTATTCATAAGTATAGCACCTAATTACTTAGGATAGTAAAATGCTCATTTATGTTATAATAACCATGAATAGGTTATTAAAAGTCTCATTTAGTAATTTATAATTAATTCTTAGTATATTAATGTTAGAGGAATTATATAAACAATTTTTAGTTATACGTATAAATTCTATTTAGAAAAGAAAGGAGAAAACCGAAATAGTAGAATTTTATAATAATATTAAAATAACTTAATTAGGCACTCATGCTTTCCTAATAAAGAAATTGATAGTTATGTTGGTAAATATAGGTTTCTTACTAAAGAATTAGAGAATTTGTTTCTAACTGCAAAATGACCCTTTTAATAGACATCATGATTTTGATTTAATAAGATTCATTATAGATGATTAAGTATAGTCGTACTAAATAGTAATATGTCACATAACTTTTCTAATAATGATATAATGGCTTAATTTAGTGCTCACATCGTCATAACTAAAACAATAGTTAATAACATACCAATGAATATAATATTCATTTTAAATATTTAGGTCATATGTTTCTAAACTAAATATAAAGATAAATAATAGAGTAATTATGTCCTCTCATAACCTAGTTAATTAGATTTATATTTGTTTACAACTGGTTATATAGGCTTAAGTAATCATTTAATTAAAATTAGTTCATATTATTTATATATGGATCATTTAGTTTTTCCTAAAGGATAAAATAAAGTAATAAGAGTTTAAGTTCTTTTATAACTTAAAATGTTATTTAATATTGACTTCAAATATAATAGGCTATGTGTTTTCTAATGAAAATAAAAGATAGTTATTTGTTTATTATCTTTTGCATGAAAATCCACTTAAGATCCATAACCTAACTCGTCTTAAATAGGTGATTAATAATATAATTATGATCTTTTCACATAAAAAGTTGTTTAATCTATTTATAAGCTTTTTATAAAAGCAATGTCTAATAATGTGTTTCATAACTCATTAACCTTAGATATATAACCTATATCTTTTCTAAAAGGTTAAAAATGTTTAATATTGTTATTACATGTTTTATCGTCTTATAAACCCTTAATCTTAGACATATCACATATGACGTTTTATAAAAGATTAATTTGATGAACCTAATATTTGTATATTTTAATTAAGATATTTTAAGCTCATGTCTTATTTTATAAAGTATAGATCACATGTTTGAAAAGAATACCTTTTTATTATAACCCTTGCGTGTAATGTTTTTGAAAAGCGAACGCTCTTTTCGTTAGATTTTCTTTTAGCTTTACGTACGGTGAATGTTGTATGTTATTGAGTGATGTTTGTTCTTCTTTGTTTGTGTGATATTCAGTGGTTGATCTAGTAGTTAAGAATCAAGATCTATTCAGATCCGTGGAAGAACCTCAAGTTTTCTATAAGCAAGGCAAGTGGACTTCTCCCTCTGCATACTCTGTTTGATCCCAAACAATACATTTAATAAAGTTTATTCTTTTGGATATATATGCATAATTTGACGGGTTACCTATTTAGATAACCTTTCCAACTTTACTCCTTGTTTAACCTAGGATTATGATCTAATCAAGTAGCTATGCTATTGCTACAACTTAACTTTATGCAGTCACTTCCGCTTATGATATTAATGTTCCAAATGGTAAGTTTACATTATTGTTGTTAACCCGATGGTTAAACAAGATTATTGCATATTAATTGGAACATGGAGTGACCACCCGGGAAAACAGTGCTACCATGAGAACTATCATGGCTCTGGTCTTGGCTAAATAACTAGGGAAGTCTTATGTTGGGTGTTGGACGTGGTCAACCGGAACGGGGGCATCTAGCAAGCGCTCATAGTACCGGCTCAGGCAGATTGGATACAGGCATAGTTCCCAAAGCTTTACTCTATGGTCCAGACTATATGTTGGTTACGGTAGGTGTGCCTTATGCAGTTTGACCATTTCCAGCATTTACGTAATGAGGACTCTAGGGAGAAGCCTCGTAGTGAGACCCTGGTCATTCACCTCGGAAGTGAATACGGGTCTAGCTAACCCGGGCTAGAAGGGAATCGCGACTCATGGGTAAAGATGCGCCACCTCTGCAGAGTGTAAAATTGATATATCAGCCGTGCTCACGGTTATGAGCAGCCTGGACTCCTCACATGATAATTGAACTTGAAGATGGAAATAAATCGAGATCCGATGATCTGCCAATGGTTTGCTTAAGTGGTTTCACTTAAGTGTTTTTGAAATACTCTTGTACCTTTGCTTAATGGGAATACTTGGGATTCACACTTATTAGTAAGACAGGTGTTGTTAATAAAATGTTGACCAACTAAAATGCTTACTACTCAACCTTAGCCTCACCTTGTTAGACTTGAATTAGTTTTTCCCCCACTTGCTGAGCCCCGACCATAAGTGAGCTCACCCTTGCTTAAATTTTGATCAGAAGTTGCAGATGAAGATATGATGCTGAACTCCATGGATGCTAGTCTAGTGATACCCCCGTTCATCTTCCTGTGGATGGATGTCCATGTTTCGCTGTACTTTGATGAATAAAGGTTAAGACATTATGTCTGTTCGAATCGAAGTGTAATATGTTAATATACTCGTTATTTACGCTTTTATGCATTGTTCTTTTGATATATTACACTTGTGACGTCAACATATGTGTGGAAATAGATCCTGGCACACATATGCGATGCACCCGGCTCTGCCCTTTGGAAACGGGTGTGACAGAAGTGGTATCAGAGGAATGTGACCGTAGGTCACTAGATTAGTTAGAAATGGAAAGCCCAGTCAATCTTTCAAAGCCTGATATATTTTCCTCCATAAAAACTTACTTTATATCAAAACTCGTCTCTTTTATTTTCAACTCTTCTAGTCTGATTTTGGTCTATCAGAAGACTCTACTCAGAAGCACTACAAGATGATCAAGCTAGGATTGCGGAACTTGAAGCGAAGTTTGCGAGAAGATTGCCAGAAGAAATCCTTTCGAAGCTATCAACGATGCCCTATTCTCTGTCTTATCCCCATTCCGCAAGAAGTTTTGCTATGGATTCTTTGGATCAATTACCAGACTTATTGGTTAGGTTGATAGGATTGTTTTTTTTAAGATTTTCGACTAGATCGGTAATGGCGATATTATATTATATTATAAGTGGTTTTCTATCCCTAATATTGCTATATAACCCTTGATTTCTTCTACTTTTGTTTTCTTGCCATTGTATTGTTATCCTTGGACAATATCTACCTTGATATATTAAACTTTTGCCTCTCTACTTTTCTCCTTGATAATGCTCTCTCCCTATTGAATTCTTATACTTTTGCTTTCGTACTGTTGTATTGCCCCCCTTGCGCAATATCTACCTTGATGTATGAAACCTTTGGCTCTCTACTCCTTGATAATGCTTTCTCCCTAACTCACTTTATATCATTGATTGTATCATTTATCCTGACTTTAATAGTTCATGGTTATCTTATTTCACTATTGGCCACCGACAAATATGTCTTGTCTAACTCCTTGATAATTCTTACCTGACTCCTTGACTTTATAATATCTTTCTTATTCCAAACCTTGTCTCACCTTTTGTTTTGGTTGATTGAGTAGAATTGGACTGTGTAGTGCTGGTATGCTTGAGTTCATTGTTCTTTGTGTTCATGTTTGATTTACTTCATTGAAATGATTGTTGGTGTATTGTGTGACTTTTGTCCACAAAGACATCAGTTAGCTAGGTAAGACCTTAGATAGATGGGTTTTCTCTGCTCTCTATAATCTGTCTTTTCTCAACCCTTTCATCCCTTCCATTCTTCCATACCCATACAGATGTCAGACCTTGGAATGTCAACTACAAGTGATGTCACTAAGTGTAAAGAATGCGGTGTTTTGGCAAGTCAAAACAACACTATAAATAAAATAGCTGATGAACAGACATTTAAGACACAAAAGGATGCACAACCAAACCAACAGACAAGTGAACTTGGAACATGTTGTTGTTGTGAGTACTATGGAATTCCTTGTCGCCAGATCATTACAAACGAAAGTGAAACTACAAAACAGAAGAACCGGATTTATTTTCTGGCATAAACAGACAGATGTCCCCCCAAGAACATCTAATAGCAGATTCTCTCGTACCTAATGCACTGTTAGTTGATGAATTGCAAAGTATTCCAAAAAGAAAACATCACAAGGATGCCCAACCCTAAGAAGAAACACAGGAGTGTTACATTGATGGATGGACTATTACTTGCACACAGTTTCAGCCTCGTCGTCGTATCAGGTCCAAGAAACAAAAAGGAAAACATGGAAAAATTCAAGAAATAACTTCAAGAAAAGCTTGCTATCAATGTGGACGTGAAGGTCATTACTTCCGTAACTGTCCTGAGAAGAGTTCACTACAGATCACCTCCGAGATGAAGCTATCTCAGTCTCCAGACATGGAATATGAACAGAAATGCACAGAAACCTCTACCAACAACGTAAAGACAACTCCACCATGTAACTTATCAAGTCGTACTTGCTTTGGCTGTGGTGATATCGGCCATCTTGTTAATGGTTGTCCTAAAAAAGTTGTGGAGATCAATAAGGTCCAAAAGAAAAGACAACACCCTCAAACCCATGCATCAACAAAGAATAAACAACGGAGAGAGTCCACAGGAAGGATAAGTTATGCAGTGACAGGAACCATTCTAAGTGATGATGCAGTAATTTTTGGAACACTAGTCATTCACACAACCATCGCCACCGTGTTGTATGATCCTCATACGACACATTCTTTTATCAGTGCCCATTTTGCAGCAAAGTATGCTATCTTTAAGTGTCCCTTAAGATCAAGAAAGACCATTAGTACACCCGAAAGGAAAATGTTAGTGAACTACATATGTCCGAAAGTAAGTATTAAAATCAATGGGATAGATTTTTCAGCTGATCTCCTAATCATAGAATCAATGGGAAAGGATGTAATTCTTGGAAAGAATTGGTTACAAAGAACTAAGGCGGTAATCCAACATACTGAGAAAACCATGTGCTTGGAAACTCCATCTGGAGAAAGAATAGTAGTTGAAGACAACCGACCTCCAGCTCAGATTGGTACATCTATCAAGGAAGAATAATATATCGTTTAGCTAGAAGAAGGAGTATGTCTCACAAAGAAAAAAACGTCAAAGTATTACCCCTTCCAAGATTTGTAATTGTGCTAAGTGATATATGAATAAATTTGGAGAATCTTTCGCACCTATTGTGTTTTGCCATAAGGAAATAAAGTATGTTGTCATCTGCTATATGCAAACAATATGATGCTCTTTTCTAGTTGCCCTAAAGTCCCGCTCAAGTCTTTCTCTCAATTTATGCTCAAAGAAATACTGTTGGATCAGAAAGATGATTTGGATATCATGATCTATAATCTATAAGGTTCAAAAGATCTCTATTAAGAATTATAACACTTGTACGCTCTTGTAGTATGATGAAGCTAGGCGGAAATCTGAAACCATCCTTGTTCCTTAACTAATCCTATTTTGGAAAAAAAAGTTTGTGTTCGCTCTTCATCTTAATGTCATACAAGCCTCTTATGCAGTCTGTCTCACTAACTCTTTTACCCTCTGACTAGATGATGAACCCCAATGGAAATGAAGTAAACGATGCCAACGACAATATTTCTACCTTAACAACTATGAACGAGAAAAATGAGTCACAGAGATATTTGATGAATGGAATGAAGAACAACAAAAGGAATAGAAAAATGTTTGGATACATGATTAGTTCACCTCAACCACAAGCAAAAGCCCCGAAACACATGGATACCCAAACAGAAGAAGCAAGTCAGACTCAGCTATATGAGATACAGACACCCGGTCAACCCTCACCCCCTGTTGGTCAAGCAAAGTTGACTCGCAAAGAACTCAAAGCAAGAGGTGCTTGCTACTACTGCAAAAATGAAGGACATCTTATTCGCGAATGTCCCAAGAAGCGTCTAGACCGAATAAAGAAGAAAGCTGCCAAGCATGACCTAAGCAATAGTTCAGAAGACCCACCATTTTATAAGTATGATGATGAAGGTCGCTTGATTAGTATACATTGAGGAGCAAAGAAGTAAGGAAGTTCCTTAAGTTTGGAGGAGTTCAATGAGAACTAAAAACCTACAAATAAACCATGTATCTCCCTTGCTTTCGTGCTATCCTTTCTTAATCTCGAGGACGAGATTCTTTTTAAGAGGGGTAGATTTGTGACACTATGAAAATCATTAAATAAAAATAATACATTTAGTTTAGTAATGATATTTATGGTAATGAATTTTGTTTTAAGCGTGTGTCATTTATTTTCCTTTGGAATGATTTTTGGATGCTCATGATTGATTTTGGTCATTGAATAGCATTTCTTGTTAAATGAAAATCCTAGTAAATTAATAATATAATTATTAGTCCAAGAATTAATATTTTATTTTGGTTTGATTATTATGATTTTTTAGGGTTATTTAAATATGTATTTTGAAATTAGAAAAAGGAAATAGAAAAGAAAAAAAACCTAAACTAAACCTAACGGCCCATTAGGCCCATGAGCCGGCCGCCCCCTACTTCTCTCCCTAACCCTAGCCGCATCCCTGCCTTCTCCCTCCCCTGGCCGCCGCCACCCACCCACAGCCTCGACACCCCGCGCGATGCCACACACCGAGCCATGCGCCCAAGGCCAGGAACCGCCTGCCGCGACCCCGCGCACACCGCCCGCCCGCGGGCGAGCGCCCCTGCCCAAGCCGGCCGAGCAGCGGTCACGACACCGAAGGCCCCCGCGCGACTGCGTCGAGCCCCGGCCAACGCCGCGACGCCCGAGCGCCTGAAGCAGCCCCCGCGGAGCCGAGCACCTGCAGCCTCGCCGCGCAGCCCAAGCCAGCCGAACCACGCCCCGACGTGCCATCCCGGACCCGAGCCGCGCCCAGTCCAGGCAACCGGACGCCACGCCAGGGACCTGCCCATCCAAGCCGCGCCCATGGAGCCGCCAAGCCCGACGCCCTGCAACGTGATGCCGACCGCGCCCGCGACCTAAAGCCCCGGCGCGTCGCCCGTCCCTTACTGGAGTAAAGGAGTATCAATTGAGCCGTTACCCTTCCCACGTTCTTCTCCATTCAAGCTTCTTGAATGCTATCAATGGCCATGAAGTCCCGGCCGCCGTTTCTTCTCTCGACCTCCCCTTTCTTGCCTATAAATTGAATGTCGAGTCCTCGCCCTCTCCCTGCCCGAACTCCCTCCTCGTTCTCTCCCTTGTCGTTCGTCGCCGGAGCCTAGTCGTCCGCGTAGCACCTCGTCGGAGCTCCGACCGATGTCAAGAACCCCTGTCTGCCCGCACAGCAGCACCACCGCTCGCCGTCGTGATGCTTGTCGCTGGACCGTCCGTGTTCCCCGTCGGAGCTTCGCCGTCCACGCAGCACCCCGACTAGACCTTCCACGCCTCGTTGTTCGAACGCCGTCACCAGAGCTCGTCCGCGTAGCACCTCGACCATGCTCACGCCGTTCGTCGATCGTCCGCCATCCGTGGAGACTCACCGGAGTTCGTCCACGCCGCTCGACGTCGTACCTCGCCATCCGAACGCTCACCGACGACCGTGTCCGTTCTTTGCCCCCCAAGACCGCCGTTCATCCCAAGGTTAAAAACAACCCCAACCCGTTAATATATTTTCTAAATCGTGTTTGAATTACTTTATTGATCTTATGAATTATTGTTGTAATATTGATGCGATTTGGCGATTCACGCATATGATTTTTAGAGATGCGATGTATACGTGTAGCCAAAATTGAACCCGCGACAACGCTTTAGTATGCGTATGATTTTATAATTCTAAAAAAATGAGCACGGTCACTATTCACTAACCCAGCGATTGTCATACTAGAAATGTTTATAACTAATTTCGCTTTAATGTTTGGAGCGATAATTGGTTAGTATTGTTATAAGTATAATCTTAGTAATCTTAGTGATATAAGAAATTAAAATAGATATTAAGCCACGTATTTCCGGTCGAATGAAAAATGTATGGTTTTTACTGTTCATAATAAATGTATTCATAAGTATAGCACCTAATTACTTAGGATAGTAAAATGCTCATTTATGTTATAATAACCATGAATAGGTTATTAAAAGTCACATTTAGTAATTTATAATTAATTCTTAGTATATTAATGTTAGAGGAATTAAAAAAACAATTTTTAGTTATACGTATAAATTCTATTTAGAAAAGAAACGAGAAAACCGAAATAGTAGAATTTTATAATAATATTAAAATAACTTAATTAGGCACTCATGCTTTCCTAATAAAGAAATTGATAGTTATGTTGGTAAATATAGGTTTCTTACTAAAGAATTAGAGAATTTGTTTCTAACTGCAAAATGACCCTTTTAATAGACATCATGATTTTGATTTAATAAGATTCATTATAGATGATTAAGTATAGCCGTACTAAATAGTAATATGTCATATAATTTTTCTAATAATGATACAATGGCTTAATTAAGTGCTCACATCATCATAACTAAAACAATAGTTAATAACATACCAATGAATATAATATTCATTTTAAATATTTAGGTCATATGTTTCTAAACTAAATATAAAGATAAATAATAGAGTAATTATGTCCTCTCATAACCTAGTTAATTAGATTTATATTTGTTTACAACTGGTTATATAGGCTTAAGTAATCATTTAATTAAAATTAGTTCATATTATTTATATATGGATCACTTAGTTTTTCCTAAAGGATAAAATAAAGTAATAAGAGTTTAAGTTCTTTTATAACTTAAAATGTTATTTAATATTGACTTCAAATATAATAGGCTATGTGTTTTCTAATGAAAATAAAAGATAGTTATTTGTTTATTATCTTTTGCATGAAATCCACTTAAGATCCATAACCTAACTCGTCTTAAATAGGTGATTAATAATATAATTATGATCTTTTCACATAAAAAGTTGTTTAATCTATTTATAAGCTTTTTCTAAAAGAAATGTCTAATAATGTGTTTCATAACTCATTAACCTTAGATATATAACCTATATCTTTTCTAAAAGGTTAAAAATGTTTAATATTGTTATTACATGTTTTATCGTCTTATAAACCCTTAATCTTAGACATATCACATATGACGTTTTATAAAAGATTAATTTGATGAACCTAATATTTGTATATTTTAATTAAGATATTTTAAGCTCATGTCTTATTTTATAAAGTATAGATCACATGTTTGAAAAGAATACCTTTTTATTATAACCCTTGCGTGTAATGTTTTTGAAAAGCGAACGCTCTTTTCGTTAGATTTTCTTTGAGCTTTACATACGGTGAATGTTGTATGTTATTGAGTGATGTTTGTTCTTCTTTGTTTGTGTGATATTCAGTGGTTGATCTAGTAGTTAAGAATCAAGATCTATTCAAATCCGTGGAAGAACCTCAAGTTTTCTATAAGCAAGGAAAGTGGACTTCTCCCTCTGCATACTCTGTTTGATCCCAAACAATACATTTAATAAAGTTTATTCTTTTGGATATATATGCATAATTTGACGGGTTACCTATTTAGATAACCTTTCCAACCTTACTCCTTGTTTAACCTGGGATTATGATCTAATCAAGTAGCTATGCTATTGCTACAACTTAACTTTATGCAGTCACTTCCGCTTATGATATTAATGTTTCAAATGGTAGGTTTACATTATTATTGTTAACCCGATGGTTAAACAAGATTATTGTATATTAATTGGAACATGGAGTGACCACCCGGGAAAACAGTGCTACCATGAGAACTATCATGGCTCTGGTCTTGGCTAAATAACTAGGGAAGTCTTATGTTGGGTGTTGGTCGTGGTCGACCAGAACGGGGGCATCTGGCAAGCGCTCATAGTACCGGCTCAGGCAGATTGGATACGGGCATAGTTCCCAAAGCTTTACCCTGTGGTCCGGACTATAAGTTGGTTACGGTAGGTGTGCCTTATGCAGTTTGACCATTTCCAGCATTTGCGTAATGAGGACTCTAGGGAGAAGCCTCGTAGTGAGACCCTGGCCATTCACCTCGGAAGTGAATACGGGTCTAGCTAACCCGGGCTAGAAGGGAATCGCGAGTCATGGGTAAAGATGTGCCACCTCTGCAGAGTGTAAAACTGATATATCAGCCGTGCTCACGGTTATGAACAGCCTGGACTCCTCACATGATAATTGAACTTGAAGATGGAAATAAATCGAGATCCGATAATCTGCCAATGGTTTGCTTAAGTGGTTTCACTTAAGTGTTTTTGAAATACTCTTGTACCTTTGCTTAATGGGAATGCTTGGGATTCACACTTATTAGTAAGACAGGTGTTGTTAATAAAATGTTGACCAACTAAAATGATTACTACTCAACCTCAGCCTCACCTTGTTAGACTTGCATTAGTTTTTCCCCCACTTGCTGAGCCCCGACCATAAGTGAGCTCACCCTTGCTTAAATTTTGATGAGAAGTTGCAGATGAAGATATGATGCTGAACTCCATGGATGCTAGTCTAGTGATACCCCCGGTCATCTTC
The DNA here is from genome assembly GCA_029449295.1 of Zea luxurians. Lineage (NCBI taxonomy): Eukaryota > Viridiplantae > Streptophyta > Magnoliopsida > Poales > Poaceae > Zea > Zea luxurians. Next base: position 9,688 of record JAOPSE010000350.1, on the reverse strand, counting down.
CTGTGGATGGATGTCCATGTTTCGATGTACTTTGATGAATAAAGGTTAAGACATTATGTCTGTTCGAAGTGTAATATGTTAATATACTCGTTATTTACGCTTTTATGCATTGTTCTTTTGATATATTACACTTGTGACGTCAACATATATGTGGAAATAAATCCTGGCACACATATGCGATGCACCCGGCTCTGCCCTTTGGAAACGGGTGTGATAGATATAAATGGAACAATCCGTAAGCACTAGGGGTATTGAATAACAGAAACTAAAATCCCAAACACTTCTTACCTCTCGCGTACCTGGAGACAGTTCTGCTCGTGTGTGCGGATCACGTCGGCGAGGAACTCTCCTCGGTGACTAGGTGCATTACAAAAGAGGAGCCGGGTGAACGGATTTGGAAAGGAAGCGAGGGGCACCTGAGCGCGACTTTGAGAACGGAGGTGGAGACGTGCGGTGTCCATCGAAAGACGGTGGGATGCTGAAGGCAGTACGGCGTTGGGATAACCATACTAGATACGAGACGTTAACTTAATTAGTTATGATTACTAATTAACCACACTAATACAATAGTCACTAATTAACCAAACTAATACAATAGCACTAAAAAAATCATTTCACGGGACCCTAAATCAAATAAAACAACCTTATTTCCGAGGGCTTAATAATTACCCTCGGAAATTAAAAGTTTAAATTATATAGCCACTAATAAATAAATTAAAACAAGCTAATTTAATTGCATAATTAAATTAAGCCGTCGGACATAACAAAACTAAACATTGCTACTAGCAAACAATATATATTTATACATAAAATTATACTAAAATTTTTAAAATTACTCACTTTGCCGGACGATGAACCGGTGAAGCGAGCTCCGGCGGGGTCGGGGGCGGGCGCCGGTGGCGTTGGGGACGGGGGCAGAGGCTCCGGCGGCAGCGGGCTGCGTCGGGGCGGCTCCGGTGGCGTCGGGGCAGCTCCGGTGGCGTCGGGCTGCGTCGGGGTGGCTTTGGTGGCGTCGTGCTCGGGCTGCGCGTCGGGGCGGGAAGGGAGGTCGTCGGGCACGGGCTGTGCTTGGGCGGTGGAGCCTGGCGGCGGCGGCGGCGGCGGAGACACGGCGACGGCGTCACGGCAGCGGCGACGGCGGCGGCTTGCGTGCATATGGGCTGGCTGCGCGTGGTAGAATGAAACGATGCGCGCTCGGGGGGCGTCGGTTAAAACTCCATATTTCCGACGGTGCCAGGAGAGGCCGTCGGATATAAGCTTATGTCCGACGGCTGTTAGACGAGCCGTCGGACATAAGGTTATGTCCGACGGCTGTTAGACGAGCCGTCGGAGATAAGGTTATGTCCGACGGCCAGCCTGACAGCCGTCGGCTGTTTACTATTATTTTCGACGGCCACCTTTGGCAGTCGGACATAACCTTATTTCCGACGGTGGCCTAGGGGGCCGTCGGACATAATCTGGCCGTCGAACGTTTCCTCTTTTACTGTAGTGGTAGATATAGGATTTTCCTCCTTTTTGTTTCTATTAAACAGAAGCATATGGATAAATATAGGTCCTAGAATTGGATTCGGGTAAGATATAAATAGACTGGACGAAAATAACAACGGCTTCGATATTATAAATTACGATTGATTTTAGCTAATTTCACCTGCAATCAAACATTTTATTCTCTGCCACGGAGAACGTACTGAACGAACAACTTCGATTTTTAATCTTGTGCATGTTTTTATCTAGAGTAGCACACGTGATCTAGATTATAGAAATCAAGCGCTTCCGAATTTACGTCCACTTAATTGAGCAACTCAAACGGCACATGATTCACTTTTTGATGAGATTATTAAATTTCAAGCTTCATGGTAACTTTTAAATAATCTAAATAGACCAAGATAAATATAGACATAGAGATCATTATTCTCACTGACATTGCTTACTTAAATCCATATTCATTGTTTAACCTATGATAACACCTACGATGTTACACCTTCTTTAGAGAACTTTTGGCTTGATTTCTTTTTCACCACTAACTATTAGGTTTCTAGCTAGGGTCCCTAGGATCTCAGTGAGATGTTGATCTCCTCGATCACCTCGTTGCATTCGTCCATGTTCAAGTTGCATTTTTTGAACTATAAAAATAAATAAGAGCAAATACGTTAGTCCAAATAGTTATGTTGATCATCAAATACCAAAATCCATTAACCAAATGAGTTATAAGGTTTATTTTCCTTACATTATGTACCTTCAATAAATAAATATATACATACATGTTTCTCCATAACACATTAGTTGTAACACTATTTTATATGTGTTACAAAATATCACTATATTTGTAACATTTTAGGTGTAACATTAAATATGTGTTACTATAATTGTTACTTATAAAAGAATTTTATTAAACAAATGTTATGTGTTACAATGTTCTTTAGTAACACATAGTTTTGTGTTCCTATAAAACTTCTTGTAACACAATGATATATGTTACAAGAGAGTGTTACAATATCTATGTTCTATAGTAGTGAATACACCAAACATATGCAACAAAGCTGAAAGTTGCTTAGAGGGGGTGAATAGGCAAGCAGAAATTTTTTTCAACAAAACTAGAAACGAACTGGGTAAAACCAGTTTAATCGATGCCAAAACTGGTTCAACTGGTTTGCACGAGCTCAACTAAAGAATGATATATAAAACTGAATTGATCTCGAAATTTACCTAGTTAACTTTGCAAATGGGATGTCCTAGATAATCCACATGGTTCAAAATAGTAGATCTGAGAAGGGCACTTCTCAAAATCCACACACCAAAAAGATATGAATAATTCTTCCATGGAATGGTGAGAGAACGAAGAACACGAAACAAACACAATGAGCAAGAACACAATAGACACAATATTTATCCCGAGGTTCGGTCACACCACAAAGGTGCCCTACTTCCTCGTTGAGGCGCCCACAAAGAGCCAGGTCTCTTTCAACCCTAATCCTCCCTTCGCCAACCACAAATGACAAGCCCACACACTAATCTTTGTGCACACGAGCGGGTAATACAAACTTTCTTGTGGTGTTCCACAAGATTTGGAGACTCACAAGCGGCACCTAGTCATTTAGGAGCTATAAGCTCCAAGAGTAATGAATCCACAAAGAACTCGATGTTGTACCAAAGCTCGAATCAAGAAGAGCAAGAAGGATTTAGAGATAAAGCACAAAAATCACAGCTCTTCAATCTCACTCAAAGATTTCTCTCCAAAGATTTGAAATGGGAGAGGCAAGAGGTGTGTGTGAGAGAGTGGGAGGTGTTTCTCAGGTTAGAAATGGAGTTTGGTGAGTGCTATTGTGTGGGGGAGAGAGGTAGGAGTGAGTATATATAGGTGGGGCTCCAAAACTAGCTGTTTGACCTTTCTGCTCAAATATCGGCTAAGCCGGTATTAAAAACCGGCTGAGATGGTTTTCTGCAGAACAAATCCCGGTCAACCCACCGGATGAGTAGCAGAGTGGACTAGAGGGAAAACCAGTTGAGCCAGTTCAGAAACCAGCCGAACCGATATTTCAATCCCGGCTGAACTAGTATTTTCCAAAGAGCAATTTTGGCCAAGATAAACTTTAAAAGGTTGTACTAAATACTTTCACTAAGGATTAACAAGGGTAACATAGAAGTTTTGGATCAAGGTTTTTGAGCTTTAGTACCAACACCAACCTTCTTTTTGGATCCCCTTGATAGTACGACGATTCCTGTACTCAAGTTAAATAAAATACAATTAAGTAAACTCCTTGAGTCATTGGTGTCTCATGTGTGATTTCTCCATGACGGTGCTTCAAAAGGATCACAAACATCTTTATCTCACCTTTTGAAGCAAAGACCAATCAAGCCCTGTGACTTGAACCATCTCACCATATATGAGTTCAAATTATGGCTTCAAGTCACCTTACTGATGCATCAATACAATATAGCTCTTCATAGCTGATTAGTTCATCGACTTAGTGCAAATACTCTCTTCTTCATCTTAGCCATGGTACCTTGATCCATAAGTCGTCGCTTGGCCTTCACCTTCGCTTAGTTCCTCGAAGCCCTTTCCTTGCTATCTTCACCCCTATCAAGCCATTCTTGAGTCACATCATATTGAGCATCCATTGAGAGAATCATTCTTCAATATTGTGAACCTTGCTTGAATGTCATCTAGATATAAATGCTAAGATCAGTCAAGCTCTAGTTTGATTCTCATAGAAGCATATATTGGACTAATAGTAATATGGTCAAGCCAATTCACGATTCCTCATATCTTATTCACTTTGGCTTGACCAATCCTCTTAATCACTTCAACCTCTATTCTGATCATATTTATGCATAGTGATTTCTTAGTTCTTGTTCATATACTCAAACCAATATAGAGACCATATTATATCCATTTGCATTATCTCACTGGTTATTTAACCTTGTGTTGAACATTTGTTCACTGATCATTATACACTATTCAAGTATGTTCATCATACTGAATTTCCTGTACAACACTTAGCAAACTTGTTAGACCTTTAAATGTGTTGTTATCCAAATCACCAAAACCCACAAAAGGGATGAATGCACTTTCAAAAGCAATCACATGAGGAGTAATAGTATCCAAGGCCGAGGCTATAGGGGCATCGGCAAGACCAAGCTAGGTGGCTCGGTCGCGCTGGGACGGGCACAACGCGCCGAGGGCACAACATGCCGAGTGTGGCACAGCACGCCGAGGGCACAACGTGACGAGCATATAGACAAAAGGGAGATGGGGTTAGACAATGGGGATTCTCGTCTTGGCCAAGGGCGCGATGCGGGCTCAGGCGGCTGACAGATTCTCCGCCTCGCCCTAGGGCACAAGCGCAAGGTCAGACGGTTGATGGATTCTCCGCCTCGTCCGAGGCCGCAGGGCTGACTCAGACGACTGATGAACTCTCTTTTAGAAATATGCCCTAGAGATAATCATAGAGATGAGCATATTTCTTTGTATCCAAGATATATATTGCTTAATTGAATATCCATGAAAGGCACCCTTGTATTGATTAGCAATTATGTGAATTGTTTGTGAGATTCTTTACTTGTATGGTTATTCTAAATGATGTCCCTAGACAGAGTCAATGATTAGCACATGTATTAGTTGATGACTATATTTCAAAAGTCATGGACATGGAGATATTAAACTAATAATGTGGGCACATGTATGACATGAGGCTGGACTGACCCAACGTGAGATATTGTAATATAGTTCTCTTTTTGCAACATGTATACTGTGTCCTTAGACCTGAGATTGTCGCATGTTCTCAAGATGTGAATTGACTTACTTAGGGACCCAACATTTTAGATTGTCGCATGTTCTCAAGATTCTCGCTTGTAACTGGATAGTTATAAAGGTAGTTTTGGGTTGTCGAGAAGCATGTTGTGAGGCATGGTAAGTCAAGATGGAATTTGTCCATCTCTTCTTGAGAGAGATATCTCTAGGCCCCTCGAGTGATTGGATCAAGAAATGCATGGTCGTTCTAGGGTTAGGTGTTAACCAATGAAAGGATTCCAATTCACAGTATTGAGAAAGAAAGGTCAACTTAGAGCCAGACCAAATATCGTAAGACAAAGGAAACAACATGTATGTAATGTTGCAATGGTTCGTCTGATATGATCTTTATGTGTGCATAAGAGTTGACATGTCTTGTTAGAGGCCGATGCCAATTATTGGGCCAAGTAAGAGTACTTGGGTCATGTCTATATGTACGTGAACCTGTAGGGGTCACACACTTAAGGGAAAGAAAGCCTAACTCGGATTAGATCCGAAATTAGATAGGGCTTTAGGGTTACTGATGGGCTTCGGATTATTTTGTTCTATGTTGGCGTGAGCCCTAGAAGTGTCATGATTGTTACATTCATGGTGTTGCATAATGTTTCTAAGTACAAGAAGTGTTTGAAACATGCTAATATGTCTTGTAGAAGTTTTCCGTAAATTTTCATATTTTTCTGAATATTTTTCTATTTTCCAAAATTCGGAATCTATTCATTTGAGGTACTTAACAACTTTTCAGAAGTTCTAATATGTTTTTGAGTTTATTGGGTGCCAAATCATGTTTAGAAATTTTCCTAGAATTTTTGGAGCATTCGAGATATTTTTCGGATATTAAAAACGATTTCAGCCTTTTTTCTGAAATTACTTTTAATTTTAAAATAGGGATAATTACAAAAATAAAATATCTTAAAACCCTAGCAATATATATGGCTCGAATCCTCTCGTCGAGCCCTTTTTGAATTTCAAAAACCCCATCCCAAGTCTAGATCCCAAACTCTCGGAATTGCTTGCCGAAGTTCAGGACGTTTCCAACTCCAGCGAGCAATTACTTTTGATCAGTGCGTCAGCGGCAGAATCCAAGGGTACCCGTTCGTTCGTTTCATTGAGAGATTCGTCCAGTGCCTTTGATTCGTCGATCCGACCGACGGGTTCGTCTTCAATTGACGAATTTGTGCTCGGCTCCAGCGAGGTCGTCTTCTCTGGTGAGGCCTCCACCATTGTTGCACCTAGGGTTTCTTTGTTTTCTTCGTTTCCCCATTCGCACATGGCCTATCTCTCCCTTCCCTCACCCCTGGCGGCGGCGCCCCCTCCCCCATTCTGCCCCAGCCTCACGCGCAGCCCCTCCGCGGCAGCGGCGGCGGCGGCCGGCGCACCCGGTCAGCCTCCCCTTCCCCTCTCTCTTCCATGGTTTGAGAGGAAGGAGGATGAAGAAGAATGTTGTTTTTGTGAAAACCCCCTGGATGAATTCAAAACTATGCGCAGAAATTATTTCAATTTAAAATCGTGATATCTTTTGCGTTTTAAATCCAATTCACTCCGTTCAAGTTGTGTTAGATTCGTATTAAATTGTCTACATGTTAGAAGTATTATCCTCTGCTATTGCACATTTATTTAAATTTATTTAAATGTTTGTTTGACCGATGGTTATTAAAGTAGCGTTCAATTTAAATCTAATTTAGTATTCGGTTTGCGTGTTTAGAAATAAACACTCAACATGGTTAACATTAAATGAAATATTCTTTATTAATAATTGTTTAGTTTAAACATGCTATCTAATTATTTAATTCTCGTTTGTGGTGTTGGTTCGCGCGTCATGCGCGTGCTATGCACGTGCGGTTTCGCGCGTTGCATATTTCGTCTCGCGTCGTTAATTTGTCTCGCTTAGAGTCCGCTAATGTTATTTAAATTATTCATCTAACTAAAAGTTGTTAGAATAATAGATTAATTAAAACTAGGTGATAGCGCTAGTTGCATTTAATAGATGTCGAGTAATGCATGTATGTCAAATTAAATGTTCTATTTCATATTTGTATAACGTAAACGTAATAACTTCTCAATCGTAGCTTCGATCTCAGCGGTTTTTTTTCTCGTGCGATCGTAAAAAGCGAGCGCTATTTTGTATTGCACAAGTTTTTTCCTTGTATGGTGTATTGTTCTTTTCTATTTCAAGAATGTTGAATATGTGTTCGCACTTGCTTAGGATAATGTTTCGTCCGTGGAGGCCGAGGAAGTTACAGAAGAAACCCCCTAAGCAGCAACAGTTTGGTTTGTTAGTCACCACCTTAGGGTGGAGTACTATGTTTGTATGACTGGCGAAACCTAACGGGAAGCTACACACCAGGAGAATCTTTGTAAAGGCTATGTAGTGATACCCTGCCAGGTCACCTAGGAAGTGATTAATGGGGAGTAGCGCTCCTCAGGCAGAAAGGGAATCATCATGGCTCATGGGTAAATGTGCAACCTCTGCATAGTGTTAGAAACTGGTAGATCAACCGTGCTCACGGTTAAGAGCAGCCTTGGGATCCTCTTTGATTAGAGATATTCTGGATTCATTTATGTTGATGGTTTAATGATGATGTCCTAATTATGATATTTGGTACTTTCCGCTTAGAGGAAGTGCTTTCTTTTGGGAATATCAACTTGGGTTTTACGATAAACTTGGCTTCTTTTAATGATAAATACCTGACCAACTAAAAGCAACTGCTTTGAGCCTAACCCCACATACAACTAGTCTACTTCAACCAATCGGGACATTTGCTGAGTACGTTGATGTGTACTCACCCATGCTTAAACACCAAACACTAGGTTGTCCCAATTGCAACCATTGCTCAGGATAAGATGAAGGAAATACGAAGGATTTCTAGGAGTTTCAGGACTTCGAGGAATTCTAAACTAGACTAGCGGTAAACCCCCTGCCGGCTGCCTTTGAAGGCCTTATCTTACTACGTTTTGTTTAACACTTTGATTTATGTTTAAGTTTATAACTATGTGGATGTTTTGGAACATCATGATGTAATAAAGTTATACTTATTTTCGCTATTATTTGAGCATTGTGTGATGATATTCAATTATGTAGTTGCTGTGTACGTGAATTTCTAATCCTGGCACGTACATGGTTCACATTTGGTTTACCTTCTAAAACCGGGGTGTGACATAAGTGGTATTTGAGCCTTGCTCACTATAGGGACTGCTAACCTAGAGTAGAATGTCGTTCTAAGGATTATGGACCCTTATTCTCACCTTGATATTTGGTGTCACTTCAAAATTTGGTCATCTTGACCAACCTTATGCTTCACTTTGTATGTATTATACCTTGATAAAATCTTATTTTATTTTGTTTCCTAATATGTTTATGGTCTACTTTCTGGTCATATTAGCTCTAATCTTATGCTTATGCTTACGATGTCTTTTGTAGATGGCTCGCCTTAGACACACATCACGCAAATCAGTGATTCCTTTTCTGCCCTCTCGTCTTGCGGAGCGACCGCTTCACCGCACAGTGACCGGTCAGTAGAGTCACTTGGAGAGGCAGCACCACCACTTGCTTGAGGAGTAGGAACGTCAGCAACAGGAGATGGAGCTATAGGATTCTTTGTCCACGCCATAGCAGTAGGTGGATTCTGTGAGGCATCTCTCTCATGTGCCCCTGCTGGAGGCGCCTCCTGCACCACCCTAGGGCATCCCAGCTGCAGGAGGAGCTGCTAGAGGAGATCCTAACAGAGATGACAACGGTTGGAAGCTCGAGCCACAACACCATACTTTCTAAGGAGCAGGAGCCGGAAGGATGGATCGACTGACCCATCACACGTGACGCTGCTCGCGGTTGTCACTTTCATGACGTACTCGGCACATTGTTGCACCAGGCTATGGACTGACACACCTTGTCAATCGAGTACCGTTGTGTAGTATACCATCATAGTCGTGGGACGTACTCCGACCGCTGAGAGGCTACCTGCTTGGTGCGCCGACCCGAAGGATGATCTCCAGGGTGTAGAGGTTCTACTCAGAGCATTATTCTATCTCTGAGAGGGGACACTGCAGAGGCAGCCATGCAGGATGCACGACATGCACTTTTGCAGTATTGCTCGTTGTTCAGCGGAGTGGCTGACGGTCTTAACCTGAAGTATTACCCCGCCGCTCGACTGGTAGTACTGGAAGTATTATTATCTCACCTGTAGGTGAAGGCAATCCTAGGTTGAACAGCACAGTCAACCTAGTCGTTGTGCTCAACACCGAGCTAGACCACACTCTTGACGAGCTAAGTAGGCTCATGCTGAGATCGCAGAGTTGTAGGCTGAGCACGGAGCGCCGTCATCAGGAGTATAGTTCTCCCGCCCCCGCTAGGACTCTGCACCTGTACTGCTCGCCGCCACGAGGGTACCATGCTTATGGGCA